>CM041780.1:121763988-122963988 GCA_023374045.1 Limonium bicolor
GTCGAGTCTAGTCAAGTTGGACTTATCAGCTCTTCTCACTAGTTTAGTCTCTCGTTTTCTTTCTACAAGATATTTCCCACCCTGTGATACTTTGAAAGCGGGACATTTTGAGAGGTTTTTTTTCTTTAAAGTTGAGGGCCAATTGGCCAAGACCACACACACGAAGAATACGAAATGAGAAAAAAAATCACTGCAAAGTAAGTTTAACTGTCATATACCTTTTTTTTCAGGCTATAAGTCATGTCTCAATGTGTCATCCCTTTTGCCTTCTTCAAATCCTACCACTACCATAATTTGTTTTCATAATCCATCTTGAATGGGTACTAAATCCTAGTATAGGCTTCTTTGCCTCCATTTTTTTATTCTTGTGGGATGAGAGTCTGATATTTTATAGTCATGCCAGCATTTGACTCTTTTTTCTTCTCCTTTATATGCCATATCATGAGATATCAAGGTATCTCATCTTAAAATTTTCTAGGACCTGCTTCTTGTCAGTTACTTTGCACCCAAGCTCCTTGGCAAATTCTATGGTTTTCTTTGCTTCGATCGGTGCTTTTGACTTCAACGGCTAGTGGTCAAGTTGGCTAGTGATTCCTCTTGTCAATTGCTACAGGAAAACATATATCAAAGGTTGATAATCTCTACTAGTTTAATGGAGGATTACAAATTGGAAGTAGCATAGGGGAACATAATTTTGAGATTTAAGATGATATATATAAGATGACTTATTGAGAAGGAATTAGAAAGAGAAAAGAGAGAAAGAGACAAAGATTAGAACCAGCAAGTCTTTTTCATGGTTTAGTGGCATCTTCAAGACGTTAAAGTATGTGTATTGTTTGTAAATAAGGGCCTTCTACCCCTAACTTTAAAACACTCACATCACATAGTCAAAATTTAATTTTTTTACGATATTGCTCTTATTTCAAAATTGTCTATAAATATGTTAAAAAATTATAATATTCACCCACAACTTGTGATATATTACAAACAATGCCCAACACACACTAATTTCAAATAACTTAACTAGCACCACCTAGGTGACATTAACGCTAATGAGGACGTATAAGGGCACATTCAATGGTATAATTTTAAGTATTTGTAGTCCTTTTAAGTTAAAATTAGGTAAAAAAATTGGACAAAGGTATTTTTGATAGTGACGCCGAAAAAGACTAGTCACACGCAGTGACAATATAACAAAATCAAGTATGCTTTGAATATGTTATGTTGCCACATCATGTGACTAACCAAAACGGGTTAATGTGGTGGGCGTCGACCCCAAGTGTATATGGTGGGTGTTGACATGGGCCCTTCTGGGTTGGCATCGACGTGTGCCTTCCCGGGTAGAATTTATCATTTTTTTCACGATTCTGACAATTGTTTCCGTTTATTGTCCTAGTTTTTTTACATGAATTTAACTTAAGAGTACTACAAATACTTAAAAACATACCTCTTAATGAATCCTTTATAAAATGTCAATTTTTTTGGGTATATATGTAAGTTTGAAAACATTTAAAACAAGGAAAAAAGGTCATTTTTGACTGAGCAAATTGAAAACTTGACTGCGCGTGGTGACCCTTCAAAAAAAAAAAACTAATGGGACGAGTTATTTTTCATTAGATGCTTAATGAAACATATACAAATTAACCGATTTATATTATAAAGGGCATATTGTACTTATAAAGGCAATATTATTTATTCATTTCTCTGATATCAATTCTTTTTAGATGATCTCTTTTTCAAAAATCCAAAACTTCAAGGGTTACAAAAATAACAAACTACCCAAATCAAACACAAAATCAATCTGATATGAAACATACAATTGTAACAACTATTTGAAAACATGCTCGTGAGATGTAAGTACAAATGCTTACATTTATTTTTATAGTTAGAGGCACAAGGTCAAGAAATCCACAAAAGTGGATGAAACAACCTTCCATCAGTCTAGCCCATACTACCTTATGCTCTTCTAAGTGGTTCCTCTTTACCGTGACCGTCTTATGTTTTTACCCTTACAAGTGAGCCTACTAACATGAGAAAAGCTACCAAATCCTAAAATGAAGTTCTTGGGTGGATCTCTTGCTAGTCTTCCTAATGATGTCTTCAAGGTTCTTTAGTGCGCGTCTCTCGTTGCATATGGTACATCCAAGATCCTCTGCAACCAGAAGTTTACATCGCTTCTTCCTGCATATGTGCTTCCTCCGGGTCCTATTCCGCCCCATCATTAACTCCTACCGGTTCATATATGCTTACATCTTATTTCGTATGAAGAGTAAGTCCAGCCGTTGAGAGGAACTATTAACCAACAACTTCAACATATATATATATATAATATATGTGGGAAAATACCCTATGTGAATAGATGTAGCAACACTATCTCTCACTATCCGTAGATTCAACACCACTTAAGTAAAAGATTTCTCATTAGATTTTGCATCCATTCTGATTGTCACATAAAGACCCACTCAGGACTGCAATACTGTTCGATTTGTAAACCGTGTCTTCCTTCACCCTTGGAAGAGAAGCAATCTTGGACATTAATTAGTCTCCCACGATATAGAGTCACTTGATATAGTTCTTCCAAGTATTTCTCTGATTAGTAGAAAACATTAATATTATCCCTTAAAAGCACATCTTTGAGTCTTGATTAACATGAAATCGTTACTGGGATGTGTGATTAAACTTCTTTGTCTTTCTCCATATCTAGAATCACAAAATCAGCAGGGAAAACAAAAGTACCAACTGAAACAACTAAATCTTTTACCACACCCTTCGGTAAAATAATGGACCTATCCGCCAGCTGAAGAGTAATACGAGTGGGTTCACATTCACCCAATCCAAGTTTAGATATAGGGATAAAGGCATTAAATTAATGCTCGCAGCCAAATCACATAAACCCTTACCATAGTCGACATAACCTATTGAGCATGGGATAATCGGTAGATCGGGATTATCGAGATTTGGTGGAAGCATCTTAGTAAGCATTACAGAAACTCTCTCCGTTAATTGCACAGTTTCCTTTTCAATCAATGACCTTCTATTCGAAATAATGTCCTTCATGACTTTCATAGATAGACATTTGCTTCAACACATCTAAAAAATGAATATTTATAGTTAATTTCTTAAAAATGCTCAAAAACTTACCAAACTACTTGTCAGGGTCTTTCTTCTTTAGCCGGTTCGGAAATGGAACTGGCAGCTCAGTAACTGCCCTGGTGATGGTCGAGAAGACTGGGTAGCTTTGCCGGTCAGCTCATTCTTTAACCATGTAGCTTCATCAACTGGCGCATTCTCAAACACTGACCCCTCAACAATTTCCACCTCTTGATTAACAACTTTGTCCTTATCAAATTCAGCTAGAGTGTCTACAGCTTAAGGGATCAGATGGTCAAGGTGCTTACACTCCTCAAAGTGACCGTTTTCGCATACTCCCTAGGATTCTTCTCTGGCTGGCTCGGTAAAGGCCCTACAGGTCTATCAGAAAGCTTCTGGCTAATCTAAGCCAAATGATTGTTAATATGCTTGTTGAAGGCTTTCTGATCATAGATGAACGCCTTCTGATAGTTATTAATAGCATCTTGCTATTCAAACCTAGCCTTCGTCGATGACACAAACTCCTACATCATAGCCTCTAAGCTTGAAGTACCACCAGCTCCCTGATTTGGCACAGGTTGATTCTGAGGAGGTCTCTGGTAATGTTGATTATTCTACTGTGGTGGCTGTAACCAACAAGCGCTCTTGATATGTCCCTGACGTGTCGTGGACTCAAATAAACTTTAATAGTTAGGAATAGACACGAGATAAACTTAAACTGGAAACTCCATTTCGATTGAGAATTTACACACACGAAATTCACTCAATCTCCCTTGCCCCACACACGGACTCAAGGGACAGTGTTGTCTTTACCCCTAAAGTCCTTAACCCTCTCCTGACTATCGGCATACAGTTCACCGACCGTTCCCCGACCTGTCGGTCTATCAAATACCCAATGTATTGATACTCTAACCCAGTCCTGTTGATAAGTCAGGAATTTACCTATTTCTGCATGGTCTTTTGATACCGGATTCGTTGCTATTTACTGCTAAATTCCTGTCTTTTAAGTGTTTTTATGTCTCTTGCTGCAATTGTCTTCTTTTATGGCTTTTATGTGCTTTTTCAGGTATTTAATCTCAAAAGAAACATGTTCATATCATTGTTGGAGACCATAGTTTTTCAAACAAGCTAAATGGAGTCAGGAAAGTCATCTCTCGACCTAAATTCAGATATGGTCCGGGACTTGTTGCATAACTTAAGTCCCGGACCACAAATTGACTCAACCCTCGACTTAAATTCAGGCATGGTCCGGGACTTAATACACAACCTAAATCCCGGACCACAATGAGGCATATCTCTCGACCAGATTTCAAGCATGGTCCGGGACCTTATACATGGCCTAAGTCCCGGACCACACAATGAAAGAACTCTCGACCTGTTTTGACACCATGGTCCGGGACTTTATACATGGCTTAAGTCCCGGACCACACCATAGCAGCATCCTCGAATTGTTTTAAGCTACGGTCCGGGACTTCATACAGGACCTAGTCCCGGACCATGACATTGAATCAGAAGTCTGTAGCGCCGCGAACGTGAAGAGATTTACTTTCTTCATATTAAACAAACCGCCCATGCACTCTGATTTCCTTTCCAGCCTTAGTTTTTGTCCCTTCCACTGCTACTTTCCAATCATCCCTCCACTAATCTAATCATCTCCCCAAATCCAGCAAAACACTCACGTAATACACCCACCATTCCACTTACAAATTCCAGCACCACTGCCCTGTTGCTCCTGCTACGTGTTCCACAAATCAGCTCTATAAATAGAACTCTCTTCTTCTCATTCAAGACACACAATTCTGGAGAGCATCTCACACTCACTCCATCCACTTCCATTTCATATATCACGTTCCACTCATATCATCCATTTCATTAAACACCATACACGTCCACATAAATCTGGAGTACACAACAGCTAGAGACTCCACCATTTTCTGGAGAAAGAGCAGAAGAAAGCACTGGTCACACACCGAGACTCCACTGAAGAGTCTTAAATCAGAGTTTCTTCTTCTCTTTCTCTTTAATGTTATTTACATATTTTTACAGTATTTTCATTTCCATGGCTGAGTAGTTTTTATAAATTTCGGTTTACTATGTAATCCAAACTCAAGGTTCCATTATCTGTGTGATTTACCATTTTAATAGATTAAAGTGTTGTTCCTTATTTATTTTTATAAATCTTGTGATTTGGCCAATTACTTGATTTTACCAGTTTATCTGCTTATAAGTGAGAACTGCGGTAGATAATAGACAACAGGAACAATACCGGTTAATTTAGAGATGGTAATTCCTCTAGGATATTAACTGATCATTAAACTGGATTACTCTTAAAGCTGTTAGCAATTAGTAAATTTGTAACGAGAGTTAAAGTTTATTAGCTGTTAATTAGATTCCACCGAGCGGGAGACCGAACGTGGAATAATTCTGATCTAGGATTTTAGTCTGGATTTTGGTAAACACACTGAGAAAGGAACCGAAGAATTTGGAGGATTAGTAAACCGGAATTTGCCCTTTTTATTAAATAAAAAATATCAGTATTTTGCCCACTGTCTTGCACTTATTACCTTCTCTTATTTACATTTTTTTGTTTTATACTTTAGTAATTCAACAAAACAAAACCCCATGTTACTGAGTAAACCGATTTATTAGTTTGTTCTTAAATATTAATTAAACTAAAACGCTGCCTCCCTTGGATTCGATAACCTGGAGGGACACTTCTAGGAAAACTTGCTATAATCGACCGGTATACTTGCCGTTAGGTTTTTACCCAACAAGTTTATGGCGCCGTTGCCGGGGAGGCACGGTTGCTTAGTTTAATTTTTATTTATGAAATTTTGTTTTGTTTCTGTTCTTTTTAGTTTATCCTTGTGTTATTTTATTTTGTTCATTTTATTAGCTTTGTGCAAATTATTTCTTATTACCGGTTATGGTAATAACCGTTTGAGTTACTGCTACACTACTGTCAGTTATCTGATTTGTGTTTTATGGTTAAAACTCGTTCTGTAGGAAACCCTGAATTCGAAATTGAACCAGAAATAGAAAGAGTAACAAGAAGGATTCGAAAAGATTAGAGCTGGATCCTCCATTTGATCAGGAGGTGCCTCCAAAATTCACCAACAGAAGGAATTGTTGAAGAAAGATTCTAAACAACCCCCCAGAAACTAATATGGAGAATACCAATCCGGAGAGGCACATGAGGGATTACAACCCGCCCAAGCGTTGAAGGACTTATCTCACCAATAGTAATTCCTGCGTTACCAGCAGGAGAGCATTGGCAGTTCAAGACACACTATGTTACTATGGTCATGAATGCACCTCAGTTCAGCGGAACAATCACCGAAGATCCCAATGTCCATCTCACCACTTTCCTGAGATTGGTAGGAGCTTGTTCTACATCAGCTTCACAAGAGGTTGCTAGATTGACTCTCTTCCCATTCTCCCTAAGAGACAGAGCTGCAGAATGGTTAAACTCATTGACGCCCAACAGTATCACTACCTGGACGGAGTTAGCAAATGCATTTTTGGCAAAATATTTCCCTCCTTCTCGGATGCTGATTATGAGAGGAGAGATTACCAACTTTAAGCAGTTCACTGGTGAGACATTATCTGAGGCTTGGGAGCGTTTCAAGGGATTGTGCGCAGAGTACCACACCATGGCTTGGAAGAGGAGGTAATTTTACAGTCCTTTTACAAAGATTTGGATCATTCAAGTCGTTTGTTGGTAGACACTTGTGCAGGAGGAAGCCTCATGGAGCTACCAATAGCTAGAATCAAGGAATTATTGGAGACCATTGCCAATGCATCCAATCAATGGGGAGGTGCGAGAACCGGAGAAGCTGCACCAAAGAAAACTGCTGGAGTTTATGAAGTAGATTCGAATACTTTTCTGGCTGCCAAGATGGAAGCGATGTCTAAACAATTTGAGAAGATGTGTGCAATGATGAACCCTCAGTCAAGTGCCGCTGTTGTGACCGATTCTTTCCCACAGTGTGAGTATTGTGGTAGAAGTTCCAACATGTGCCAGTGTACTTCTCAGCAAAATGAAGAGGTAAACTATCTGGGAAACAGGCAAGGGAATTTCTACAACAACCAAAACAATCAAGGATATCAGCAGCAGAGGTTCCAGGGAATAACTACAGTCAGAGGCCTCCACAGCAGAACACTCAGCATTTTCAGAGACCTCATCAAAATCAGCAAATGCAGAACCAGCAGGCACAAAGAAACAGCCAGCTGGTGTGAGTTCAAGTTTGGAAGATATGATGCGAGAGTTTATCCTATCGACCAATAGGAAACTCGAACAGCAAGAGAACACCAACCATGAGAACAAGACATTCATCTTGGAGCAGAAAGCATTCAACAAACATCTTGAGACTCAAATTGCCCAACTAAGTGAAAAACTTTCTGATAGACCTACAGGGGCTCTACCTAGCCAGCCAGAGAAGAATCCTCGCGAATACGCTAAAGCAGTGACTTTGAGGAGTGGTAAGCAGCTTGATCCTTCGATCCCTGAAGCTGAGAACACTCCAGCTGAAAAGACAAAGTTGTTGGTCAAGAGGTAGAGATCATTGAAGGACCAGTGTCAGAAAATACTCCAGTTGATAACTGCACAGAAAGATAGTGAGCCGACTGGTGAAGCTGCGCAGTCTTCTAGACCATCACGACGGGCGGTCCCTGAGCTCCCAGTGCCATTCCCAAATCGATTGAAAAAGAGAGACCTCGACGAGCAGTTTGGTAAGTTCCTTAGCATTTTTAAGAAACTAACAATAATATTCCCTTTTCAGATGCTTTGACGCAGATGCCTATCTATACGAAGTTCTTGAAAGACATCCTATCAAATAGAAGGTCATTAGTTGAGAAGGAGACGGTACAATTGACAGAAAAAGTTTCTGCAGTGCTTAGCAAGAACCTTCCACCAAAGCTCGATGATCCCGGCTTACCAATCATCCCATGCTCAATAGGTAATGTCGATTGTGGTAAGGGTCTCTGTGACTTGGGAGCTAGCATTAATTTGATGCCTTTATCCATGTATCTTAAGCTTGGATTAGGAGAGTGTAACCCTACTCGCATTACCTTACAATTAGCAGATAGATCCATTATCTTTCCAAAGGGTGTGGTTAGAGATTTGGTTGTTTCTGTTGGTGCTTTTGTTTTTCCTGCTGATTTTGTAATTCTAGATATGGAGGAAGATAAGGAAGTACCCTTAATTCTTGGCCGCCCTTTCATGCGAACAGCTAGGACCCTCATTGATGTTGAGGGTGGTAAGATAATATTGAGAATGCATGATGAACAGCTTGTTTTTGACATGTCAAAGGTTACAAAACACCCATCTGATGTACATGCTTGTTTTAGTTTGGAATCTATTGACTCTCTAATGCAGGATTATGTATTTAGCCCTGCTGACATTGATGAGTTGGAGAAATGCTTAGTGGACTCCATAGATGGAATTCATGATGATCCGGAGGTCTCTGCTGTGGCATTCCAATTGTCAGCAGGAGGACGATATCGAAAAGGCCCCACTATAGAACGTGAAAAGCTAGAAAGGGACCCTCAGGAGTTGATTCCCTCTATCAAAGAACCACCATCCTTGGAGCTGAAACCTCTCCCCAGCCATTTAAAATATGTTTTTCTTAATTGAACCCACTAGTTTTGCCTGTCATTATCTCTGCAGAACTAACTGATAAACAGGAGGAACAACTAATGCAGGTGCTTAGGAAGAACAAGAAGGCGATAGGTTGGTCAATCGCTGATATCCAGGGGATAGCTCCTCACTTTTGTACACACCGCATCTTTCTTGAAGAAAACTATAAACCACTAGTTCAACCCCAGAGAAGATTGAACCCAAACATGAAGGAGGTGGTAAAAAAGGAAGTCATTAAGCTTCTCGATGCAGGTATTATTTATGCAATTTCTGATAGTGAATGGGTGAGCCCTACACAAGTAGTGCCCAAGAAAGGGGGATTTACTGTAATTCCCAATGATAAAGGTGAGCTAGTTCCTCAGAGAACTATTACAGGGCATAGAGTGTGCATTGACTATCGAAAGTTGAATGCTGCAACCAGAAAAGATCATTTCCCTCTTCCTTTCATTCACCAAATGTTGGAGAGACTTGCAGGACATAAATATTACTGTTTCTGGATGGTTACTCTGGGTATTTTCAGATACCTATTGCTGAGAGGACCAAGAGAAAACAACTTTCACATGCCCATATGGCACGTATGCCTACCGGCGCATGCCCTTCGGTTTATGTAACGCTCCAGCTACCTTCCAGCGTTGCATGACAGCCATATTTTCTGACTACATTGAAAAATGCATCGAGGTATTCATGGATGATTTTTCAGTTTTGGGCTAACTTTTGACTCTTGTTTGGAAAATTTGGATCATATCTTAGCCAGGTGCAGAGAAACCAATCTAGTCCTAAACTGGGAAAAATGCCACTTCATGGTGCAAGAGGGCATTGTGCTGGGACACAAGATCTCTAGCAGAGGTATTGAGGTGGACAAGGCTAAGGTTGAAGTGATCGATAAGTTACCACCACCAGCAACAGTAAAAGATGTGAGGAGTTTCCTAGGGCATGCGGGCTTCTACAGACGGTTCATTAAAGATTTTTCGAAGATATCCAAGCCGTTGTGTGACTTGCTGGCCAAGGATGTGAAATTCGACTTCACTAAAGAATGTCTTGAGGCATTTACCATCATCAAGGAAAAGCTAATATCTGCACCGGTTGTTGTTGCACCTGATTGGTCTCTACCATTCGAGATCATGTGTGACGCTAGCGATTTTGCCATGGGAGCAGTTCTGGGGCAAAGACATGACAAAATGCTGAAGGTAGTCTACTATGCAAGAAAGACACTTAATGATGCACAAAAAATTATGCAACAACAGAAAAGGAGCTGTTAGCCATCGTCTTTGCATGCGACAAATTCAGATCATACATCATTGGGAGTAAAGTCATAGTCCATACAGATCATTCCGCCCTACGACATTTATTCAAGAAGGCAGAAGCAAAACCGAGGCTGATTCGATGGATCCTACTCCTTCAGGAGTTTGATATAGAGATAAAGACAAGCCCGGAGTACAAATGGAGTGGCTGATCACCTATCTCGGATTAAATATGCTGATGCCGGTATACCAATTAACGAGTTCTTCCCCGATGAGTATGTGTTCAAAGTTGGTTCCACGGGAGATCCTTGGTATGCAGATATTGCAAACTATCTTGCAAAACAGATAGTACCCCCAGCATTAACATATCAGCAGAGGAAGAAGTTCTTCTCCACTGTTAAGCACTACCGTTGGGACGATCCATTTCTTTTCAAGGTTTGTGCGGATGGGATGATTCGAAGATGTGTTCCTGATACTGAAATAAGAGATATCCTTGTTCATTGTCACTCAGAGAAGCAGGAGGTCATTTCGGTCCTGCTAGGACAGCCGCAAAAGTTTTGGAAGCAGGTTTCTTTTGGAAGACCTTGAACAAAGACTGCTATCAGTTTGTATCTACATGTGACCAGTGCCAAAGGCAGGGGAACTTATCTAGACGCCATGATGCCCTTGAATTCTATATTGGAAGTTGAACCATTCGACCTTTGGGGCATTGATTTCATGGGGCCGTTTCCATCATCTCAAGGTAACCTCTACATCTTGGTAGGAGTAGACTACGTTACAAAATGGGCTGAAGCAATAGCAGCACCAACTAATGATGCAAAAGTAGTGCTGAAATTTTTGAAGCGGAATATATTCACTCGTTTTGGTGTTCCGCGAGCAATCATTAGTGATGGAGGTACCCATTTCTGCAACAAACAATTTGAAGCTCTCCTACAGAAGTATGGCGTACGACACAAGGTTTCCCTACCATATCATCCACAAACAAACGGGCAAGCCGAGATTACAAATAGAGAAATCAAGTGGATCCTTCAGAAATCTGTCACATCTTCTAGACGCGATTGGTCACTCAAGCTAGATGACGCTTTGTGGGCATATCGCACTGCCTTCAAAACACCCTTAGGTATGTCTCCATACAAATTGGTATATGGCAAGGCATGTCACTTGCCTGTAGAATTGGAGCATAAGTCTTTTTGGGCCATCAAAGCATTAAATTTTGACTTACAAAAGGCTGGTGAGAAGCGCAAGATGCAGTTGTGCAATTTGGAGGAATTTAGAGAGGAAGCCTATGAAAATGCCAAGATCTATAAGGAAAAGACTAAGAGGTGGCATGACAAGCTTTTGGTCAAGCGTGAGTTTCACGTTGGAGATAAGGTGCTTCTATTCAACTCCCGCCTGAAATTATTCCCGAAAGTTGAAATCTCGCTGGTCTGGACCATTCACAATAACAAGTGTCTCGCCTTATGGAGCCATAGGTTTAATCAATACAGAAGGGGAGACATTCAAAGTCAACGGGTCTCAGTTGAAACACTATCTAAGTGGTGACATCGCCGAAGTCCATTCGGTGATCACGGTGCATGATCCTCCATACTAATCTTACAATTACACGGTCTAGCCAAAGACCGAAAAGACGGGCAGCTCATTGGGAGGCAACCCAATCTTCTTTATTCATCTTCTTGTTTTAGTTTTAATTCATGTTTTTACTTGTTCTAATTCCTCTGTTAGCTATTTTTCTTTGGTTGGTTTTGTTAAAATGTAGGTTTGATGAAGGTAGAGAAACAGAGCACAAGGAGGCAATCCTTCGGTGGAATAATGGGTGGTCCGGACATGATCCGTGACTTAAAGTCCCGGACCAGGGGAGCAGAGTCTCGAACAGAAAACAGGGGTGGTCCGGGACATTTTGCATATCCTAAGTCCCGGACCAAGAACACTGAAACTCTCGACCTGTTTTAACATAGCGGTCCGGGACCTCACCCATATCTTAGGTCCCGGACCAACACACCTTAAAAAAAATCACACACAGCCTGTCGTCTTCTTCTTCTTCCGCTCTCGTCTAAATTCTGCAATCCCTAGCTCCTGCCCACTACCCACGCCACGACCCTCGCCATCTCCGCCCAGTCGTCCCCCCCACCTTCCCCCGAGGCACCCCACCACAAACGCGACCCAGAACCACCTAAATCCCTCTCTCGCTCTCGAATT
The DNA here is from genome assembly GCA_023374045.1 of Limonium bicolor. Lineage (NCBI taxonomy): Eukaryota > Viridiplantae > Streptophyta > Magnoliopsida > Caryophyllales > Plumbaginaceae > Limonium > Limonium bicolor. The sequence continues at coordinate 121,776,154 of CM041780.1, forward strand.
CATCCACCAACCCCCGCCCGCACCCCACTGCATCGGTCGCACCACCACCTCCAACCTCACTCTACTCCATCCCTCTGTCGCCTCTCGCTCTCGCATTCGCCAGCCGCTCCAACCCGTCGCTACCGTTTCGCCAGCCACCCCACACACCAACCAGCCCTCTGCACCTCTCCACCTCGCGCCCCCAAACACCAACCCTGTCATTTCGTCCTCCGCTCCACACCAGCCCCACCACTCGCCTGCTCCAACCCGCCAACACCACCACCTCCTCTGTCGCATTCGTCATCGCACCGACCCACACCCAGCCCTCCTCCAGCCCAAATACCAACCAACCGCCTACCCAATCCTCGCCCCCTGTCGTTCAAACCCAACCCCACCCCAATTCACTATTACAACTCGACACTCCCATTTCACTCTCACCCGAGCCCAGTCAACCCACACCAAACACACCCTTTACCATTTCCTTACTCCAAAAATTCAATGGCACCCAAAGAGCTCGACGCACCACCACCGCTGGCGCTTCTTCATCCGCCGCTGCTCCACCATCCCCGACGAAGTCCCACTCCGGGTCCGGGAGACGATTGATTCAGACTTCATCAATGAAGCCGCTGCGAATTGGTACCGGCACACGAAAGAAAAATCCTACCCGAAAGGTCAGTCTGCCCAACTCTAATAGCCGAGTTTGATCTGGAATCAATTTTAGTGCACGTAGATGGTCATGTCTGCTGAATCGAGGTGGGAGATTCTATCCGAGATTGATAAAATTGTTTTATGCTAATGCGACGGTAAATGATGATGGGGATACTATCAATTCTGTGGTTAAAGGGGTGAATATTTCTGTGACTCCTGCTAGCATTAGGCGTTGTTTGGGATTACCCATAGCTGTTCGGGTTCCCACTGCGGAGAATATGGCGAATATGCCATTATTGACTAGACAGGCTAAGAGTACTACATAAACTTGATTGTCAATGACCCGGACGTTCAAAACCGGCAGCGTAGGAATAACCGGGATAAGCAGGTTGTCACGGGGGATAAGCTACCGACCCCTAGAGAGCGTCTGATTTTAGGGGTACTGATGTATAATGTTCGCCCCCGGGAGTGCGCTGATCTAAATATGTATGACTGCTGGCTTATGCGCTACATCCTGGACGACGCCTATGCCGCCGCAGGGGTTCCTCCCGGTATGCATCACATTATCTTTAACTCCATGCTCCGGGTAGTTCAGACCGATCACTCCGCCTCTCTCCATTCCCACACCTCTACACTCGTTACTTGCTGCCAAGGGGGTGGATGTATCTGATGAGGAGCCTCAGTATCCTCGGTCCACTCTCGATATGACGATGATGAGATTCTTTCAGTGGGAGAAGATCGACGGGCAGTGGGTTGAAGCGCCGACGCGCTGCACGCGCACCCCGAGTTGTTGAGGACGCTGCTGAGGTTGCTGATGAGGCTGAGGCCGCTGCTGATGAGGCTGATGCTGCTGCTGCTGGTGGTGAGATCCCAGACTTCCCGATGCCTGATGGACCGGCCCCGGGCTATGATGAGTTGCTACATGAGTTTAGAGCCTGGAGGGGGACTGCTACAGCCTACTTTGACGGTTTTACGAGTCGTCTGGATGGGTATGGTGAGAGACTCTCAGCTTTAGAGACCCGTCAGACTGACTATGAGGCCAGGCGGGATGCACAGTTTGCTGAGTACGCGGCTCGTCAGGAGGCCCGATTCCGTGATTATGATGAGCGCTTTACACAGTTGGAGTCTTGGCGCATGCCCCCGCGGTAGTACATGAGTTGGTTTATGTTCCCTCCTACATCAGTCTACCTATCTTTTATTGCACTTATGGATTTTCAGCTGACTTTGACATTTGTGATATTTGATGTCTTTTAGATTAGTAGGTTGCTACTTCTGGTACCTTTCTTTTTCGCTTTGGATTGTTTTTGTTAATTCGGTACTTCTGCCACTTCCATTACTTTGTTGTGATTCTCCTATTTTGTTGCTATGAGATGTCTGTTGCTTCTAGATATTCAAACAGGACTGCCATCTTGTGTGTGCGATATCGAAAGAATACAAAGGAGACTCTGCCGAAATTTTTCCAACCCTCCTTCAGTCTCTCGTTCCTTTCATGAGTGTGGAGACGTCATCTTCACCAATTTTTCAGGGGAGTTCTATTCTTTCTTTTGCACTATAATCACATTCCGGTAGCAATGAGGGCATTGCTATTTTCTAAGTGTGGGGAAGTAGTAAGGGGGTTGCACGTCTATTTGTTTGTTTTATATGACTCCTGACAAGACTTATTCTCTCTTCATTAACCTTTGATGACCCTCCACAAAATTTTAATTCGACATACTTGGTTTTCTTTTGTGGTCACATGCATCAGTCGGGAATACGTACGAGTAGCGAAATTTTTGAGATTTAATCTGAAATTTCGGTCATAAGAACTTTGGTTATACTGCTTGGATTGTCAGTTTTGGTTAAAATTTTCATCTATTTCCTTCAATAAAAGGTGAGACCATTTTGTGACTATTTTGTTTGAACTAACTTGGGGCTTTGGGAAAGTTTTGGAATGAATGGAAGGAAAGGACAAAGGCAAGTACTCCTCTAATCTACTCTGAACCGGAACAGGCCTCTCCCATTCGGTAATTAAGCCCATGGAGTGCCTCATCACTCATCTACCTAAGATCATCTGATCTGGGATAGAAGGCCCAACACCGCTACAAGGATGGGGAGAAAAAGTCTGAGGGGATGAAATGAATAATGCTTACTCAGAAAAATTGGAAGGAAAGTTCTTTCATGCTAAACAGTTTATTGCAAATTCTTCCTTGATTATGAGTATGTGGCAATGAAAGGTAATGTGGAATATGACATTACTTCTTGCCCCTTGTCGTCCAATGAATTGTGGAAAGCAAACGGAAAGTAAAGCCCTAAGTACAGTTTGGATTCAATAGTTATGATGATAGTCTCATGCATTTGTCAACACTCTAGCTTCACTGTTTAAGAAAAAGACTGTTTTTTCAGCATTAGATTTCCTTGTACATTTTCCTGACCTGATAAATCCCCGCTTTTGGAAATTCTGGTACATTTTGATTGCAGTAATTGCTTGAGGACAAGCAAAGGTTAAGTGTGGGGATGTTGATAAGTCAGGAATTTACCTATTTCTGCATGGTCTTTTGATACCGGATTCGTTGCTATTTACTGCTAAATTCCTGTCTTTTAGTGTTTTTTATGTCTCTTGCTGCAATTGTCTTCTTTTATGGCTTTTATGTGCCTTTTCAGGTATTTAATCTCAAAAGAAACATGTTCATATCATTGTTGGAGACCATAGTTTTTCAAACAAGCTAAATGGAGTCAGGAAGTCATCTCTCGACCTAAATTCAGATATGGTCCGGGACTTGTTGCATAACTTAAGTCCCGGACCACAAATTGACTCAACCCTCGACTTAAATTCAGGCATGGTCCGTGACTTAATACACAGCCTAAATCCCGGACCACAATGAGGCATATCTCTCGACCAGATTTCAAGCATGGTCCGGGACCTTATACATGCCTAAGTCCCGGACCACACAATGAAAGAACTCTCGACCTGTTTTGACACCATGGTCCGGGACTTTATACATGGCTTAAGTCCCGGACCCACCATAGCAGCATCCTCGAATTGTTTTAAGCTACGGTCCGGGACTTCATACAGGACCTAGTCCCGGACCATGACATTGAATCAGAAGTCTGTAGCGCCGCGAACGTGAAGAGATTTACTTTCTTCATATTAAACAAACCGCCCATGCACTCTGATTCCTTCCAGCCTTAGTTTTTGTCCTTCCACTGCTACTTTCCAATCATCTCCCTCCACTAATCTAATCATCCCCCAAAATCCAGCAAAACAAACACTCACATAATACACCCACCATTCCACTTACAAATTCCAGCCCACTGCCCTGTTGCTCCTGCTACGTGTTCCACAAATCAGCTCTATAAATAGAACTCTCTTCTTCTCATTCAAGACACACAATTCTGGAGAGCATCTCACACTCACTCCATCCACTTCCATTTCATATATCACGTTCCACTCATATCATCCATTTCATTAAACACCATACACGTCCACATAAATCTGGAGTACACAAACAGCTGGAGACTCCACCATTTTCTGGAGAAAGAGTAGAAGAAAGCACTGGTCACACACCGAGACTCCACTGAAGAGTCTTAAATCAGAGTTTCTTCTTCTCTTTCTCTTTAATGTTATTTACATATTTTTACAGTATTTTCATTTCCATGGCTGAGTAGTTTTTATAAATTTCGGTTTACTATGTAATCCAAACTCAAGGTTCCATTATCTGTGTGATTTACCATTTTAATAGATTAAAGTGTTGTTCCTTATTTATTTTTATAAATCTTGTGATTTGGCCAATACTTGATTTTACCAGTTTATCTGCTTATAAGTGAGAACTGCGGTAGATAATAGACAACAGGAACAATACCGGTTAATTTAGAGATGGTAATTCCTCTAGGATATTAACTAATTAAACTGGATTACTCTTAAAGCTGTTAGCAATTAGTAAATTTGTAACGAGAGTTAAAGTTTATTAGCTGTTAATTAGATTCCACCGAGCGGGAGATCGAACGTGGAATAATTCTGATCTAGGATTTTAGTCTGGATTTTGGTAAACACACTGAGAAAGGAACCGAAGAATTTGGAGGATTAGTAAACCGGAATTTGCCCTTTTTATTAAATCAAAAATATCAGTATTTTGCCCACTGTCTTGCACTTATTACCTTTGCTCTTATTTACATTTTTTTGTTTTATACTTTAGTAATTCAACAAAACAAAACCCCATGTTAATGGAGTAAACCGATTTATTAGTTTGTTCTTAAATATTAATTAAACTAAAACGCTGCCTCCCTTGGATTCGATAACCTGGAGGGACACTTCTAGGAAAACTTGCTATAATCGACTGGTATACTTGCCGTTAGGTTTTTACCCAACAAGTTTATGTCCTGTCTAGCTCACCAACTCTCTTACACTTACACACTCCTAAGTCTGATCCACACTTGCCCAGATAATATCTTTCTTTTTCTCTCGTACAGGCTTGATTTTCATAGGAGATAAATGCTCATATATATACACGTTAGTTAAGGTGTAACTAACGGCCTATGAATCTGTAGACTCTAAAAGTAGATTACTTCTTCTTCTCTTATTATAATAGTCGCACCCTACTGCAGATTATCTTCTAACTTGATCTGAAGCTATCAACACACGTGTTGCGTTGCGATTGGGCAAGTTGGTGGCGCGTCTCCCAAGTGGTCGGTCACCACTTGCACACTTCAACTTGTCTGACCTTGTATGGTCTATTAATGCTCATAAATGCTCTCTTCTGAATTTATTTCAGCTATGTAATGATGTTCATTTATAGCCTTTGCTTATCTTGTTATCTTGCACATTAATGAGCTTCTCCTTTTGTCGTAAGCTAGTTGCTTGTGTGGGTGTGACACATCTGAGTGAGTTTGTCGACGTTGCTAACCATATATGCCCTTGTTTAATGTCTGATGCATGAGATATGTGATGGTGTGGTTCTTGACTACTTGTGTGTTGCTAGAAGTTCTCCGGAGCTCTCACAGACAAGTGCCCGACTGGTTAGGCACATGTCGTAGGCTAAGTGCGCTTGCAACCTTGCGTGCTAAGCCGCTCATGACTTAAGTGCGCTTGCAACCTTGCATGCTAAGCCACTTAATAATCTGTTTATCCGAATGATAAGATTGACAAACGTGTTAGATAAACACCACAGGTTTGCTATCATCAAAACTAAAGGTCCTTGACTTAACAATTTCCCCCTTTTTGATGATGGCAACCTATACAATTATATGTACTTGGCAATTGAAAAGATTGAGAAATTCCCCCTAAGAAGGATTCCCCCTGAGTTTGTTGAGGGTTTTTAGGTAAGAAAAACTGCAGCAAATGATAGCAATAAGTGACAGCTTTTATGTTATACTATAACCATAGAAATTTTCATTAAGATAGTACATAATACACGGAAGATAGACATAGTTTCACATAGTACATATTCTTTCATTTTCCCCCTTTGCCATACAGCAAAATAGGGAGCAACTACACGACCTAAGATATTGTAAAGGCCATAACATTCCATAGAGTACAAATTACAAGTATGATCAAGATAGTATAGATGGAGTGACATGTTTGGGTATCCCAATCATAATCTTCTGGTCCACAGGGTTCATCCTCCGAAAAAGAAGCCTTGATCCAAGAAGGTTTGGCTGTGGTAAGATTGATCAAAGGTGATTCAGCTGTGGTGGAAAGGCCGGACTCATCAGAATCTATTGTGAACTCCAAGTAGTGTGGAGAACATGTGTTTGATTGAGTGACACTGAAGGTGATAGACTAAGCTGTGAGTGAGTCGAAGACTGGTTGAACATAGCTTTGGGCGACATATTTCTTGGGATGTTTGGTATACATAAACTTGCGAATGGTGAACTGAACTGTTTGCTCATTTGAGCTGGATGAGCTTTGTGGAGTTTAAGCCATTTTGTGAGATGGTTAACAATGATGTGAGTGGCAAATGAGGTGCATAGTATTTATAGACCTTAAGGATATGCTCAACGACTGATTAGTGAGTGGTAATAAATGAGGTGCTACGTTTTGTAGGCTTTTTAGGTGTCAAGTTTTGAGATTGGATTAGTGGAATGGATGGGACAAAATATTTCTGATCATTTTGCAATTTTTAATCAAGGAATAAGCAGCCAATACAATAAATTATTTCACAAACAAGATAATCATTCAAGATAGTAAAAAAGAACAGATGCATTTCATTGATGTTGAAAGTTTTACTTGGAAACAGATAGTCAATGGCAAAATAAAACATCAATGGAAAAACAAAATCTAATCTTAAAGCTAGCTCTCACGGTTGTCACTCAAGTCTTTAAGAGACAAAGAACGCTCAGGCTATGTGTGAGTCTATGAAATCTATTGCTCCTTGAACCATGTGATGAACACTTGGTTCAGAGGAGACAACTTGCACAGCTATGAGAGTAACTATCACCCTCTTCAGATCCCTAGTTGAGGTATCCAGGCTGGTCCCCGACCTGTCATGGACTGGTGATAGACTTCTCCTTCTTTTAAGACCTGATGCCCTTATGGTTGGACGAGGCTCTAACCTTGAGTTCTCACTTTTTGTTTGCTTCTGGACAACTATCAGCTGATCTCCCTTAGTATTTATACCCAATTTTGACAACATCTCTGAGCATATGCTGTCTTGAGCGGTGCGCGTACACTCGTGGAACCTGTCGGCGTCCACTCCGTTCTCTAGCAGTGCCTTTGTTACCACTCCCTCGTGTACTAGCCCCTGGTTGATATGTCTGCTTTCATCAATCGTGAGGAGAATCATGGAGGGGAGGTTGATCTTCTCCTTGGTCTTGAGGGCGTAGAGTAACCTTACATCCCTTGCGTTGACGATGTGGGTTCATTGATTTCATGGAGTGATATTATGGGTGAGTAAACTGAAGCGAACTCTGTCTGGTATTGACATTTGTGCTACAGGAAAGTTCTTCATTGTTGCTCCTTTGTTGAGCAAATTTACCATTCTCCCTCCTAAGTGTCCGAGGTCATTCCATGAGGTTTCCTTTGGAATGACCAGTCCTTCAGGTTCCTAGCCAAAAGTCTCAAAGATCCAGGACTTGGAGATGGTGATTTTGATGTTTTGAACCCGTGAAGTGATATAGTCGTCGTCGTCGTCACTATGTAGTGGTCTAAGACAGTGCAATGCTCCTTGAGCAGTTCTGTGTAGACGGTGATGGGTTCTTGAAAGAAATCCACCCATCCTTGGTACTCCAAATACTTTTGGATCTCTCCTAGACCCATTTTGTCCATCCACTCTAGGTCCAGTGTCTTTGGTAAGACAGGACAGGACCTGTCGTTGACGCTTTCAGCCTTTATCAACGGAGGCTCTAGTTCCTTGAACTTTTTGAGACGCTTCAAGGATTGAGAAGGTAGAGGCTTGGCGACATCTTGAAAGAGCTCTTCTAGCTTTACTCAGTTGCTCACGTTCCTGGAGCGTATAGATGATAGGAGACATCGACTCTGTGTCGCTTCTTTTTTCTTTAGCTTGTCGTGGAGGTGTCGGCGACCTGTCGTCAATAGGTGTCGTCATCTGGGGAACGTTGGTTGTTTCTTCTTCGAAGTCTAGTGCAGTCACACCTTCCTCTGGTGTCTTTTCTGATGGTGAGGCCCCCTCTTGTGACTCTTCGTCACTCTGAACTTTCTCTTCTTCTAGCTGCTCAACGACAGCTCTTGTGATTGCTGAAGGAGTGGCTCCCTCCTCATCGCTGAAGTGCAACTTTCGAGTTGCCTTTTCTGGTGTGGAGTGGGCTTTATGTGGAGCTTTCTTTTGATTTTTGGTATGTTGAGAGGCACGAGTGGCGCAAGTTACGCGACTCGTTGTGGCAGTAGAAAGGTTTTGGTTCTTGGGATTTTTGGCCTTGGAATGTTTGGTGGTGATTTTTGGTGATGGATCTTGAAAAGACATTTTTGGTTTTTCTGTGGTGGTAGGAGTTTGAAGTATTTAGGCTTGAGGACGTCAGTTTGAATGAGATGATGAAGCTTAGACAAGTAGTGGTTTATATAGTGTGCCTCTTCTTGTAGTAGTTCACCTTCGTCTGTTACCATTCGCACAAGTTGATCTTCCAGATCTTTGGAAATGCGAGGGGGTGGCGATTCTCTGTGAGTTTCTGTCAATCTTATGTTGACCACTTGCACCGAGGAAGATTCTTTGAGTGCAACCTTGTTCTTGGAGCGGAGAGAGGATTTTGAAGCCATGATTGTTCGAAGGATTTCTTGAGTTTTATAACCTTTTGCTAGAGAAATCTTAGAGTTCCTGTGAGGCAAGGTATTTGCGCTTAAACTCATAAGAATGTTGTAAGAGAGAATAGAAGTTGCTCTAAATGCTTAGAGAGATTAGAGAGAGTGAGGGAAATAGTGTGACAAGAGCAAAACTCCCGTCGCCCTTTTATAGTTTATCGAGTAACGGTAGACAACCGCTCCTCGTCCTCTTTTTCTCCCTTCCCATCTCAATCCTATCCTTTGGCTTTAATTGAATCTCTCTAAAATGGTTTTGAAAGAGGGTAACCCCGACAATAGGAGACCGAGGTTTCCTCGGGCACCAATCCGAAGTCGTGGTCGTTGCCACTTCTAAGGGGTGTAACCCAGTGCGAACCCACAATGGAATCTCTGACATGACCAGATAAGTCCTATCCATAGGTAACAATCTCAAAGTCAACTAACGGTTCTTAGAACCTTGTTCCTTTCCTTCCTAGTTCATTTAGGTCAAACTAGGTGGTGACTCTAGTCAATTCCGCCTTATAGAGGCATAAGTCCGCGTGGGGCCTATCGAGAGCGGGTGTAGTGTTCACTTACACTCCCCTTATGCTTCTGGGAAAGATGAAAGATTTAGTAGGTACTTGAGGGTTGCCAGAATAACGGGTTTCCACCCTCCACAGAATGGCATTTTCTAGGATCTAGGCTTTTAGTCAGACCATATTTAGATAGACCCCCCTCATACCGAAAAATCACCCTCCACAGTAGGATGTATAATACATGATCAAGGTTATACATACAATATGGTGACAACTATATAATATACAAGTGTATAGCTGTGTGCATGCGGACGTAACATGCTTGTAAAATAAATGCTTATGTGAATTAATCCCGAATTAAACCGAAAACCCGAGAAACCTTAATTAGTTAACAACTGGGAATAAACCAGGATGGATTAGCAACGGTACATGGTGCCGTAGTGTATTGTTAGTATGAGATGCTAATGCATAGTGTGATGCATATAATTAGATTGCTAGAGGTGACTCAAGGAGGATCGGATCTAGCTTGATTCATACTCCACGGTTTTATAATCACGGTGCACGGTATGTTATTATGTGGCTTGATTGTCACTGAGGATTTCCTCAGTTCAGACATTTTGTGAAAATCTGTGATAAGATTGAATGTCTGCTTGTGTGAATTAATATGCGTGACTCGTGTATTAACGCTGCTTATTATTATTACTGTTGTGCGATAACAGTATCGTTTGTATATATGAACATATTTATAAAACAAACTAGCGGCTATGGTGCTATCTTATATGTGTAATATAAGGAACGTAAGAAAAACATCGCAGCATTGGGATAATAAGATATATATATATATATTATCCGAGACTCATATACGGAGCATTGGCTTTTTTAACGCTGCTCTCGTATCTAACACTGGATCCCGAGTCGACATACTAAGGATTGGACTAACGACCTTAGTCTGCTGTGTTAGGAAAATGGTAATGCGATGCGATGTAATAGATGAGTTAATCAAGAGGATGTGGCTCTTGGTGAGAATTGTGATAAATTAACTATACTAGGATGCTGTGTGGGTATCTGCAAGTATCAAGATAAATTCCAACGGACTATAGATGGTTTGTCGGTCGGAGACTCTACTATTGGAGTGGCTACTGCCGTGGGTGACCCGCCTTAAGAGATGGGTAACTTAGAGACACATCATTTTAATGAGACGTTTTCATTAGGTATGACTGAACAATTACAAACAACTATATTAGCTCGTACAGTAGGCGAACACTATTTGGGCTTGTATGCCAAAGACTGGAACCTATACTTGTTTATAATTCTCGTCGTTTCACCTTGTTGTTCATCGGTTATGCTATGTGGTTATATGATGTATGTGAACTGTTGTGGATTGATTGGTTGAATTGAGTCGTTGTACTCGTACGTATGTTTGTGGATTGGTTGAATTGAGTCACTGTACTCATGTGTATGTTGTGAATTGGTTGAGTCGAGTCGCTGTACTCGTGTGTGGATTATTGTGTATTTGGTCGAGTTGAGTCGTTGTACTCGAATATGAATTATTAAGTGTTTGGTGGAGTGGAGTCTTCGTACTCATATATGTGTTGTGACGCTTTCAGTTGGTTTATTGTGGTGAAATATGTGAAGCCGGGGGCTTGTTTGCTATTTGAGTTTACTGCAATATATTTATTGCTTTACAGTTTTTATATTAAACTACATGCATGAATGAACTGCATACTCTCGACCAATTAACTGAGGGTCTGAGGGGGCATGGTAGTCATATAGTAGCATATTCAGCAGGGGCTGATTCCATACCACAAACAAATATTTTGCAGGTATGCAGCTTCCGGTGTTGACAGAGAGCGGGATGCGCTGGGTAATGTAGTCACAGTTGTTTAGATTTGTACTGTCATATTTCGATACGAACATAGAAACGTGTATAGGACTGGAATACTTAGAATGCTCACTAGGGTTGTATTTATGTTGGAACGGAAAGTTAAGTCTATCTCTTGTTGTCACTGTGGGAAATTGTTTTGTATTATGAATATATCAGTAAGCACGTTATTACTCGTATGAGCGAGTGAGAACGGTGACACCAGTAGTTCGATTGTTTAGATTACCGCTGCGATTACTATGTTAAGTAAGATGATTAGGAGCCGATTAGAGTAAGGGTGTTACACATATGGTCTTTTCCCAGTGAAGGTGGGAGATCGAGGCAAAAGACATCACTTGTTGGAACCGAAACCAATTTGGGTTTTTGGAAAAGTGATAGTTGAAGGATGGTTTTGGACACCACTTATGGTGTGTTCGGTTTGTTGTAATTTATTTTTATTACAATTAGCCAGTTTTATGATGTCTCATTTTAGAGGTTAGGGATGCGAATATGAGTGGTTCCCTTTGGTATTAATGGTAGTTTGAAACAGCAAGGAACACTGTTGTGGCCAATCTCTGTAGAGATTTGGATCATTCAAGGCCTTCTCATGCAACCTCCTTCGTGGGCATTGTTGCAAACGACACCTTGTTGGCTTTATTTGCTTCCCTTTATCTTAGAATATTTTCAGAAGGACTTTATTTTTAAGCTTTCTTTTGGTCTAGTTAACCGTTGGTATGTTTTTATACCTTAGGTATGTTTCTAGTCTAGTTGTTTGTATGTATCAATGGTGGCCAAGAAATCCAAATCCAACCGGAACCTATTGGAGCTGGAACTAGTCAGAACCCGGTTCGCTCAGGAACCAGAACTGACACTTACTAAAGCGAATCAGAATACACGTTTTGAGATTTAAGACTGAACGGGAACCGACGGTTGAACTGCCTTGGAATCGGCTGGAACAACACTTTTGATGAGTGACTTTCCAAAATAAAATTTTCGCTTGGAAGACAAGTCCAGCGGTATGCAAGACACACATATAACAAAGCAAGCACACACAACAAGCATCAAGGGACAACATCTTGGCAACCAAACAAGCAACACTCATGATCGGCGTTGGGCCAAGGCCCAACCAGCCTAACTGAACCAACCTTGTGCCACAAGTATAACTAAGGGTGGTGTTGAACTGCTCCACGGTGAGTTCCCACATCCTCACACCCCTCAGCTCGAAGGCATGAATGTGCGGGGCACTCCGCTCAACGGACACCTTCCCTAGTGGAGTAACCCCAATGCCAAGACACCTTTAGTAGGGGTGCACTAGTGGGCCACGCAGTGCACTCACCACTACCCGGACCATCGCGGCCATGGAAGACACAAGCCCTAGCTTAATGCATCACCCCTCGCACTCCCGCATTGCCCAAGTGCGGAACCAGTCATACGACAAGCGGACACTGGCATAACTCGACATCACGGGCACTACCAGATGAGGTAAGGCCCTATAGCCATTGGAGCTCACTACCCCAGCTAGAGATAGTGGGACATATCTTAGACATGTTCTAGGCACTCTCGTGTCTAGCCGGGTGCTCTCTAGGCAGCCCAGAGTGACTCACGACCAGTTCATGTAGTCGCCGGTGTGGACTGCTCTTAGCAGAAATATGTTACTATCTCTACCTAGGCAGTGTACCTATCGTTTTGCGGAATAGTGAATTGAGTGGGGTTGTCGATCTCAAGGACATCATTCAATTAATTGACAATTTATTTACTAACTGAGAAACTAAACTAAGAAAACAGGAAATGTCACTTTTTCAGGTTTTTCTTAATTTAATAAAAAGAATGGCTCAACAAAACTAACATACAATCATAAAACAATTAAAATAAACTGAGTAAATAAATAAAAAGTAAAACTCTAGATAAAAGAAAGCACCCCGGATTGTTATGCAAACCTTCACTTTCTAATCTATTAATAAACCCTTCCCTAATTCTACAATAAACTCAGAAACTATAATTAATTCGTCAACAGCTAAGTCTAACAAATCCTAACTAGTTGCTAGAACTAGCAGTAGAATAATGCTCTAATCCGGACACAACTAATCACATAAAGAACAGTTTCTATTGGAGACCGATTAACCTATAGGCGGGATCATGCTTCTAGTCGCTAATCAGGTTTAACTTCCTATGTCTTGTTATCTATCTCAGCTCTCGCGTGTTGATTAGAAAACTACAAAGATTGCTTTAATAATTAGCTAGAAAATTAAAGCGCATGAAGAACTGAAATTAAACTACTGAATTAATGAATTAGAGAAAAGATTACAAAATAAACATGAAGATTCGGTTTGCTACCCCAATCCGGGGAGCTAAATTAACTACTCAAACATAATTATAAAAATAACAAAAACAACAAAGGAAGAACACATTGACATAATAGATAAAAAGGGAAGAAGAAACTCTGTTAAAAGATTCCCCGCTCCGCCTTCAATCGTCGTGTGTCTTTGCATTAATCCTCTGTTAGATACGTGTGGAAGATGGTGTATCGGTGATGTGATGATGGTGGTTGCGTGGTGATATGGAAAGAGAATTCAGAGGCACCGGCCTTGCCTCTCGGATGGGGCGTGTATTAAATCAGAGGCGTAGAGCGCCGTTGGAGACGTTCGTTAATCCCCCCATAATCTCTCTTTTATAAACAGCAACCGACCTTAACTTTTTATCCAAAATCTTAGTTCTATCTTTTGATGACAATTAACTACGTGAATTCTCTGGTGATGTGGCATGTGAGCGATTTGATATCATCATTCGATGACATTCAGCGTGAAAGTTTTCAAGTTCCACATGAATATCAATCCAATAATAAAATATGATATAGATTGTATATCACTCGTGTGTAGTACGCCGCGGATGAAAGAACTCGATCTCTGTAGCCAAAAATTTGTGAGTGCATGGCACAACCATGTGAATATGATTAATTCATCATAATTAATCATGAAATAAAGTATGTAATTCCAATGTATTTTTTCCTACATTTGACACATAAAATGTATCAGTTCATATCAAAACATAAATCTGAGGGAAAGCATATGATAAGTGAGAAATACGACATGAATTGTTATAAAAATAGAAAAAATTAAAGCCCTAAAAATAGATGTATTTCGCACTTATCAGCTGCATGAGCCCAACACCGCCAGGGAGTCCGAGCGTCCCAACATCCTCATTTGTGGGTATAATGTAGCCGTTGAGGCCCTCGAGCACTTGGGTGCCCAGCCGGGACACGGGTGTGTAAGCTGCCTGGGGACGGGTCTGGCAGAAACTTAACAACTCCCTAAAGAGGTTTGTGAACCTTTCAGGCCACCTCGGACACACACATGCCCCTTTGTATCCAAATCACAAACATAGGCTGAGACACTTTAAAATTTCACTAAAATCAGATGCAAGCTCCAGTTGCGATGGAACTTTGCTAACATCCCTTATTAACCAAGGGTAACATTCGTCCTTCTTAAGTGCCTAACAAAGATATCAATGTGCCCCAAGTTTTATGCCAACTTCATATTGGTTGCAGTAGGGTGCCTGCGAACAATTCCTACATGAGCAATCGGTGCCTACTATAGTCTCCCTGCAGCATAAGGCATTAGGCGCCCAGGACAAGGCTTGGGCACATGCAACACTACATCGTTGTGACCGTGACTTCACATAACAAGGCTTGTGTGACCACAGCTGCGCAAAACAAAGGCTATGTGCCCGCGGCAGCACACCAGTATGCCTGACCCTCGGGTCATCCTAAAAAGGTTGTGCCATGTCCATGACACTCGCAATAGACATACCAATTTTATTTCCATCGCACGCAAGCCAACAAGGCCAACGAAAATGCATGCTATAGTTGTCAAGCTGCTTGCCCAAAATTATGCCTGACAACCCCCCTTTCGTTCGAGTATTTTCCGTCCTTGGCAAAATTTTCTTGGGAGCAGAGTTATCTTTACTTGGTTCCCTGTTTAGTTCAGTTGACATCAACCCCCGTGTCTCGCACCAATTCGTACGGACCACACTGACTTAGCCTGGTTTTATGCAAAGACTGGACAACCTATGCCTCTGCTCACGAACCTGCGTGCCCTCGCATCATTCTGATCTGTATCTGATGCTTAATTACTAGCACAGTGTCTTCTCACGCTACTAAGTGTGACCGACGCCGACCCTTACTCGGTCGCATATTGGAAGTATGACAAATTCATTCCATTTGACGCACACATGTGTGACCAGCGTCAACTCCTCTCGTTGCTCACTGATAACCTAACACCCTGTCTCGGGTCACGCACCCACGCACGACCAGCATCAGTTTACCCTACTGCATGCTGAAGCACCGACTTCCATTGCGGCCTTACCCCTGGCCAGGGAGATCGACGTGAACCCACTCGGTTTCCCGTTATGACTTGGAACCTCATGCCATCTTGCGCACGCTAGCGCACCCAGCATTAGCGCTCCAATTGCATGCTGACAACCCAACATCACATGCCGACCCACACTCATCAACGTGTTTTGCGTTAACAAGTCCGGTTGCACGCCCCCAATTCTGGCACCTAGGATTCCTTGTGCACAACACAATCAGCAACTACTTACCCAACTATCTATTGGGAAATTGACATCCCGTGTCAAGACACATGTAATTAACGTGGCTAGCGCCAATCTACTCGATCATGCACTACAAAAATGACATCATTTGAAATCGCCACGCAAGTACGGTCAACAAGAGCCTACCTGGCTTCAAGCTAGAAACACGGCGTCACAAGCCTACTCTCGTACTCATGTACCCTATGCAGCCTAACGTTCTCTACTTTTTAGCTTGGGTGCAAGTATCTTCTAACTATAACACAAAATTGGGAAAATTAGTTAAGGCTCCAAGAGCAAGTTCATTAGAAACACCATTGATCCATAACAAATTTCCATTTCCATTCAAAAGTCATTACAATATTTCAGTTATATTACATGAGTCGATACATGGAAATGGGTACAATACTTCCAAAAGGAATACAAGAGTTCGACATTAACCAAACATTTGACCACCACTACATAACCAACTCTTAATTTTACCCAATGATCACTAAAAAGTATAAATGTTCTATTCACATAAAACAATACTCCTCAACTTGTGGGGTGAAGGAATGATCTGGGAAGGTTGGGACATCTACTTCCCGGTGAAGTGGTTTCTCCTTTCGAACCAATGATCAAGTTCACACCCGCATGTGCGATTTGTGGGCATTCCCGCATGAAGTGCGGACCCCCACATCTAAAACAACTAATGCCCAACTTGGGTTTAAGAAACTTCTTCTTTACCTCTGAACCTACATGATCTTGGGCATCACCTAAGTCATGAAGAAAGGCAGGTGAAATACCCCAAATCTAATTAACATTATAAAACCATTAATTAATGGAATATAATCCAAATATAAATCATTTCACGTACGCATGCAAACCCTGCATGAGAACGTTACGTAAAGATTGTTTCACCACCATAAACGCTAAAACCCTTAGAAACAGTGATCAGCTGACCTTGTATGACCATCTAAAACTCAAACCAAATGGTCATACACTCATTATATGAATATATAACATATTCCCTAGGCTATATCCAGTCAAAAACGCAAATGCTCGGGAGTGCTCACGCTCGCTCCTTAAAGCACGAAAAGCCCGGAGAAGTGCCGAGGTGGCACGAACTCCTATAAAATTAATTCTTAGAGCCCCTAAATCATTATTAACCATCCTAATAGAACACACGAAGTGGTTTCTCAAAATTCAACAAAAACCTCTGAGTATTCCTTAACGCTCCTTTTGGCCCGGGAGTGTCCGAAGCCCGTAAATTATGTCATAAATTGATGTAACCTCATATAACTCAATGTAATGTCTTAATATATCATTATTTACTATAATAAGTGTTTATAAACACTTGGAACTCATAAAACAATTTATTTCCCAAAATTTCCTTAGAGCACAAAACACACCTTCGGGTGTCACGAAAACGTGTTTTACAAAATTGCCTTGTAGTTTTTGACATGCCACGAATTAATAATCTTAAATAGGGTTAAAATGACCCTCTAAATCAGTTGGAGGCACTATCCAACAAGGTTCTCTATAGGGGCCGATTTTATGTCCAAAAACTAGTATAAAACTTACATTAAAATTTTATAAAAGGCATAAAACATGGTGACTCACCTTCCCATGTGCTATAATACTTAATGGCAAAGAAATGTAGGTCTCATCTGACCTCCATGCTGTCGAAATTATGCAAGGGAACAAGGCCATGTTGGCTAGACAAAAACAAAATGAAAAAGGCAAAAGTAGATCTAGATTCCACCTTTTTTATTTCTTTCTTTTCCATGTGACCTTCCATGCTTGTCCTAAGCTCTTGATGCCGATTGATGAGCTCCAATATGCCTTGAATTCGGCCACCTACAATGAAGAAGAAGACAAGTTACAAACATTGAAAAATCAAAGGAATAATGCCTTACTTTTCTTACCTTGTCTTCTAGCTCACATTATTTTCTTCCACCTTGCCTTGTCTTGCATTATGGCCGAAAATGTGCTGGTAACATGGGCATTTATTGAGCCAATAACTCATGGAATAAACTAAAGAAAAGAATGGTCAAATGACATTAAAAATTAACAAAACAAAAACAAACCAAACTTACCTTATGTTATACGTGAGCCTAGCCTCATTCTCTCCCTTGCACACACCATTGCCGAATTGGTAAGGCTCCCTCCTCTCTCTTCTTCCTTCATCTTACTTCCTTTGAAGCTCTTAAGTCCATTAATGGAGTTTTAACTTCTATCTTCATCTTTAAGGTAATTTCCTAGCATTTCTTGGCAAGCCTTGAAGCAAAACTCTTCCTAGCACAACCATAGCAATTCGGCATCAACTAATACTCCAAGGAGGTTGTCTAAACCAACATTAATCCAAGGAACATCTCAAGGTTATCTTAAGGTAGTTTTAATGCTTGTAAATCCCTAAAGCACATTTTTATGTGTAACCGAATTCTACTTCTTCTAAGTCTCTTTTCTTCTTCATTTTCATGAAGGAAAATTTGTTCTTCATCCATCTTAGGAGTGCCAAATTTATAAGGAGAAAAGCTTAAGGTAAATCCTTGGAAAACTACTTACAAATCTACTTAAGATCTTTATTGAAGATCTAACTCCTAAACTCCTTCACCACTTGCATATAACCGAAGTGGAGCATCAAAATTTCCTTGGAGAAAGCTTGGAGATTCAAGAAGAGTTCAAGCACTTAACCACCTTTGTTAAGAAGTAAGTTTACTAAGTAAATCTTTATGTTATAAGCTTTGTTAAGCTTCTAATTATACAAAAATTATGTACACCTCTTAGGGTACATAAAACCAAACTATATGGTATAATACCAAGAATATCTATCATATATGGAAAATATTTACCTTAAGACACATTTTTGTGTCACAAAATTTATCTATGTTAAAAACAATTCAAGCCGAATTGTCAAGGGCAAAAATACTTTATTTTGAGCCAAGAATCAACATAAGACATTACAATAATTTTTACATGAGTTATATGACTCATATGAATTTATGTATATTTATTATGACATATAAATCCACTTTTATATACTATATGGTAACTATTTAATTATGGCCGAATTGTCTAAGTGAAAAATAGATTTTTATGAGCTACTTATGTATATAAACTTATACTACAAAGTTTGGTGAGTTAAAAATATTTTATTAGTGCTTAAATGGCTAATTAATTAAGTTATGTGGCAAAAATGTAATTTTTACAAAGTTTGGTGTACATATTGTGAAAGCCGAGAGTTAAGGGTATGTTTGGAGTAATTATGATATAATATAGGGTTAGGAATTAAGTTTATGAATTTAAGATAATTCAAACAAGTGTTAAAATAACATTTTATAAAGTTTTGGGCTATTATGTAATTTATAAAAGTTGTTATGAAAGTTTGGAACTTATTATTGGGCGAATTCATAATTAAGAGAATTATTAAGTCCACTTTCGAAATTTTGAGGAATTAAATATTTAAACTATAGTTTATAAGTTATTAAGTAACTATTATAAAGTTTTGGGATGAAAATGTAATTAATGGAAAGTATATGACCAAAGCCGAATTACTTTGGGTTAGTTTTGTAATTTAAGAATTTATATATATATATATATATATATATATATATATATATATATATGATATATATAGATATATAGCATTATGGAAGAATTAAAATTAAAACTATAGTTATAAGGCATTATGTAAGATTATAAGATTTTGTGGTAAATTGTAATTATAGAAGTATATATATATAGGCCGAGAATTTAAGGGGCCAAATGGTAATTTTCGAAAGTTATAATATTCTAAAGCTATATACCAAAATATTAGTGGTGGCTTTGTAATATAATTAAATAAGGAATTAAAGTGTATATAATATAATGAGATTAGAATTTAAAAATAAAGTTTATGAACTAATGTGGGTTTTGTAAATAACCGAATATAAGGGTAAGAATTTAGATTTAAATGGATATAGGTCCTATATGGATATTTGGAGGAATTAGAAGAAAGAATTTTGATTAAAGGAATTATGAGATAAAACTATGACTTATATAGTTATAAGGAATTAAAGGTAACCAATAATTATTATTTATGGTTAAAGGAGGAATAAAAACTATAAGAATTTTATGTCCATGTATGGCATATAAATATAGTTAAGAAGTTATAAGTTGTTATGTCACCTAGACAATTAAAATAAATAACAAATATAGTACATGAATAAATAAATACATATTTGTACATTAAAGGAATTATAAATAAATAAAGAGGAATAAAAAATAAGTAATACATAAAATCATGAGGTAATTAAAAGAAATAAACCTCACATGAAATAACAAATACGAAATTTGTTAAAAGATCCAATAGAATTATTATACAAGGGTAACATAAATTAACCCTCTCAGTTAATCCTATTCTAGGACTTTGTTTGACCAGACGTTGACCGGGAACTAAACAAGTACAGTCTACGGTGAACGGTATGGGATTCTTGCAACCTGTTGCCTACCGGATTACACCGGCTTGTGTGCTATCTGTTGTTTGAAATAACGACCAAGATAATTAACGTAAACTGTTGTTTTACTCTTGCGCACTGTTGTATTATTTTATGTGCACGTATGATGCTAACTACAACGTGTATGTCCCACGCATACAACACTACAATACCAGTGGATTAAATACCTGCGTTTTATTATACCGAGAACTTGTACTCAAGTCTCTCACTAACTTCACTTTATAACAAACGTCATTATCCTAAACGTGATAACTGACAGTACACATTTCGTTCTTGAATAACGTCCTTGTATGACACCTAACAATTCTATACTACGAGAACGAGGAGCCCAGTTGGATCTGGCCATGCATGCTACGGGAGTTGTACCTGTCTCAGGTCATCTCCTATTCAATTTACGTCGCGACGGGAGTTCTGGGTGCACTATGTCACTCACCGGCTGCGTACCGGAACAGTTCTAAAGTTCGGGGTGCACTATGTCACTCGCCGGCTGCGTACCGGAACAGTTCAAGTGGAGGGGAAGACTTCATTCCTCTCGAGGGTTCGATTCCCACCTCTTTAAATACAAGGAGTTAACTACGACATCTTCTGGGGGACTAATTACCCACCTTTCTTTTAACGAGGTCACTATACCTCACTATATTGACATACTCTTTACACTTGTCAGTCCCATCGTGCGGACCCGACTATTATCAAATGATTACAGTTCATCTAACTTGACCTTCTGAAGTCTTGTTTTATGTGACATTGTTGTCCTTGTATGGATACTTGTTATTATCATACTATGCTTGTTTACAGCTTTACAAAAATGAACTGCATGTATTCGACAAAGTAGTTAGTGTGGCCCGGTAGCCGATGGGCTGCACGTTTTCCATACCAGCATTGTTTGCTGAGCCCCTTTGGGGGCACCCCCATTTTTCAGCTACCTGAAGTAGAGAAGATTACCACACCGAGTGTAGGTGGGGTAGATTCAAGCTATGGGAGTCTCCTACTAGTTATTGTTTTATTATTGTACCTTTGAGTTTATTCCTAGTATCTCGGATTGTATTCGTATTCAGACCGTGACTTTTGGAGATTGTATTTGGAGTTAGCCTTGTTGGTCACAAGGGTGGCCAACGGCATTGTAATACCGCCGGTTATTGTATTTATTTCCGCTGCAGTTTATGTTTATTTGGGAGTGATCGCCGTACAGGTTATTGGATTTCGGGTTGGGGTGTTACAAAAAGTGGTATCAGAGCGTAGTTACGCTCTGGATACAAGGATACACCGAGATTAGGATTTCTAAAACTATAGGTTACGGGTTGAGTGATAGTATAGAAAGGAGTTTAAGTTAGTTTTTACTTAGACTACTATCCAAGACCGAGATTGTGACCACAGTATCTAATATACCTCAACATCCTGCAGATGTCAGGAAGAGGAGGACGCCGCGGACAGACAGCTGAAGATTCGCCTGTCAGGCTGGCAGATATAGCTACACTGATAGCTCAAGCATTGGCGCGGGGGGTGGCGCAGCAGCAGCAGCTACCTCCACCACCACCACCAGAGAGAAGGATTGGGTGAAGAGCTTGGCCGATCTCAGGCCAACTGCATTCAAGGGGCAGACTGACCCTGCTCACTTAGAGACCTACATCATGGAAATGGAAATGGCATTCGAGACACTAGCCGTCCCAGCTAGGGACAAGGTAAGGCTCGCTGCCTTCTACCTGAAGGATGCAGCTAGGGATTGGTGGAATATGGTGAAGGCCGACCACCTGGATGACCCAGCTTTCACTTGGGGACACTACACCGCACTACTGAGGGGCAAATACTACCGGCCCACACCAGGATGGTGAAGACTAGGGAGTTTGACGCCCTGGAGCAGACGGGAAAAATGACCGTGGATGAGTATTATGCAAAGTTCACTTCACTACTCCGACTACTACCCGGAATAGGATACTCGGACCAGGTGTTGGTCGACCGGTTCTACGGGGGACTGAGCCCTCGACTCCAGTTTGGGATGGGACCAATCCCCCACCAGCTTACAGGTAAAACAGGAGAGACATAAACCAGTTGAAATTTATTACCTACTCTACTCCGTCATGGGAGATTTGGAGACTGATACCTTGAGATTTCAGGAATGTTACCATGCTACCTCCATCGTGGAGATCACATGCAAAAGAAGGGATGCTTTGAGCTCCCAAAAGAGAAAGGACGGACCTGGCAGCGAGGATGCCAAGCAGGGGAACTCCAACAGAAGGAACAAACCCTATCAAAAAGGCCAGGGGTCCTATCAAGGGAAGGGGAACCAGACTACAGGGAACCCCCAGTCAGGAACCCACGGAGCAACAAACTCACAGAAAACCTACCCATCTAAGGGTAGGCACAATAACCAAGCAGTTAAATTTGAAACTTATGTGATTATTTCAGTACCGTTGGAATATATAATTGACCTCGATTGTAATAGGTTCAGGACATGGCTCAAACACGGGCCAAAGGATTGTCCCGCCACTTCAACTGGAAGACAATGTGGAAAGGATCACCCGGCGTGTGGACTGCCAGGGGAGAAAGTCCAGTGCCGCCACTGTCAAATATATGGACATGTGCCTTCGAGTGTATATCCGAAACCCGGAGAGCAGGAACTACCGCCCGGGAGCAAAGGCAAACACCGGCCACAAGAATGGAGCCCAAGCGATACTCGCCCTCCACCAACAAACCAAACTCAGGGAAATAAGGGCAAGGGCCCAGCATCGGGACCCGCCCTGCATGTCATGGACCGCTCAGATGAAGCTGGTACTTCTACCAACCCAGGTAATTCTAAACCCATACGAACATGTCATTGAGCAATGAATGTTGTGAATGAGTGCTTGCATGCCTTAAGTGCCTAATTGAGTAGGAAAGAAAGAACTAGTAAGACTCACTAGTAGAATTTTAAACCACGTAGGAAGCTATAGATATGCTTTCCTATCCCCTCACCGCCCTCCCTGGAAGAAAACGTTATCAAAGCACAAGAACCAGGGAACGGAACAATGTAAGGTTATCCAACCAGGGTTAATACTACTCAAAGAATACCTAACGCCGGAAACACAAATTGCAATCATCAAGAGATGTCAAGAACTGGGAGCAGGACCAGGAGGGTTCTACACTCCCGAATTTCCAGGAGGATAAAAAATGAAGCTGAAAATGATGTGCTTAGGAAAGGATTGGAATCCTTACTCAAAGACCTACCAAGATACAAGAAATGGAGATGGAGCGCAAGTACCAAAAATCCCAGAAGAATTTTTACAAATTGTGGGACAAGCAGTTAATACAGCTCAACATCTAGAGGAAGATCCAGTTCCCAATCTAAGGGCTGATCTATGTATCATCAACTTCTATGAAGAAGGAGGCCGTTTAGGACTACACCAGGACAATGATGAAACAAAAGGGTCCCTTGAACAGGGGATACCAGTATTATCTTTGTCAATTGGAGATGACGCAGAGTTCCTTTATGGCGAGCAGAAGCGTGTGGACCTTGCAAAGAAAATCATATGAAGTCAGGAGATGTTTTAAATGGGTGGAAAGTCAAGATTATTATACCATGGAATAAAAGGATTAAGTTGAACTCAGCACCTTCGACAGTGATAAACACCACCCACATGAGACCAGGAAGATTAAGTTTGACTTTTAGAAAATACTAGTATTGTAATTGTCTTAGACAACTGAAAGGAGATCATCTCATCAATGAAGCATTATCGTTATGTCTTCGACCACCATCATATGTCAAAGTACTTACCCAGATTCTGTTGTTAGGTTGTGCTAAGGAGACGGAAGGTGCCTTAAGTATACTTACTGAGGAGGAGGCCAGCAAGGGCGGCACGATCCTCACTGGTACCTTTCCTGTCAACGGTGGATGGATGCATCAGTACTGTTCGACTCCGGAGCCTCACATACTTTCGTTTCGCCTACGCTTGCGGGGAAGTTGGGGCTAGACGCTGTAGAGTTACCTGATTTTAAGGTGGCACTCCGTCTAAGGAGAAGGTCAGTTGCACTCGTCTTTATAGAGGAGCCACTATCCGTATTAAGGAGGAGGAATTTCCATTGACCTAATTGAGTTTAAAGGTCTAGGATTCGACGTTATAGCCGGGATGGACTGGTTGGGGCGACACAGAGGCCGCATCCTTTGCGCAGAGCGCAGGCTGTTACTTAAGAGCCCATCAGGAGTGACAGTATCTTACCGATAGAGTCCTAGGGCACCGTCAATAAAAGTGATATCTGCTATGTCCATGTACAAAGAAGTCAGGAAGCAGAAGGAAGTATATTTATGCTATGTTCAGGATATGGAACAAGACCCAGATTTGATCCAGATATGCCAGTGGTGTCAGAATTTCCGGATATTTTTCCAAAGGAACTTCCAGGCTTACCCCATCCAGAGAGGTAGAGTTCTCCATTGAATTACTACCAGGTACCGGTCCCATAGCTAAGGCACCGTACCGTATGGCACCAGCAGAGATGGCTGAGTTGAAGGAACAACTGAAGGATTTATTAGACAAGGGATACATACGACCTAGCGTATCTCCTTGGGGAGCACCAGTGCTTTTTGTGAAGAAGAAGGATGGAAGCCTTCGGTTATGTATCGATTACAGAGAGCTTAATGCAGTGTCAGTGAAGAACAAATATCCACTACCACGAATTGACGACTTGTGATCAGTTAGAGAGTAAGAAGGGTAAAGGTGTTTCAAAGATCGATTTGAGATCGGGATACCATCAGATACCTATCAGGGAGCAAGACAGAGAAAAGTCAGCTTTCAGAACACGATATGGCCACTATGAGTTTACAGTTATGCCTTTTGGCTTGTCAAACGCACCGGCAGTCTTCATGGATTTAATGAACAGGATATTCAGAGAGCAGTTGGATAAGACCGTAGTTGTATTTATCGACGATATCCTAATATATTCAAAGTCTAAGGGAGAGCACGAGAGTCACCTCCGACGTGTACTCGAGATTTTAGGGAGAACCAGCTTTATGCTAAGTTCTCCAAATGTGAGTTTTGGCTAGATCGAGTTTCCTTTTTAGGACATGTCATCTCAGACGCTGGGATCGCAGTGGATCCAGCAAAAATAGAAGCAGTTCGCACCTGGCCCAGGCCAAAGACAGTGACTGATATCAGGAGTTTCCTTGGGTTAGCAGGTTACTACAGAAGGTTCGTCAGAGACTTCTCCAAGATAGCAAAACCTATGACTAGTCTAATGAAGAAAGACGCACCATTCACATGGACTGCAGAGAGTGAGAAACCTCATTTCAGTATTTGAAGAATGCTTTGACATCAGCACCAGTTTTGACTATACCTGAAGGCACAGAGGGTTATGAAGTTTACTGTGATGCATCAGGCAGGGGATTAGGGTGTGTACTCATGCAGAATGGGAAGGTAGTCGCCTACGCTTCCCGAGAAGTTGAAGAAACATGAGGAGAACTATCCCACACATGACTTGGAGCTTGGAGCAATCGTATTTGCATTAAGATCTGGCGCCACTACCTGTATGGTGTCCAGATGACCGTATATTCGGATCACAAAAGTTTGAAATATGTATTCACCCAGAAGGAGTTAAACATGAGACAAAGGAGATGGGTTGAATTTCTCAAGGATTATGACATAGATTTGCAGTACAAAGAAGGAAAAGCTAATGTTGTAGCAGACGCATTGAGTCGACGAGCACATTCCTTGAATGCCATTGTGGCTAGCTCGAGTCTTATAGACGACATACGTAGCGCACAACATAATGATCAGCGAATGATGGAGATTAGTCAGAAGTTGTCTGACGGTACATTTGAAGGTGGGAAGTATGAGTTTCAGTTACATGATGATGGACTCATCAGATTAAAGGGCAGATTGTGTATTCCCAGAGACAACACGGATATAAAAGAGCATATTCTTCGAGAGTCCCACACTTCTTCCACATCTGTCCATCCAGGAGCTTCTAAGATGTACAAAGATCTAAAGAGGTATTTCTGGTGGAGTGGTATGAAGGGCGACGTGACAGAATATGTGATTCGATGTCTCACTTGTCAGAAAGTGAAATTCGAACATAGACGACCAGGAGGCATGGTACAGTCTATGCCAGTTCCTGAATGGAAGTTTTATGATATTTCTATGGACTTCGTGGTGGGACTACCACCTACGAGAGGAGGACTAAATATGATTTGGGTTGTTGTTGATCGACTGACTAAAGTTGCTAGGTTTATTCCGATGAAAGACACTTGGAAAGTGCCAAAGTTGGCAGAACTATTTGAGAAAGAGATTATCAGACATCATGGAGTACCAACGACTATTGTTTAGATCGAGATACCAGATTTCTCTCGCGATATTGGCGAGCTACTCGCGAAGCACTTGGTACTGAATTAAAGCTTAGCACAGCGTTTCATCCTCAGACAGATGGCCAGTCAGAGAGGACTATTCAGACCTTAGAGGACATGCTACGAGCATGTGCCTTGGATTTTCAGGGTAGCTGGATAGATAGGTTACACCTGATCGAGTTTGCATACAATAACAGCTATCACGCCTCTATACAGATGTCACCTTTTCAGGCATTATATGGCAGACCATGCCGCACACCGTTGTGCTGGGACGAGTCTAGTGAGACCGTCATCATTGGGCCTGTACTTGGAGCAAGTCCAGGCAGAAGTACAACAAATCAGAAATAATATGAAAGCAGCACAAGACAGACAGAAATCGTATGCTGATGAGAGACGACGAGACCTTGAGTTCGCAGTTGGTGACCAGGTATTTCTACGAGTATCACCCATGAAGGGTGTATTCAGATTTGGCCAGAAGGGCAAGCTAAGCCCGAAGTTTGTAGGACCCTACGCTATCACAGAGCGGGTGGGTCTTGTGGCATATCGACTTGATTTGCCAGCAGAATTGGGCAAGGTACATAACGTTTTTCACGTGTCTCAGCTTAAGAAATACATGCCTCATCCTTCTCATGTTCTTCAACCAGAGACACTATCATTAGAACCAACAATGCGGTACGTGGAAACACCGCAACGAATCTTAGATAGAAAGACACGAGATACTCGAAACAAGTCTGTGAGCCTCGTGAAGGTTCTTTGGTCGAACCACGATGTTGAAGAGGCCACATGGGAATTAGAAGCGGATATGCGAGCAAAGTTTCCCTCTAATTTACCGACTAGACACTTTAGTCTAGGGTACGTGGGCGTACCCCTCTTTTTGGGGGGGTAGAGCCTTTTTCGTTTGTGAGTTTATTATGCATCTTGTTGCACTTTTGTGCATTTCTATGACACCTTGTCTTGCATGTGTTCTTGTGTAACACTGTATTTGAATGTACTTTGTACTTCTACTTTGCTGATGTGTACTCCGTTACACTACAATGGAAAGTTTATGTGCACTACGTTGCACTATTTGATATGATATGTGATGTGTTTATTACATTACACTATATTGTTCCAAAGTATTCCTGTTGTGTTTGATGTACACTGTGAACTTAGGAATATAGACTTGGGACTTGATCCCTAAAAACTAAATTGAGTTGTGGATACCTAACGGAACTTGATTCCCCACAACCTTCTAAATTTAGATATGAGACTTCGGGGCGAAGTCCTTTTTAAGGGGGGTAGATTGAAATACCCCAAATCTAATTAACATTATAAAACCATTATTTAATGGAAATATAATCCAAATATAAATCATTTCACGTACGCATGCAAACCCATGCATGAGAACGTTACGTAAAAATAGTCGTTTCACCATAAACGCTAAAACGCCTTAGAAACATGTGATCAAGCATGACCTTGTATGACCTTCTAAAACTCAAACCAAATGGTCATACACTCATTATATGAATATATAAACATATTCCTAGGCTATATCCAGTCAAAAACGCAAAATGCTCGGGAGTGCTCACGCTCGCTCCTTAAAGCACGAAAAGCCCGGAGAAGTGCCGAGGTGGCACGAACTCCTATAAAATTAATTCTTAGAGCCCCTAAATCATTATTAACCATCCTAAGTAGAACACACGAAGTGGTTTCTCAAAATTCAACAAAAACCTCAGGAGTATTCTTAACGCTCCTTTTGCCCGGGAGTGTCCCGAAGCCCGTAAATTATGTCATAAATTGATGTAACCTCATATAACTCAATGTAATGTCTTAATATATCATTATTTACTATAATAGTGTTTATAAACACTTGGAACTCATAAAAACAATTTATTTCCCAAATTATCCTTAGAGCACAAAAACACACCTTCGGGTGTCACGAAAACGCGTTTTACGCAATTGCCTTGTAGTTTTTGACATGCCACGAATTAAGAATCTTAAATAGGGTTAAAATGACCCCTAAATCAGTTGGAGGCACTATCCAACAAGGTGCTCTATAGGGGCCGATTTTATGTCCAAAAACTAGTATAAAACTTACATTAAAATTTATAAAAGGCATAAAACATGGTGACTCACCTTCCCATGTGCTATAATACTTAATGGCAAAGAAATGTAGGTCTCATCTGACCTCCATGCTGTCGAAATTATGCAAGGGAACAAGGCCATGTTGGCTAGACAAAAACAAAATGAAAAAGGCAAAAAGTAGATCTAGATTCCACCTTTTTGATTTCTTTCTTTTCCATGTGACCTTCCATGCTTGTCCTAAGCTCTTGATGCCGATTGATGAGCTCCATATGCCTTGAATTCGGCCACCTACAATGAAGAAGAAGACAAGTTACAAACATTGAAAAATCAAAGGAATAATGCCTTACTTTTCTTACCTTGTCTTCTAGCTCACATTATTTTCTTCCACCTTGCCTTGTCTTGCATTATGCCGACGAAAATGTGCTGGTAACATGGGCATTTATTGAGCCAATAACTCATGGAATAAACTAAAGAAAAGAATGGTCAAATGACATTAAAAATTAACAAAACAAAAAACAAACCAAACTTACCTTATGTTATACGTGAGCCTAGCCTCATTTCTCCCTTGCACACACCATTGCCGAATTGGTAAGGCTCCCTCCTCTCTCTTCTTCCTTCATCTTCTTCCTTTGAAGCTCTTAAGTCCATTAATGGAGTTTTAACTTCTATCTTCATCTTAAGGTAATTTCCTAGCATTTCTTGGCAAGCCTTGAAGCAAAACTCTTCCTAGCACAACCATAGCAATTCGGCATCAACTAATACTCCAAGGAGGTTGTCTAAACCAACATTAATCCAAGGAACATCTCAAGGTTATCTTAAGGTAGTTTTAATGCTTGTAAATCCTTAAAGCACATTTTTATGTGTAACCGAATTCTACTTCTTCTAAGTCTCTTTTCTTCTTCATTTTCATGAAGGAAAATTTGTTCTTCATCCATCTTAGGAGTGCCGAATTTATAAGGAGAAAAGCTTAAGGTAAATCCTTGGAAAACTACTTACAAATCTACTTAAGATCTTTATTGAAGATCTAACTCCTAAACTCCTTCACCACTTGCATATAACCGAAGTGGAGCATCAAAATTTCCTTGGAGAAAGCTTGGAGATTCAAGAAGAGTTCAAGCACTTAACCACCTTTGTTAAGAAGTAAGTTTACTAAGTAAATCTTTATGTTATAAGCTTGTTAAGCTTCTAAAAATTATACAAAAATTATGTACACCTCCTAGGGTACATAAAACCGAAACTATATGGTATAATATACCAAGAATATAATCTATAACATATATGGAAAATATTTACCTTAAGACACATTTTTGTGTCACAAAATTTATCTATGTAAAAACAAATTCAAGCCGAATTGTCAAGGGCAAAAATACTTTATTTTGAGCCAAGAATCAACATAAGACATTACAATAATTTTTACATGAGTTATATGACTCATATGAATTTATGTATATTTATTATGACATATAAATCCACTTTTATATACTATATGGTAACTATTTAATTATGGCCGAATTGTCTAAGTGAAAAATAGATTTTTATGAGCTACTTATGTATATAAACTTATACTACAAAGTTTGGTGAGTTAAAAATATTTTATTAGTGCTTAAATGGCTAATTATTAAGTTATGTGGCAAAAATGTAATTTTTACAAAGTTTGGTGTACATATTGTGAAAGCCGAGAGTTAAGGGTATGTTTGGAGTAATTATGATATAATATAGGGTTAGGAATTAAGTTTATGAATTTAAGATAATTCAAACAAGTGTTAAAATAACATTTTATAAAGTTTTGGGCTATTATGTAATTTATAAAAGTTGTTATGAAAGTTTGGAACTTATTATTGGGCGAATTCATAATTAAGAGAATTATTAAGTCCACTTTCGAAATTTTGAGGAATTAAATATTTAAACTATAGTTTATAAGTTATTAAGTAACTATTATAAAGTTTTGGGATGAAAATGTAATTAATGGAAAGTATATGACCAAAGCCGAATTACTTTGGGTTAGTTTTGTAATTTAAGAATTTATATATATATATTCGGCATTTATGGAAGAATTAAAATTAAAACTATAGTTATAAGGCATTATGTAAAGATTATAAGATTTTGTGGTTAAATTGTAATTATAAGAAGTATATATATAGGCCGAGAATTTAAGGGGCCAAATGGTAATTTTCGAAAGTTATAATATTCTAAAGCTATATACCAAAATATTAGTGGTGGCTTTGTAATATAATTAAATAAGGAATTGAAAGTGTATAATATAATGAGATTAGAATTTAAAAATAAAGTTTATGAACTAATGTGGTTGTTTTGTAAATAACCGAAATATAAGGGTAAGAATTTAGATTTAAATGGATATAGGTCCTATATGGATATTTGGAGGAATTAGAAGAAAGAATTTTGATTAAAGGAATTATGAAGATAAAACTATGACTTATATAGTTATAAGGAATTAAAGGTAACCAATAATTATTATTTATGGTTAAAGGAGGAATAATAAAAACTATAAGAATTTTATGTCCATGTATGGCATATAAATATAGTTAAGAAGTTATAAGTTGTTATGTCACCTAGACAATTACAATTAAAAAATAAATAACAAATAAGTACATGAATAAATAAATACATTTTGTACATTAAAGGAATTATAAATAAATAAAGAGGAATAAAAATAAGTAATACATAAAATCATGAGGTAATTAAAAGAAATAAACCTCACATGAAATAACAAATACGAAATTGTTAAAAGATCCAATAGAATATTATACAAGGGTAACATAAATTAACCCTCTCAGTTAATCCTATTCTAGGACTTTGTTTGACCAGACGTTGACCGGGAACTAAACAAGTACAGTCTACGGTGAACGGTATGGGATTCTTGCAACCTGTTGCCTACCGGATTACACCGGCTTGTGTGCTATCTGTTGTTTTGAAATAACGACCAAGTTAATTAACGTAAACTGTGTTTTACTCTTGCGCACTGTTGTATTATTTTATGTGCACGTATGATGCTAACTACAACGTGTATGTCCCATGCATACAACACTACAATACCAGTGGATTAAATACCTGCGTTTTATTATACCGAGAACTTGTACTCAAGTCTCTCACTAACTTCACTTTATAACAAACGTCATTATCCTAAACGTGATAACTGACAGTACACATTTCGTGAATAACGTCCTTGTATGACACCTAACAATTCTATACTACGAGAACGAGGAGCCCAGTTGGATCTGGCCATGCATGCTACGGGAGTTGTACCTGTCTCAGGTCATCTCCTATTCAATTTACGTCGCGACGGGAGTTCTGGGTGCACTATGTCACTCACCGGCTGCGTACCGGAACAGTTCTAAAGTTCGGGGTGCACTATGTCACTCGCGCGGCTGCGTACCGGAACAGTTCAAGTGGAGGGGAAGACTTCATTCCTCTCGAGGGTTCGATTCCCACCTTTAATAAATACAGGAGTAACTACGACATCTTCTGGGGGACTAATTACCCACCTTTCTTTTAACGAGGTCACTATACCTCTACTATATTGACATACTCTTTACACTTGTCAGTCCCATCGTGCGGACCGACTATTATCAAATGATTACAGTTCATCTAACTTGACCTTCTGAAGTCTTGTTTTATGTGACATTGTTGTCCTTGTATGGATACTTGTTATTATCATACTATGCTTGTTTACAGCTTTACAAAAATGAACTGCATGTATTCGACAAAGTAGTTAGTGTGGCCCGGTAGCCGATGGGCTGCACGTTTTCCATACCAGCATTGTTTGCTGAGCCCCTTTGGGGGCACCCCCATTTTTCAGGTACCTGAAGTAGAGAAGATTACCACACCGAGTGTAGGTGGGGTAGATTCAAGCTATGGAGTCTCCTACTAGTTATGTTTTATTATTGTACCTTTGAGTTTATTCCTAGTATCTCGGATTGTATTCGTATTCAGACCGTGACTTTTGGAGATTGTATTTGGAGTTAGCCTTGTTGGTCACAAGGGTGGCCAACGGCATTGTAATACGCCCGGTTATTGTATTTATTTCCGCTGCAGTTTATGTTTATTTGGGAGTGATCGCCGTACAGGTTATTGGATTTCGGGTTGGGGTGTTACAGCAGGTTCAAACTTTCTTTCTTGTCTTCCCCAGTTCACCCATTTGTTTAACAAAACGGTTGTCTTTGTTGGACTGCCTTGCCCAACTGAAGTCTACTAGACTCTCAGCCACAATAATTGCTTGTTCGAGGGGGAAACATCCCTCCGTCAAAATTCAAAATGAGCCCATGGTTACAGACCTTTTATGAACTTGTACATACAATCCCCTTCTTGCATATTGGGAAAATCAAACATTATGGAGTTAAACTCCCTGATATAAGCTTGAATAGTACCCGTATGCTTTAGGTTACTAAAACGATCACGGGCCTTGTCATCAGCGTCTTGTGGGAAGGACCGGGCCTTCAATGCCCTTTTCCATTACTGTTTTAAACTCAAAAACCGGCCACATGCACGATCACATGCCTTGTCATCAGCGTCTTGTGGGGGAAGAACCGGGACTCAATGCCCTTTTAAACTCAAAACCCAACATCGGATAGAAGTTTGGCCACATGCACGATCACAGGCCTTGTATCATCATCTTGTGAAGAACCGGGCCTTCAATGCCCTTTTAACTCAAAACCCAAATCAGATAGAAGTTTGGCCACATGCACAATCACATTCAACTTCGCACCACACGACTTCTTCGCATGGCCCTTCATGAATGTAACCGCCGAGAAGGCCTTCTGGTCATCATTGGTTATGTATGCTTCAAATGTTACTTTACTCCATGTGAAAAGGAAATTCTTAGCTCCTCGTAGTCAACTGGAACCGGTTTCTAATCAAATCCGAAGCCAAATACACCCCTAGTAACTGGAACTTCCCCGGCACCGGTCAAGAATCATCTGGAAACTATTTTTAACCAAAATTCGAAGCCGAATACACCCCTAGTAACTGGAACTTCCCTGGAACCGGTCAAGAATCAATGGAAACGATTTTTAATCAAATCCGAATCCAAATACACCCCTAGTAACTGGAACTGGAACTTCCGCGACACCGGTCAAGACCAAATTCGAATCCAAATCGGAATCCGAATCTTTCTGTCCGGAACCGGCCTGTGGCCAGCACTATTTCTCTAAATCATAGTATATGATCTTTAAAAAAAGATGATAGCGACAATGGTGGTGGTGGATGATCGGAGAATTGTTAAGATGACGGTGGGGTTTAGTGGGGTTTCGTCTGTGAAATTACGTATGCGCAGTCAGGTAATAAGTGATGGTTTATTGGAGATTGGATGACTACCCTGAACAGTGTGATAACGATTTCATTCAATTGGCGATCACCAGGCTCTTACAAGTTCAGGTCGTTCGCTTTTTGGAGCAGATTCTAGCCAAGTCATCAGCGGACACGCTATGTTATGACTGTTTCCACTATTCTCAAGTTTTTTTTTGACGCCATCGACTCTAGTATGGCAGCCGTTCGAATTGTTATAAGACAAGTTGGTAATTAATTTCTCTCATCTTCTGCATCAAACTTGTTCTTCGAGTCCACTTATCAGAGACAAGCGTTGTGTGTGTTTCCGGTTCTGGCTGATAGTTGTGGAATTGTTAACTACTATATCCTTTGTATATGTTCTATTGGTTAGTTTGCCTTCGAAAAAAAAACAAGAACTAAGCAGGAATTCCCAATCACTCGCATGATAATGGCGAACATGATTAGATGTACATGGAGCCCATAGATCTTTCTTTTATATCTTTCTTTGTCCTTATCAGATTCAGCTGGAGTGTCTACAGGGATCGGATGATCAAGATGCTTATCACTCCTCAAAGTTACCACTTTTGCATTCTCCCTAGGATTCTTCTCTGGCTGGCTCGGTAAAGACCCTACAGGTCTATCAGAAAGCTTCTGGCTAATCTAAGCCAACTGATTGTCAATATGCTTGTTTAAGGCTTTCTGATCCTGGATGACCGCTTCTGATTGTTATTAATAGCATCTTGATATGCAAATAACCTTCGTCGATGACACAAACTCCTGCATCATAGCTCTAAGCTTGAAGTACCTCTAAATTAGAACTTCTACCAGACTACTTACACCGCGGAAAGGAATCAGAAACAGCAGCTACACTAGACTTCAGATTCATCAACGCTCACATCTCCTCGAACTGCTTAGACATACTTTTCATCTTAGCAACTAGAAGAGTATTCGAATCCACCTCATAGATTTCATCATTCTTCTTTAAAAGAACCTTAGTAGCAGCCCTAGCACCTCCCCATTGGTTAGCCAAATTCATTAAAGTTTCTAGCAACTCTTTCATCTTGGTGATTGGAAGCTCTGTGAGACTTCCTTCTGCACAAGTGTCTACCAATAGGCGGCTTTGGGGGATCTAAATCCTTATAGAAGGACTACAAAACGACTTCCTCACCTAGACCATGATTTGGTACTCTCCTTACAATTCCATTGAACCACTCCTAAACTTCAGAAAAGTCCCACCACTATATTGTTTGAAGTTCGTGATCTCGATCACCTCTCATGGACAACATTCGAGACGGTGGAAAATACTTCACCAAGAATGTGTTGGCAAGCTCATATCAAGAAGTAATACTGTTAGGAGCCAGGGAGTTTAACCACTTTGCAGCTTTGTCCCTCAATGAGAAAGGAAACAAAGTTAACCTTGCTACCTCCTGAGAAGCTAGTGCTGAACACACTCCAACCAATCACAAAAAGGACGTGAGATGAACGTTTTGATCCTCTGTAACTGTCCCACTGAGCTGTGGCGCGTTCAAGACCATCATGATGTAATGCGTTTTGAACTGCCACTCTACTCCCGCTGGCAGTGCAGGGTTCACTATAGGTGACTTGAGTCCCTCCACATTTGGATGGGTGTAGTCATTTATCCTTTCCCAACTGAAGTCTACTAGACTCTCGGCCGCAATAATTGCTTGTTCGAGGGGAAAACATCCCTCCTTCAAAATTCAGAAATGATCCCACAGTTTTAGACCTTTTATGAAGTTGTGACCTGGCAATTCGGGTCACTCGGTTCAGGTTTGGTTTGGTTCGGTTCGGGTTGGGTCAATTTATAAAATTTAATGTTCGGTTCGGTTCGGATCGGGTCGGGTTAATCTGGTTTAAATAAGATTCAGGTGATTTTGGTTTGGTTGATTTCAGTTTGGGTGCTTTCAGGGTTAGCTTTACGGTTCATTCTGTTTTTTTTGGGGGTCAAATTCGGGGTAACTTATCCGTGTTAGGTTTGATAAACAAAATTGTTAAGTACAAATTTAAGCAACCTTTGTAACTTGTACTGATTTTCATATTCAGCTTTAATTCTCTTAATATTATTAATTGTATCAACCAAGTATAAATAAAAGTTTTGTGAATTAGTGTCAATATTTGGCACTTGACATCCGGTCTACCCCGCCCACGCCCGACACCTTGCCTCCCGACGTCCCGCACCTGTCACACCCTGTGCGTTCTATGCCATCCCCAGTCGCCTCGCGTAAGTGTCGCCCGCCCGTGCCAATCCATCATCACCTCGCACCTCGCCCCTGTAGGCCCATCACCACCTCGCGCCCGTGACCTTGTGTACACGCCGGCCATAACCATCTCATGCACGCGCCTCATGCGAGTGTCCTCCACTCGCTCCCAGGCTGGGGTTGTAAGTTTTTGTCAATCTTTATTTTTTTGCGATATTAATGAGAAACTAAGTGGTGATGTGATGATAAAAACACATTCAAACTATTCCCAAGTTGGTATTTCAGTAAGGTGTAACTTTGAAATCGTTATTCTTTAGGCACTACAAATCAACCGTGGTTAGTATATTTCTCAACTGAAAATTTTATACATTTTATAATTGAAATTGTATCAACATTCAAACTGTCTCAAGTCTAAAACATAAGAACCTAAAAATTTTTAAAGTATAGAGTAATATAAAATGGTAATGATACATAATAATTTACCATTTAGAATATTTATTTCCCTCATTTTATTGCGTAATTTTTTTAGGCATATACACATCAATCTTGGTTAGTATATGTTTCAACCGAAAAGTTTAGATTTTATAATTAAACTTCATCAACATTTAAACCATTTCAAAGTGAAATACCCCAAACCTTAATATTGATGAACTATCTAATTATAATATACTAAGGCTATAAACATGCCTTAGAAACATTAGAAAAGAGTTAACAACAATGTACACAAAAATATTACCTTAAGCGTTTAATCGAAAACGCACCTTAGAGCACGAAAATGTGCTTTAAGGAGAAATGTGCCTTAAGCATGTATACATTGAACTAAAAGGCTAATGAGCCAAATACCAATAAGGAATAAGGGAACACACATAAAATGGTCATAGGAACCATTACGTTACACACAAATTAAGTATACAAGTCCACACAAAAAAACCGGTACTAAACTGACGAAAGTAAAGGAGAAACCACTAAACGACTTGCTTTAAATTGGAATGAGCAACATGCTATTTCACGAACAAAGTATCTAAGGTTGTAAATGTAGTAAGAACACATTTAAACTAGCCAAAACAAAATTGCATAATCAATGTGAACCCGGAAGCACATATAATGTGTTTTAAGGCATTTTTGGCTATGTAACATACCTAACACATGGTATAAGTCATTATGAACGAAATTAATCATCAAATGTTACATAAATACAAGATAAACAAAAAAATCAGATCAAAAGTGCTATAGGGCTGCCGACATGAGAGGGGTGAGTCACCAAGTGCAAATTGCTTTTAAATTCACTATTCCAACTACTTAGACTTTCATTAATTGCCAAATCATCTTGTCCCCATAGTGAATCAT
The DNA here is from genome assembly GCA_023374045.1 of Limonium bicolor. Lineage (NCBI taxonomy): Eukaryota > Viridiplantae > Streptophyta > Magnoliopsida > Caryophyllales > Plumbaginaceae > Limonium > Limonium bicolor. The sequence continues at coordinate 121,813,642 of CM041780.1, forward strand.
TAATTTTACTCTTACCTGTCAAATGAGAGCTCCCAAGGTCGTAGCTCCTCCTACTTTTGAAGAAACAACACAAAACAATTCCAATGTCTTAGTTTTGAGCCTTAAAGAACACCTTTCCTTGTAGAAATCACAACTTTCTCGTCCTAACTCCAAATCACAAGATTGATAGCTGTTGGAATCATATTTTCAAGAGCTTTACAACCATAGCTCATGAGCCCCCAGATTCTCAGGAAAAACCACGAAGAAGTGTCTTTGATTCTTTGAGGTAAAACATTGCCCTTCTTGAAAAACTCTTGTTCTTTGGTTTTTGTTACAGCCGATTGGCATGGGATACTAACCCATCTTTTCTTCATATTATTGTATAATTTGGGGGACAATTCCTTTAGCAAATTGCTGGCAAAATTTCTAAGGAATTCAAGTTTAGATATAGCTAAAAGTTAATATACAAGGTAAATCCTACAACTACCTATTTCATGTTCTAAATGTTGATCTATATATGATCTAACATATTGTATAGCTTGTTTATTGTTGCCGAATTTATTAGGTGTTAGATTTAATTTTTGGCACCTAAAATGTTAATATTTTGTAAATCTAAAATTAGATTTGTAACCCTTATGATATAAACTTTAATATAAGCTATCATAATATATAAGAAAAGTTCATATACTATAATTTAGGGGGTGGCCGAAAATAAGTGAACTTATGTGAGTTAGGAAAATTAAATAACTAAGTTAAATTAAAGGATTAGTATATTTAAGGGTAATATATAAATTTGAGAAGTTCTAGCTATATATTATAATTTCCGAAAATATATATGAGTTATTATGAAATTTATGAAGTTTAGATGATGGGAAAATAATTATAGAATTAAGTTTACAATTTATAAAGAGTTTATAAGTGTTACTAGAATTTATAAGGTTTTGGTATATTTAAAGTGAATAAAAGATAGTATATGTATACTACAACTTTGAATAATTAAATCTGGTGATTTAGAGATGTTTAAAATGATTTTTGATGTTCAAAAATCTGTAGGAAAATTAGTTACGAAATTAGAAATTAATTAGAGTAAAATTGGTTAATAAATGAGTTAGGATAAAAGAAAAGACCACAAGGTAAATGGTAATTTCCCTGGTCAACGTGGTCAAACTTGAGAGAAATTAATAACTCAAATATCCTTCGGGCTGCAAACAAACCCGATCGTAGTAGTATAGAAAACAGAAGCGGCCGGGGTCAAACCGTGGGACTTATAGCAAAATAATATAGAACCTAAGCTTGTCACAAAAATGGGGGATAATTGACTCGTGTATGTAAAGTTAAACAACAGATTAAATTAACTGAGTGGAAGATAATATTAAACGGGACTCCGGGTTCAGGTTTATATATCTGACTAATTATGCTAACTCTACCGGTTAATTATAAAAGTTTGGCAAAATTCCTGTTATTATCTTTAAAGACTAAATCCATACTTAGACTTGAATGATTCTTTACCAGAAAATGCTCAATCTGCTCTAGATTTGAGCAAAACACATGTAAACAGATTAAGTGTAACACCCCAACCGCTAATCCTATGCTTACCGTCTATCGTCCGATTAGTTCCTACGAGTTCGCAACGAAAATATTACTACTTACTACGCGCGGGTGGTAAAACGCCGCTAACCGCCCATCGGCTAGCTAGGCTTACCTTACTTACAGTTACGGTCTGATGAACATAGTGTACCGAGCTACTAAATTACTTACCAAAATATCATAGAGCCAAATACTTACATCCTGGGTCATCGAGTATTTAAAGGTATATATCAATTACAACCTTTCAAGCTTACCAAAAGAATGAGTTTCTAAGGCTACTCATCTATACCAATTCCCATCCTATCAAAATCAAAAAGGTGTACCCCATGGTACACCGGCTAATCAAAAACTACAGCCATGTACTACTCAGTACACCGATCATAAATTCATTGTTTACAACCAAAAGAAAGATAAAGAAATAGAGCTAAGTCCTCAGCATCTTCATCCTTCACGAGTACCTGCGTGTTAGTAAAAATGGTGCCCCAAGGGGCTCAGCAAACGCTGCGTATAAACTCCGCATATACCGCGTGCTAGCTAGGGCACGCCGACTATTTGACGTCCACTAAACATGCAGTTCATTTTTCATACATACATGATTGCACACAACATACATGCTAATACAATTCATTACACGATCCAAGGCAACAATATAATAGCACACATCTTCTTACCTTCACAAGGTTAGCCAAATTATGCATCCGGGTTAATCGGAATGCTTTTACTCTTTTACTCATTACTTACTTTTCCTTACTTACACTTACTTACTTTCATTTACCTTACTTACTCATTATTCTTACTTACTTTACTTATCTCAAGTTAAGTCGCCGGGACCTCCGGCCCTGGGACTACGCCGTCCCACCTCCGGGATTTACTTGACTCACCAATCCGGGATGCTACCCACTTAAGGGATTTGGGCCGCGGACCAGTTTAAGAGTCAGGAATTGGAGCCAACCTCTCGTGACTCCGCATCCTCACGCGTGACCGAAACTATATCGGACTTCTACTCATTCCAATTTAATTACCAATTTAAGTTAGATTGGTTAGCTTGTTAGGAATAAGTTAGAAGCCCAAACACATTCACAAATCGGTCACAGTACATTGCAACATTCATACAAGCATTCATATTCATCCATACATTTCATGAATTATACAAACTAAGATTTAAGAAATATTCACAACATACAACACTACATGTTCACAAGTATGCATATTAACTCCGATTCGTGCATTTATCTTATTTGGTGATCAATTAGCACACAACACACAAATCAGAGTAACAAGATAGCATACGGGGCATGAGGAATCCATACCGTTCACCGTTGTACGTGATTCCAAACGTCCTTCGGTGTCACAAATCAAGTCCTATTATGTACATACAATTGAATGATTAATCTACCTATCATCAACTTAACTCCTACTTACTATGTCCTTATATTCTTCTACACTTACACTTTACTTACATATTTTTCATTACTTAAGTTTTACTTTCTTACTTGACATTGGCATGCTTACATACATGGTATGTATATATATATATATATCGCAAGTTCGCGTCCATTCCAGTAGCTTGCATTACAGGAATTTTTCTGGCGACCGAACTTTGCATGTCCGTGAGTCACCGAGTCCAGTCCGGTCATTCCAGTAGCTTGCATTACGAGAATTTTTCTGGCCGACCGAACTTGCATGTCCGGTCGCAAGTTCGGTCCATTCCAGAAGGTTTCATCGGTGAATTTTTCTGGCTCGACCGAACTTGCAAGTCTGGTCGCAAGTCCGGTCGATTCCAGTAGGTTACAGACGGGGAAAATTTTCTGGTCCGACCGAACTTGCAAGTCCGGTCGATTCCAGAAGCTTTTCTGTCTTGTAAATCTGGGCTCGACCGAACTTGCAAGTCCGGTCGCAAGTCCGGTCCGACCCAGTGTTTGCATTTTTATTTCTGTTTTCAGTCCTCTCTTTTACCCATTACTTCCCCATTGTTCCTACACTTAATCCCACATGTTTTAACCCTAATTAAACTCTTAATACACCCTAGTTCACTCCTTAACTCCTTACACAATTCTATACTAATTCACTCACATAATTTCCAAGTTTCTTTTCAACACTCACCTATTTTCTTCTCTAGTTGCATTATGCTACAGATTTTAACACTTACACTCCTCTTCTACATCTCCCTCTTCTATTGGCATTTCTAGCACCTCTAATGTATCTAGATTGCATTATCTATCTCTCTCAACTTACCCTCTACCATCTTAACCAAAATCTGTTACAACATACATTATTCACCTAGTTTCTAGTTTTCTTAAGTGTTCTAATTCTAGATAATTTTGACATAACCTCCCCTATATTTTTACACTCTCACCGCATATTCTAGTTCACAATTCAACACTAATTTCACCTGTTTCAATAGACATCAATATACAAACCTTCATACACAATTCCTAAACACTAAACACTACTAAAAATTCCTGCACATAAACACTAATCCCCAATCTGTTTGTAACAGTTTTAAAAATGTCATTTAAGGTTCTACAATCTTGTTTCTTCCTACACATTACACTACCAATGCATTACTATTTTACATTACATGTTTCATTTCTCAAAATCTGTTACACATTCATTTACAAGGCTACACAAGGAAGAGTGCAATTACCTTGTTCCTTTACTAGCTTCTCCTTTCTTCTTCTTGCTTCTTCTTTTCCTCTTCCTCTCCTCTTCTTACCGGTTATAGAACAACTCTAACACACAACCATACATATACATATTTCAATACACCATTTTAATACTAAAACTAACCCTAACCATTATTCAAGCTATAATGTAGGTTTTAGGGTTTGAGAATTATATTACCTTCCAAGAGTGCAAATGAAGCTTGGAGTGGTTCAAGAACAAGATTTCCAACTCCACCAAGATGCCAAAATCGGCTAGGATACAAGAGGCCAAACAAGGGTTTAGTCTAAAATTCGTTTTGCCCTTAAGGCTAGAAAACAATGGAGTTTTGAGAATATTTTTACCTCAAAAGAACAAGGAGAAGGAGGGCCTTCTAATGGTGGTGTTGAAGCTCCAAATGGGACATACCCAATAAAACGAAAATGCTCCTTTTCAATTTTGGAAGAGAGAGAAATGTTGCTCTTGAGGAGAGGATGACAATGGTGTAATTTTTACAATTTTTGGAGGAAGTTTAAGAGGAGTAACAAGATGAGAGAAGGTGGAGTTTGTGGGGGTGTTTCAAGCTTCCATGGCTGTCGCAGGGAAAGGAGGAAGAAATGAGAGTGAGGGGAGTGAGGCTGCTATACGTGAGAGTGTAGCACCCCTACTACGCACATCACATTACTTGAAATCGCAGCGGAATGTAAACACTAAACAGTAACTAAACGAATGTGCTACAAACGCCGTCAACCACCCCACGTGGTTAACAAGGCTAAATAAACAAGTGTACCGGTCTGATGATCAGACTCCCGAGCATAGAACTAACAACCACATATATACATTAACAAATACCGAGTGTGTTTACATATATCCTTCACCGTAAAACATCACTGTTAACCATCATAACCAAATATATATCACGCCACGGGAGCACAGGCGCATCCCGGGCCTACCTCCAAAAGTACAATAAGTAAACCTGCATCCTAGGATCTAAGCCACTCCGCTTCTTCGATCCTCATCCTGCAGCATAAGAAATATGGATCCCCCGAGGGGGTCAGCAACCCTTGGCTGGTATGGTTAACGCGCAGCCCATCGGCTACCGGGATACGCGCAACCAATTGTCATGATGACATCGACATTCATTTAAATCACACAATTATAATATATAACATAACATGGGTATTGTACACATCATCACACACATCACACACATACAATTCCTTTTCGGAAGAGAACCACACAGTTATCCCCATTGAGAGCCTAGAGAATGTTTGCCATGCTCATGCTAGGCTCGTTACATAACTCGTTACCGTCCTGTTAGATTGAACGGATAACTTAACCAAGGTGCCTTGGAGTATAGTGATCCAAGCCCACCGAAATACACATTATGCCCCTGTGGCCCGACGTGAGTCGTAAAATAGCCTTGGTTAAGCTAAAGGAAGGTTGGAACCAAATTGGAAAACACCATAACATACAAAGAGAATCGAACCGTTATGACATCGACTCCCATACTCACACGCGTGGCCGGAACAGACCGGACTCCTCACTTCCCCCGTTAGCACTTGTTAGCATTTTCATCATTGAACTCAAACACAATTCACAATAATAGGTCAAGTCTTGTTAGACACACACAAGGGAAGGGAAGTCATACTTACCAACATAATAATATTTAACAACTGTAAACTCTTTAACATGGTTTAATCTTACAAAGTCATGAACACACAGAAAACAACAACACCAAGCCGGTGTAAACCGGTAGGCACCACTGCAAGAAAACCATACCTTGGTCCTTGCCTCGATTGGTTCCTCCTAGGTCACTCCTATACATAGTTAATAACGTCGGTTAATTATTTATTTAACTTCACACTTACTAAGTATTTAACATGATTGTATACATGTTTTAATGTCTATCTTACCCTAGGTTACCTTCATTATACACCCTAGGGTTAACACATAAGTCACATTCTTTCTATTTTTTTTTTACAAGTTTTGGTCCGACCGACCCCTTACCGACCAAACTTTACCCAAGTTCGGTCGTTTCCAGAACACTTTTCCGTCAAAATTTTCTACTCCGACCGACCTTGTAAGTTTCGGTCGCATGTTTCGGTCCCATTCCCAGAGTTGCTTCCTTTGAAATTTAGCCCGACCGAACTTGCCAAGTCCGGTCCCATGTTCGGTCGTATTTCCAGTAACTCAATCCGTACACAAAATACAAGCCCGACCGACCTTGCAAGTCCGGTCCCCAAGGTCGGTCCATTCCAGAAGCCAATTCTCGCAGGGTAAACTGGGCTCGACCGAACTTGCAAGTTCGTCGCAAGTTCGGTCTGCCCCAGACCTTTGTTTTCCTTTTCCACATTCAACTCCAAACTTCACCCCATATAACCTAGTACCCCCAACCTCATTTGGATCTTCAAACACACCTTTAGACATCCTTAAACACTCATAAAACTCATTTTCTAATTCCTTAAGCCTTTACTTATATCTTCACAAATTCCTAACACTTACATGTTTTCTCCTAGTCTCCAAGTGGTGTTTCATACCTATGATAACTACTATCTCAAAATACTTTCTCTTCATTTTAACATCATCTTTCAAACATCATTTCTTACCATCAACTCCTTATGTCATTTCTTGAATCCTTTTTCAAGCACACTTTCTCCTATTTTACCAAAGTTTGCCTAAGTCTTTACCTAAGTCCAAATGACTTTGGTACATACTAACCTCAAGATCATGCCTAAGTCCTTGTACACTCTAGAGCACTTCCTATTCATCAAAATTCCTTTAAAACATCTTGAACTCCATATGCATTTCCTAAATTTCGACATAGGTCTCCTAGATTTTGTCACACCAAAGCACATTGTTTTCACCATTAACCACACAACACTAAAAATCCATCAAGCACTTTATTATACACAAACTTCACTCATAAAGCACTACATCACAATATAGTGCATAATTTAATTGCATGGCACTTAGGCCCTTAAATGCATATTCTTAAACACTGAATTTCCACAATATATTTGCCTTTGACCTGCAAATACACTCAACAACACATATGCCTTTTACTAGTCTCTTGAGAACACTTTACTAAGTCATTCACCATTTGCTCTTTAGGTAGTTTTAAAACATTATAAGCTCATTTCTCCTAAGGAATTAAACAACATTAGGTTAGTAGATTTACCACCTCTTTTCAAACACTTCTTTCTTTCTGTTTCCTTATAAAACCGTAAGGTATTTGATTCCTTGTCAAGTTCTAACCATATACAAACATTATAATGAGTATTCAAGCTATAAGCTTCATCTCATTGTAAACCCTAATTTTACATTGTTTCAAAACATTAATGTAGTTGTTTTAAACCTTGATCTTGATGAATAGAGTTTGAATATATATCAGAGAGGACTCCACCTAGTCCATGAAGAGTTGGAATGAAGCTAGAACAAAGTCACACAAAGAGCTCCATCAATGTACATTTTCGGTCAAGGCAAAAACATGAAGAAATGTAGTTTTTTATTTGAGATTCCTTACCTAGAAGCAAATGAGAGTAATAATATGTAGAAATACAAGCTCAAGCTCCTTCAATGGTGGAACTCCATGGCACCGAAGGGGGCTCTTGAAGTTTTGAGAAGATAGGAATGAGAGAGCTTGATGAGAGAAGAGATTGTTGTTGTTTTGTTTTTGATTTGGACAAGTGAGCTAGATTTTACAAGAGGTCAAACTAGAGTTTTTAATGGTGGTGGTGAGTATTACCGTGAAAGAGAGCAGCAAAGAAGAAGGAGATGGAGTTTGAACCGTGTGAAATGGAGGAGGGAATGAGAATGAAGATAGAATTTGCTTTAAGAAGATATTTGTTCTTATAAAGTAAAAGTAGCTTAATTAGTTTTTCTATTTACTTATCATTAACTAGAGAGTGGTGAGTCACCACACTTAGAAAACCGGCCCCCTATAATATATGAGGGTATTTTAGTCTTTGGTTGTCAATTTAATTACTTATACAACAATGTTACAAACCTAGCTTATAAAATCACTATTCATAAAAACAAGGCCACTAGAAGTGAAATTTTTGATTTCCCATTGATATAGCCATCCAAATTTGATATTATATAGTACACATATATATTAAGATAATGATGGACATTTAGCCACTCAAAACTCTTTACAAGACAATTTTTCAAAAATGTGCTTTAAGACTCCTTAAAGCACATTTTGTGTTTAAACTTGTTTTCAAGCGTGGTTTTCTTTGGTAATTGATTTAATATGTTCATTAGTATATAATGAGGTCTTGGTAGTTCATTAGGTCTTAACCAAGCTTATCCCAAGCTTAGAGCACGTTTTTGGCTCTTATAGACTTTAAAGCACATTTTTGTTTTCTTTTGTTTAATTTGTTTACTAATGTTTCTAAGACTCTTTTAGTCTTTATATACCACATTTAGGTGTTTAAACAATATACTAATGTTTGGGGGGTATTTCAAGAGAGAAATGAGAATGGGAGAGAGAGAGTGTGAAGTGAGGGAGGGGTTACTTTATGTCTTTTTATTTCTTTTGTCCTTTTTAAATAAAGAGAGTAGAGAGTGTGTGTGTGTGTGTTATAAAAATCGGACAGCACACAGCACCCATGAGGGTTTTTTAAATTTTATTTACAATATTGGACACATAAGTTTGTGTTATTTATACTTCTACCCCACAACTTCCCGTTTTGACAGTTTTTACTATCTCTCGTTTTAATCGATTTTATTGGTCCTAAAGCCTCACTAATATTTATTAATGATTATTTGCTGACCAAAATTGTTACAAGTCTACTTGACCCGCTTAAACCCGTTTTCCCCGGTTACCTCGAAAAACCGCTTTTAAGGTTCGTTAGTACTTTTAATCCGTTTTAAGGATCCGTTTTCTTTCGGGATTTGTTCCCGTATGATTATTTATACTTAATTAATCTTCTAAATTATTCATTAGCGTAATTAATCACATTTTTAATTACGGGGTATTTCAATCTACCCCCCTTAAGAAACTTTGCCCTCAAAGTTGCTCAAGGTAATGGTTTACTTAATTCCACTCATTAGGCAAACCAATTGCACTAATGTGTCTTACTACCACCTATGAGGTGTTCACTTCGTTCCACATTACAAGCATACACGGTTCAGCATCATACACAATTCACATACATACCATTCCACCTTACGCAATACATCATTACCATTCCACAATACACATTACTCATACATCATCCATCATACAAATACATTCATACACTACACATTACACGTACATACACATACCAAATTCACTTACACTACGTGTGCCATACAAACCTATTACAATACTTACACACTAAGCAATGCTTACCCCGAAGCAATGCAAAGCAAAAGGGCTCTACCCCCCTTAAAAGGGGTACGATCCGTACCCGTATTGCTAAACTAGACTCTCTAGTCTATGAACAGCTGTGGGTACTTAGCCTTCATGGCATCCTCCAATTTCCATGTCGCTTCTTCGACATCATGGTTTGACCATAGACCTTCACCATTCGTATAGACTTATGGCGAGTGTCTCTGGTCTCTATCCAGGATTCTCACTGGGTTTTCAACATATCTCATGTTTGGCTCAATGGATAGTCTCTCAGGCTCTAAGACGTGAGAAGGATCGGTAATATACTTCTTGAGTTGTGACACATGAAATACATCATGGACACGCCCCAAGTCCCTCGGGTAGTGCTAACCTGTAGGCTACGGATCCAACTCTTTCGGTGATAGTGTACGGCCCTACGAATTTTGGGCTTAGCTTGCCCTTCTGACCAAAACGGAAGACACCCTTCATAGGTGAAACTCGCAAGAACACTTGGTCCCCCACGGCGACTCAAGGTCGCGTCGTCTCACATCCGCATAGGATTTCTGTCTATCTTGGGCTGCCTTCATGTTAGCTCTAATCTGCTGCACTTCAGCTTGCACTTGCTCAAGATACTCCGGTCCTATTATGACCGCTTCACTTGACTCATCCAACACAAGGGTGTACGGCAAGGTCTACCGTATAAAGCTTGGAAAGGCGACATCTTAATCGAGGCGTGATAACTATTATATACGAGAACTCGATAAGATGAAGCTTATCTAACCAACTCCCCTGAAAGTCCAAGGCACATGCCCGAAGCATGTCCTCCAGTGTCTGGATGGTCCTTTCTGTCTGACCGTCGGTTTGAAGGATGGAAGGCGGTACTCAACTTCATTCTGTACCCAACGCTTCCCTTGTAGCTCTCCAGTATCTTGAAAGAATCTGGTGTCGCGGTCAGATACTATAGTCTTAGGGACTCCGTGTGTCTGATAATCTCTTTATCGAAAAGCTCAGCTAGCTTTACTACCTTCTAGGTGTCCTTCATCGGCATGAATCTGGCAACCTTGGTAAGGCGATCGACTACAACCCAGATCATGTTGAGTCCTCCCCTGGCAGGTGGAGTCCTACAACAAAATCCATGGAGATATCATGAAATTTCCACTCCGGCACTGGCATAGATTGTACCATTCCGCCGGTCTACGGTGTTCAAATTTTACCTTCTGGCATGTCAAGCATCTCAATACAATTCTGTCACATCTGATTTCATTCCAGACCCCAGAAGACCTCTTCATGTCTTTGTACATCTTGGAGGCTCCGGATGGACTGACAATTGGAACAGTGGTGACTCTCGCAGGATGCGATCCCCTTACTCAGCATTGCTTTGGGGGACGCATAGCCTGCCATTCAACCGAATCAACCCATCTTCATGTAGCTTAAAATCATACTTCCTTCTTCTCAAATGTACCATTCCTCGATCTTGTGTCTGATTCGGTTAGGTAAGGTCTCAGCTTAGGTAAGCCCACTCCGTCGTCCAACTTGCGTCACTCAAGCGAGAAGCATAGAGAGCAGAGTAGCGAATGTCTGGCGAGTGTGCTCGACGGACTCAGGGCGTCGGCGAGGTTTGCCTTCCCTTCCTTATATTGACAAGTTGATGTCATAATCTGAAAGAAATTCCATCCATCTTCTCTGTCTCAAATTCAGTTCTTTCTGTGTGAATACATACTGTAAGCTCTTATGGTCGGAGTAGATGGTGATGCTTACCCCATAGAGATAGTGTCGCCATATCTTCAAGGCGAAGACATGGCTCCTAACTCTAAGTCGTGAGTCGGGTAATTCTCTCTCATGCTTTTTCAGCTGGCGGAGGCATAAGCAACAACCTTGCCATGCTGCATGAGTACGTATCCCATTCCTTTGTCTGATGCATCACAGTATACCTCAAATCCCTCTGTGCCCTCTGAAGAGTAAGGACGGGCGCTGAGGTCAATGAGTCTTTTAGCTTCTGAAATGACAATTCGCACTCGTGTGTCCATACAAACGGTGCATATTTCTTCATCAGGTAGTCATGGGCTTGGCGACTTTCGAGAAGTCCCTTACAAATCTCCGGGTAGTAACCGGCTAGACCAAGAAAGCTCCTATGTCGGTAACAGTCTTAGGTCTAGGCCATGATCGTACAGCTTCTATCTTAGAAGGGTCAACCGAGATACCTGCGCTCGAGATGACGTGTCCAAGGAATGATACCTGATCAAGCCAAAACTCGCATTTGGAGTACTTCGCATACAGCTGGTTCTCGCGCAGTGTCTCAAGCACTTTCCTCAAATGAATTTCATGTTCCTCTGCTGATTTGGAATATACAAGGATGTCGTCGATGAAGACCACAACCGAAGTGTCCAACTGCTCACTGAATAGTCGATTCATGAGGTCCATGAATTTTGCTGGTGCGTTTGACAAACCGAATGGCATCACTGTGAATTCATATGGCCATATCTGGTACGGAATGCCGTTTTCTCAATGTCTTGTTCTTTGATTGCAATCTGGTGATACCCTGACGGAGGTCGATCTTGGGAAGACTGAGGCTCCTTTCAATTGGTCGAATAGGTCGTCGATACGTGGTAGTGGGTATTTATTTTTTGACTGTGACCGCATTCAACTCGCGGTAGTCAATACAAAGTCGGAGACTACCGTCCTTCTTCTTCACGAAGAGTACCGGTGCTCCCCAGGGTGATACGCTCGGGCGTATAAACCCTTTGTCTAGAAGGTCTCTTAACTGCTCTTTTAGTTCGGTCATCTCTGCAGGTGCCATGCGGTACGGTGCCCTGGCAATGGGACCGGTACCTGGCAATAGATCAATTTCAAATTCCACTGCTCTCGGTGGTGGCATGCCGGGTAGCTCCTTAGGGAATACATCGGGATATTCGGATACAATGAGTACTTCATCACTGAACTCTGGATCTCGCTCCAGGTCTTCACATAACACATATACTTCGTGGCCCCTTCTGAGCTCCCGGTACATAGCCATAGCAGATATGAGTGTGGTCGAAGGCTCTCTCGGTCTCTGGCGGTAAGATACGGTAACCCCAGAAGGACTCTTGAGCAGCAATCGATGCTCGGTGCAGAGGATTCTACCCTTGTGCCGCTCCAACCAATTCATCCCAATGATTAAGTCGAATCCCAATCTTTTGAATTCGATGAAGGAAATGGGAAACGCTTCACTTTTGATTTCGATGGTGGCTGATTGATAATACTTGGTGCACTTTACTCGCTCCTTCGATGGGAGAGTAACCATGAAGTTCGGTAGCTCATCCGCATCTAGCTTCAACCTATTCACGAAAGATGGTGATACGAAGGTGTGAGAGGCGCCGAAGTCGAATACACATTGGCATCAATGCCATTTATTGGGAAGGTTCCCGTCAAGATGGTGCCGCTTTTGCCGGCTTGTGCTTCGGTGAGGATGCTCAGATACCTTCGGTACCGAGCCCACAACCTATTGAATTCACAATTGGATAAGTATTGATGGTGGGCACAAGTGGAATTAAATCAACACTGCTCTTTATTGATAAACCAACCATCATACATGCCGTGTCTCTAATACACGTTACTAACAGATTACATGATACTATGAATTTAATACTTCCTAAAGGTAAGGTTCAGGCGTCCTGGTTTCATGTGTGTGGCATTGATTATTGCCGGCGGTGCCGTATTCAACTTGATCTTGTTGATCTCGTGATACAGCATCCTAGAGTTTCCACCCATGATTAGGACATCTCCTGATCGCAATACCAATTTCTCTGCGAGGTCCACACGCTTCTGCTCGCTATACAGGAATACGGCGTCATCACCAATGACCAAGACACTACGGGCACTCCTTGTTCAAGAGATTCCGCTGTCTCGTCCTTGTCTTGGTGTAACCCAAGTCGTCCTTCTTTCTCATAGAAGTTGATGATACAGAGATCCGCTTCAAGTGGGGGATCGGTTCAGGTTCGCATTGTCGTGCAAGTTCTACTGCTTGTGTGACGAGTGTCTGAAACTCTGGTGGTATTGTCGGTGGCGTCGCTCCGTCTTGTGTTCGTGTCTCCTGGTATGTCTTGGTATAAGGATTCCAGTCCTTTCCCAAGCACATCATCTTCAGCTTCATCTTCGCTCCACCGGGAATTCGGGTGCGTAAAATCCACCTTGACCCGTTCCTAGCTCGTTGCATCGTCGGATGATTGAGATTTGTGCTTCGGGTGTCAGGTATCCCTTTAATAAGATCATACCTGGTCGGATGACCTGACACTGTTCGTTGGTGTAGTCGTGGTTGGTGATGTCTATCTCTTCTTGATTCAAGTTTACCGGTATCGGGTAACAGATACTAAAGCTTCCTATGGTTACAAATTTCATCTACGTGAGTACTAGTTTCAACTACTTCATTTCATGCTTAATACACACTTTATTTTATTTACTCATGCATTCCTCCAACAGTTACTCTACTACTTAGACATGCTATTTTAAGGATTAAAGGTTGAGATTATTACCTGGGCCGGACTTAGAACCGGACCCATCACGGTCTATGACATGAAGGACAGGCTGCCTCTGAGGTGCACCCCTCGGAGGTCCCCGGGATCCCTGTCCCTGTGGTGCCTGCTGGTTCGGTGCATCGCCAGATGCAACCTCCTTGCCTTCCCTCTGCCTGTAGCTTTGTAAAGTTCCCTTTTGGCTTTGAATTCTCGGGGCACTGTTGGTCGTGTTGTCCTGGTCTGGCAGTTATAGCACTTGATGTCCCTCCCATAACAGTCCTTACCAGGATGGTCCTGGTTGCACTTTCTGCACACATAGGTGCGGCCATCGGAGAAGGTTTGGCGACACCGGAGCTAGAACCTGAGGTTAGAGGGTTAGCACATGTGTGCGTGGATATACTAGATACATTACTTATACGAATACAGATTGGATTAGGATTTTACCCTTAGGTGGGGTGATCTCAGTGGCTTTGCTGCCACCGGTGCAGAATAACAAGCTGAAGAAGCTCAGCTGGTTTGCCCTGCTCAGCATGGGCACTGCTCTCACCCTGGGATTTCTTTTGGGATTGCTGAAAGAAGAAATTCCCTTTCTTCTTTTTCCAGCTCCTCCCTTGGTTCTGCTCCTCAGTACTGGTGTTCTTGTTGTTAGCCTTGCGCTTCAGCGCGGTTTCTTAATCCCTTAATTGGCAAGTGATTCAACGCGAGAAGCCGCGTGATAACACTCCTGAAATCTCAGGTATTAGCCGGGATTCTCATTTAGGAAAGGATAAGGAAAAGATTCAAAGAATTCAAGGAATTTAAGGAATTCAAGGAATTGAATTGATACTAAGGGTTAACTGATATTTACCTGAAGGGAGGTAAATCTCGTGTAGCCCATACCGTACCGAAGGCGATGGCTCAGACCGCCGTAGAAGCGATCGACCAACACCTGGCGGGTGTATCCTATATCAGGGAGGAGACGAAGAATGGAGGTAAAGGTGCGGTAGTACCGTCGACAGTCATCTTCTCTGTCATTTTAAGGCGTCCAGCTCTAGCCTTTTCTTTGTTTTAACATGCTCGGGGTAGTATTTTGAACGAAGGAGAGATGCAAAGGAATCCCAATCGAATGTGGGGTCGTTGACGTGCTCATGCTTGACTAGCTTCCACCAATCATCGCAGCAACTTTGAGGTAGTAGGCTGCTACTCTGACTCGAACTCCAGCAGGAGCTTCGAGTGTTTCGAAAGCCGTCTCCATCTCGGAGATGTAGGCCTCGAGCTTAGCCGGATCACTCTCGCCCTAAAGCAGGGAGGGCGGAGTTCCGCTACAGCTTTTACCCAGTTCGCTTCTCTGGGTGGGGGGGAGGGATTGGCCCCGCTTGAGTTTGTTGGTTTTGTGCATGGCTTGTATAACTTGTGGTAGCATCTGTGCTACCGTGGCAGCAACGATCTCAGCTATCGTCTGCGTGCCGGGTCCGTCATTGCCCCTCCTCTAGGGCGACCTGGACCTCTTCCTGACATCTGAATATTTAACATTCACATTAGGCTTTGCAAGATATGACCTAAAGGTCTTGAAATTTAAGCAAGGTATCGTTCGTAAGAACGTTAAGGATATCCGTTGTTAACAACGGTAGTTCCTAGTTAGGTTTCTAAGATCCGTCTTAAGACGGTTGAAATCCTAACTCGGTAATCCCCTATGCTCGGTACTATGGACATCAGAGCGTAACTACGCTCTGATACCACTTTTTGTAACAACCCAACCGCTAATCCTATGCTTACCGTCTAATCGTCCTATTAGTCCTACGAGTTCGCAGCGGAAATATTACTACTTACTACGGCGGGTGGTACAACGCCGCTAACCGCCCATACGGCTAGCTAGGCTTACCTTACTTACAGTCACGGTCTGATGAACATAGTGTACCGAGCTACTAAATTACTTACCAAAATATCATATGCCAAATACTTACATCCTGGGTCACGAGTATTTAAAGTATATTCAATTAAACTTTCAAGCTTACCAAAAGAATGAGTTTCTAAGGCTACTCATCTATACCAATTCCCATCCTATCAAAATCCAAAAAGGTGTACCCATGGTACACCGGCTAATCAAAAACTACAGCCATGTACTACTCAGTACACCGATCATAAATTCATTGTTTACAAACAAAAGAAGAAAGATAAAGAAATAGAGCTAAGTCCTCAGCATCTTCATCCTTCACGAGTACCTGCGTGTAGTAAAAAATGGTGCCCCAAGGGGCTCAGCAACGCTGCGTATAAACTCCGCATATACCACGTGCTAGCTAGGGTACGCCGACTATTTGACGTCCACTAAACATGCAGTCATTATTTTCATACATACATGCTTTGCACACAACATACATGCTAATACAATTCATTACACGATCCAAGGCAACAATATAATAGCACACATCTTCTTACCTTCACAAGGTTAGCCAAATTATGCATCCGGGTTAATCGGAATGCTTTTACTCTTTTACTCATTACTTACTTTTCCTTACTTACACTTACTTACTTTCATTTACCTTACTACTCATTCTTACTTACTTACTTATACTCAAGTTAAGTCATCGGGACCTCCGGCCCTGGGAACTACGCCGTCCCACCTCCGGGATTTACTTGACTCACCAATCCGGGATGCTACCCACTTAAGGGATTTGGGCCGCGGACCAGTTTAAGAGTCAGGAATTGGAGCCAACCTCTCGTGACTCCGCATCCTCACGCGTGGCCGAAACTATATCGGACTTCTACTCATTCCAATTTAATTACCAATTTAAGTTAGATTGGTTAGTGTTAGGAATAAGTTAGAAGCCCAAACACATTCACAATCGGTCACAGTACATTGCAATATTCATACAAGCATTCATATCATCCATACATTTCATGAATTATACAAACTAAGATTTAAGAAAAAATTCACAACATACAACACTACATGTTCACAAGTATGCATATTAACTCCGATTCATGCATTTATCTTATTTGGTGATCAATTAGCACACAACACACAAATCAGAGTAACCAAGATAGCATACGGGGCATGAGGATCCATACCGTTCATTGTTGTACGTGATTCCAAACGTCCTTCGGTGTCACAAATCAAGTCCTATTATGTACATACAATTGAATGATTAATATACCTATCATCAACTTAACTCCTACTTACTATGTCCTTATACTTCTTACACTTACACTTTACTTACTTATTTTTCATTACTTAAGTTTTACTTTCTTACTTAACATTGGCATGCTTACATACATGTACGTATATATATATATATATATGTTATTTATTTAAATAATTTTTTTTTGACCGGACCGGACTTGCGACCGACCTTGCAAGTCCGGTCCATTCCAGTAGTAGCTATCGGTACGAGAATTCTTCTGGCCGACCGAACTTGCAAGTCCGGTCGCAAGTTCGGTCCATTCCAGTAGCTTGCATTACAGGAATTTTTCTGGCCGACCGAACTTGCATGTCCGGTCGCAAGTTCGGTCCATTCCAGTAGCTTGCATTACGGGAATTTTTCTGGCCGACCGAACTTGCATGTCCGGTTGCAAGTTCGGTCCATTCCAGAAGGTTCATCGGTGAATTTTTCTGGCTCGACCGAACTTGCAAGTCCGGTCGATTCCAGTAGGTTACAGACGGGGAAAATTTTCTGGTCCGACCGAACTTGCAAGTCCGGTCGTAAGTCCGATCGATTCCAGAAGCTTTCCCGTCTTTGTAAATATGGGCTCGACCGAACTTGAAGTCGGTCGCAAGTCCAGTCCGACCCAGTGTTTGCATTTTTATTTCTGTTTCCAGTCCTCTCTTTTACCCATTACTTCCCCATTGTTCCTACACTTAATCCCACATGTTTTAACCCTAATTAAACCTCTTAATACACCCTAGTTCACTCCTTAACTCCTTACACAATTCTATACTAATTCACTCACATAATTTTCCAAGTTCTTTTCAACACTCACCTAGTTTCTTCTCTAGTTGCATTATGCTACAAATTTTAACACTTACACCCCTCTTCTACATCACCATCTTCTATTGGCATGTCTAGCACCTCTAATGTATCTAGATTGCATATCTATCTCTCTCAACTTACCCTCTACCTATCTTAACCAAAATCTGTTACAACATACATTATTCACCTAGTTTCTAGTTTTCTTAAGTGTTCTAATTCTAGATAAATTTTGACATAACCTCCCCTATATTTTTACACTCTCACCGCATATTCTAGTTCACAATTCAACACTCATTCACCTGTTTCAATAGACATCAATATGCAAACCTTCATACACAATTCCTAAACACTAAACACTACTAAAAATTCCTGCACATAAACACTAATCCCCAATCTGTTGTAACAGTTTTTAAAAATGTCATTTAAGGTTCTACAATCTTGTTCTTCCTACACATTACACTACCAATGCATTACTATTTTACATTACATGTTTTCATTTCTCAAAATCTGTTACACATTCATTTACAAGGCTACACAAGGAAGAGTGCAATTACTTGTTCCTTTACTAGCTTCTCCTTTCTTCTTCTTGCTTCTTCTTTTCCTCTTCCTTCTCCTCTTCTTACCGGTTATAGAACAACTCTAACACTACAACCCATACATATACATATTTCAATACACCATTTTAATACGAAAACTAACCCTAACCATTATTCAAGCTCTAATGTAGGTTTTAGGGTTTAGAAATTACTTCCAAGAGTGCAAATGAAGCTTGGAGTGGTTCAAGAACAAGATTTCCAACTCCACCAAGATGCCAAAATCGGCTAGGATACAAGAGGCCAAACAAGGGTTTAGTCTAAAATTCGTTTTGCCCTTAAGGCTAGGAAAACAATGGAGTTTTGAGAATATTTTTACCTCAAAAGAACAAGGAGAAGGAGGGCCTTCTAATGGTGGTGTTGAAGCTCCAAATGGGACATACCCAATAAAACGAAAATGCTCCTTTTCAATTTTGGAAAGAGAGAAATGTTGCTCTTGAGGAGAGGATGACAATGGTGTGTAATTTTTACAATTTTTTGGAGGAAGTTTAAGGGAGTAACAAGATGAGAGAAGGTGGAGTTTGTGGGGGTTGTTTCAAGCTTCCATGGCTGTTGCAGGGAAAGGAGGAAAGAAATGAGAGTGGGGGAGTGAGGCTGCTATACGTGAGAGAGAAATGAGAATGGGAGAGAGAGAGTGTGAAGTGAGGGAGGGGGTTACTTTATGTCTTTTTATTTCTTTTGTCTTTTATAAATAAAGAGAGTAGAGTGTGGTGTGTGTGTGTGTATATAAAATCGGACAGCACACAGCACCCATGAGGGTTTTAAAATTTTATTTTATATATTGGACACATAAGTTTGTGTTATTTATACTTCTACCCCACAACTTCCCGTTTTTGACAGTTTTTACTAATCTCTCGTTTTATCGATTTTATTGGTCCTAAAGCCTCACTAATATTTATTAATGATTATTTAGCTGACCAAAATTGTTACGAGTCTACTTGACCCCTAAAGCTTAAAGACACGTTTCCCGGTTACCTTGAAAATGCGCTTAAGGTTCGTTAGTGCTTTTAATCCGTTTTAAGGATCCGTTTTCTTGGGATTGTGTTCCCTTATGATTATTTATACTTAATTAAGCTTCTAAATTATCATTAGCCTAATTAATCACTATTTTTAATTACGGGGTATTTCATTAAGTGTGAGGAATTATATTTTGCATCTGAAATTACTAACTTATTTAATCAAAATAAGTTTTCCACAGATTTACCGATTAATTAACCTGTCTATTTATCACTGCTCTGATCAAAATAGACTTTGTAAAGCATTTTAATAAATTCATGAGATTTAATAAAAAGGCGAGAGAGATAAGCTTAATCGTAACAAACTTTATTTAATTAAACCGGTAAAAATATAGATTACATAATTATACAAAATATTATACACCTTCACCCGGAGTAAATCCTCTTAGTGCAACATAATTAAAAAGGCAGAATAAGAAGTAAAAGAAATCATCTGGGAAAGATAATTAATTCAGCTCCTTTGTAACTGCTAATATTTGGACCGAGGTTGGACAGAAAACGGTATGGAAATGGAATGTTTTCATGGGATGAGATGATGTGAGGATTTATGTGGAAATTATGTAGATGAGATGTATGATTTTTGGAGAGAAAATGGAGATTTTATGGAGGAAAATTGGCATTAGTTTGGGGGTGGAATGAGATAGATATAGGGGGATAGGTATGTTTTATGTGTATGAGGAGTAGGTAGGTAGTGAAAAGGGTAGAAATGAAGGGGTGTCGGTGTGAAAGATAAAATATAATTTATCTTTTCACACCCATGTCGATGCACTGATTGCTGTCAAAATAGACATGTCCGGACCACTGTCCGGACCAGACTGGTCCGGAACATGTCGATTTTCTTCTTCTGCGCGCTGGCATGTGTTGGTCCAGACCAGCTGATCCGGACACTGGTCCGGACCAAAGTTCAATTGCCTCTAAAATGTTCGTTAGCTACTCCGATTTGATCCCCGTTTGTTGCGTTGGAATCCTCATGAGTAAATCTACTTAATTACATGGATTTTTCCTACATTGAACATATAAAATGCATTAGTTCATATCAAACATAAATCTTAGGAAAAAAACGCATAATAAGTGGGAAACATGTGCTTCAGATATTGCAATTCATAAGGTATTTAAACCCTAAAAGTCTATATGTTTTGCACTTATCAGCATGCTGCGTTCTACCTGAAGGATGCGGCGGGCGATTGGTGGAAGCTAGTTAGGGCCGATCATGTGGCCAACCCCAACTTCGGCTGGGAGCAGTACGCGGCCTTTCTGAGAGCCAAGTACTACCCCACCCATGTCCAGACTAAGAAACGTTTAGAGTTGGACACGTTGAAGCAGACTGACAAGATGACGGTGGACAACTACTACTCTCAGTTCACCGCTCTTATCCGTCTTCTACCAGGATTGGGATATTCAGACCAGATTCTGGTCGACCGCTTCTATGGCGGGCTGAGCCACCGACTACGCTATGGCATGGGCCCGGCAAGCTATACTACCTTGCAGGTAAAGAAAGTTGAGATTAGTTGAAATGAATGAACGTTATATGAGAATGAAGGTGAGATTGATATCTTTAAGAGCAGGAGTGCTATCATGCCGCTGCTAAAGTTGAAATCACCGTCCAACTGAGGGACGAGGATCAGGCACTGAAGAGAAAAGTTACTGGTAATAGCTCTGACAAAGGGGCAGGGGGACAGAAGAAAGGTAAAGTACCAGCCCCACCCAGAAAGGCTCAAAAGGTAACCAACCTAAGGCAGCTGAAGAGCCACAAAAGCAAACCTACGGCATAGCAGCGAAGCCTCTGCGCTCGCCTGCACCAAAGGGTAACAAGTAACTCCTTAAATTGAGTTAGTAGTCAGATATCCACCTTGAAATTCAATTACTAATGTTGTAAGCAAATAGGTACTGAGACCGACAAGGGGACCGGCGGGGGATATAAGCGCCGCTACAACTGTCGCAGGTGCAACCAAGACCACCCTGGAGTTGATTGTGAAGGCAATAAGGTAGAGTGCAATTTCTGTGGTTTCTTCGGACACCGAGCTTTTGAATGTTTCAGAAACCCCGAGAGTAAGGCCTATAGACCTGGGTGGAAGGCCAATGGCAAGGGCGTGGCCACTCTGAATCCTGGAACCGACGGTCCAAAGGCGACATAGCCAGCTGCTAACAGGGGACCCCAGGTTGTCCAGCGATCAGGGCCGCCTACACTACACATGGTGGACCAGGAAGACGAGGCTGAACCCTCATCGAGACCAGGTACCACTACAACCTGTTAGGGAGAAAACTGTATGCTTATCGCATTTCATACATGAATCAGTGACTATATGTTTTGAGTGAGTTTCTAGTTAGTTAATTAGAACTCATGTAAGATAAATTATTACCACCTTAGGAAACTTCAACATCTGTTATCCAATACCTTCAACACCTAGCCTAGAAGAGACCGACCTAAAGATTCACGAATTCCCACGGGAGCAGTGTCAGGTCATCCGGCCAGGTATGATCTTATTAAAAGGATACATGTCACCAAAGGCACAAATCGCCATCATCAGGAGATGTAGCCAGCTAGGAGTGGGACCGGGAGGTTTCTATACCGGAATACCCTGGAGGATCGAGAATGAAGCTAAGAATGATGTGCTTGGGTAAGAACTGGAACCCTTACACCAACACTTACCAAAAGACGAGAGCAGTGGATGGAACAACACCACCAGAGACACCTGAGGAATATCATACGGTTAATACACAAGCCGTAGGGATTGCTCAACAACTTGAAGCGGATCCAATTCTGAACCTTGAAGCAGACCTCTGCATTATCAACTTCTATGAAAAGAGGGACGACTTGGACTACACCAAGATAAGGACGAGACAGCGGAGTCTCTTAACCGAGGGATACCCGTATTGTCTTGGTCCATTGGCGACGACGCTGAATTCCTATATGGCGATCAGAAGCGCGTAGACCTTGCCCGGAAAGTGATACTTAAGTCAGGAGATATTCTAATCATGGGTGGAAAATCGAGAATGCTGTATCACGGTATCAAGAGGATTAAGTTGAATACAGCACCATCGACAGTAATCAATGCCACACACATGAGACCTGGACGCCTGAACTTAACCTTTAGGAAGTACTAGCCATGTAATACACTGAAGTGTTGTAATAGAAAACTCATAATGTAAAAGGATGGTTTAAATAATAATATCAATGCTGATTACTCATTTCGACTCGTATTATACCATCAGTACTTATGATCCTTATGAAATACATAGGTTGTGGATTCGGTTCGGAAGGTGAGTTAAGCTTACTCACAGAGGCGCAGGCCGATGAGAGTGGCACTATCCTCACGGGTACCTTTCTGATCAATGGCGTTGATGCATCAGTACTATTCGACTCAGGGGCCTCGCATACCTTCATCTCATCATCATTTGCAAGGAGGTTGGGGCTAGACGCTGACGAGCTGCCAGACTTTACGGTTACACTCCTGTCTAAGGAGAAGGTTCGATGCACTCGCTACTACCGAGCAGCCACTATCCGAATTAGAGGAGAAGACTTTCATGTCACCTTGATTGAGTTCAGAGATTTAGGGTTTGATGTTATATTCGGGATGAACTGGTTGGAGCGGCACAAGGGTCGTATCCTCTGCGCCGAGCACCGACTACTACTCAGGAGTCCGTCTGGGGTTACTATATCATACCGCCAGAGACCCAGAGAGCCTTCAACCAAGATCATCACCGCTATGGCCATGCAACGAGAGCTGAGAAAGAAGGAAGAAGTGTACCTCTGTTATATTCAGGATATAGAGAGAGATTCAGAGTTCGACCCCAAAGTACCAGTGGTGTCAGACTTTCCCGACCTCTTTCCAAGGGAACTACCCGGCATGCCACCACCACGGGAGGTAGAGTTCACCATCAGCTACTACCAGGAACCGGACCGATAGCCAAGGCGCCTTACGCATGGCTCCAGCTGAGATGAATGAATTGAAAGAACAGCTGAGAGACCTGTTCGACAAAGGGTTTGTGCGGCCTAGTGTATCATGGGGAGCGCCAGTACTCTTCGTGAAGAAGAAGGATGGCGGTCTCCGCCTCTGCATCAACTACAGGGAGTTGAATACTGTTACAATAAAGAACAAGTATCCGCTACCACGCATAGATGATTTGTTTGATCAATTGAAAGGGGCATCTGTGTTCTCAAAGATTGATCTCAGATCAGGGTATCATCAGATTCCTGTTAGAGAGAAGGATATTGAGAAGGCGGCATTCCGGATGAGATATGGCCACTACGAGTTTACAGTGATGCCGTTTGGTTGTCAAACGCACCGGCGATATTTATGGATTTGATGAACTGTTTGTTCAGGGAACAGTTGGACAAGTCAGTTGTGGTCCTCATCGATAATATACTCATATATTCAAGGTTGAGAGGTGAACATGAAAGTCACTTGAGACAAGTTATAGAGATACTAAGGGAGAACCAGCTTTATGCTAAGTTCTCCGAGTGCGAGTTTTGGCTTGACCAGGTCTCTTTCCTTGGTCATGTCATCTCAGATGCTGGGATCTCAGTGGATCCAGCAAAGAATGACGCCGTGCGCACCTGGCCAAGGCTGAAGTGAGTTACCGACATCAGGAGTTTCCTCAGCTTGGCAGGTTATTACAGGAGATTTGTTAAGGAATTTTCTAAGGTAAGCAAGCCAATGACCAGTTTGATGAAGAAGGATGCACCATTTGTATGGACAGATGACTGTGAGAGTTCATTTCAGAGCTTGAAGGACTCATTGACTTCTGCACATGTTCTGACTATCCCAGATGGTACAGAGGGATTTGAGGTATATTGTGACGCATCAAGCAGGGGATTGGGTTGTGTACTCATGCAGCATGGCAAGGTAGTTGCTTATGCCTCTCGCCAGCTGAAGAAACATGAGGAAAACTACCCCACGCACGATCTTGAGTTGGGAGCTGTAGTATTCACCATGAAGATATGGCGCCATTACTTATACGGAGTTAGTTTGACAGTCTACACCGACCATAAAAGCTTGAAGTACATATTCACTCAGAATGAGTTGAATATGAGACAGAGAAGATGGTTAGAGTTCCTGAAGGACTACGAATTGACCTCCAGTACAAAGAAGGGAAGGCCAATGTTGTAGCTGATGCTCTGAGTCGTCGAGCACACTCGCTTCATGCCATGGTTGCTAGTTCCATCTTGATTGACGAGGGTGAGAGGCTCAGCAGAGCGATTCTTATATGATGGAGATCAGGCAGAAGCTGATAGAGGGTACATTCGAGAGCCAGAAATACGACTTCGAGTTACATGATGATGATCTGATCAGATTGAAGGGCCGATTATGCATTCCTGCAGCAGCACTGAGCTGAAGGAGCGCATTCTACGAGAGTCACACTGTTCTTCTGTTTCTATCCATCGGGAGCTTCGAAAATGTATAAAGACATGAAGCGTTACTTCTAGTGGACTGGGATGAAGAGTGACGTCACTGAGTTTGTAGTGAGGTGCCTAACTTGCCAGAAGGTAAAGCTCAAGCACATGCGACCTGGAGGCATGGTTCAATCAATGCCAGTTCCAGAGTGGAAGTTTCATGATATCTCCATGGATTTCGTGGTTGGACTCCCACCTACCAGGGGAGGTCTGAACATGATATGGGTTGTAGTTGATCGCCTGACCAAGGGAGCCCGATTCATACGATGAAGAAGAAAACTTGGAAGGTAACGAAACTTCTGAACTATTCGATAAGGAGATCATGAGACACCACGGAGTACCTAAGACCATAGTATCTGACAGAGACACCAGATCCTTTCGAGATACCGGAAAACTACACGGGAAGCGCTGGGTACAGAATTGAAGATGAGTACCGCGTTCCACCCTCAGACAGATGGTCAGACTGAGCGTACGATTCAGACACTTGAGGACATGTTACGAGCATGTGCCTTGGACTTCTAGAGCAGTTGGATTGATAAGTTGCATCTGATCGAATTCTCATACAATAATAGCTATCATGCTACGATCAAGATGGCACCTTTCCAGGCATTGTACGGCAGACCATGTCGCACACCACTATGTTGGGATGAGTCAAGTGAAGCGGTTATTATAGGACCGGAGTACTTAGAGCAAGTTTAGGCTGAAGTTCAGCAAATTCAAGAGAATATGAAGGTAGCCCAGGATAGACAGAAGTCGTATGCTGATACGCGACGACAAGACTTAGAGTTCTCTGTGAACGATCAGGTATTTCTGCGGGTTTCGCCAATGAAAGGGAATATTTAGATTTGGACAAAAGGGCAAGTTGAGCCCAAAGTTTGTAGGTCCATATACATTACAGAGCGGGTGGGCCCAGTTGCTTACAGGTTAAACCTACTTGGTGAGTTGGGTAAAGTGCATGATGTTTTTCACGTCTCACAGCTTAAGAAATACATGCACCACCCCTCCCATGTTTTGCAGGCCGAACGACTAACCATAGAGCCAACCATGAGATCAGTAGAGACCCCTCAGAGGATTCTGGATACGAAGACTAGGGACACTCGCCACAAGTCAGTGAGACTGGTGAAGGTTCTCTGGTCCAACCAGGACATCGAGGAGGCTACTTGGGAGTTAGAGGATAAGATGCGGGCGAAGTACCCTTCGCTCTTTTCAGACTAGATTTCTTGTAAGGGTACGGGGCGTACCCCTTTTAAGGGGGGTAGAGCCTCTTTGATTTTGAGTTTGTAAGCAAACAATCACATAGTGTTGATTGTTGTTTGTTGCTTACTTAGTGTAAAGTATGTATTATACTTTGTGACAGACCTTATGAGTCTGAACCTTAATAAATGTGGCAGACATTATAAGTCAGAAAGTGTATATACTGTTGTGTGATCTATGTGATTTTGTATATGAAGTTACCTGTGTGTTCTAAGAGATATTAGATGCATAGGAACTTTGGGGACAAAGTTCTTTTAAGGGGGGTAGATTGAAATACCCCAAACCTTAATATATTGATGAACTATCTAATTATAATATACTAAGGCTATAACATGCCTTATAAACATTAGAAAAGAGTTAAACAACAATGTACACAAAAACATACCTTAAGCGTTTAAACCGAAAACGCACCTTAGAGCATGAAAATGTGCTTTAAGGAGAAATGTGCCTTAAGCATTTATACATGGAACTAAAAGGCTAATGAGCCTAAATACCAATATGGAATAAGGGAACAACAATAAAATGGTCATAGGAACCATACGTGTACACACAAATTAAGTATACAAGTCCACACAAAAACCGGTACTAAACTGACGAAAGTCAAGGAGAAACCACTAAACGACTTGGTTTAAATTGGAATGAGCAACATGCTATTTCACGAACAAAGTATCTAAAGGTTGTAAATGTAGTAAGAACACATTAAACTAGCAAAAACAATTGCATAATCAATGTGAACCCGGAAGCACATAAAATGTGTTTTAAGGCATTTTTGGCTATGTAACATACCTAACACATGGTATAAGTAATTATGAACGAAATTAATTCATAAAATGTTACATAAATACAAGGTAAAACAAAAAAAATCATATCAAAAAACTATAGGGCTGCCGACATGAGAGGGGGAGTCACCAAGTGCAAATTGCTTTTAAATTCACTATTCAACTACTTAGACTTTCATTAATTGCCAAATCATCTTGTCCCCTTAGTGAATCATTAATCAGGCTCTTACTTGTCAAATGAGAGCTCCCAAGGTCGTAGCTCCTCCTCTCTTTGAAGAAACAACACAAAACAATTCCAATGTTCTTAGTTTTGAGCCTTAAAGAACACCTTTCCTTGTAGAAATCATAACTTTCTCATCCTAACTCCAAATCATAAGCTTGATAGCTCGTTGGAATCCTATTTTCAATATATTTACAACCATAGCTCATGAGCCCCCAGATTCGCAGGAAAAACCACGAAGAAGTGCCTTTGATTCTTGAGGTAAAACATTGCCTTCTTGACAACTTCTTGTTCTTTGGTTTTTGTTACAGCCGATTGGCATGGGATACTAACCCATCTTATTCTTCATCTTATTGTATATATGATCTAACATATTCAATAAATGTTTATTGTTGCCGAATTTATTAGGTTAGATTTAGATTTAATTTTTGGCACCTAAAATGTTATTATTTTGTAAATCTAAAATTAGATTTATAACCCTTATGATATAAACTTTAATATAAGCTGTCATAATATATAAGAAAAGTTCATATACTATAATTTAGGGGGTGGCGAAAATTAAGTGAACTTATGTGAGTTAGGAAAATTATATAACTAAGTTAAATGAAAGGAATTAGTATATTTAAGAGTAATATGTAAAATTTGAGAAGTTCTAGCTATATATTATAATTGCCGAAAAATATATGAGTTATTATGAAATTTATGAAGTTTAGATGATGGGAAAATAATTGTAGAATTAAGTTTACAATTTATAAAGAGTTTATAAGTGTTACTAGAATTTATAAGGTTTTTGGTATATTTAAAGTTAATAAAAGATAGTATATGTATACTACAACTTTAGATAATTAAATCTGGTGATTTAGAGATGTTTAAAATGATTTTTGATGTTCAAAAATCTGTAGGAAAATTAGTTACAAAAATTAGAAATTAATTAGAGTAAAATTGGTTAATAAATGAGTTAGGATAAAAGAAAAGACCACAAGGGTAAAATGGTAATTTCCCTGGTCAAACGTGGTCAAACTTGTTCAATGAAGTTTGTAAAATGTTTAGAGGAGCTAGAATAAAATTTGTAGCAAAAGATTAGATATTAAAAGGATAAAATAAATAAAAAGTTAAGTTAAATTAACTTTAGTGGTAATATTGTAAATAATGGAAAGTTAGTGGGTTTGACCATAAAAGACTGGTCAAACTTGGGTATATTTTGGTAATTGACCAAAAGTATAAAAGAAAGAATTAGTTAAATAAGACTTTGGAAGAAATTAGAAATAAAAAATAATAATAATAACAAGTTTAGAACTTATTATGAGTAAAATAGAGAATAAGAGAAAACTATGGTAAGTAATGTAAATAACACATTTTTTTATGTGTTTAGAAGGTTAAGGAAATTAAATAAAGAATTTAGAAACAAGTTGTAAAAGAAACAAACAGTGTTAAGACATGGTTAAACGAGACCCGTATATAACTTAAGGTATACGAGGGGTATACCCGTAATTTAATAAGTACTCAACGACCGGATTTGGACAAAAGGGCAAGTTGAGCCCAAAGTTTGTAGGTCCATATACCATTACGGAGCGGGGGCCCAGTTGCTTACAGGTTAAACCTACTTGGTGAGTTGGGTAAAGGGGCATGATGTTTTTCACGTCTCACAGCTTAAGAAATACATGCACCACCCCTCCCATGTTTTGCAGGCCGAACGGCTAACCATAGAGCCAACCATGAGATCAGTAGAGACCCCTCAGAGGATTCTGGATACGAAGACTAGGGACACTCGCCACAAGTCAGTGAGACTGGTGAAGGTTCTCTGGTCCAACCAGGACGTCGAGGAGGCTACTTGGGAGTTAGAGGATAAGATGCGGGCGAAGTACCCTTCGCTCTTTTCAGACTAGATTTCTTGTAAGGGTACGGGGCGTACCCTTTTAAGGGGGTAGAGCCTCTTTGATTTTGAGTTTGTAAGCAAACAATCACATAGTGTTGATTGTTGTTTGTTGCTTACTTAGTGTAAAGTATGTATTATACTTTGTGACAGACCTTATGAGTCTGAACCTTAATAAATGTGGCAGACATTATAAGTCAGAAAGCGTATATACTGTTGTGTGATCTATGTGATTTTGTATATGAAGTTACCTGTGTGTTCTAAGAGATATTAGATGCATAGGAACTTTGGGGACAAAGTTCTTTTAAGGGGGTAGATTGAAATACCCCAAACCTTAATATATTGATGAACTATCTAATTATAATATACTAAGGCTATAACATGCCTTATAAACATTAGAAAAGAGTTAAACAAAATGTACACAAAAACATACCTTAAGCGTTTAAACCGAAAACGCACCTTAGAGCACGAAAATGTGCTTAAGGAGAAATGTGCCTTAAGCATTTATACATGGAACTAAAAGGCTAATGAGCCTAATACCATATGGAATAAGGGAACAACAATAAAATGGTCATAGGAACCATTACGTGTACACACCAATTAAGTATACAAGTCCACAAACCAAAACCGGTACTAAACTGACGAAAGTCAAGGAGAACCACTAAACGACTTGGTTTAAATTGGATGAGCAACATGCTATTTCACGAACAAAGTATCTAAAGGTTTTAAATGTAGTAAGAAACACATTAAACTAGCCAAAACAAATTGCATAATCAATGTGAACCCGGAAGCACATAAAATGTGTTTTTAAAGGCTTTTTGGCTATGTAACATACCTAAACATGGTATAAGTAATTATGAACGAAATTAATTCATAAAATGTTACATAAATACAAGTAAAAAACAAAAAAAAAAAAAATAGATCAAAAAAGCTATAGGGCTGCCGACATGAGAGGGGTGAGTCACCAAGTGCAAATTGCTTTTAAATTCACTATTCCAACTACTTAGACTTTCATTAATTGCCAAATCATCTTGTCCCCTTAGTGAATCATTAATCAGGCTCTTACTTGTCAAATGAGAGCTCCCAAGGTCGTAGCTCCTCCTCTCTTTGAAGAAACAACACAAAACAATTCCAATGTTCTTAGTTTTGAGCCTTAAAGAACACCTTCCTTGTAAGAAGAACCACCAATTTCCTCGTTGAAATCATAACTTTCTCATCCTAACTCCAAATCATAACAAAAAGCTTGAATGAGAGCTCGTTGGAATCCTATTTTCAATATATTTACAACCATAGCTCATGAGCCCCCAGATTCGCAGGAAAAACCACGAAGAAGTGTCTTTGATTCTTGAGGACAAACATTGCCTTCTTGAAACTTCTTGTTCTTAGTTTTTGTTACAAGCCGATTGGCATGGGATACTAACCCATCTTATTCTTCATTTATGTATATATGATCTAACATATTGTATAACTTGTTTATTGTTGCCGAATTTATTAGGTGTTAGATTTAATTTTTGGCACCTAAAATGTTATTATTTTGTAAATCTAAAATTAGATTTATAACCCTTATGATATAAACTTTAATATAAGTTGTCATAATATATAAGAAAAGTTCATATACTATAATTTAGGGGGTGGCCGAAAATTAAGTGAACTTATGTGAGTTAGGAAAATTATATAACTAAGTTAAATGAAAGGAATTAGTATATTTAAGAGTAATATGTAAAATTTGAGAAGTTCTAGCTATATATTATAATTGCCGAAAATATATATGAGTTATTATGAAATTTATGAAGTTTAGATGATGGGAAAATAATTGTAGAATTAAGTTTACAATTTATAAAGAGTTTATAAGTGTTACTAGAATTTATAAGGTTTTTGGTATATTTAAAGTTAATAAAAGATAGTATATGTATACTACAACTTTAGATAATTAAATCTGGTGATTTAGAGATGTTTAAAATGATTTTTGATGTTCAAAAATCTGTAGGAAAATTAGTTACAAAAATTAGAAATTAATTAGAGTAAAATTGGTTAATAAATGAGTTAGGATAAAAGAAAAGACCACAAGGGTAAAATGGTAATTTCCTGGTCAAACGTGGTCAAACTTGTTCAATGACAGTTTGTAAAATGTTTAGAGGAGCTAGAATAAAATTTGTAGCAAAAGATTAGATATTAAAAGGATAAAGGAATAAAAAGTTAAGTTAAATTAACTTTAGTGGTAATATTGTAAATAATGGAAAGTTAGTGGGTTTGACCATAAAAGACTGGTCAAACTTGGGTATATTTTGGTAATTGACCAAAAGTATAAAAGAAATTAGTTAAATAAGACTTTGGAAGAAATTAGAAATAAAAATAATAATAATAACAAGTTTAGAACTTATTATGAGTAAAATAGAGATAAGAGAAAACTATGGTAAGTAATGTAAATAACACATTTTTTTATGTGTTTAGAAGGTTAAGGAAATTAAATAAAGAATTTAGAAACAAGTTGTAAAAGAAACAGTGTTAAGACAGGGTTAAACGAGACCCGTATATAACTTAAGGTATACGAGGGGTATACCCGTAATTTAATAAGTATAGGAGAAATCATTACTTAAGGTGTTTTAATGAAAATACAAGTTATATTGGGAAAAGAAATAAATACGTATGATACGGAGTATCATACAGACGTATACGAAAAAAATTAGTGTACATGAATAGTACTCGTATACGTGAATAGTATACCTATACATGAATAGTAAATACGTATACATGAATAGTCAAATACGAGACATATACTTGAATAGTGAAATACGTATACATGAATAGTAAAATACGTATACGTGAATAGTAAAATACATATACGTGAATAGTAAAATACGTATACGTGAATAGTAAAATACGGTGAATAGTGAAAATATGAAAATTAAGTTATTTAACCACGCCGTCCTAATGAACTATAGGAGCGGAGTGAGAGTGACCAGAATAGTCGAGACGTCATCTGGGAGTGGATGAACGTCGATAGGCTAAGGTATGAGATTCTTGTAGCTTGTTTGCTAACGAGGTCTACCTCGGTTTGTGTGCTATGTGTTATTGTGATACGACCAAACAGGATTAAGCATGAAACCGATTTATTGTATTGTTATTGTGCGTACTTTACACACTAACATGACTTGATTCAGAGCTTGTTCATTAACTATGTTTAGTAACAATTGTATAAGGTTACAAATACTCCAAGTTGTTAGTAGGTTAATACCGAGAGAGGTTTAACTAACCAATTGTCAATGAGACTTGAACTAACTAGAACTTGTGAGGAGAGGAATCCGGGACTGACTCCGGTCATGCATGTTTAGGTTAGGAGGTCGGCATCTGTATCAGATCTATCTTCCGCATCGCCTAGGGTCGACAAACAGACCCGACCAGCTCGAGTGAACAGTTCGAGGTGGGAGGCAAATTCAGGAGGCGCGGGAGGGTCAAGCCTACACCCCTCATAACTTAAGAATTAATGTTATTAACCCAATGGAGCTAACAACTCATTGGCTAGGGTTACTTTGACCCAACAAAAATAAACAATTCAGTTAGAGAACAACCAGTTCTATTAGGAGAATGGTTGACACTTATAAGATATGGTCAAACACGAGAACTAAACAATTCTCAGGCCTCAGGAGTTAGGAATCTAACTTACTCACTAATGGGCGTCCATTACGACGTTCGATTTATTTAAGCTGAATGTTTCACATGGGTGTATTGTTTGTTATCGTACTTCTTCTTATTATTTTGTATGTATAATCAACTGCATATATACGACAAGTAGTAGTGTGTAGCCCTGTTAGCTTGTGGGTTGCACGTTTTCTGTACCAGCCATGTGCTGAGCCCCTTGGGGCCTGTGATTTAAACGTTGCAGGTAGGTGCCAGACGAGGACCCAGCCTGAGAGTAGAAGTGGGTAGAGCACTAAGGGTTTAATTTGTTTTACGAAGTGTGCCTGTACACTCGTTTTATAAACTGTGGTGTAGTAAGTTGTAATAATAGGAGATACTTCGAACTCGGTATTGTATTTTGTTTTAAGACTTTGTACGCACTTACGTTCGGTACACTCGGGTCCGTCAGACCGTAGCTTGAGACTGGAATAAGCCTAGTTAGTCACGTGGGTGACTGACGGCGGTAACACCAACTTTTAGTATTTTCTTCCGCTGTGTTGTAATATTGTTGCAGGTTTGTTATGTGATGGTTCAGGTTTAGCTGTTGGGGTGTTACACAAAGTCTCGTGTCCTAAGCATAAAGAACCCTAAGTTTATTAAAATCAAATTTAATAGAGTATTATAAAATACTAATTATACGCATTAGTTTGTATTATAAAACCAGATGTCGTTGTAAGGACATTCCCAATACAACTTGTGAATGTTTAAATGCAACAAGCCTTGATATGCTTGAAGATAGAAGATGTCTAATATTATATATATTATTGGTGAGCAATGAACACTTATTAGATGTCTAAAGTTCCATTATGTGTTGCTGGTTTTAGCATTATTTTTATGGTTGGAACAACTATAGTACATTTAGGTTTTAACAAAGTATTCGGGTCAATTTGGTTTCGGTCAATTCTGTTCAGGTCAATTCGGTTCCGGTCAATTCGGTTCGGGTGGATTCGGAGTAGTACCATATTTCGGTTGGATTCGGTTTTGGTTTGGTTCGGTTCGGATATTCGGGTGACATTTCGGGTCACGTCATTCGGTTTAAAATCGGGTTCGGATCGGGTTAGATTGGTTCAGTTTTTCGGTTTGGGTCACCTTTGCCAGGTCTAGTTGTACATACAATCCCCTTCGTGCATATTGGGAAAATCAGACATTATGGAGTTAAACTCCCTAATGTAAGCTTGAATAGTACCAATCTGCTTTAGGTTACTCAAACAATCACGGGCCTTGTCATCAGCATCTTATGGGAAGAACCGGGCCTTCAACGCCTTTATAAACTTACCCAACATTGGATAGGTGTTTGGCCACATGCACGATCATGTTCAACTTTGCACCGTCACCACTTCTTCGCATGGCCCTTCTAGAATGTAACCCCGAGAAGACCTTCTGGTCATCATCAGTATTATATGCTTTAAAATGTTCCTCTATGTTGAAAAGGAAATTCTCAAGCTCCTTGATGTCACGGGTTCCGTCATACGGTGTAGGGTCACAAAGTTTCTACTTTCTTTTCTTGCCTTGACTTGAGTTTCGGGACACTGAAACTGGTAGAACTGCCCCGGAACTGGTCAAAATGACCACCAACTCGTGCCTCCCATTATGAATTAAAAAATTCAAATTTGAAACCGAATCTGGAACCGAGATCGTTATCCAAAACGGAACCGGTCAAGAATCGGCTGGAACCGGTTTTTAACCAAATCCGAATCCTTTTGTCTGGAACCGAAATCGGTGAAACCAGACCGGATCAAACCGGCCTGTGGCCAGCACTATTTCTCTAAATCATAGTGTATGATCTTTAAAAAAAAGATGATAACGACAATGGTGGTGATGGATGATCGGAGAATTGTTAAGATGATGATGGGGTTTAATGGGGTTCGTCTATGAAATTACGTATGCGTAACTAGGTAATAAGTGATGGTTTATGGAGATTGGATGACTACCTTGAATAGTGTGACAACGAGTTCATTCAATTGGCAATCACCAGACTTTTACAACACTAGTACAAATAAGACCTATTTTGGTAATTGTTTTGGGCCTATTTCAGCGGTTCTAAACCGCCGAAATGAGGTGCGCTAAGATAGGTGTGCGACCCTATCTCGGCGGTTGAACAACCACAAAAATAGGCGTGTTTAGAACAAAAAAAAACACACCTATTTTGGTGGTTCCTAGCTAACAACCACCGAAATAGGTGTATTTTTTAAAAAAAATTGATACTATTGTCCCGTCTTCAACCTCGCTCACGAGATGCAGCAGTTTCAGTGATTCATCAAAGGCGCATACACAAGATGAGAATGTATAGAGACGCAGAGCGTGTATGCTCCTTGTTCGCCTTGAAAAATTACCGTGAGTCAAGAGATTATAGGCACAAAGCATGTTCGATTCCTTGTTCGCCAGTTAGGGTTGCAAAAATTACCGTGAGTGGCGCAGAGTATGAAAAGGAGCGAGCATGTATGTTCCTTGTTTTCCAGAGAGGAAAAATATAAGTTTGAGTATATTACCGATTCCAGAATGAACAGTCTCAGCCCCGTCTTCAATCTGGTGAGCGAGATGCAACAATTCGAGGAGCAGACACAAGAAGAGAATGAAGGCGGAGGTGTAGAGGGTTGCGAAATTACAGAGCATGAAGAGAATGGAGAGAGAGAAGCGAAGGGTCAGAAAAAGAATGCGGAGGGGTGGGAATGAAATAGGTATTTTTGTACTTGTGCAAGTTCAGGTCTTTTGTGTTTTGGAGCAGATTCTAAGTCATCAGCGGACACGCTATGTTATGGCTGCTTTCACTATTTTCATGTTTTTTTTGGGAAAATTCACAAGATACCACTGTTTAAGTTTCTAATTCACAAAATACCACTGTTTTTTTTTCGTAATTCAGCTTTAAACATGCTTAAACGTTGTCAAAATTGATGAAACTTTACATGGATGATGCTAAAGTGTTATATTTTGGTGCAATATCAAATTTGAAGTTTTTTAAGCTCATATGTGACATGTGGGACCCAATGAACATGTCACATATTCATTGGGTCCCACATGTCACATATGAGCTTAAAAAACTTCAAATTTGATATTGGACCAAAATATAACACTTTAGCATCATCCATGTAAAGTTTCATCAATCTTGGACAACATTTAAGCATGTTTATAGCTGAATTAAAAAAAAAAAACAGTGGTATTTTGTGAATTAGAAACTTAAAGTGGTATCTTATAAATTTTCCTTTTTTTTAAACGCCATCGACTCTAGTATGGCAGCCGTTCGAATCGTTATAAGACAAGTTGGTAATTAATTTCTCTCATCTTCTGCATCAAACTTGTTCTTCGAGTCCACTTATCAGACACAAGCGTTGTGTGTGTTACCGGTTCTGGCTGATAGTTGTGGAATTGTTAACTACTTCTATTGAATTGATGGTTAGGTTGCCTTCGGAAAAAAACAAGAACTAAGCAGGAATTCCCAATCACTCGCATGATAATGGCGAACATGATTAGATGTACATGGAGCCCATAGATCTTTCTTTTATATAGATAAGAACTAAAATAATTTTGAACATAAAAAAATAACCACACCCACACGGACACATTTCCAATTTCAAATTAAAGACGTACGGACCATATATGATTGGAGGAGCTAATGTCCCTGTGTTTTTGTTAAAAAAGTAAGATGATTCTCGTGCATAATTAAACATCCTCAAACCCTAGCATACATCATATTAATTAGTAATAAGCAAAATGAACTTTAAGCACCTCGTTCTTCCAAACGGGTGGGAATTAGCCTTGGGTGTAAACATGAAAGTTATAGAGGGAATAGAGATCTACAAACAAGCTAAAGAACTCTAATTTTGGATGAGAAACAAAGAAGTTATGATCAAACGAAGTTTACCTGAATTCGGTGAAAACTGGGAATCTGGGTTACGACTTTGCAAGGAGGCGACTTTGGATTGATTTTCCGGTGGATTTAGGAAGATTTAGGTTAAGTGTGAGCTGTGGTTGCAAAGAGGTGATTAAGGAGAGGAGAATGAAAAAAACGGCGTTGCAAAATTCGTAAAGATGAGTGAGATATAAGTGTCTAAAGTTAGGGCAAAAACGCTGATGGCAGCAAAAACCCGTGTGAGCTTGATACGTGGCAGTTTTCAAAATTTTGGCTCTAAACTTCATTCTATCATAACTTTGGCTAGGATGATCCGTTTTTGACGTTCTTTTTATCGATCTTCATGGTTTTCCATAACCTATTTATTGGTATAGGTTTCATGGGCTGGATTTGACCATTCTCAAAAAGTCAACCCTAGCAAGGCTTAATAAGCTTTATGGTTTCCATGATTTTATATTGACTTTTATGATTCAAATTAATGTTCCAACTCTTTCTAAAATCTTTATAATATACTTGGAATTTAGAAATTTTTCCAAGATTTATTGACTTATAAATCTTATTATTAAATTCAAAATACTATATAATAATATATAGTACTCTAATATTTATTAGTATTCTTTAGGGTTAAATAGAAGAAATCCCCTAATTTAATTTCCATAAGTCCATATAGTAATATAATAATTTATTATTCATTATTCCATACCATAATTTAATAATTAATAGTATTATTTATGGCTTAATAAAAGAAATCCCCTAAATTAATTTAAATTAATTTATGGGTATTTCATCATTGGTCACGTATCGAAGAAATTTGGGCTTCTTTTGAATGTCCTGTATGTTTTCCTACTGGTTTAGTTCTCAGGCATATGCTTAAATTGGGTGATCAGTATGTTGTTATGTGATTTACTATGGTTGGCTAATTGACTATGTATTGGAAGTCTTATGTTACTAAAGAACCCTTGACATTATATGGAGTGGGAATTTTTGTTGTTGCCGGGGAATTTTGTTGCTTGACATGCTCTATAGTTTTGATACACTGAACTAAGGTTTTGGTCAGATCCAGGCGTTAATTGCTCAAATTTATAAGCGACAATCTGAAGCACTGGGTAAGCGTCCAAGAAGAGGTCTTCAGGGGGAAAAAGATATGAAGAAACTTCAATCAGAAGAAGTAACAGAAGTAGAAGAAGCAAGGCATCATCTGATGCGCAGGAGTTTGACGATAATGATGACATCACTATGGCTGAAGCATTGAGTTTATCTTCAAATACCAGTGATTAGACGAATATATTAGGAAGTTAGTTAATAGGGATTTTTTTAATGCAATGACATTCAACTTTAAATTATATGAAGCTTCGTCACAGTAGATGACATTGTTTAACGTGTCATTTTCATTACTTTTCTTAGTTCATTTGCACACGTTATTGTAAAACCTTTGATATGTGTGTTGAACTATGGTTATCAATGAAGATGCCTAAACATTTTATACGAAGAATCTATACTTACAATGTTTTCAACATTTTAACTAAGTAGAATGATATGGAAGATGAAAAACACTAGCATGTGAATGGTTAAAACACATATTATATACAAAATCTCGTTTTTAATAACATTAACGACCAAAATTGTTGGTCAGTATTGAATTCAGATACACATTTTCTCTGTTATCCTATAAACACAAATAATGGTCACAAATGACATTAACGACCAATTATATTATCTGTCACTAAAGCACTAGGGACCAAAACATATTGTAGTCGCTAAAGCGTTAGTGATCAACATCACATAGTCACTAATGCATTAGCGACCAAGATTTTTAGTTAGTCGCAAATACTATTAGTGACGGACCTTTAGCGACCACTGGTGACGAACTCTACTTTTGGTCGTTATTATCATTAACGACGAAAATTATCATCAATAACAACCAATATTGTTGATCGCTAAAAGTTTTTTCCTGTAGTGGAAATGCCCTCCCACACTGCCAGCCACACATAATTAACGTGACCAGTGCCAATCTACTCGATCATGCACTGCAAAAATGACATCATTTGAAACCGTCGCGCAAGCATGGTCAGCAAGTGCCTACATGGCTTCAACTAGAAACCTGGTGTCACAAGCCTACTCTCGTACTCGTGTACCCTATGTAGCCTAACTTTCCCTACTTTTTTAGCTTGGGTGCAAGTATCTTCTAACAATAACACAAAATTGGAAAAATTAGTTAAGGCTCCAAGAGCAAGTTCATTAGAAACACCATTGATCCACTACAAATTTCCATTTCCATTCAAAAGTCATTACAATGTTTTAGTTATATTACATGAGTCGATACATGGAAATGGGTATAGTACTTCCAAAAAGGAATACAAGAGTTCAACACTCCTCAACTCGGGGGGTGAAGGACTGATTTTAGGAAGGTTGAGACATCTACTCCCTAGTGAAGTGGTTGCTCCTTCGAACCAATGATTAAGTTTACACTCGCATTTGTGACCTGTGGGCATTCCCGCATGAAATGCGGATCCCCGCATCTAAAACAACTAATGTCCGACTTGGGTTGGGGAACTTCTTCTTTACCTCCAAACCTACATGATCTTGGGCATCACCTCAGTCATGAAGAAGGGCAAGTCCTAGCTTCCTTTTTAGTCTTCCCCGGTTCACCCATTTTGTTAACAAAATGATTGTCTTTGTTGGACGCCTTTCCCAACTGAAGTCTACTAGACTCTTGGCCGCAATAATTGCTTGTTCTAGGGGGAAACATCCCTCCGTCAAAATTCAGAATGAGCCCTCCAGACCTTTTATGAAGTTGTACATACAATCTCTTCGTGCATATTGGGAAAAATCAGACATTATGGAGATAAACTCCCCGATGTAAGCTTCAATAGTACCCGTCACCACTTTTCGCATGGCCCTTCAAGAATGTAACCGCCGAGAAGACCTTCTGGTCATCATTGGTATTGTATGCTTCAAAATGTTCCTCCATGTCGAAAAAAATTCTCAAGCTCCTCAGAGTCACGGGTTCCGTCATACGGCGTAGGGTCACAAAGTTTTTACTTTCTTTTCTTTCCTTGACCCGAGTTTTGAGATATTGAAACTGTAGAACCACCCCGGAACTGGTCAAAATGATACTAATTGTGCCTCCATCACTACAACATATTAGATCTATGAGGGCAACTTTTATTGTCCAAATAGATCAAAAAGTTGCACGTTAGACTATAAGGGCGAGTAAACAATTGCCCTCAGGGTTGCCTTTGAAAACATGCCACGTTAGACTATGGTGGTGACCGATTTCACTTGCCTGGTTGACTGATCTATAGGGCAACTAAGTCGCCTCTTTGACCGTATCAAAGGAAGCAACTTTTTGCTCTTTTGATCGTTGATCAAGAGGGGCGACTTACTGTAGTCACTCTAAATCGATGAAGGAATCGACAGAGGTTACACACAAGCACGAAAATCGACAGAGGTTACCCTATATTGTTGAAGAGGCTATTACCCTGAAAACGACATCACTGGTCACCATTACTCGTCAGGTGTTGAGGAACCAAGCAGTGTTTAGAAGCAAGTATCTCAAAAAACAGATAAACCCTAACTTCACTGCTGCTTAGAACAATTCTAGGGCTTAGATATCGAGAACCCTAGCCATGGAGATAGAAGAGATGGTGAAATCATAGAAGAACCCCAGCTATGGAGATCGAAGAGATTAGGGGAAATCAGACAAAAAGTTACATATCTGATCGATTGTCGCTAGGGAAGAAGGAACTTGAGTTAGAGAAGAAGAAAACGAGTTTACCTGAATAGCGTATGTTCGTACTTGTTCTCTTCGCTGAGTTAGAGAAGAAGAAAAATGTGAGTAGCGTCTGTTCGATTATCTCTGAAGTAGTTGTAGTTTGTCTGAGTAGCGTCTGTTCGACTAGTTGAAGAAGTCGTATAGCAAGGTGAAGAGCGTTGTTTTGCTAAAATTTACTTTAAAAACAACGGGGCGACTAAACAAGGTTGCCTCCGTAGATATGTCATGGAGGCAACTAAACTTGCCCCCAATTATATACTAAGCAACTGAGGCGACCTAGAGCCAATCGCCCCCATTGAAGCATAGGTGACAGCGAGCAAATGCCAACGGAGGCAAAAGATCTGTGGTCGCCCCCTTGATGGGAAAAAATAAAGCGACATTTTAACTCGCCCCGTTGATCTTAAAATAAGAGGCAATTGATAAACTCGCCCCCGTTGATAATAAAAACAGCAACGACTACTCAACTCGCCCTCGTTGTCATAACATTAGAGGCAACAGAATACTCGCCCCCTTTGATCTCTGTTTGGAGGCAAATTTTATTTGCCTCCTTGATGCTATAAAAATTGCCCCCATAGATCCATATTCTTGTAGTGGGGATCATTATCCAAAATATAACCGCTCAAGAATTGGCTAGAACTGGTTTTTAACTAAATCCGAATCCTTTGGAACTGAAATCGGTGAAACCAGACCGGATCAAACCGCCCGTGGCCAGCACTATTCTTCTAAATCATAGTATATGATCTTTTTTTTTTAAAAAAAAAAAGATGATACCGGCAATGGAGTTAATGGATGATCAGAGCATTGTTAAGATGACGGTGGGGTTTAGTGGGGTTTCGTCTGTGAAATTACGTATGCGCAATCAGGTAATAAGTGATGGTTTATGGAGATTGGATGACTACCCTGAACAGTGTGACAACGATTTCATTCAATTGGCGATCACCAGGCTCTTACAGGTTCAGGTCGTTCGCTTTTTGGAGCAGATTCTAGCCAATGTCATCAGCGGACACGCTATGTTATGACTGTTTCCACTATTTTCATGTTTTTTTTGATGCCATCGACTCTAGTATGGCAGCCGTTCGAATCGTTATAAGACAAGTTAGTAATTAATTTCTCTCATCTTCTGCATCAAACTTGTAATTCGAGTCCACACAAGCGTTGTGTGTGTTACCGGTTCTGGCTGATAGTTGTGGAATTGTTAACTACTATATCCTGTATATGTTCTATTGAATTGATGGTTAGTTGGCCTTCGGAAAAAAACAAGAACTAAGCAGGAATTCCCAATCACTCGCATGATAATGGCGAACATGATTAGATGTACATGGAGCCCATAGATCTTTCTTTTATATAGATAAGAACTAAAATAATTTTGAACATAAAAAAATAACCACACCCACACGGACACATTTCCAATTTCAAATTAAAGATGTACGAACCAATATATGATTGGATGGAGGAGCTAATGTCCCTGTGTTTTTGTTAAAAAAGTAAGATGATTCTCGTGCATAATTAAACATCCTCAAACCCTAGCCTACATCATATTAATTAGTAATAAGCAAAACGTTTTTGAGAACTGTTCATACCGCGCGCAGGAGAGCGTATCAATTATTTTATATTAGGAATTTGAACACGCAACATCACATAATTGCACGAGTGCCAGTCATGAGAATGCATGACTTTCCTCTTCACAAAGAAACTTTTATGCAACTAGACGACTCCCCGCAATTTACAGATCACAAGTCGATTGATTCGATTGAATCAAGTTAGCTTCTTTTTTATAGGTGGGGTAGGTTTTCAACTCAGGACCTTTGGTTCGAGAGTTTAGCGATCGAATCGTGTTATAGCAGCAGCTTGTCAATTAATTGAATGATATGAACCAAAACCAGATTAGGATTAATCTCATATATATAATATATAATGAACAAAAAAACAAACAATTCAATTTTGTTTCTCGAATCATAAGTATAGTGTACAATCAGAAAACACTCCATAAATCAAACAAGATTATACAATCATCAGATATAGTCACAATATGTCAAATTAAAAGAAGCGCAAGTACTACTCACAAGAACTTGAACCCACTGGAAAGAAGTGCCAATCCTTCCTCCCAATTTCTTTCCCAATCAAAAAAAGGAAATGAACATTCCAAAAACCCCCCCGCGTACGTGTGTGTATATGATGATGAGTATGTAAAATTTTAATTAGTTATATATGAATCACTCAACCCAAATCAAGCAATTCCCATTTCATGTATACCAGAAATCAATCATAACAATAAGGTAGTACTACTGTACACAACAAGAATACCAAACAATCAAATCGGTGAAGATGATTCGCAGTTTGGATTTTCCTCTTGTTTGATATGAAAGTTCCTATGACAACCACAAGCAGCACAATAAAGAGCTTGATTAGTACCTTCTTCTCCTGTAGCCATGAATTCTCTACATCCATCTAAAGCATACCCTCCTGTACTCGCAGCATGATTCTTCAAACACTCTCCGTATCTCACTGATCCACCAAAATGCATCCTGTTGTTGTTGCTGTAATTTGATGATCTACGGGTCGGATCTGATCTCTTCACCACAACTTGTCTCTTCTTCATCGCTTGCTTGCTTGCTTGTGGTTGTTCTCTTTGTTTTTTTCTTCAGTCTAACAATGAAATGGAAATCTAGCTATCCACCAGCAGCAACAGGTCTGTTTGATTTTTTTTATATATGCATGTGTTGTTGTTGTTGTTGATGATGATGAGATAAAGTTGTGTCCTGTTCTCTTTAGAGCTGGAAGAAAGTGAAAAGGACGAAGAAGTTAGAGTATATATATATATTCAAAGCTAAAAGAAGAAAGATTTCTTTTCTCTTTTATCAAGTACAAAAAGATCTCTCAATCTCTGTATATACCATGCATATATATAGTAGATCAGTTATATAAGTCCAAACCCTAAACTATAATATACATTTGCTTATATTTTACACTTGTATTAATTTGTATATCTTAGCCGTGCAATAATACCAAAAGCTTCTTATATTGACACGATTATAAAGCAGGCTAATCCCACGGATGTCTTATCAGTTTTATATTTGTCTTGCCTTTTCAAAAATTATTGGCTGT
Organism: Limonium bicolor; assembly: GCA_023374045.1. NCBI lineage: Eukaryota > Viridiplantae > Streptophyta > Magnoliopsida > Caryophyllales > Plumbaginaceae > Limonium > Limonium bicolor. Next base: position 121,857,143 of record CM041780.1, read on the forward strand.
CACATTTATAATAAGATGTTTGAGTTTACATGCTTTTAAAATTAGTTGTAATGGGGACAAGTTATATCAACTGTTATGATTATGCTGGTTAATTAATACTCAAACACTCTTATACATTAAGAACGCGTTCGCTCAGAACTTTCAATCGCAGCATTATCTGCGTTTTCATAAAGTTCACTATGGTTAACCAATTGTGGTTCACCATCTAAGTTTTGGTCAGTGTGAGAGCCAATAATTATAGGACACCTGTTTTTACTTTTTTCCAAAAACAGATTAACCTTTCAAACGTCCTGATCGAACGGAACCTAATTCTTTGTATTTTGGTGTTATAAATTCGAAACTGGAACTTTTTAATGAATATAATCACGTCGCTATTGTTTGTCAAGTACGTACATCAATAAAAATATATAATGGTACGTAATCTCCAGACTGTTTTTAGCTTTACATAGCCGAAACTCTCGGGTTTGGTTCATTGTTTTTCTCCTTTGTACTTTGTACGATTTTTCCTATGTACTCTTTGGCTTATGGCTTTCTTTCACACTGACACACACACATATAAAACTTCTAACAAACAAAGTGGTACGTACTACAACTCGAATAAAGAATGGGAGGGAGCGCATTAGAAAGAACCACACATATATTAGTTAACCAAATTCCAATCAAGAAAGATGAGAATAGAGAGGGAGTTGTTGGAAATGATTGATTGAGTAACAGAAAGACAAGATGTATTACAAACAAAGAAGAAGAAGACAATGAGAGAACAATATTGCTTGATTGGGAAAAAAAATGGTGCCCAATTATGGACTCATTACATTAAAATAGCGGTCCACATGATGAGTTTTCTTTATGAATGAGCATGGAATATAATTTAGTGCGGTAAGATAACGATATAATAATCGATAAGTTTGGCTGCAGGACCGCTTCATATTAAAAAACAGAATACTTCTTCAACGTGCATGGGTCCCCTTAGTGTACCTCAAAAGAGGGGCCAATATACCTAAGATTCTAATAATTGATATGGGATACATTAGTTGGTCCTTATTGATGAGCTACAATGACTGCCATCCCAGCCTCCGCACACCTTCATTTTCCTGTCAAGATTTTCTACCAATATTAAATTACTATATTGACATCATAAATTGGGGGACACTGCGAGAGATAAGGCGGGCTATACAAGTACCGCAATCATACGAACGGAACAACGAATACATGATAAAAGCGCACATGTCCATGGTTTTCCTATGTACGATCGAGTTCTGATTATTACTAAGGATATGTTATTCAGGCCCATATTTGTATTAGGCCCATTACTCTATACTGTCCATTTACTACTGTACTGTTATAAATAACAGTCTTGTACTCATCTGAGATCAATGAAACAGTACATTACATTTTCAGTCATTCTCTCTCTCGTTCTCCTTTACAACTTTCAGTATGGTATCAGAGCCCTAACCTCCATCGAGCTCCATGTCTACACTCACCCCTGAGTCGGTCACCTCTAGCCAGTAGGGCACTAACACCACCAACACTTCCACCACCGCTTCCACCACCACTATCCCAAATTTTGTCGATCCTGCGCTGCTTTGTTTCATAAACTAACTGGTGAGAACTATCCCCTATGGCGTCAGCAATTGGAGTCCTACCTGCGTGACTATGATCTCTTTGGTCACGCTGATGGAACAATTTCGGCCCCAGCTCTAGATGATGCCGGTTTTGCCTCTTGGCACCAGAAAGATCAAATGATTATTTCTATCCTTATGACTTCACTTACGGAGGATGTCCAAGGACAGGTAATTGAATATGAATCATCCTCTCAGATCTGGTCATATCTTCATGAGATTTATGCTTCCCAAGCTACGGCTAGGTTGCAACAGCTCAGATTTCAGTTGTATTCTCTCAAGAAGAGACCCGATTCTACCACTACATTTTTTAATCGCGCTAAGCGTCTTTCTTCTTCTCTGTCTGCGGCTGGATCAGCGTTAGGGAGAATGATTTGTGTCACTATATTTTGCACGGTTTGCCTAAAGAGTTTGATTCTATCTCCACCATTCTTCTAAGTCAGTCTAGTCAGCTAAGTTCTTCTGTTGTTATGAGTCAGTTACTCGCTGTTGAGAATCGCTTGGCCAGACAAAATGCTGCTACTGTTACAAATAATAATATTCTTTCTATCAATAACACTGCTCTAGTGGTTTCGGATGCTTCTGCGAATAATGTTGTGCGTGATAAAGGTGGTTCGAATCAGAGGGGACGTGGATATTATCGTGGTGGATGGTCCTCTCGCGGTCGTTCATCTGGTCGACAGGGAGGTGGTGGTAGAGGATCTAGATCCTACTATTTCAATGGTAAACCTGATTCACGACTAGGACATAAGGCCATCAACTGCTACCATCGTTACAATCACTCATACCAAGCTTACTAGCCTTCATTCCCATCGACCAATTTCTCTACTGCTGCTTATAAACCGTCTCTGATCCCTGACTACTCATGGTATCCCAACACAACAGCAAAGGATCATTTCATTAATGATCTATCCAATTTATCGATATCTGCTCATCCTTATTCTAGATCTGAAGTTGTTTCAATGGGTGATGGATCCATGATTTCCATAGAGCATCAAGGCACCGACCTTCTCTCTTCTTCTAATAATCACTTTCGTTTATCCCACATTTTTCATGTTCCTGATATTTCCAGAAATCTCTTATCCGTTCAGCAATTTTGTTTGGATAACCGAGTGCTTTTTGAATTTCACTCTTCTCATTTTGCTGTGAAGGATCAGGATTCTAAGGCCACACTTCTCACGGGAGGTCTTAAGGATGTGTTGTATCACCTTGCTGCTCCTCCCAATCATCCACCCTCAGCTCACTTGTCCAGACAAAACTGATACTCATACTTGGCATATTCGTTTTGGCCACTCTTTTGATAGAATTACTAGCTTTATATTGAATAAATTTCGTTTGCCTTGTAGCACAAAACAATACTCTATCTCTCTTACTTGCTCTGGTTGCATAGCTGGTAAAACCTATGCCCTTCCTCACCCCTCTCCTTCTAGATCTGATAAACCCTTTCAGCTTATTTTCATGGATGTATGGGGTCCTACCCCTTTACTTGGATCTGATGGCAGTCGGTATTATTTGTCGTTGGTTGATGATTTTACAAAATATATATGGTTGTTCACATTCCCTTTTAAAATCTGGTGTTATGACTGCGGTTAAGGAATTTTTGGCCTATGTGCGCAATCAGTTTAATACATCAGTTATGGCGTTTCAATCTGATGGTGGGGGTGAATTTCGTGTTTTGCTAACTTTGTTTAAGGAATTGGGAATTATTCATCGTATTACCTGTCCGCATTCACATGCTCAAAACAGAAGTATTGAAAATCGGTATAGAACAATTATGGATCGATGTCTTTCACTTTTGTATCAATCATTTGTTCCATTCAAATTTTGGAACTATGCTTTCTTCACAGTTGTGTTTATACTAAATCGCACACCATCTGCTGTTTTGGATATGCATAGCCCTTATGAGAAATTATTTGGTTCGTCACCAGATTATACTTCTTTACGGGTGTTTGGTTGTGTAGTATGGCCCAATCTGTGACCATATCAAACACATAAATTTTCATTTCGTAGCACACCTTATGTATTCTTGGGATACTGTCTGCAACATAAGGGTTATTTGTGCTTAGACAAGGAATCAGGACGTCTGTATATATCTCGAGATGTTTATTTTGATGAGAAAATTTTTCCGTTTGCTAAAGTCTGTTTGCCTACTGTCTCTATCAGTTCTCCTATAAGTACAGAACCCAACTCTTGATCTTACTACATTCTCTACTGCACTTTCTTCACCAATCACCACACCAATACCCGATCCTCACCTTCTCCTACAATTCCTACTCATCCGATGTCTACTGAGCATCTGTCACCTACCACATCTCCTTCAAAACCTACATCCCTTTCTTCTCCTACTCCACAATTATTTGCTCCACCTACAGACAATCTCCCTTCCTCTTCCCTCTTACCAGATCCCCCGGCTCACCTAGTGACTACTCGCTCCAAAGCCCACATTCACAAGCCAAAAATTTGCACAGATGGTATAATTGTTGTAATGCTTCTCTTGAATCCCAACCTATTGTTCCCGATGCTCTGTCTTGTTCTCAGGCTCTTCAGCATCCTGACTGGTGCCAGGCTCTTGATCAGGAGTATCATGCGCTTATGTCTACAGGAACTTGGACTCTAGTTCTTCCTCCTGCTACAGTGAATATTCTTGGTTGCAAATGGATACTCAAAACTAAGCAGAAAGCAGACGATAGTATTAAGCGGCGCAAAGCCCGTCTTGTTGCTCAAGGATATTCTCAAGCATATGGGATCGATTTCATGGAGACATTCAGTCCCGTAATCAAGCCAGTTACCATTCGCCTTGTTCTTGCTTTGGCTTCCATTCGACATTGGTCTATTAAACAGTTGGATGTCTTCAACGCTTTCTTACATGGTGACATCAGTGAAGATGTATATATGAAACAACCGCTAGGATACATTGATCCTACTCGCCCTGATTTTGTTTGCAAATCGCACAAGTCAATTTACGGCCTGAAGTAGGCTCCTCGAGCCTGGTTTGACAAGTTGAGTTCCACCCTCACTGCTGCTGGTTTTCTTCCTGCGAAATCAGACTCCTCCCTATTTGTTTTCTCCTCGGGTACTGATTTACTGTATCTTCGGGTTTATGTTGACAATACAATAGTCTGGCTCTTCGCCTATTTTAACTGATCAGTTTTTCCCACTTACAGAAGTTCTTTCCTGTTCGAGATCTTGGATCTCTCTCTTTTTTTCTGGGGGTACAGGTGACTCGCACTTCTCAAGGCATCTATCTGTCCCAGTCCAAATATATCTCCAACACATAGCCAAGGCAAATATGGCCAACTGAAAAACCGTGACCACACCCATGTCTTCTACTGCTAATCTCTATGATACCACAAGACCTCCCTTCACTGATAAATCCCTGTTCAGAAGCCTTCTTGGTAGTTTACAATACTTGAGCCTTACCCGACCTGATATCTCTTACAGTGTCAACAAGTTATGTCAATTCATGCATTCCCCTACCCAGATCCATTGGTCTTCTCTCAAAAGAATTCTTCGTTACCTTCATGGCAATATTTCTCTTCATATGTTTCTTCCCCGTTACTCTACAATTTCCTTATCAGGCTACATAGATGCAGATTGGGTGACTGATCTCTTTCTCGCAAGTCCACTTCTGCTTATACTATTTTTCTAGGGTCTTCTCTGATTTCATGGCTCTCTAAGAAACAGGAGACATAGGCTCCCTCCACTACCTAAGCGAAATATAGAGCGGTTGCTTCTACTACAGCTGAGCTAATCTGGATACAAGACTAAACATGTGGGATTGGACTGTCACTTTGTTAGAGAACGTGTTCGATCAAATTCTCTGGTTGTCTCCCATCTTGCTGGAGATCAGCAGCTTGCTGATTTATTCACTAAGCCTTTAGCTACTTCTTGCTTTACTAATTTACGATCGTTACTTGGGTTAACCCACGTACCGATCGCGGGGGAATACTAAGGATATGTTATTCAGGCCCATATTTTGTATTAGGCCCATTACTCTTGACTGTCCATTTACTATTGTACTATTATAATTATCAGTCTTGTACTCATTTGAGATCAATGAAACAGTACATTACATTTTCACTCATTTCTCTCACGTTCTCCTTTACAATATTCAGTACTGATATGGGTACTTAGACCTCATATTAGAAAATTCACTAATAGTTAAGTGGAGTTCTATATTGTGAAACTATAGTTAGAACGTTAGTGCAGGTAAGAATTATGATTCAATGTTGCAGATTTCATTCACCCTCTCAGCGGATCATTTTGCAGAATACCCCATGCGAAGGTCTAAGGATTCAACTCCGTACGTAGCTGAATTTTCTCAACTTATTCTCCTCCATCTACTCTTCTTACGAGTAAAATCTCATTTTTTGGTCTTGTTTTGTTGACTATTATTCTGCACCATGAGCATTCTCGCCATCAACTGTCGAGGATTAGGACTCCTATTGAATTCCAGATGGGTCTCGGACGTTATGCGTTCACAGTCTCCTCATATCTTCTTGCTAACTGAAAGAAAAAGATCTCGGGTGGAAATGACACAATTTTGTCGACGCCAACAAGGGTTCAAAAGTATTATCGTCGCGACACTGTGGGAAGGAGCGACAGGATCACCCTTTTCTGGCGAGACAGGATCAAAATTCAAGTTTGATCTTTTTCCTCACATCATATAGACTGCAACATTGACCGAGAATTGGGGTAGGGGTGGAGGTGCGCTGGAATTTATGGGTGGCTTAACACAAGCGACTGTTGGAGAACTTGGTCCCTTCTCGGAAATCTACGAGAATCTAGAAATCAATTATGGCTAGTTTTTGGCGACTTTAATGAAGTATTGTTGTACGAGCAACGAGGACAGAGGGATAGGAATCAAAGCATGATGTATGCCTTCAGGAATTATCTAAGCTTTTGTGATTTGATCGACCTGGGATTTGTGGGGGATATGTGCATGTTTGTGAATAAAAGATGGGGTAACCATAACACTCTTAGGCGGCTGGACAGATTCGTCGCCACTCGAAGTTGGTCAACCCTCTTCCCGTCTGCCCAAAATATATATACATCTACAATGGGGTCTTTCAGACCATAGACCAATCAAGCTCAGCCTTCAACTGATGCTACAATGAGGACCTCGTCTCTTTACTTCAAAAATTGTGGGGCTAATGAATCGGGATGTAGGAAGATTGTGGATGAATTCTGGAGAAATCGAAATGAACAAGGCAATTTCCATAACATTGCCATTAGATGTGGCACCGCACTAAGACAATGGGGTGGCCATAATTCTAAAATGAATGCATAATGCTTGAAGATATTAAGGAGGATATCAATATTGTAGCGAATCTCCCTTCTACTGCTGACTCCATAATCGATGGAAACACCTCAATCGGGAGCTGGATGCTCTACTTCTTCGGGAAAAATCCATACGGACTTAGAGAGCTCGACAAAATTGGGTGCAGGAAGGAGACTGTAATATCTTCTTCTTCTTCAACAAAGTCCAAGCTCGACGTCATAAGACCACTATTGTTGAACTAAGGAACAACTCCGGTGAAGTTGCTACTGAATGGAACACTATTGAAAGCCTAGCACGTAATTACTTTGTAGAGCTCTTCCAAACAACTCAACCCCAAAAAAACTCCCACCGTATGGCTTGTGTCGAAGATAGAGTTTAGCATAATCAATACATGATACAAGGAAGGGACTTTACTAGAGATAAGATCATCACGACCCTCAAACAAATGCAATTGAAGAAAGCCCCTGGTCCAGACAGTATAAATAGGGTCTTCATACACTCTTTTTGGGACACAATCGGGGATAACTTTGTGGAGACTATTACCTTGAAGATCATCGTCATAGACACCATGCCGAGGGGATTGAATCACACCCATATTACATTAATTCCTAAAAAAACGAGAGCCATCTTGATTAATGACTATCGTCCTATCTCTCTCTACAATACCTTATATAGGGTGGTAGCAAAAGCTTTGGCTAACAAGATTAAGGACTCTTTGAGCACTGCCATCTCTGAGAACCAACACCCTTTTGTGCCACACAGGCTGATTTTGATAACATTATTATTGCTCATGAGCTCATCCATTGAATGAAATACTTCAATGCCATCAAACGGGGTCATTTTGCCCTCAAACTTGACATGACGAGAGCTTTTGATATGGTTGAATGCCCCCTTTTCCTAGTGATCCTACGGAGTATAGGCTTCCATCCCAGATGGATAAAGACGGTTAAGAAATGCATCTCAATAGTATCTTACTCTATTCTCATCAATGGCTACCCAGGTCAAGTCTACTACCCTTAGAGAGGTTTAAGGTAAGGGGATCCTTTATCCCCTCTTCTTTTTGCCTGTTAAGAAAGCTTTATCCTTGAGCCTCACTATCTTAGCTCAATCCGGAACCATAAAAGGCTTCTCTTTACGAGGTATGAACTTTGGCATCACAAATCTTCTTTTTGCGGATGATTGTTTTATTTTTTGCTGTGCTAGTGCAGTTAATGCCAGGAGAATAAGTACATCATCGACGAATTTCATGAAGCATCTAGGAAATGAATGAATCCAAAATCTGGACTTATGTTTTAAATTATTTAGAAGATAGTGTCAAAAGGGAAGTATCTAATATCATCGACATCAGAGAAGTCTAAAATTTGGGTCTATACCTGGATTTTTCTTAGTGCAATTGACAAACATAAAAGCCATGTCTTCGGTTACATTCATGATAGGATTCATAAGAGAGTACAAAGTTGGGATCAGGCCTTGTCTCAAGCTGCCAGGGGCATTCTTATCAAATCAGTCCTACAAGCGATTCCTTCCAATGCCATGGTAGTCATCCGTCTTCCTAATTCTCTCATAAAAGAGATTTAAGAAATTATTAGAAGATTCTAATGGTTTGGTTCTTTTGTTTAGGTTATTTCATGGAAAAAAGGGACAACCTCTACAATAGCCTTGATGAAGGTGGTCTAGGACTTCATGATCTTCAAGCCTTTAATGACGTTCTTCTTGCTAGACAAGGATGGCGTATCCAATGGAATTCAGGCCTTCTAGTCTCTCAAGTCCTCTCGATGAAATACTTTAGAGGATGCTTCATGGAAGCTAACATCGGGACAAAGGCAAGTCCGATTGGAGATCTAGAAGTAGTACAATCAACCTCCTCAAGCTTGGAGTGAGGAAAGTGATAGTGGACGGTCACTCCAACGTATCACAGATGGTTGGCTACTAAATGGCAAACCCTGGGATTGGAAACTTCCCCCTCTTGCAAGGAATCATTGTAATGTTTCATGGCTGATCAACCAAGAAGATCACTCATGGAATACAGGAAGAATTTAGAACTGGTTCTCTACCAATGACTATAAGGCCATATTGAGCATAGTTCTCCCCCCTCCCCGTAACCTGATTGCTAGAGTTGGGAATGGAAAAAAGGGCAGTTCATAGTTAAGTCAACCAACTTCATGTCTATAAATTTATCCTCTCTTGAAGCTCTATCCTCCTCATCGGGCTCTCTAGTTGGACCGGCTATGCGTAGATTTAGGAAACATCATCTCCCCCTAGGATCAAACTTTTTGCATGGGTACTTTTCCAAGGCATTATCTTGTGCGGAGAAATTGTCTTCAAAAGACATTAGTACAAAAAAGGCCTATTTTGGCACCTCTATTTCGGCGGTTGTTCTTACAACCACTGAAATAGGGCCCAAAAACTTTTGTGTATAAAAAAAGACACATATTTCGGCGGTTGTTGGGTACGAAGCGCTGAAATAGGGTCATAAAAAATTACAACCGCCAAAATAGAGCCTTGAAAACTTCTGTGTATAAAGAAAGACACCTATTTCAGCGGTTGTTAGGTAGGAACCGCCAAAATAGGGTCATCAAAAATTCTGTGTATAAAAAAGACACCTATTTCACTGGTTTCTAGCTAATAACCACCGAAATAGGATATTTTCTCGGTTTTTTTGGACAAAATTTTTAAAAACCACGCCTTCGCCTTCTTTTTCTGACCTTCGCCTCTCTCTCTCGCTCTCTCTCTCTCTTCATTCTCTTCGCTCACTGTAAATTCCCAACCCTAATCTCCGTGCCTCCACCTTCATTCTCTTTTTGTGTTTGCGTCCATGGTCGAACTACTGCATCTTGCTCAACAGATTGAAGACGGGGCTAAAGTAGTTCATTACGAACTGGTAATATACTTGAACTTATCTTTTTCTCTGGCGAACATGGAACATACATGCTTGTCTGTGAATCTCTTCATTCTCTTTTATGTTGCTCCTATGCAGTGATAAATCACTGGAACCGCTGCATCTCCCTCTCTTCATTGTCTTTGCTGACGGTATTTTTACAACATGGAGAACAAGGAACATGCTCTACGCGACTCTCTTCATGTTCTGCACCTCTCATAGTAATTTTCAACCCTAACTGGTGAACAAGGAACATGCTCCGTACCTCTACAATCTCTTCACTCACTGTAATTCTTGCAAGGCAAACAGGAGCTTACATGCTTGCGCCTCGATTCATTCTTGTCTTGTGTATGCCTTTAAAGGGAAAAATCAGGAATGCTGCATCTTGCTTCTGAGGTGAAGACGAGGCAGCGAATGAATCTTTCTTTTTATATAAAAAAGTGCACCTATTCGGTGGTTATTAGCCAGGTGCCCGCTGAAATAGATGTATTTTTTTGTTCTAACGGGCACCTACCTTGGCGGTGGCTAGCTAGGAACTGCCGACATAGAGTCAAGATAGGGTTGCACACCTATCTCGCCGCACTTCATTTCAACGGTTCAAAACCGCCGAAATAGGCCCAAAACTACCACCAAAATAGACCTGTTTTGTACTCGTGAGATGCAACAGCAATACCCCAAGTCTCTGCCTTCCGTGTGGCCAGTACGAAGATATATCCACTAGTGCAAAAATGTTTTTAACCACGGTTTTTTGCCTATATACAACAGTTAGAAACCATGGTTAATACTCGCGTCGCATTTAGAAAAAAACTATAAACCACGGTTCGAAACCGTTGTTTAAAAGTGGGACTATATACCACGGTTTGAAATCATCGTCGTTTAAGACCGCTTTCTGACGCGGTCTCACGGACCTTATACGACGGTTCGCTTACAGAACCGTGGTATAAATCTCATTATATACGACGGTTAGCGGCCATAACCGTGGTATAAAGTGTCCTAAAAACAACGGTCATTAATAAACCGTGGTTTATAACCTCGTTTCCATTGAGTTTTAAACCACGGTTTTCCGTTAACCGTGGTTTTTTTTAGTTTTTTTAGCCTCTACCATGTGTTTTCCAACACAACCCAATATACATCACATATACAAACTGTACAGGGCATCCAACTGGTATTGCCCTTTGGTAACCAACCACACTACATATATGACCATAAACCAAGTTGCCAATTTGAATTGCAACATCGAAAACGAATTGCAAACAAACCCATTCAAACTTTCAAAAATAAGAGAGTTGAACTTTACAAACTTTGAGAGTCTAGGTTGCTTCAGCACAAACAAAAGTGTAAGTCTTAAGTCCTAGGAAAAGATCTAAGAAACGCTCAAGTAATTTCTACACCAAAACTGCAATAAATGATCTCTTGCAAAGTCCATATCCACTTTGGAATATGTGCCCCCTGCTTATGTGAAAAAAGAAACGAACTGTCCATAAAAAAGAAACTGATCATCATTAGTACACACAATTTTATTTAAAATGCAATAACTTTAACTACAACTTTGATTGGTATGGGTTACCTTGTCATCATCATCAAGCGTGTCAATATTTTGAACAATCTTGTACATGTACCGCATCACATAATAGCCACAGCTCCGTGAATCAGGCTGTTTAGGACACTGTCATCACACCATACCAACTTTAGACAGATCAAGAAATTAAAACATTTAACTTTAATACAAAAATGCATAAATTAAAATGATTACTTACACTTATGTATTGGAAGTTCAAGATGGAGAATGGTTTCTTCTCATCACTTAAACCAAGCTTATGGCCCCTGTATAAATACAACATTTTAAAATGAAGTCATTTATTGCTAATAATCCAGGACAAGCTTAAAATAAATACAAAATGCATTAAAATTTTAAGTACTCACTCCTTCAAATATTTCTCTATAGCGATCTCTCGAAGGTCATCAGCGCCCAATGGGTCTAATATCAACACGCATGAGATGTCGATACACAACACCAGCAACATCCAATGATTGCTACCACATGTAAAACAAAGAATGTGTTGTAGAACAATATTTAATTATCAACATAATGTAATTAGGAAGAAAAAAATTCTAGTTATTGTGTACTTACATCTGATGATATGGGATCAACAAATATTTGCTGCCTCTTCGTACCGCAGCACAAAATCCCTGCCTCACGTGCTGTGCACATCCTTGATCATCCAATGCGGCCTGACTTGCTGACATCAATTGCGGACACAAGAAAGTGAGGATGGCAACTAATCTCTTGTTCGATATCAGTCTAGTAGTCAAACACCTAAACAATAAGATGGAGTTTCATAAGACTTGATAGTATCTCATGCAAGCATTCTAGCAGCAGAAGAAGGTTCTGCACCGAATCGACCACCACTCTTCAATGGAGACAACTACACTCACTGGAAAAATAAGATGGAGTTTCATATCAAGTCTGACGATCCAAGAATGTGGAGGGTGATAACACATGGAGAGTACACCTTCCGGAATCCTCAAGGACAAGACATATCTATCGACAGCATGACGGATGAGCAGATCAAAAAGCTGGTATTCAACGCTCGAGCTGTAAGAATACTTCACTGTGCACTACTACCTGAGCAATACTCAAAGATTGCCTCAGCTAAAACTGCCCAAGAGATTTGGAAAACTCTTGAGGTCACCTATGAAGGGAATGATGAGATCAAAAAGACTCGCATTGAGTTGCTACTCACTCATTGGGAGCTATTCAAGAAGGAAGAGAAGGAGAGTATTTCTAAAATGCATACAAGGTTCACTAAGCTGATCAACGAAATGTTGGTGCTTGGAAGGACTATCTCAAATGAGGATCAAATACGGAAGTTCCTCAGATCTCTTCCTGCCTCCTTTGATAGCAAAGTCAATGCCATTCAAGAAGTGCATGATCTCTCTAAGATGTCTCTGGCAGACATGCTAGGATCTCTAATGGCTTTCGAGTTAAAATTACAACACAGAAACTTGGAAAGCTCATCAAGAGATAGAGGAAAAGGCATAGTGAAATACCCCAAACCTATTAAACATGGATTAAATATTTAATCACATTAATTAAGGCCTAAACATGCCCTAAAAGTCAACTGAGAACAACAGTGGTCAACACAAAGCAAGATGTTGCACCCTTTGACTGTAAGGGTAAATAAATACCCAAATGAACTTCTTAGGACCTAAAAATTTGTCCTAAGTATATTAACATAATATTAAACATATAAACCGTTGGACAACACTCCAACACAAAGAAAAAGCATTTACATGCTTCAAGGTCAAAAAGGGCAAAAAGGTGCTCTAGGAAAACCTTAAAAATCAAATGACCTCTAAATGATATAAAATTGAATACCATGATCAAGTATCATGTAAGGAACAAAAAAAACTGTTGTCAAAGGAAACAGAGCTCAGAAACACCTGGCGACACAAAATATGCACTAAAACTCCTTGAAGCACGTTTTTGTGTAATCGCCTTTTAAATGGTTTTAAATGGGCTAAAAGGGTTATAATACCTTTAAACATAATAAAATATCATATTATATGATATTAGGAATTTAATTCCAGAAATTTACGAATTTTTACAAATTTAATATTAAAAATTATTAAAACCCTAATGTGGGGCCCGTTTGGGTCAACATTGACTAAGTTGGTCAATGTTGACCATTGACCACGAAATGGACTACATAAAATCAGATAATTAAGTCTCTTAACAGACCAAGAGACAAGAGACATGTGACAATTAAATATATGCTCTTACTTTTACATAAATAACAAAAAAGGACAAACTTTACCTTATAAAACAAAACAAGTGGGCTCCACTTACCTTACCCATGTGAGCCAACCGAAATGGAGCCTCCATTTACTCCTCTCCCTCCTTGTATTTCGTGGCTCCAAGCTGGTACAAGACAAAACAAGATGAGTCACATGTTCATTTAATGTCTAAAGTAACATATTACCTCATTTTCTATTCAAATTTGAATCAAATGATTCACCCACTCTCTCCACCATGGCCGGCTGCCCCATGCTGTTGTCCCCTCTGATTAGCTTCAATTATTCAACAACAATAAGTCATTGATGAGTCATCAAACCAATAATGACCTAAAATATTCAAAAAAGTGCTTTAAGCTTAATAATAGGTCATTTCCTCTCATTTCTCCTCTTGAGCCGAGTTTGCTCTGTCCATGAGCTCTCTCTGGCTCCCCTCCAACCGTGGGTAAGTTCCCAAGCACCATTGATGAGGTTTCAAGCTCTAGGTAAGCTCTTAAGGCATAAAAATGCCCATTTTCTTCATCTTTCTTTCCTTTTTCGATTGATCTACACTCCAACATTTTCTATACATCTATGTAGAGTGATTTGGAGGTTAGAGGAAGTGTTGGTTTCGTACATAACCAGATCTAAGGAGGAAAGTTCAAGTCTTGACCATTTAAGGTAAAAATGTGCTTTAAGCTCATAACTTTTGATTCCCTTCGAATTCGGCTGTGAAACTTTTCTCATAGCCTCATCTTCTTCTCCTTTTCATGTGGAATCTGTTGGTAAGCCATTTGGAGCAAGGGTGGCCGAGATCCAAAGGAAATACCCTCTTTTAAGGCATTTTTCCAAGGTAAAACCTAATAACAAGGTAGCATTTCGAGATCTAGCTATTTCCTATGTCAATATGGTAGATCTAACACCTTGTGGTGTGTTTGATTCAGGTCGAAACCATCTTGAACTCTCCTTGCATTCTTAAGGTGACTTTTGCCTTAAATCTTACATTAAATTACTTCTTATGGTTAGATCTTTCTTGGAGACTAACTAGGCCTTGGTTTCTGTTGAAAACATGTAAAACAAGCTGTGGAGAATTTCTCCTTAAGGTGGCGAACTCAAACAAGGCTTTACCTAAGCTAAATCAAGGTATAAATCACTTAAAACCTTAACTTGATACATTAACACAAGTTTAAGGTGTGTTATATTAATTGCCGTGAGTGAAGGAGAAAAACAAGGTCTGTTTGACCTTAAAATGTTTAAGAAATGGTTTAATAAATTTTATAACTAATTAAACAAGCATAAATGTCAAATTTAAGACATTATGTGGAAGTTTGGTAAATAAATGGAAATTATATGGTGAGGCCGAAATCTTATAAGTGTTTTGGGACATTTATGTGTAATTTATTTTGCAAGCCAATGTTTGTAATAAGGCCATGTATTTTAGGCCATTTTATTTATGCATTTACAAGCTTTTAATTAAGTTTAAGTAGTATAAATGCATTGCCGAAAATAAATGGGGTATTAGGTGTAATTAAATTAATTTGGGGGCTTTAGAATAATAAGGCCGAAAATTAGAGGTAAAAAGGAGTTAAAATAAAGTTTATAAGATTTTATAAAGTTTTGAGGTTAAATGGTGAAATTTAGAAAGTTTGGGTACTAAACCGTAATTATAAAGAATTGGTGGTCAAGGAAATATTAAGGTGGTCAACATTGACCATATGCTAGGTTTGACTAAAATAAATAAGTTAGATAACTTATTTAAGGTTTTATAATAAGCTATGTATTTAATGGTAATATTTTTATAACATATGTGGTAAATATGTTATTACCAAAAATAAAGGGTGTACAATGGTATTTTAAACACCCATGGGCTATTAGGAATTTTTAGGAATTTATTTGGTGGATTTTGGAATTAAAATGAACTATATATGTATAATATATAGTTATTATGTCATTATGACACTTTGGAGAAAATAGATGGTGGAATGGTAAATACCAAGAGTATATGGGTTAATAAGGATATTTATAACCCTTTGGTGGAATTTGGTGATTTTTAGAATTATTAAGAGAATTTATTAAGATATGTGTATAAATATGGTTTTAATGATATGGAAGAACTATATGTTATAAATAGGGCCAAATGGCAATTATAGAATAGCACAGGGCTGTTCGGAATTTACAAAAAATAACCATAGGTTATACTCTTTTATAAGTTAGAAATGTTATATTAAATGGTATATATAACATGGTAAAATGAAAGGGGTGATTTTGTAAATAAAGGAAACTATGGTTTATGGAAAAGAATAAGATTTTCTTATGGTGCCTAAGAGGCAATAATAAATAGTTTTGTATAAAGACTATAGGTTATAAGTTAAAGGGAATAAAAATATCACATAGTATGATATTAGTATATGGTATAACATTACATAATGTTATATGGTCAAAACGGAATTTAAATTAAGTTAAGGGCTATACTGAGTTAATAGGAGTTGAAAGATGAATTTTAGACTAAGGTCTATAATGTTATAAACGTTATGACAAGGATATGGTTTAGATGGAATTGATATAAGGAAGGGTACTCACATAAAATAATGTGACAAACTATAAATAAATGAGATTTATAAACTAAGGTGTTTATGGAATAAACCTTAGGAGTTGTAATTATACAACATAAGATGTTACATGATATTAGGATAATAATCTTAATATAAGTTGTATAATATAATACAACTAATGGGAATAATCATCCAATAAAAGATGATAAAATGTAACATAAAATACAAGAGTTTATGAAACTCATGAGAATTACCTACGTGGTAAAATATATACATACACAAGAAATAATGTATATAAGGTGGATATATATATATTTCGTTGTAAAACCATATGATTTACTGGTGGTGGTTATTTTAAAAATAATATATAGTTACGAACTATAAGTTATGAATTTTAGAATGCAATATAATATAAGGATGCATGCATACATACAACTATAGGTTACGTACCTAACTAATGGAGGTGGATAAGATTAAAAGAAATATAAGGAATTAACTTAACAGTTGGAATAGTTTTGACGTACGCGTTTTAAGTAACAAAACCGACTGTTTTAGAGGAACCCGTAACAACTGTAGAAAACAGAGGTGAACTGTCGGGGTTGCTTATTATTCGGAAATACCGGATGTAGTTAGTCATGGTGACTGACTTATAGTTTTATTACCGTTTAGAGTATACTTCTGACAAGGACGCTTGACGAGCTAACGGACTACACGGAGCGTAGGATCTTGCTGATTCATACTCCACCGTAATACAGTCAGGGTGAACGGTATGTAAAGGGGTTTGATCCGAGTTGTCCTAAGGTTGCTCCTTGGGCTCGGATTTGGTTGATATAACTTGTATGTTGTTATATGTCTCGGATTGTCTCGAGGGCTTCCTCAGTTCAGACTTCTATGTGATCTGTGATAAGATTGTTTGTCTGAACGTGATAATTAATATGCATGATTGTGTATTTATAGCTGCTTATTATTTACTGTTGTTGAGTTAACAGTATTGGTTCGTATATATGAACCTATATATAAAACGAACTAGCGGCTATGGTGCTATCTTATATGAAACATAAGGAACGTCAGAAAAACGTTGTAGCACTAAGATAATAAGATATACATATTATCTGAGACTTTTATACGGAGCATTGGCCTTTCTATACGCCGCTCTCGTATCTAACACTGGATCCCGAGTTTACAGACTCCGGATTGGACTAATGACCTTAGTCTGCTGTGTTAGAAAATTTGGTAATGCGATGCGATGGTATAATAAATTAATTAATGGAATGGAAGTAAAGCACAAGAGGATGTGGCTCTTGGTGCGCGCTGTGATCACAAAAACGATACCAGGATGTCCGCGTACGGGTCCGTAAGTATCAAGAAAATTTCCCGTGAGCTAGAATGGCTCGTTGGTCGGAGACTCTACCGTTGGAGTGGCTACTGCCGTGGGTGACCCGCCATAATATATGGGTAACTAGAGACATGTCGTTTTAACGAGACATTGTCACTAGGTATAACTGAACAACTAAAACAATTGAGACTTATACAGTGGCGAACAATACCATGGACGAGACTTAATACTTGTTTATTATTCTCGTTGTTTCGCTTTGTTGTTCATTGGTTTATGTGGTTATTTATTTTATTGTGTGATGATGGTTGGATGGAGCCTACAAGGCTAAGGTAAATTAAATATGAAAACTGTACGCTACGGCGAATGTACATGGTACATTAAATTGTTATTGCTCGATACGTTCGATATACAAATGTTATTTGAAATATTCTATGAATGTTTGGTTTGGATGGATGACTAATGTTTATGGATATTTGGATGGTTGATTATGTATAGTGTACATTCATGCTTCAGTTTTGATTATAACTATAAAAAGGAAAAGCATGAAACCAATCTAATAATAAGATGGTTAAAATGACAAGTGACCATTAGGGTCCAGGCCCGGCATACTCAGCGTCTATCGCTGATACTACACCATTTCAGGTTGTTGATCATTGTCGGAGCCGAAGAGCAGGAACAGGGTAACTGGAGATGTGGTATAGTAATGAAGATGGTGTATGGTCTTATGGTAAGGTTTTGTATTTTTCAGGATTGGGTAGACGCTCACTTGTCGATGTTTATGGTTATGACTTAGTATGATGTATAGGAGTTTCTCGTTATCACTGCGGTTAGCAGTTTGTTTATTTTGGAAGTTGGATGTAGTTTGGCTACATTGCTCGCATGGGTGAGTAATGGCCGGTGACACCCGAGTGAGTTTTGTAATTGCTAGTTATTTTCCGCTGCGAGACGTTTTTATTTATTGCTACGTGAGGGATTATATCGTGATTATGGAGAGGGGTGTTACACATAGCCCTTCAAGTAGCTAAAAATGAAAAGGTCCGAGTAAGGAAACGACAATGATGAAATGGTCCTCTATGCTAAGAGCTACGTTCGAATGTTCATAAGAAATAAAATGAGGAAAGGCAAGGAGTCCAGGAGTCGGATGATCAGAGGAAAAGCAATGACAAGTGTTTTGGGTGTTCAAAACGCGAACATCATATCAAAGACTACCCTCAGCGATCACGAGAGGACACCGACAGGGTCAAGAAGCCT
This sequence comes from Limonium bicolor, assembly GCA_023374045.1. Classification (NCBI taxonomy): domain Eukaryota; kingdom Viridiplantae; phylum Streptophyta; class Magnoliopsida; order Caryophyllales; family Plumbaginaceae; genus Limonium; species Limonium bicolor. The sequence goes on from CM041780.1 coordinate 121,875,834, forward strand.
GTCCGACGATCATTCAACAAAGGACCAAAGAAGGAAGCCTTCGTTTCCACATGGGGAGATTTTGAAAAGAGTGATGACAATCAAACCTCAGACAGCGACACCTCAGATGAGGAGAAGGCTCACCTATGCCTTGAAGATATGTGCTTGATGGCACAAGGCAATGATGTCTCAGAATCAAAAGGAGAAAAAGAACAACATAAGGTAAACTATTATAAACTTAGAAGGAGAATTCAAAAGGTTGAACTTCTAGGACTTAGAAAGTTTTCTCTTATATTAATTGATCACCTAGAGGCATTAGAAACTGAAAACGATGAACTTTTGGAAGAAAATGAAAAATTAAGAAAAACCACGGATAAAAGCAAGGTAGACAATCTCAGGGCACTCATGAAATTACAAAGAGATTATAGTGAAATTCTCACCGTTCATGAAAAGTTGAAGTACGAAAAACAACCTGAAATCGATGAATTGATTGTTGCTCTTAACACTAAAGAAAAGGAACTAGCTACCATCAAAGAAAAATATTCCAAGATAGATGCTGTTTCTAAGACACCCAAGAGAAGAAGCAAACGACAGGTCGGATGCCAGTCAGAGACCAGTCGTAAAGATGTCTGCAGCTTATGCAGACAACCCAGTCATCATGAGTCCAATTGTCATAAAACGAGATTTATGAGGCATTGGCAACTCAAGAAACTAGGACTAAAATGGGTAGCTCTAGAGCCTAGAGTTTGTTGGAAGTGGGCGACTAGACAATTCTCTATGTCAGAGGGATATTTGAGAATTTTCCCAACATTGTTCGTGATGGATGCAATGGAGTTTCTATTCCCTTCTCGCTTTAATGGATCTATGATAGAAGGAAGTATTAGAGTCCGCCAATTTAAGCCAGCGGGCCTTCAAGAGCTGGCGTAGGAATAAAAGCTCATGGGAGTCCCTAGTAAGAAGTTTGAGCTACAGAGATTTTCTTGAGAGATTAGGGTCGGGTTCCATGGGTCAAGGTCCAAGCTTTTTTTAATGTTACTAAGCTCATTTCTGATAAATTGGCCATTGACCCCAAGACACCCAAATTCCGTTTTGTGAAGTTTAATGAGCCCGGCTCTGAGATGACGTTTCCTATGAACGATAGTGTAGAGGTGACTCCCCCGAGGAGGAAGATCCCACACACCACGAACAAGGAGGGGTCTTTGGTCTAGAGATTGAGGAATTCAAAGCTTCCCTATGACGGGCAGAGGCGGGAAGGGATATGATCATGGGGCTGTGATCAGAAACCAGGGGAGGAAGAAAGGAAGCGAAGCTGGTGGGAAAAGTCAGGATCCATTCGTCGTTGACTAAAACCCGGAATTTTCCCCATGATGTGACTATGATCACATTGATTATTCCACCAGGTGAAAAATCACCCATAAAAGCGGAGGTCCTGCAACTCTGTCCTGGAGATACAGGAAGCAAAGTCATGGTAGTCTCTAGGATGAGGGTTGTGGCTACTTAGCCTATCTTGAGCATAGAGGATATTATTGAAATCCCCAACCACCACCCAGGGGCCTATAATGTTTTGGCTAAGATTGATGATGTCCTCCCAAAGGTGAGTCCTAAGAGCAGAGATGTTCCTCCCATAGACTACTGACAAGGTAAAGTCCAGAGTGCCAAGGTATGACGCCTTGCGGGAGATGATTTGGTCAGAGCAATGGATAAGAGATAGAGCATAATGGAAGGCTTAAATAGAACTCAGATGTGCCCACTATGATGCGCCTCATAGTTATGGACAAAACTCTAGAAGGGAAAGAATTGAGATATAATAGATTGATGGTTGTTAACTGAAACATGAGTATCAAGGAGGCCAGACGCACAAAGGTTATTGTTGGCCACAAATTTTTGGATCTCAAGGAGCTTGGGGTGATCATTACAACCCCTAACATTCCATACAACGAAATTCATAGAGAGGGGGTATTGAGGGAAGGGGGTGGGGGGAATATTGCCCTTCTCAAAGATATTAAAGGAGTTAGTAAGCTGGAGAGAGAGGTCCTCAGGAACAGACTTTGGGGCTTTGTCAAAGGGACTCCCGTTGGGGGGAACTACCTGCCAGGCTACCTCAAGGATGGGCTCAAGCACATGCTGGAGGGAGGGCGACATCAATCCACCAGGAATATTAGAGGGGGAAGATGAACTGGATTCACTAGGACGAGAGGGAGCCTGGGACGCAGAGCCCGCGGGCTGGACAACACTAGGATGAGCTGACGGGCTAGGAGACTGCTCCCTAGGCTGGGCTAGAGTAGGAGGAGAGGACAACCTCAGGGAAGTGGTGCCAGAGGGCTGAGCTAAGGCCGGCTCAGAGGCCATCCCCTTACCTTGGGCGGACTGAAGTAAAGAGGAAGGAGTTGGGAGCCTTGAAGAGTGGTCCGGAAGGCCTAACACAGACTGTTGGGTTAACTTCTGAGCGAGAACCGGTGAAGAAGGGGAAAAACGGGAAGAGGGAGGCAAAATGTTACACCCCCAAAATTTTGAGTCTTTTTTTTTAGGAAAGCGGAAGACTAACTTAATCTGGGTGTTACCGCCATGCCCAAAAGGGCGCTAAGGCAATAAGTTAACAAATTCCAATTTAGAAAAATCTTAATCCAATTAAATCTAATCCATAGCAGAAATTTATCAAGACCCATTTATTACATTAATCACCACTGTTCCCGACATAAAAGTAACCTAAGATAATTAAACTAAAAGCCTTAACATCTGCCAAAGTTAAAAATTCAATTACAAGCCAAACTTTAAGACTAGTTTTATTCTGGTCTTAACTCTATGCAAATTGACAACTCTATGAAAATTGACATCCTAGTGTTAGGTGATCACTCCCCATGCACGCACACTCAATCCTGATTGTTACCTGCTTAACAACACATTTTAAACAACACACGAAAAACAATAGTCAGCAAAGCTGAGTAACACTTGCATCATATACAAACTGTTAATGTGGGGAAATTATGGCCTTATAGCATATGATATCCATCCAATTTCTCATAACCAATTAAGATACCATCAAATATTCAGTATTGACAACTAAACCACATGCTCGCTTTTTATCAACCAATTTTTAACCATCAATCCAAAATAATTTAACCTCGCTCCAGTTATTCACTGGAGCTTGCCGTCGGGCTCTCCGCGAGACACCGACACTAAACCATTCATAATCATCAAGCCATAGTAATTTAATCTCACTCCAGTTTTAACACTAGAGCTTGCTGTCGGGCTCTCCGCGAGACACCAACGCCACCACCTCACTAGCATCCTTAAGTGTGCACACCCCTCAGATAGCTCGAAAACTATAAGGAGTAGATTACTAGAGCTTAAGATTCGGGCCCTCCGCGGGTAACCGGTAAAACCAAACCATATTATTCCATAATAACCATATATTAACCATAAATCAAGCCATAATAATTTAACCTCACTCCAGTTTAACACTGGAGCTTGCTGTTGGGCTCTCCGCGAGACACCGACGCCACCACCTCACTCTAGCATCCTTAAGTGTGCACACCCCCCAGATAGCACGAAAACTAAAAGGAGTAGATTACTAGAGCTTAAGACCGGGCCCTCCGCGGGTAACCGGAAAATACCACACCATGTCATGTCATAATAACCAAATAATAACTATAAACTTTGCCAACTGATCTCAAACTTAACCATTCCATAAAATTTGTCATCACACATTTCCATAGAAAAATATTATTTTACCGCTTAAGTCCAGGCCCTCCGCGGGTAACCAGAAAATACCAAACCACATTTTTCCATAATAACCAAGTGATCCAACCGATCTTCAAATTTAACCATTCCTTAACAATTTTCATCACATAATTCCATATCAAATATTACTTTACCTTTACCATGTCAATCCACACTTACGCTTTTGAATCATAAGAACCAAAGCACTAACACATTAGTGTCAAAATATCATAGCAAATAAAACGCATAATTCAACATATTTACATAAAGCATAGTTGTCCCCAAGAACAACTAGATGTCTAGGTTACCTTTTGAAGTTAAAACTGGCAAACTTTTCTATGGTTCACTAGGTTAACTGGATACTTCACAAAAATACTAGCACCTTGGAAGGTTTCCTAATAAATTATGCACTCAAGAGGAAGGAGTTGATGGCGACACCTACTAGAAGAATTCCTGAACCAGCTCTGATTACCGATTACTAGGATGGAGAAGGATTGAGGTATGTGAGAAAATGTATCAGTTTACATCCTTATATATAGTGCAAGGAGGTGAGAGAATACCTAGGTAATTTAGAGGTGTTTGAAAAATTTTGGGAAGTTGGAAAATTTAATATGGTGGAGACTGATTTAAAATGGAATGTAATTTAAAATAACCGGTCTAAATACTTAATGAGGAGTAATGAGTCGTTTGGAGATAGACCATGGAAATCCAAAGGTCATTATGACAATTAAGGCATTAGTGGGATGTAATTCAGTGACCGCAAGAAGAGATGGTAATTATCTTTGAATATTGAATGTCAAGTCTTATTTAATAGTGATAAGTTCTGTAGCACTGGAAAATGATTGCCCAAAGTCAAAGACAAGTCCAATGTTTTAATGACAATTAAGATTTAAAGAGGATTGAATTGGTAAAAGGGATACTTTGAATATTGATATTCCTGAATTAATTAAGAAAGATATGGCATTTGAAAACTGGAAAAAGAAGACCAAAGGTCAAAATAAGACTTTAAAGCCATTAATGACATTATTTGTGTGTGTCAAGGAATTAAAGAGGGTTGGATTTGAAAGGGATGGTAAATTTTGAATATTGATCTTACTAGATTAATAAGAGAGAGAAGACATTTGAAAACATTAAAAGAATACCAAAGGTCAAGATATGACTTTAAGACCATTAATGAAATTTTTGTGATTTAAGGCATTAAAGAGGATGCAACTATTAAATGTTGAGTGAAACATCTGTTTAAATGGATTAGCTAATCTGAAATTAAATAAATATTTCCAGCACATTTAGTAACCAACCAAGAATAATAAATTATTTAAAGGACAGTACATGCAGACTGTATATTGAGAGTGGTTGGAACTGGTGTATTTAAAACAAATGAAAAAGAAATTAAAAACTCAAAATACCTTACGGGCTGCAAACAAATCCCGTAGTAGTAGTAGTATAGTAAAATGTAGGCGACCGGATATCGAACCGTGGGACTAAGGGGAATTATTAAGTACCTAAGCTTTGTCACAAAAAGGGGGATTAATTGACTTGTTTTAATAAGTAAAAAGGAAAGATAAAATAAACTAAGTAAAAAGGTAAATTAAACGGGACTCTGGGTTTAGGTTTATATAGTCTGCTCTTTATGCTATGTCTACCGGTTTAATTATAATGGTTTGGCAAAATTCCTCTTATTATCTTAAGAGCTAAATCATAGACTCAAAAGAACTCGTTTACCAGAAAATGCTCGGTCTAATCTAGATTCGAGCAAAACACATGTAAACAGACGGTTTAAATATGAGAAATTATATTTGCATCTGAAAATACTAACTTATCAAAATAAGCTTTCTCCAGATTTACGGCTTAATTAACTTATCTATTTATCACGGGTTTGATCAAAATAGATTTAGTAAAGCATTTTAATAGATTCATGTAATTTATTAAAAAGGCGAGAGATGAGCTTTAATCGTAACAAAGTGCATTAAAACTAAACGATAAAATATATTGCATAATTAATACAAACACATAATAACCATTCCCAGAGTATATATATATATATATATTCTAGTCTAACATATTAAATAGACAAACAGAAACAAGAGTAGTCGAAATCATCGACTCCTGGATTTATTCTGCTATTTGCATACGTAGGACTAGAGGTGACTATGGTGGAATGAAAAGAAAACAAAATGGAGAAGACGGGAGAAGAGAAATGGGATGAACGTGTGATTTGTGGTTTAGTGGATCGATGATGGATAGATGGAAGAGTGATGAAGTACTGGGTTTATATAGAAGAAAGGAGGAGAGAAGAGAGAGAGCATGTGACAAGCGTGAGAAGGCGTGTGGGTTTCAAGGAGGTGGATTGGGGCTGCGCAACGCGTGAGGAATTTAGGACTGTCGGCCGGTGCCTGATATTGCCGATCGGGTAGATAAATATGTCTGTAGGCGTCGTAACGAAGAAGATAAACAGCACTGAAGTCTATCGCGTTTCTGGATCTGGATTGCATTTAGACGCGTCCGCGTTTGTGTCCGGCTATATTTCCCTGGACGTCTCATTCCTGTCCGGCCTTTTATCCACGGACAGGCCACGGACGTCTCCTTCTTGTCCGGCCAAAAAGCACCGGACATCACACGGACACAAGTCCGTCTGGCCTTTGTCCGGCCATAACTCCACGGACAAGACACGGACAATACTTCCCACGTCCGGCCTTAGTCCGGCCTTGGTTAAGAGGACACAAATGCTCTGTCCGGCCTTTGTCCGGGTTTTATTCCATGGACGTCACACAAGCAGTCCGGCCTTTGTCCGGGTTATTTTCCACAGACGTCACACACGGTCTCTTCTTCTCTTGTCCGGCCTTTCTTATGCGGACATGGCACGGACGTGACACAGCAGTAAGGCCTCGCGTGCATGTCGTGTGACTTATTTTAATCCCCTTTGATATATGTATTTATATGGCATTTTCCTACATTTAACACATATAATACATCAGTTTATATCACAACATAATTATAGGAAAAACCCAAGATAAGTGAGAAACATTACTTAAAATGCTGCAATTTATAAGGTGATTAAACCTTAATAAGTCTATATGTTTTGCACTTATCAGTACACCAAGACACTTTTCGTGCTTTAAAGGATTAATAAGGATTTTATCATGTAAATATTAAACGCTGAGTAGAAATTGTTTTTCTAACTTAAGTAAGAGTATAAAAGTCCTGTTAGCACATTAAATAACCACCAAAAGGATAAATTCTCTTTTAAGGACAAATGGATACTTGTGTGCTTTAAATAAGATATAGTCTTTAAGATAAGGTAACTTCTCATCAATTTATTTTAGCTCATTAATTTATTAGTGGAATTTAGACATGTCAATATACCATGGTGGATCAATTTCTCGACTTGGGTAAATTACCAAAATATCCCTGGTGGTCAAAGTCAACTTTTGGGTCAAAATTACCAAAATACCCGTTTTGATCAACTTAAGGAAAAATACATTCTGAACCCAATGGAACACATCTCATTCCTTAAAAATGCTCCATAAAGTCTTTATTCTCGAATTACCCTCAAAAGTGACCAAAATAATGTTTTAAGGCGTTCAAACTCATAAATAGATTTTTGGGGTATTTCACAAATTCACCTGAGCAGACCGTGGATGGGAGGAATTGGGACAACGGGTGGAGGAATGTCCAAGCAGGTTGCAGGAAGAATAGTTGATAGGTTCACATTCATAGACTACATGCTGAACCAGGGAGCCATTGGGGGCACGGATCTAAATTTCTCTAACTAGTTCAAGGTTGAAGTCAACTTCGACAAGGACTCTAGCATAGGAGATTCTAGATTTGGTGGTCGTAGATTGGTCAGCATGAAGAGGGGAACCGAGTTTAGAGCAGATCTTGCTTAGGATAGATTAAGACCAGAGACTAGTATGGAGACCTGGTAGCTGAATCCAGACAGAGATGCAATTGAGGTCTTTCGGTTGAAGGAGAAATTGGGAGATCATTTTTTAAGAACCAAAGGGGAAGAATAAGGAGCCAGGGGTCCTTGTCTAACACTTGTTGGAGGTCTTCCTCTTTGTCAAATCGAAATAAGAACCAACCCTCATCATGGAGGAGGATTCGGGGGGTAGCCAAAAAGCTCCAGGCTCTTTTCATAAACTTTTTGACCATATTAAAACCTAATTTTTTACCTCACATATGACCAACTAGAGCCTTCCTCCAATAGTCGATTTCAGGCAACAGGTCATTCTCCTTAATAGTTTTATAAGGGCCATCAGTGTCTACAATGTCATCATTATCCAAATGCAAAGACATACCACAACTCGATTTTTGTTTAGCAATCCGCTCACTAGCTGGAGCTAAACCTCCCGGTGCTTTAGAGAGAGGCGGGAATTGTTTATCCACAACCCTAGAGGAAGAGGGTGGGGTGGGATAAGAGAGGTACTCCCATAAAGTCAAGTCAACTGGGGGGCCCGAGAGGTCAACGATAAGCTCAAGACCTGGGGCTGAAGTGGGAAGCCCTTCGGAAACTGTTTATACGCTACCATTATTATGAAAGATAACCGGGGACCACTCCCTTTTGGCAATGGGAGCTCGGTACTCTCAAACTGGACCATAGAAGGATCCACACTAGCAGATATAGGCCCTCTGAGCAAAAGAGGCACATATGCCACACTAGGAAGGATAACAGTATTATCATCATGGAAGGGATTAGCGCCACACATAGTGGGAACTATGGTTGATCTAACCGATTTGAAGAGAGGACCCAAGTCTTTGCCTAGAAGCAGAGCATTCGAAGTATAATTTGAAATTCCCGGAGCGGGGATACATTTCAATCCTGCTGCAACAATAGAACCCTGAATAAAATCAAGATTACCACAACCTTGAGCGAGTGCAATCTTCGATCCAACTGCCTCAATTGAGCCCTGATCAACAACCTCAGAAGGGCTTGTGCTTTTGGAGGAAAAACATGGGGTGCCAGGCGAAGGTAGCAACCCAACTACGATGGTAGAACATGAACCACTGACCCCTGCGTAGCGAACTCTAGTGCAAACACCCACAATATTGGCAAGAGCAGCAACCCCACTAGAACCTGCGGCTACACCCAACCCACAAGCACCACTAGAAACCGTGGTTTCAACAAAGGGATCGGTGACTCTCACATTAGCTCTCCCAGTACACGCAGAATAGGAGAAGAAAGGGCAGCCTTCACTGAGAAAACCACTGGGTTTCAGAACGGAGCTGGAGCAGCTGAAGAAGAGAGAGGAGGGGGGCACCTCTAGTGGTGGAGCAGGGCAAGGTGAGGAGGGAGGGGACAGGGTGAACCTAGAGCTTGGTCGGCGCCGGGCCATCGGATACTGTAGAGGAAACAACGAAGGGGGGTGTGGCGAGGGAGAATAGAGGGAAGCACTCCGCGGTGGGTGCCAAATCTACCAGGCGGGAGCTCGGCAAGCGACGGGGCCACCCGAGGCTTAGTCGGAAGCCGGAGACACTAGCGGCGTTGCTGAGGTGAGATCAGATGAAGGAAGATGACACCGACGAAGGACTGTACTAGGCGGGAGTAACGGGAAGAAATTTCAATGGCGCGTGAGAGCACTTACTTTTTTACCCGAGAATGTATTACTTGTATTCACTAGTAACATGATCTAACGTTTTTGTAATGAATTTTAGTTTTGCTGATTATAATCCGACATGTAGTACTCTTTTCCTCCTTAGAATATTTTCGTAGAAGGCTTTGTCAATGGAGGTTTTAGTGAGGCAAGTCCTTAGAATATTTTCCCACAAGGCTTTATCTATGGAGGTTTTAGAGAGGCAAGTGCTTGAATTAGGTGGACATAGATGTGATAGCATGCTCTTCTTTTGTACTTCACTACAATAGAATCTATGGTATCTATGGGGGTAATTTGTATAACATTAAGGGAGACAACATAAAATTTGCCTCCAAACAGAGATCAAAGGGGGCGAGCATGTTGTTGCCTCTAATTTCATGATCAACAAGGGGAGTTGAGTAGTCGTTGCTGTTTTAATATAAACAAGGGCGAGTTTATCAGTCACCCTCTTATTTTAAGATCAACCGGGGCGTGTTTCTATGTCTTCTATTTTTTCGATCAACAGGGGCGACCTCAGATCTTTTGCCTCCGTTGGCATGTTGCTTGCTGCCAGCCTATGGATTCAATGGGGGCGATGTGTTCTAGGTCACCTTGGTTGCTTAGTATCTAATCGGGGGCAAGTTTAGTCACCTCCCTTGAGTAATCTACGGAGACAACCTCGTTTAGTTGCCCCCATTGTATTATAATTAAATTTCAGAAACAACAAGCCCTATACAAGTTCTTTCGCTTTCTTTTCTTGCCTAAACTCTCCTCATCTTTATCTCCTTTGGGTACTAGTCTGAGCTCCATCTCTATTATTGACCTACCTTTATTAAATATGGGGAAAACTTTAAAATTAGGGTTCTCTATCTCCACATATTGTATTATCTGATCGATTATTCTTTTTCTTCAGGGGGTAAACAAATTTTAAGAGGCTAACACTTGGGCAAGTGACGACACTTGAGAAGAGCTTTGAACTGGGTTACATCCAAGACAAGTTGCCATTTGGTTCCAGAATCAGAATCAGAAGCAAACATAAGCAGCAGTTCTCTGAGGTACAAACTCGTTCATTCCCTTCCCATTTGCTTATCTACTTTTATTTCATCTTTTTTTACCTGTCTAGCTTGACGATTCCACTGACATCTTCCAAGATTGTCAATGGTCTTTTGCTATTGGGAAGAACGTGAAACCAATTCAGCATCAGGGAACTCCATAATAACTTTCTTTTGAAACGCCCAATATGCCTACATTTTCTTATTTTTAGATCGATGCTTTTCTGTGGAATCTTGTGTTTTCCTTTTGCATACATATGTAGGTTATATAGTATTAGGTAGGCTAGGCAGCAAATAATGCAATATTTGACCCAATTAATACTAATGGACAAGCCTGAACAGGTTCCAGCTTCATGTGTAGCAGAGACCGACCTGACTGCTACTATTGTTGTGTGCTACTGCTGTTGTTGGAAAGTCTGTACATGCATCTGTTTATGATGGATTTGCTACTGTTTGATACACATTGGCCAGTAAAATAGAACATTATAGATAATATTACATTTACTTTTGCACTTCCTGTCAAACAACAATTTTTGCTAGATTTTAGTACATTTTTCATAAGCCAAAAGCAATTGAATAGTTACTGATATTAAGTGTGTCCAGATTTTATCCATTCTTGTTTTGCTGTCACAAAAATGAGTTGTGATACATCAATAATATGACATGTCTTTTTAAGTTATCAGTTATACTTCACTTCTTTTTAGTACAATGTTTTTCACAATCTAAAAGTCATCAAAGCTAAACATGTTTAAGATCATTAAGATAGGCTTCTCTTTAGCATTTTTTCAAAAGCTTTGAATTGATAAAACAATACTGATGGCACTGTCATATTGGTCAATTAAAGAGGTATGCCTTTTATTCTAGTCCCAATTAGCAATGCCCGTTGCAGTGGTTTAATCTTTTATGGAATGCTACAGTCTAAATGTCAATGACTCCCTATCTATACGGTTTCGCTTCTAATATTGCTACTTGAACAGAGATCAGTGTCCCTTTGTTTTGATTACTACCATTCAAAGTTTTCCGCTGCATAAGTGCACTGTTTATCCCATTTATCTTGCTATGATTAAGAGTTGTTTCTGTTCTGGTGTTCAAACAACCTTTTAAATTAAGTGCTTCATTCTAAGACATTAATTCATGTACTCCTTAGTTGCCCCCAATTGTTTTATAATTAAATTTCAGGAAAAACAAGCGTACCTATACGAGTTCTTACACTTCTTCTCGCCTAAATGCACCTCATCTCCACTTTTTTTGCATGTCAAATAATTATTATGTTGTTTTCAATGTCTTAAGAATGACGGATAATAGTAGAGATTGGATGCGTCTTGAAGGGTGGAGTGGTAGGAAACAAGACGCTTATCATAAAGGTGTTCAAGAATTCTTGGACTTTGCTTTTAAGGACTAAAACCCGAGCTCAAATGTGAAGTTGAAGTGTCCTTGTATGAGTTGTGTAAATCGTTTTGTACAAAATCGGATCACAATGAGAGCTCATCTTTTTCGGAAAGGAATTGATCCCAATTACAATCCATGGACCCAACATAGGGAAGAAGATATTGTATATCCTACGATTATCCTGTGGATGAGGAGGAAGATGATGAATATGATGAGGAAGATCTTTTAATGTCAGATGAGATGGTGTCTTTGGTGCGAGATGCCATAAATGTGTTCTCTCAACCTCAAGTAGGTGATGATATGGAAGGTGAGAATATGTATAAAGGAAATGATGAGCTTCTAGATGATCTTAATAGACTAATGAATGCAGCAAAAGAGCGACTATACCCATGGTGTAACACTTACTCAAAGTTATCTTTCATTGTAACTTTATTGCATCTTAAAATAAGTGGTCGGTGGAGTAATAAATTGTTTACGATGTTACTCAAGGAATTGTAGAGGGCTTTCAATTATGACCTTAGTTTTCTAAATAATTCCGGGGAAGCAAAGAAATACACAAAAATTTTGGGTTTACATTATGAGAAGATCCATGCTTGTGTGAATCATTGTGTCCTCTTCTGAAATAATTATGCTAATGCTGATCTGTGTCCTGAATGTCTTGAATCAAGGTGGGAAGAAGGAGTTCCCATTGCTGATGATAGTGCTCCTTATTTGGAATCTCAAGGTTCTTCTCAGTCATAACCCAGAGTTCCTAGATTAGTTCTCCGTTATCTTCCTATCACTCCAAGGCTTAAAAGACTATTTGTCTCCCGTGACATTGCAAGCCATATGCGATGGCATAAGGAGAAGCGTATTGATGGTGATATTATAAAACATCCGGCTGATGCTAGTGAATGGAAGAGCTTTGATCAGAATCATCTAGATTTTGCAAGTGACCCACGTAATGTCAGGTTGGGTCTTGCAGCAGATGGGTTTCATCCCGGGCAAGGTTATGGTAGAGGGTATAGCATATGGCCTGTGTATATAGTTCCTTACAATCTACCATCAACAATGTTCATGAATGATGCATTTCGATTTCTCTCACTTTTGTTCCCTAGTCCAGTGCATCTTGGAAATAACATTGATGTATTCTTAGAGCTGCTGATTAATGAACTTCAAAAACTATGGCAAGTTAAGAGTAATATTCCTTCTCACATTGACGGTTACCCTTTTTTTTTGTTACTCGTTTTCTCAAGTAAGAATGTCGGGAGCCGTACCTTACCCTTGTTGAATCCAATGTTAATTTGTCTTATTTACACTTATAGTATAACAGTAGTATGTGGGTATAGTATTAATTTATTTTGATAGCAGGTGCAGGTACAACAGCAACAGGGGAGTAGGAACGCGGGAGGAGGATGAGAAAGCACTACCGATGATGATGATGATTCAGGATCAGCTGTGAACACAGTTTCAAGCAGTAGGATCGAGACAACTACTCATTTTAGAGGAGGAGATGAGCCTGAATCACCTCTTATCAGTAACAGTAGTATTAGCAGGACTGGTAATCAAATAATTAATGGTAATAACATTAGGTGTGATAGGTTTAGTACTCTGTTGTGCTGTCCTTTCTATCACTTACTTACAGTATTTACTCTGGTATGATAGGTTTAGTACTCTGGTGCATTTGATTTTGTTGGTTTCATATGTCTGCAATGTTAGTTTGCTAGCTGGTGTTTGATAAGTGATAGTTTGAAACTTAGCTTTGCCTCTGAATTCCACTGAGACTGTTGGCACCATATCCTGGCTTCAAATTTTAAACTAGATTCAGTTATTTTGATTTACATTTGATAAAATGAGGGGTGAACATATGTGTTGAAAATTAGGTATTGATCTGTTTTATCTTAGGAAATGTCATTCGAGAATATTGTTCAAAGCAATGGTTTTCCTTGTATGTTCCTTGAATATTGGATAACTATATCTTGTATTTTACATATATGAAGTCAATTGCATTGTATGTATTCCTTTCTCATAATCTCTATTATCTTATGTAATTTTGTAAAGAGATACATTTTACTACAAGTAGAGCTTGTAGCACCTGTGTTCTAGCTGGCTAATAATGATTACCAATTAATTTTTTTTCTTTAAAAATGATCTGTGGGTGCAACAAAATCGCCCTGATATATACTCAAACAGGACAACCGAAACAACTTGTCACCATTGAAAGCAATCAAAGGGGGCGACTTAACACACTCATCACCATTGAATACGGTCAAAGAGGGCAACATAACAAACTTGCCACCATTGAAAGTAGTCAATGGAGGCAACCTAGCACACTCGTCACCAATGAACACAGTCAAAGAGGGCGACCTATTACACTCGTCACCAATGAACACAGTCAAAGAGGGCGACCTATTACACTCGTCACCATAGAATAAGTTCAAAGAGGGCGACCCAGTAACTTGCCCTAAAAAGACCGAGTAAACTCACATCGGACTAAAGCAAAAAAGAGGACGAGGAAAATAAACTCGCCCCTGCTAAGTCAAACAAGAGGGGCTACAAAATTATATTGCCCCCGTTGATAGTAGATCAAACAAGACTAAACCTCGTTCCATATTACGTTGTAGTGTGGTCTTGCTTGACCAAAACTCTTTTACCATTCGTAAATAAAGTACTTAATTATAAAAAATATATGGAAAAAAAGTGGTAGAGATGTACCAAAAAGATATTGTCCGGTGACCTGGGCCAGTGTTTGTAGGACAGTGGCAGGAGGACCGAGTATCAAGAAGATCCTTGGGCAGACTAAAGCAACGATGATGAAGCTTTTGCTTCAGCTGGAAAACGGAAGTTGCTGTTCAGCTTTAGTTTAATGGAGAAAGTGTAACATTTTCCATGCACTACAAACTAAACAACGTTTAGTAACATACACCTTTACTAACATACATATCACTATTAATTTGCTATATTAACAAATAGACTAGTGTCGGTAAAAGTTTCAGAGTTATACAAACAATTACATTGATATATCAGTATAAGCATAACATATACTAATATAAAAATGTAATTATCAATATATTTCAATTTTTACCAACAGAAAATATATTAGTAACAGTAAAAGTCATAAAGATACTAAATATCATATAAGAATTACACACATTCTAGATCCCTGATTTCGAATAGTCTTCGCCGCTTCCGAAGACAAACCCTAGTTTTCCAGGGATTTTTGATCTGGGTTGGTGATTAGCCTTTCGACGAATCGATTAAGCACTGCAAGAGTCTTCTATCCGCTTGATCATTGTTGCGAGGGTTTTGTGTTGTAAATCGGTAAAGAGTTGAAGTTCGGAGGGAGAGAGAAAGGACGTGGGGGAAAGAGAGAGGGGTTGTCAAGTTATTATCTGAGATGTCTCGCTGCTTTCCCTTCCGTCCCCAGGACTTCGCTGGGAAGAGCACAAGCAACGAGGCCTTGATCTTATCGATTAAGGTTTATGTTTGAGCGATTTGACTTCTTGCAAGTTGCATAATCTCCCTCTCTCTTTGCCCCCCGTGAAATAAACGCTATGTGTGATGATGTAATCATTCGCCACCGTGGTTAATTGAATTGGTTTCCTAGGGTCTGAAAGTTTGGGAGTAAAGGAGCTGAGGTTTCTAGATCTAATGCGGCATTCTGTACTTGCAAGACGATGATTGTAAATATGTATGACATATGTATATGTAAATTGCAGACGGTGATATGGTAGTGAACTGAAATACCCCAAACTTAAACATAGGGATTAAAATTAATCTAATACGTATTTAAGGACCTAATGGTACCTAATTAATACTAGTAAGGAAAAATAAATCCAAAAGAAATAAAGAAACGCTTAAAAAGCGGAAAACGCTAAATAAGCGTTAAATAACCATAGAAGGTATGAGACCTCGGTTAGAGTATTATATGGATTTTGAAGGTTTAATAAGACCTAAATAATATATGGGAACAAATCCCAAAGAAAACGGATCCTTAAAACGGATTAAAATCACTAACGAACCTTAAAGCGCGTTTTTCGAGGTAACTAAGAAAACGTGACTTTAAGCGGGTTAAATAGACTCGTAACAATTTTGGTCAACTAAATAATCATTAATAAATATTAGTGAAGCTTTAGAACCAATAAAATCAATAAAACGAGAAATTAGTAAAAACTGTCAAAAACGGGAAGGAAGTTGGGGGTAGGAACATAAATAACACAAACTTATGTGTCCACTTTTAAAATAAAAAGCAAAGTGTGTGTGTGTGCAGTGGGGGTGTCCGATTTGGGCCTCTCTCTCACTCTCCTCACTTATCTAATATGTACAAAAGACAAAAATAATAAAAGTAACCCCACTCACCTTATTCTTCTCTCCTCCATTTCATTCTTCACTCACGTAGAGCTCACCCTCCTCCTCTATTTTCTCCTTCTTGACCGATAACAATGGTGAGTGAAATGAGAAACCCCCACACAAACCCAACTTCTCTCCTCTTGTAACCCCCTCAAATCTCTTCCAAAAATTACAAAAACTACACCATTGGAATCCTCTCATCAAGAGCTACATTTCCATCCTTTCAAAATTCGAAAACCAACATTTTCGTTTTTATGGGTATGTCATTTGGAACTTCAAGGCCACCATTAGAAGGCCCTCCTTCTCCTTGTTCTATTGAGGTAAAAATATTCTTAAAAACTCCATCTTTTCTAGCCTCAAGGGCAAAACGAAAATGTAAACTAAAACCCTTGCTTGCTTCTTTATGCGAGCCGATTTTGGCCTTGTTGGTGGAGTTGGAATTTTGTTCTTGAGCCACTCCGAACTTCACTTACACCCTTGCAAGGTAAGGAATTTTCTAAACCTAAAACCCACATTAAAAGCTTAAATAATGTTAGGTTAATTTTTAGTATTGAATGGTGTATTTAAGAATGGGTTGTGATGTTAGATTGGTTGAGAGACTAAAACCGGTAGAGAGAAGGAAAGAGGAAGAAGCAAGAAGAACAAAGAAAATCTAGAAGAAAAACAAGGTAATTAAACTCACCTTTGTGTAGTCTTTAGAGCTGATCAAAATGGTCCGGCCCGGCAGCCCGGTCCGACCCGGCCCGTAAAAAAAGTCCGACGGGCCCGAGCCCGATTGGGCTTCGGGCGGGCCTGGACATAAAATTAGGCCGAATAAAAAACCGGGCCGGGCCGCGGCACATTCTTTGAGCCCGTGGATAAGCCCGGCCCGGCCGATTTTATATTATTATAAGTATTCTCTTAAAATATAATATACATAGTTAAGTTTGATAGAAATATATACAAAAATATAAATAGATAAATAATAGTAAAATATATTAATTTAATTTAGTTTTATTAATTTATATAAAAAATTAAAAAAACCGGGCCGGGCTACGGCAAAGCCTGGAAAAAACCGGGCCTAGCCCGGCCCGGCCCGAACATGTAAAAAAAAACCGGGCTTTTTTTAAAATAGGCCGACGGGCCTAAAATTTTCCTTTGAACCCGGCCCGCCCGCCCGAATGATCACCTCTAAGTCTTGTATATGTATGTGTAACAGATTTTAGAAGAGTTTGAATGAGTAATGGAAATGGATTGTGTAGTAATGTATTGTGCAGGA
This sequence comes from Limonium bicolor, assembly GCA_023374045.1. NCBI lineage: Eukaryota > Viridiplantae > Streptophyta > Magnoliopsida > Caryophyllales > Plumbaginaceae > Limonium > Limonium bicolor. Next base: position 121,893,131 of record CM041780.1, read on the forward strand.
GAATCTAAGTGCTTAAACAAAGATTGAAAGAATGTAAAATGTATTGAAACTTAGTTGGGTATTGGGTATTGGGTTGTGAGTGCAGGAATTTTAGTAGTGTTTTAGTATGGTAATTGTGTATGGGAGCTTGTATATTGATGTTGTGTATAAACAGGTGAGATGATGTTTAATGGTGAGGAAAAATTGTGGTGAGAGTGGTATAAAATTATAGGGGAGACAATGGCAAAATTGCCTAGGATTTAAACACTTAGTGAACCAGAAACTAGGTGACTAAATAGGTGTTTTGTAACAGATTTGATAGAGAAAGATAAAGGGGTAGATTGGGGAGATAGATAATGTATTGTGATGTGTATAGGAACTCGATAGAAATGATTTAGAAGAGGTCGTTAGAGAAGGGGAGTAAGTGTCAAAATCTGTAGCAAAGTGTATTTAATATGCATTGGAGAAGTTTGGAAGGATTAGTGTCAAGAATTGGTATAATTAAAAAGAGGGTTGGGACTTGGGTATAGGTACTGCAATGGCTTGAAATGTTGGGATGCAAAGGATGGTATTGGTAGTAGGAGTATTGAGAGAGTAAAAAGTTAGATAGAACAAAAATCTTGTAGCATTGAAGGATGAAAATCTGTGGTAAGTGTGGAAAGAAGAGTGATGAATTGCGTAAGTGTGATGGGATTTAGTAAAAAGAATTTTTGGATTGAATAATAAGGCAATTGGAGGGCCTAGGTTAGTGTTTAAAACATGTGGGATTACATGTAAGAAGATTGGAGGAGAGAAACAATGGGTAAAGTATAGAACTGAAAACAAAAGAAAATAAAAATGCAAATACTGGGCCGGACGAAACTTGCGACCGGACTGCAAGTTCGGTCGAGCCCAGATTTACAAAGACGGGAATGCTTCTGGAATGGGACCGGACTTGCAAGTTCGTCGGACCAGAAAATTCTCCCGTCAGTAACCTTCTGGAAGGACCGAACTTGCGACCGGACTTGCAAGTTCGGTCGGCCAGAAAAATTTCCGTCGAGTAAGCAACTGGAATGGACCGACCTTGCGACTGTGAGCCTCGATTTTAAACCCTGTCCTATGTGGATTAACTTGATTGGGATCTAATCGGGTTTTAGGTCCACTTATAGCCTAAGATTAATAACTATGTCATATAACAATAATTATTAAAACCTAAGCTAGCTCACTGGAACCTATTATGAGTCGCCACCTAATTTTGACCTAGATTAAATTAGGAAAGGAGAGTTCGGGTTCGGGGGCTTGATATTCGACTTATTTAGGGTTCAATTACTTTCATTACCCTTCCTAGGTCGTTTTTCCTCTACTTGGTTTATTTACGGCTTATTACGAGTCGTTTTAACCTAAGTGCGCGAGCTTCTGTTTTTTTCTGTTTTTTAGTATTTTCTGACAGGAAATTAAAGTGAAATTAAAAGTACCTAAACTAGGGTTTCGGAGGCAGAATTAGGTCAAATTTTGTTTCCGTCCGTAGCCACGGACCTAATGTCCGAAACCACGGACCCCAGTTAACCTATATGAAAATAAAAGTCGAATTAAACAGAAAACAGAAAATTGTAAAGTCCGGGGCCACGGACAGGCTGTCCGTGGGCCCGGACATTATTAGAAAACCTAATTTTTGAATTTTTTAAAATCCCGCCGCCGTCCGTGGGCGTCTGGGCTTACGGACAGGGAGTCCGGGACCCCGGACATGACGTCCGTGGGTGCGGACCGCCCTCGGACGGCGGCGTTGAGGTTGTTCCCGAAGGTGTTTTTGGCTCAAATTTTATGGGTGTGTAGCCTGAAAGATGTACAAGACGTTAGTGATTGAAAGTTCTCAATTTGAATTCGAATTAAGCACGAAACTTGGTAAACAAGTTATTGGACAAAAGCTTAAACAAACAGCAATACAGAAGCGTACGAAGGTTAGTTTGAGCCCAAATTTTGAGGCAAGACAGATAATACCGTAGAGAATTAGGGAAGTGGAGTTTCTACCTGTTTTACCTTCGGATTCACAACGATTCTTCACACCGGGATTCGTCGAGTGCTTCGTTGATGGCAGACCCGAAAGGATTTCGAACCAAGCTTCTGGTTGTTGGTTGTTCTTGCTGTTCTTCACGTTTTGGTGGTGTTTTTGTGGGGTTTTGATGATTATTGGTGCTTTGGGGATTGGAAAACGTGTTTTGATGGTGATTTCGGGGAATTTTCGGTATGATTTGGGTGGCCGGGTGTTGGAAAACGTGAGAGAGAGAGAGAGAGAGAGGAGGCTGTGCTTTCTGACTCTCTAGGGTTCTTGAGCATATGAGGTTCTGATTTTATCCAAAAACCTATCCTTTATATAGACTTTCTTAAAAAATTACTCAGAACCCCCTTAAGGATTTGGGATATTACAGTTAACCCCTTGTGTTTATCATAATTATTGGTAACCACCTCAAGGTTAAGGTATCTTTGACTACGAGCCCTCAAACTATAACTTTGTTATTAGAAAGTTAACTACGTGTTGATTTATCAACTTAATCACATAAATAATGCCAGGCTGGACAACAAAACTGCTTAATCAACATCGTGCAACTCTCTCTCATCCCACTTTAAATGCATTTTCGAGGCAAGATTGACATTTTTAGGAAAATAACAATACAGATTAAGTAGTGTTTTTTGTCCAGTCTAACATTATTAATGTGATTAAGCTGATAGGTCAACACGTAGTTAACTTCCTAATAACAAAGATATAGTTTGGGGGCTCGTAGTCAAAGATACCTTAACCTCAAGGTGGTTACCAGTAATTATGATAAACACAAGGTGGTTAACTGTAATATCCCAAATCCTCAAGGGGGTTCTGAGTAATTTACTCTAAACAAAATCTAGTAAAAGTAAGATTTTTTGATATTTTAATTAAAAGACTTCCCAAAGGAATTTTGCTGTGAAATTTTAACCACATGTCAAGGATGGATATTATGAATTTTCTGAGGTGGAACCGAATTTTTTAAATGTTGGAATATTTTTAAATTGAATTTCTTGTCAGATTCAGTCAGAAATTGCTAGAAAATTATTGGAAACTCGAAAAATCAAAATTCCAACGCCATTATGCTTAGAATGTCATCCTCTATCATGGGTTAAAATATCAAAGTATTTCAAGCTGATTTGGGCATCCTTTGGAGGAGAGAGAAAGCTTATAGGAGGTCTCCGGAGCCTTTAAAGATTACCAAAACGCCCCTGAAAATGACGAAGCTGTTCCCCATGCCATGGAACGCGCCGATCGAGCCGGAATCCCTCACTACCTGATTAAAATGCCTCTCACAACACCAGCACCCCGTAGACCCTAACCCAGGGGGTCAAAATTTTGGGTATAACAGATTGCCCCCCGTCAACTAGACTTTGTAGTGTAGTGGATGTGAAAAGTCTGGTTGATGCTTGAGTGATGCCCCAAAATTTTGGACTTCACGAAATTCTCCATGTTGTGCGAAACCGCGTTGATTGCGTGCAGCTATTCGGAGGCGCTGACTACCTAAGCAACAAAAACGTTGTCGAGCTATTCTGAGGTGCTGACTACCTATAAGTGAAAATGTGTCAAGCTATTCTAAGGCGCTGACTACCTAGGTGACGAAAACGGAATAATGTCAAGCAGTTCTAAGGCGTTGACTACCTATATACATGAAATGATGCGATGCCAAGCGATTCTAAGGCGTTGACTACCTATAAGTAAAATGAAGTAATGTCAAGCAATTCTAAGGCGTTGACTACCTATAATGATGATATGATGTCAAACTATTCTAAGGTGTTGACTGCCTGTGACGAATGAGATGATGTCAAGCTATTCTAAGGCGTTGACTACCTATAAGTAAAGTAAAATGAAGTAATGTCAAGCGATTCTAAGGCGTTGACAACCTAGAATGTGGAAATGAGATAATGTCAAGCGATTCTAAGGCGTTGACTACCTATAATGATGATAACTGGGTGGTATGCAAATGCAAGAATGCTGAAATGTTGATGATGCTAATGATGCTGATGATGTTGATGATGTTGATGATGTTGATGATGCTGATGATGCTCGGATGCTTCTGGGGACCGAAACCCGTGCCATTGCTCCTGGCTGGACCCAATGTGGACTTATTGCCATCGCCCCCCAAGCCGGTGTGCAGGGATAACTCCTGGTAAAAACCTTGGGGACTTATTGCCTTTGCCCACCATTCGTTGATCCCGAAAATAAGTTGACATCGCAAAAGGAGGATTTATTGCCATCACCTCGCCAACTTTTCTGTCGCCATGTCTTGTGACACGCCTGGATAATGCAACTAGGTCTTATGACGAGCCTATATGAATGTGATGAATGCAATGTGTTTGATAAGAGCGGGTAAGCTAAAGGGTAACGCTAGGTCTTACTACGAGCCTAAGGGAATGCAACTAGGTCTTATGACGAGCCTAAGGGTTGGATCTAGGTCTTATGACGAGCCTAAGGGTTGGATCTAGGTCTTATGACGAGCCTAAGGATGGTTCTAGGTCTTATGACGAGCCTAAAGGGAATGTGACTAGGTCTCACTACGAGCCTAAAGGATGGTTCTAAGTGAAAGTGAGTAAAATATATGATGGGTCTAAATGGATGTAGAAGGATTAGGGTTTATGTCAAATCTGGAGATGGTAGGGCTCAAGATGGGCCTACGGATGTTGGGTGTGAAGGTAGGGCTTAGGACGGGCCTGTGGGAATGATGTGTGAGGAAGGGCTTAGGACGGGCCTGTGGGATGTTTGGATGGTTTGAACCCTTCGGGCTCTGGACTTTTGGGCTCAATCGTGTGTGTGGTGTTTGCAATTGGAACCAACAATTGCCCCCAGTATTCTTTCTTAAGGCAATCTGAGTTAGAGTTCATGGCGATCGATCGGAACGATCGATTGCCCCCAGTATGTTATTTGGCTAAACGTGCGAACAAGTCTCGTCCTCACAGGGTCAAGGCTTATGTTTTGATGTGGTGCTTCCTAACCTACACTCGACGTGTTTGGTGTTTGCACTCGTTTCTCACTTACAGTCACAACTTCTCAACCATTGAATTTGACATTTGTTAGATTTACGTGTTCAACCTGTTACTTTCACTCGATTGGATACACAACTACTAAGTCGGAAGTCTTTTAAGCTTATAACGTGACTATGGGGTGTGATGAATGATAACAGGACAATGGAGGAATGTTTAGGATATGTGGAGCTATAAGGGTGACCAAATCTGCAACTTGCACCGTCTCTCGGACTTTTCTTCTTTGCCTTGAAGTCGTTTGGCTACTTCGTGATGACTTCGCTTGTGAACTTGGGGCTTGGAACTTTTGGATTGTTCCTTGCATCTTCTTTCTTTTTTCCGATTCTGGGTTTCTTTGAGGCTTTTTAGGTTTGCCTTTCTTTGAATCTCCTTTCCTTCGGGGTTCTTGTGTTTCCCGGTTTTGAACTTTGAGAGCTGTTTTTTGATGTTAGCTCATTTTGGATCCTGTGTCACTTTGGGACCATTTGCGGATCGCTTCGTCACGCTGGTAGCGGTTTTGCTTCTTTGGACTTGTGAAGTTGTTGCTCAAAAGTCGGGCTCCTTGCTTCCTTTGGTCACCGGGTCGGTTATTCATCATTGGCGGGCTTGTTTGGGAGTTTGTAGTGTTGTAAAAAAGGATGTACACGAAAAGCTCAGCGGGGGTGCCTAGGGTTTAATGTCTGGGTTCACAAGCTTTCGGCCGTGTGGTGCTGTACCTAGGTGCTTCGTCATCCCTAATAGTTGTGTATCCGTTCTTTGTTACTTTTCATAGGTTTAAGCGTAAATTTACAAATTATCTCCTTCGGTCGGAGTCATGCCATTTGCCTTTCCTTTGAATGTGACCTCTCTGGAGTTGTGTAAAAATGACACGCTCTTTCGCTCTTGGTTTTACCGCTCAAGGCACTCTCGCGAAATGTACACTTAGAGACTTGTTTGCACATTTCAACAAAATAAATAAACATTAACGTCCCTTAACACAGATTGCCCCCAGTATTGTTGTGGGGCTTTTGACGAGCCCTTTGGGTACCCAGATTATTTGGGGTGGATGGCTGTGTGTGTCATGGTGAGTGGTGATGAGGTGATCCTGTGGAGAGGTGATGGGTGATTTTGTGAGTACAAATTTTTGGCTTCACGTATTTGGTGAAATGTCGGGAAAGTGGAGTGGTGAGACACATGGGACGTATACGATGAAAGTGGTGTCTGTATGCGGAGTGGTGGCTTTGCACAGAGGAATTGGTGAAAACAAGGGTTCTACCTTATAACATTTGCAGGTGGGTTCCATGAGACAAAATTTTTTTTAAAGATGCGAGAATGAATGTATAAGTACCAATTCGGACTTTTCATGAAAGCAAAACGAAGATTTCCCTTATTAATAGCAGACAAGTGCGACAACAAAATCCCTTATTGTTTAGACTATTTCAAAAGAAAAGCAACGACCAACTAAGCTAATTAAGAAAAAAAGAAACTACACCGAATGACTAAGGAAACAAGTAGGGAAACCAAAATAAAAATAACTCCTGGCAATGCTGGCATGGAACTTCCGAAATGTTCTCGCGCTTCGAGAACTGAAATCCCTGGTCAATAAAGTCTTGGATCTTATGCTGCAAGGCCTGCAATGGTCAGTGTCATGACCGGGAAGCTGATGGTAGTGACAGAATTGGTTCAGATCTTTCCCCAATCGAGCAAGTCCTGCCTTCGGGGCCTTTGGTTGTAGCAGACTTCTCCTTCGAAGTTCCTCAAGCGCTTGACTTAGCGTCTGGCCGATATTAGTAAATTGTCTCAGATCAGAGTTCTGCTGTGGTGACTCTATTGCTCTAACGTCCCAACGTGGTCCTCCTATCCACCCACTAGCGCCTTCTTCATGCTGTCTAGTCCTTTTTCGGGTGCAACCTTGAATACAAGTTGCTGCCTGGTTAACCACTTCCGGCTGCTTAATAGCTTTCTGGAATTTTGTAACAAGTTCCTCGACATTTCCCTATGAACTCTGGGCCCAGATGGGGCCAGCTTCTGTACGATCATGAAGACAGTTAAGAAGCCTGCCCGCTAGTTCGTCCTGAGCTTGACGTTCAGCCTCCGGGAGAGAACCTTTGCCTTCAATTCTTCAATTACAGCAATATAGTTGGATTCCATGGCATCCCTGACAGCACCATGTCTCCTCTCCATGGCAGCCATCATGGCTCCTAGTTCAGTTTGGCCATACTCTCTTGCACTAGCGGCTCTATGAAAGTCCGCATCCCGAGAGTTGATCTTGTTTCTCAACTCTTCTACGGCTTCCTCCATGGCTTTCAGCCTAAGTTCTATCTCTGCCATTCTATCCTCTGTTGTAACTGACCTTCCTTTTCCCTCCATGCTTGTGATGACAGTTTACCTGTTTTCAAAATGCCGTCTGTTAGAAAATAAAAAGAGGACGGGACTGAAGTTCTGGGCCGGGAAGGAGTACTTGGTAAGATGGTGTTCTAATTTCAAACTTGTGTGGGTCGAGTAATTCTGATTAGGCCTAAAAGATGACACCTAAATCTAGAATTTAGGGCCTAAGCCCGAGTGAAAGTTTTTCCTAAACCAGAATGGGCCTTGAAATGAAGAGGCCTGATGGATTTTCACGGATTTCTTTAGGTGGATTTGTTTCTCACGGGCCTAGAACTAAGTTGATAATTCAAATTGGGCTAAAACAGAGAAATCACCTAAGTCTAAACTTTTGGGCCCGAGCCCGAACAATCAATTCATTCAAACCAAACAAGGCCTTTGGGCTGCAAACAATAAAGCGTAAATTCGGGTTGGGCTAGGTTGATGTAGGAGAAATTCCTATCAATTTCTAGGCTGGGTAGTGGGCCGATCATACAAGCAGACAAGGCCCACACAAATTCAACATGTCCTCACCTGATGCTTATCCAATTCGGGTAAGGATCGATCCGGAGAGGTGCTTGGGGCGCGGGCCCAGGTCACCACAAAGGAATAGGGCTTGCACGCTATTCTCTTTGGGCTTCCCCACTTTTGCCACATCACCTGAAGGTGTGCGTCTACGGTCGGGTCTTTGACTGGCCAAACAATGGGCAAGGTAAGGGTACTACCAGGAAAATGCTTGGGGCTAAAGCCCAGGTATTAAGGGGGTGTGGTTAGACGACACCCTCCTCTTTTTCCCCACTTATTCACATCACCTAAAAGGTGTGAGTCCCAGACAGGGGAACCCCAAACGGGTCCCGGGGTGAAATCGGTTTATGTGGACCCTCGCTCTCATATGATGCAAGGGTGCAGAAAATTAAAGTGCGCACAAAAGTAAACAAACAAAGTAATAAAGCCATAAATAAACAATTTTTCGAGTTAAGCCCTCTTTCCAAAAATTAAACAAGTTAAAATTAAGAAGTCTTCCCCAGCAGAGTCGCCAGTCTGTGAGCCTCGATTTTAAACCCTATCCTATGTGGATTAACTTGATTGGGATCTAATCGGGTTTTAGGTCCACTTATAGCCTAAGATTAATATCTATGTCATATAACAATAATTATTAAAACCTAAGCTAGCTCACTAGAACCTATTATGAGTCGCCACCTAATTTTGACCTAGATTAAATTAGGAAAGGAGAGTTCTGGTTCGGGGGCTTGATATTCGACTTATTTAGGGTTCAATTACTTTCATTACCCTTCCTAGGTTGTTTTTCCTCTACTTGGTTTATTTACGGCTTATTACGAGTCGTTTTAACCTAAGTGCTCGAGCTTCTGTTTTTTTCTGTTTTTCAGCATTTTCTGACAGGAAATTAAAGTGAAATTAAAAGTACCTAAACTAGGGTTTCGGAGGCAGAATTAGGTCAAATTTTGTTTCTGTCCGTAGCCATGGACCTAATGTCCGAAACCACGGACCCCAGTTAACCTATATGAAAATAAAAGTCGAATTAAACAGAAAATTGTAAAGTCCAGGGCCACGGACAGGCTGTCCGTGGGCCCGGACATTATTAGAAAACCTAATTTTTGAATTTTTTAAAATCCCGCCGCCGTCCGTGGGCGTCCGGGCTTACGGACAGGGAGTCCGGGACCCCGGACATGACGTCCGTGGGTGCGGACCGCCCTCGGACGGCGGCGTTGAGGCTGTTCCCGAAGGTGTTTTTGGCTCAAATTGTATGGGTGTGTAGCCTGAAAGATGTACAAGACGTTAGTGATTGAAAGTTCTCAATTTGAATTCGAATTAAGCACGAAACTTGGTAAACAAGTTATTGGACAGAAGCTTAAACAAACAACAATACAGAAGCGTACGAAGGTTAGTTTGAGCCCAAATTTTGAGGCAAGACAGATAATACCGTAGAGAATTAGGGAAGTGGAGTTTCTACCTGTTTTACCTTCGGATTCACAACGATTCTTCACACCGGGATTCGTCGAGTGCTTCGTTGATGGCAGACCCGAAAGGATTTCGAACCAAGCTTCTGGTTGTTGGTTGTTCTTGCTGTTCTTCACGTTTTGGTGGTGTTTTTGTGGGGTTTTGATGATTATTGGTGCTTTGGGGATTGGAAAACGTGTTTTGATGGTGATTTCGGGGAATTTTCGGTATGATTTGGGTGGCCGGGTGTTGGAAAACGTGAGAGAGAGAGAGGAGGTTGTGCTTTCTGACTCTCTAGGGTTCTTGAGCATATGAGGTTCTGATTTTATCCAAAAACCTATCCTTTATATAGACTTTCTTAAAGATAAAGAAAATCTAGTAAAAGTAAGATTTTTTGATATTTTAATTAAAAGACTTCCCAAAGGAATTTTGTTGTGAAATTTTAACCACATGTCAAGGATGGATATTATGAATTTTCTGAGGTGGAACCGAATTTTTTAAATGTTGGAATATTTTTAAATTGAATTTCTTGTCAGATTCAGTCAGAAATTGCTAGAAAATTATTGGAAACTCGGAAAATCAAAATTCCAACGCCATTATGCTTAGAATGTCATCCTCTATCATGGGTTAAAATATCAAAGTATTTCAAGCTGATTTGGGCATCCTTTGGAGGAGAGAGAAAGCTTATAGGAGGTCTCCGGAGCCTTTAAAGATTACCAAAACGCCCCTGAAAATGACGAAGCTGTTCCCCATGCCATGGAACGCGCCGATCGAGCCGGAATCCCTCACTACCTGATTAAAATGCCTCTCACAACACCAGCACCCCGTAGACCCTAACCCAGGGGGTCAAAATTTTGGGTATAACAGCGACCGGACTTGGAAGGTCGGTCGGGCTAAAATTTTCACATACGAAACTTACTGGAATGGACCAACCTTGGGACCGGACTTGCAAGGTCGGTCGGCCCTATAATTCTCCAGCGTAATTCCTTACTGACTTGGACCGAACTTGCGACCGGACTTGCAAGTTCGGTCGAGTCATACAAAAAAAAAATTAATTTAACTAAATTAAATAATAGTTATATATTATAACAACTTGCTGACTGAAATTCCCAATTTTTCAACTGTTCTCTGTCCAGTGGCGGACCCAGAAGCCAAATCTCATGGGGTCCAAATGTTTTTTCGACAGTTAACATATATTAAATAAAATGTTTGGTCATAATTTATTAAGTATTACAACCTTACATTTAAGAACATGTTTCTATTACTAAATTATTATCAATTTCCAGTATTTACTCAATTTATATATAAAACTATACTTTTTAAAATATTTTTATTGTCAAAAAAGCTATGGGGTCCGGGACCCCACCAGAACCCCCTCGGTCCGCCCCTGTCTCTGTCTATATATAGAAGAGGATACGACTAGCATACATAGTAGAAAAAGGGTCATTTCGGCGGGTTCTTTGGGCCTTTTTTCGGCGGTTTAAACCGCCGAAATTACACCGCCAAAAAAAGCCCTTCCAAAGTTTCGGCGGTTTTATAACCGCGAAAATAACAACCTTTTTCGGCGGTTCCAAACGCCAAAACCGCGAAAATACGGCTGTCCAGCTCAAAATGAGGGTAAAAAAAACAGACATTTTCGGCGGTTCCTAGTAAGAACCGCCAAAATAAGTAAAAAATTGGCAATTTTCGGCGGTTCTTAAGCTGAGAACCGCGAAAATTGCCCATTTTACTTATTTTCGGCGGTTCTACTAGGAAAGCCGAACGAAAATGTCAGATTTTTTTTGGTTTTTTCGTTTTAGGTTACAATACCAAATATGTCAACAAACCTGTAAAATATACAGATACAAATCAGATATATCCAAAACATCTCTATTACATATTGTCGAGGATGTCAATCACTCTTTGAAGAGAATGTCAAAATCAAAAATGAGAAATGGTCACAAATGACCAACAAACCATTTCAAATGGTCACAAATGACCATATACAAACCATTTCAAATGGTCACAAATGACCATATAGATATACAACTACCAAGATATTCATTGTACTCAAACCGGTCATCTTTCACAATCTACCTGCCATAAATTTCTAAACATTAACGTTCTAAATAACAATTCGATCGAAAAAACAAAGTGAAAATCAAACTAAATTCATATAGACAAAACTCCGCCCAATCCTCCAACATAGCGTTGATCGTTGTCTCTCGTATTCGCCAACATTAGAGAAAACCTTTTGAAAAACAAACAATACAAAATGAGTTAATCATTAAACAATACATTAAAATTAAAATATATATATATATATATGACTTCAACATACGTTTTCTAAGAGATCCTGGATATCACCAAAAAGGGTGATTATGTCATGCATATATCTCATGACATAATACCCACACTCCGAACCCCGGGTTGACGTGGACACTTAAACAGAGAAAAGAAAAAGGATTAATTACATAAGACATTTGTTCTATCAATGAAAACAAGTGATGCATGTACCTTCACTGCAGTCCAGGGGACAGCACCTTTTATCCTTATACCAAGATGTGAAATCATAACACTTTGAGATATACTATATGCACATAAATGTCATAAATGTATATTAATAAAATTAGGATATCCATGCACAACAAAAAATTAAATTAAAGAATTGAAATGCATAAAGAAGTGGTTATAATGTACTTACGTGTTAAGGTGTGGCTTTATCTTGATATTATTCGGCACTGTATGCCGAAGCGGATCAAGATAGTATACGTGCACGATCCAAATGCAACACCAGTAGGACCCAGTGACCACTAGTAATACCAAAACACTAACATGTCAGTATAATGTCAAAATCAACAAGTAGATCATGCTTAATGGAATTAAAATGATAAACACAAGTTATTACCTTTGATGGTAGGGCAGCAGGAGATATTTCTTTCTCGCATTGATGCTGTTAGCAATCGCACGCTGTAAGTAGAGCTTACTACCTTGTACATCAGACGTCCACAGCAGTGTATGACGTTCTCTCAGGACATAGAAATCCATACTTGGTAAGTGAAAAAGTTTGCATTTTCTCATGCAAAAACCTCACTAGTACAAAAAAGGTCTTTAGAGGCGCCCATTTAGAGGCGGTTATTTAAAAAACCGCCTCTAAAAGACGTTTTATGCTTTAAAATGTGTCTATGGAGGCGGTTCTTTAAAACAACCGCCTCTAAAGTAGTCTTTTTTACTAGTGAGTCTTTAGAGACGGTTTCTCACAGAAATCGCCTCTAAAACAATGACTGAATTTTGTATATATGTCTATAGAGGCGGTTTCTATAAGAACCGCCTCTAAAAGAGTTACCCTATAGAGGCGGTTTCTATAAAACCGCCTCTATACATTCATGAATTGTTTTGTATATGTATATAGAGGCGGCCTCTCAGAGAAACCGCCTCTAAAAAGAGTCTCCTTATTTTTTAATATATCTATAGAGGCGGTTCCTATAGGAACCGCCTCTATAGATTCAACTTTGTCTTGAAATATATAATATTTTTATATAATACCACTTTAACATATATTTAATTCAAAATACAACAAAAATTATAAATATATATTAAAAAAGTAAGTAGCAAAGTTAAAATTTTCTAATATATGGGTTAAGTTTTTTAAAAATATCATATATATAATAATAGAATCTCTAAAAATACGAAAATAATAAAAGCTTTAATTATATTAGAGAAGCCACAATTTGACTAAATTTTTTTAAAAATAGTAAAGAGAATTGAATGTTTTTATAATATTAATTTATATAAATTTGTTATTTAAAATATTTAATAAAATTAAATTATTAGAGTAAAAAAATTATAAAATTTTGAATTATCAATCTATTAACTACTTGGTATTTTAACTTTTTCTATTTTTTAGTAATTTTATAATTACATATTTTGTATTTTTAATTTTATACCTATGTATTAATAAAACTATTAATTTTTATTATTTTGTACTATTTTCAATATATTTTAATAAATTTTGTGGTATTTTGTGAATTAAAAATTTATGTGGTACACCGTGAATTATATTTATTAACAAGTAGAGGTATTTTGGTCTTAAAAAGTTTTGGATTATTAATTTGTGGTATCTCGTGAATTAAAATTAATTTTTGTGATACTTGGAAAACTTTTTTAAAAACTATGGTATTTTTCCTATTATTAATTAATTATTATTAAATATAAAATTTTATCTAAATTAGACAATAATATTAATTTCATTAATATATCTACATAATATAATAAATTTTTTTAAAAAAGATTTTAAAACACTACTTAAAAAATTAAAATAAATTATATATTTTTTTCAAATATAACTTATTTTGATTATTATTTAACAAAAAGTTTATATTATATTTTTTAAATAATATTGAATATTTATTTAAAATTTATATTTTTTTTATTATCTACAAAAAGGTCCCAACAATTAATTTTATACGCCTTAACTAACCCAGCGATTAATTACTTCTCTTCTCCTTGAGTACCTACGCTCCAATTGACTCAAACCCCCCGTACTAAACCCCAACTTTCCGCACTGAAACATTCTCCAATTCCCATGATCTGAAGAACACCCTCTTCGTTCGTTAGAGATTCGATTTCTTGTTCGCTGAGTAAGTGATTTGCTCCCGTCGCTTTCTTCTTTTGAAGCACAGGTGAACCCTTCTCACCGTTTTCTCTGATTTTTCTACACAACCAAGAATGTCATGTTTATATACCTAATTTAAGCTTCTATGGTGCCATTTTGAGTTTGAAATTGAATAACTGACCTATGTATTTCTAGATGATTTGTGGTTGAATAACACCATTTTGAGTTTGCTTGTTTTGAACTATAATGCATTCCGATCGGGTCTATTGAGCAAGGGCATTAGGGTGATGAGTAAAATCCCTTGGTATACTATCAAAGTATGTAGTTTAACTACCTTTCATATGGTTTATTAGCAACGTACCGTGGTTTTATATATTGATCCTTATTTGTTTCTTGTACAGTGTCCATTGCAGCCAGGGGTGAAGAATGCGCATACTATGTAATGAGATACATGTATGACATAGTTATGATGAATCCTAAGTGTAGTGATCCACTGGAAAGGTACATAATCTTTATATATCTTAACAGAATGTTACAACTATAAATAATATAAGTATGTGTATATATTTATAATTATAATTATTACTTTTTCTTATGAAGGTTTTTTCATACAACGCTCGAAAGCTACTCCTCGAGGAGATTATCAAAGAGCTGTTAGAGGAATTAGCGAGTACATTTACATGTACATATTTTGATATCGGGGTACCAAGTTCCTTTTTGTATGAATCATTAGAATTGTGAAGTGAAACACAAAGCTTGCGGATGATTCAATTTTGTTAGCATCAATTGTAGTATGTTGATGATTTTGATGAGTAATTGTAATGTTTTATGAAATAGATAGTTAGATGATATCTAGTTATATTCAATGTGTTTAACACATTGATTTAGAGTTGTATATAACATTGGTTGAGCAAACTTTAATAGAATATATGCTTTAAAAATGTGTTGTTGCAGATTGTGTTGAATACGTGAATCTGTATGAGAATAAAGAATATGTGGGTCTGTATGAAAATGGGCGATTCCTTCTATTTTTTTATCTTTTAGAGGCGGTTGTTAGCAAAAACCGCCTCCATAGACTAATACTCTTACATTGATTAAAGTTTTATAGAGGCGGTTGTTTATAAAAACCGCCTCCAAATAATAGTCTAATTGAGGCGGTTGTTTAATAAAACCGCCTCTAAAGAGTACTTGTGTGGAGATTAATAGTACCTTCTGGAGGCGGTTGTTTGACAAAACCGCCTCTAACAGCATGTTTTTAGAGGCGGTTTACAACCGCCTCCAAAAGTTCGTATGCCTTTGGAGGCCCTACCATAAGAGGCGGTTGTAAACCGCCTCTAAAGGCCAAAAACAACCGCCTCTAAAGACCTTTTTTCTACTAGTGCCTATTCATTAATTAAAAGATATAGTAATTAACATTGTTTCAGGGCATCACTTTATAACTTAATTACCAAAAAAGACTAATACTTACAGAATGAATGAGTGGACAACAGTGATAGGCACCCAGTCAGATTTCAGGATGTCCTGCACGTCGTTTGTCCACAAGTCGACTTCTAAAACTTCTTCATAGTGAAGAATGTCAGGTTCAAAGCTAAGAAGGATAGAATCTTTATCAGCTGGGAAGTCACGGATCACATCATGCAACACTTTCATGTTTGGCCCCAAGCGTGCATATATTGAATCATCCACCAAGTTTTGTTTGGTAACGACATTGGTGGATGCTCTGTATCCAGAAGATGTAATCTTTGACTTCTTTTTTTCAGGAGACTTTGATTTCTCCTTTAATGCCTATTTGCAATCGACATACATTACTAATCATGAACTGAACATCCACACACTTATAATTTACTACAATAACTATATTAAAGGTTGTATTGGGCGTACCTTCATACACTTCTGAATCAGGCGAACAGGCCATTGAAGAAATGCACCCTTTGCGGACCGAACCGTGCTGTACTCCTCCGTAGGTACAGGGAGTGCTAAATCAGGACACGTGTAATCGGTTCGTCCACAGACACTCTCCCGTGATACGGCTGTAATGGCATGCCATGGACCACGTCATTCGAGCGTGATTGTACACTCTTCCTTCTGCAACTGGTATATTTTGATTGTTGTACGGGAGCAAGAGGTTGCAGTTTATTGGATCCTACAATTTAATCAGATTAGTAGATGATTGAACTGATAAATAAGTAATAAACGATATGACAAGTAATAAAACAGTTAAAGATATAAAAATTTACCTGTACATATGCGTAAGGATACGGATCATTAGACTCTGTGCTTGTGTGCAGTCCAGCAGGATCAGAAGCAGGATCAGAAGCAGGAGCATATCCATAAGAAGGATCAGAAGCAGGAGCATATGGCTGGGGTGCACCAGTCCCTGACGCACTTCAGCAAGGATCTCATCCCTCAACTGATCTTTGAAGGTACTGAGGACACGTAAATGCTCATCATACGGGATCATCCTCTCCTGACTACTACTTCCTTTCCTCGACCCGGGGTTTCCAAATACTTTTCTTATCCCTATGTTAACCCCCCCTAACCCCACTGCTCGGCCTGGATGATCTTTCTTTCCTAGCGCCCGAGACAGCTGGTCATCATGTCGATCAGGAGCCCAAGTCCCTTGGGTTGCTTGCTCGTTCATTTCAGCCTTTAGAAGTAAATGCATATAGGATTTATAATAAATTATAGGATTGAAATATTGAATTTGAAAAAATAATAAGGATTAAACAAAAGTACTTACCATCTTATCAACAATTTCCTTCGTTTTCTCGAAGGGATACAGACGCTCTCCAGTTTTTGGGTCTTTCTTAGTGCGTGAAAGCTTCCAAAATGTACCCCGTTTCTGGTGCTCATCTAGAGTGCTCACATCCGATGGCAACTCCCCTTCTGCCACCCACTCAGGAACTCTTCTGTTAACCCCTTTAGCACCCAGCAAGTGACGATATTCATTCTTCTTCGCATTCGCTGACTGGGCCTCACGATACTCCTATTATCAAGTAAACAAAAGTACACGATGATGATTAAAAACATATACATATGTAAACCTATTTGTATGTATATACAATACTTAATTATTTAATAGTTAGTATGTACCTTCGTCTCCATCTTCTTGTCATAAAACTGCTGCCACTTCTCTTGGGTTATTGCTGTGTAGATCTCCCAAGGCTGGCGTGTGTCGCCGTCAGGCCGCTTAAGCTTCTTGGTGATGAACCATTTGACCAGATCATGCTTATGATCTGAAAATTTTTTGCGCATCATCGATTTTACCATGGTGTAGTACTCGGTTTCTGCAGGTATTCGATATCGTTTCTGCATATCATCATAAATGAAAAGGATGTTAGTTATGCATACTTATAAATCGTATCAATAAATACTGCAACTATTGTTTATTTACCTGTACGATCTCAAACATCTGCTTCTTCAATCCTTCGTCAACCTGAGGCCAGGAGAGAGTGATATCACAATACTCTCGCACTATGATGCCCAGCTCAGTAGTGAAGTCTCCAGCCCATTCCCCAGTCGGTTGTAGATACTCATTAAACTGCAGCGGCTTCGACTCAATCTTTTTTGACTTCAGAGCTTTTGTAGGACCTCGAGGTTTTACGGTCCTGCTCTCTGGGATCTGCGACTCAGAAGGTCCAGCTTGTGTGTCTGCAGCTGGCACACACTATAATCTCGGCGGTGCCACTACCCCCCTCATCAGTCCGGGCCCTTGACGTGCGGCCCTTCCCTCCACGTGTTTGCCTCTTCCTCGGTCGGGCTGCGTCACACAGAATCTCACCGACCGGGTCGTCCATATCATCCATTTGACTGTCTGCACAGATAAACAATATGATATTAATAACAACAAAACAAATAATATAAAAAATACATAATCAGATATCATAAAAAATTAATATTTAATTACCTAACAAACAAACACATCATTTATGGTTTTTCGACCCATAGACCCTCATCATGATCAGACCTAGTATACACTACATCGTCTGGAATATCGACAATGTTGGTGGCAGGAACACTGTTAGAAAAGGGTGGTGTCTCATCAAATAATAATTCATCGTCATCAACATCTTGATCAACATTTGTGATCACAAATCTTTTCCCTGGTAAAACTACTGACCATCTAGAATCGATGGGATCTTCTATGTAAAATACTTGTTCACAGTCCTTGGGAAATATGAACGGATCGTGTGTAGGACCAAGACTTGATAAATCAACCAAATTAAACCCATCCTGAACCCGATAACCGTGTCTGTAATCCACCCACTTGCATTTGAAAATAACAAACTTTTGAAACTGATAATCAAGTTCCCAAATATCTTCAATACATCCATAATACAACCTCGAGGTTGAAATCGCTGAAGCTCGGGTGTACAGAGTTGTTGCTGCTTCTACTTTCACCCCCTATTCTGGTTTAAACATCTATCATCTTGTCGTTTTGTCCAATAGGTGAACCCATTGATGTCATACCCCTCGTAAGATACAGCAGTGGAACCAGGTCCCAAAGCTAACCAACGGAGCTCTTCACCTACATTATCAGGCGCTAGTGATGCAAGTTTCATAACATGGTCTCTAAACCATGAACAAAAGGTCTTGTTTTGCTCTTTTGTCAGCCAAACAATATTCCTCCCAGGATATTGACCTCTTAGTGTAGTCATGTGTTTCTCAAAAAATGGCTCAATAATCTCAAGGTGATGTAAAACGAACAAATGTGCTAACTCCATTGAGGATGAATCAATTGCCACAATTTTTTTCCCAGTAACACCTTGACCTTCTGTCCCTCCCGTGTGTCTAGGTTGTGGTACTCCAATAGCAACTGCACCCTTTAAGTATTCAGTACAAAATTCTGTCACTTCTTCGGTTATTGTCCCTTCTATAATACTTCCTTCAGGTCGATATCTATTCTTCATCCTTCCCTTCAAAATTCCCATGTATCTCTCAAACGGATACATGTACCTCAAATATATTGGACCACATAATTTGATTTCCCTAACAATGTGAACAACTAAGTGAACCATGATGTCAAAAAAGAGGGTGGAAAATACATTTCAAGTTGACAGATCGTAACAACAACATCACGTTGCAGACTGTCAAGTGTATCAGCATCCACGACTTTATTGCACACTGCATTCAAAAAGAAACATAGTCTTGTAATTGCATTTCGGACATCCTTCGGCAATATACCCGAATGACAACAGGAAGGAGATGCAACATCAGAACGTGATAATCATGAGATTTCAACCCGACCAATTTCAAGTCCTTCATTGACACAAGACTTTTCCAGTTAGATGAATAACCCGTAGGAACCTTAAGGGAATGAAGACATTTGCAGAAGCTGATCTTCTCATTCTTAGACAAAGTGTAACATGCTGGAGGTAAATATGTTCGTTTGCCTCTTTCTTGAGGATGCAACTCCTCACGTATGCCCATAGCTTGCATGTCTCTTCGAACCTTTATTCCGTCTTTTGTTTTCCCAGGTATGTTAAGCAAAGTCCCAACAACAGCCTCACCAACATTTTTGACAATATGCATAAAATCAAGACAATGCCTAACAGATAAATGTCTCCAATATGGAAGTTCCCAAAATATTGAACATTTTTTCCAGATGTTTTTTTGGGTAGATTTGGACGGAACACCGAAAACATTCTCAATGTCTTTCACCTTTTCATAGATCTCTTGAGAACTCAAAGGTATACGAGCAACACGTGTTTCAGTCTTTCCGTTGAATAACTTCCTTTTTTTACGGTACGGGTGTGCTGCTGGCAACAATCTACGATGACACATGTACACGTTTTTGCCAGAAAACTTTAGACGATCAGAACAAGTGTCGTCCTCACATATTGGGCAAGCAAATGTGCCTTTCACCGTGTATCCAGATAAATTCCCGTACGCTGGAAAGTCATTCACTGTGCAAAACAACATGGCACGAAGTGTGAAGTTTTGTCTGGCGTAACTGTCATAAACCATTGTCCCCTGATTCCATAGCAATTTCAAATCGTCAATCAGCGGTGCAAGATATACATCGATATTATGTCCGGGTTGTTTAGGACCAGAAATCAACAATGATAACATAATGTATTTTCGCTTCATACACAACCACGAAGGAAGATTGTAAATCACCAATACAACAGGCCAAGTGCTGTGTTGACTACTTAGAGTGCCGTAGGGATTCATCCCATCTGTACATAGCCCGAGTCTCAAATTTCGATTATCACTGGCAAAATCTTCAAATCTTCTATCGATAGTCCTCCACTGTGGTGAATCAGCTGGATGTCTCAGCTTATCATCATTTTTCCTTCCTTCTGCGTGCCATCTTAAATTTTGGGCATCTCTGACATTTGCAAACAGACGTTTGAACCTTGGTATTATGGGTAAATACCAAATGACTTTTGCTGGAGGACTTTTTTTCTTAGAATTGGATGATTGGCCGTCCTTATGTTTATAGCGTGACAAATGACATTTTGGACACTGATTCAAATGTTTATTCTCTCCTCTGTATAATACACAACTGTTTGGACATGCGTGTATCTTTTCGTACTCCACACCCATAGGACACATCAACTTTTTTGCATCATAAGTGGATGTAGGAAGATTGTTATCATCTGGAAGCATGTCGTGGAATAGTTCTAGTATTGCCGTAAAACTCTTATCACTCCAGCCGAATCTTGCTTTCATATTGAACAAGTGTAGCACGGATGTCAATTTTGAAAATTTGGTGCATCCGGGGAACAAAGGGGACCGTGATGCGTCAACTAATCTTTGATATTCATCGGGCTTGTCTGTGAAATTATCCTCAACATCTTGCAGCATAGAGTTCAGTTGTTCAATCTTTTCACTATCATCGTTGATTTCAGTGTCACTCTGATCACACTCATTATTAGGAAATGTGGTATCATCGGTAACCTTTCTTGTTTCACTGTTCTGCTGGGTGGAAGTATGCACCCTGCTACTACTTCTAAAGACTCGCCATGCAAAAACCATATCTTATAGTTTGGCATAAATCCACGTCGTGATAGATGAAATCTGATAGCATGTAGGTTAGGGAATTTGTTGCGAAGTTCGCATTGTGCACATGGACAGGGAATGTGAGTGTCGTTCATCCTTTTCTGATGATAGAGCTGCTTTGCAAAATTCATTTTCCACTTTCGATTCAAAATAATTCCCTCGCAGACCGTACATCCATTCACGGTCCATTCTACAAACAACCAGTCAAAATTTAAAAATATTTAGAAAAAAGTGTTATAATGTATAATAACTTAACTAACATTTAAAATATAAATATAAAAAATAACAATAACTAACCTATCTTCGGAAAAGGATATATATCGATATGTTCGTACGGCGAGTCTATAATATATATAATACGCTATTTTATATATACTACTTGGTTGTGTTATATGCATATTATATATATGTGTATACACATCTATAATATATATACTACTTGATTATATATATATATATAATATATATAGTTGGTTATTTTATTTTGTTATATTTATATATGTATACCTACTCAACTAACTAGCTACTAAATATAAATAAACTAACTACACAAACAATTTACAGAACACCTTGCTGGCATATACATTATTTTGTGGTTATTCTATCGTGTTATATATATACATATATTCCTGCAACTAACTATTATATTGTAATCAACAAATTATACAAACAATTATGCATGATAAATTGAAATTGATTTAGGTTGAAAAAAAAAACTAACCGGTATTTGGAAGGACGAGGATCAAGCGGAAGCGGGTGGCGAGTGAAGACGATGAGAGCTAACGCGACTACTACTGCCAATCTTGTGTAGTATCTAAATGAAGAAAACACAGTACAATTGATACGTCAATTCACCAAGTGAGTTTACCTATAATATAATTATTATAAAATAGTTTCACTAATTTACATTTACCTATAATATAATTTTTATAAATATGAAATAAATTAACTAAGTGAGTTTAACTAACTAGCTAAATTTACTAACTAGAAATTTAATTAACTAATTAAATCCACCTAGATACTTTCATAAATTACCCATCCAACTTCACATTTAATAAACTAATTCAGTGCAATCATAATTATCCATTCCACAATATGATATACTACTAAAACAGAAAAACTAACTAAATTCCTTAACAATAATATTTTTAACAACATATAAATAATATATATTTACAACAAATTAATTTATTTACTTACATTTGGCTTCTAATTTATCATTGTTAATATTTACAACTTGTTTCACTAATTTACATTTACCTATAATATAATTATTATAAAATATGAAATAAATTAACTAAGTGAGTTTAACTAACTAGCTAAATTTACTAACTAGAAATTTAATTAACTAATTAAATCATCTAGATACTTTCATAAATTACCCATCCAACTAATTCAGTGCAATCATAATTATCCATTCCACAATATGAACTACTAAAACAGAAAAACTAACTAAATTCCTTAACAATAATATTTTTAACAACATATAAACAGAAAATGGACAGAGCAATTCATCGAACACCTTGCGAGCATATAGTATATTTTCTAAATTGCCCACATATTGTATTTCCAAACAAACCTATCAAGCAATTACACTCCAGAATACATATATCAATCAACAATTACATATAAACAACAAATTAGGACCCAATTCGACAAAATTTTACAAGTTTCGAATCGGAAAAAAAACTAACCAAATCTCTTAATTCGATATCGTTTCTGGCAGCAGCAGACGGGGGTAGCGGCGCGACTAGGCGGCGGCGGCGACGGTGGCGTTAGCCTGGTGGTGCGGCGGCGACCGAGGAAGAAGAAGGCGCGATTTGTGGGCGAACTGGAGTAGAGAGGTCGAGGAAGAAGAGTGTTTTAGCAGAGCTGTGATAATGACGAGTCGGGGCTAGGGTATTAGAAATAAGATGATTTTCGGCGGTTCCTATAAACAACCGCCGAAAATAGCCAACTAAAATGACAATTTTCGGCGGTTGTATATAGGAACCGCCGAAAATCATGCTTCGATTTGGCTATTTTCGGCGGTTCCTATAAACAACCGCCGAAAATTGTCATTTTAGTTGGCTATTTTCGGCGGTTGTTTATAGGAACCGCCGAAAATAGCCTGACCGGACACACATTTTCGGCGAAAATGTAAAAACCGCCGAAAATGGGGGGCCGAAAATGGCCATTTTTCTACTAGTGATATGAAAAAGGATTCCAAGTAGAATTGGTATTCAAGACAACTAAAGTATTTACTTGGACCTTTTGGGTGTGACATAAACTTACAAAAACCAAAATATTTTTCTAATGCTACTTGAAGAAGACAACAAAAGTCAATTCCAATGTAAATTATATGCAGGGTAACTAGCGTTTGTTTAATCAGACATGTTCAAAATGCTTGTTCATACAAAATCAATACTTATTTCACCTCCCATAGCTTTGCACCTTTGCTGCTAGTTGTATTTTAAGCATATGTGAATCATATTTCAGACAGCTTGACTTGGATTTATGTGATGCACTTCTCTACTTTAAGTGTTAAGTTATAGATGTTGTGTGGTGACCTCCTTCTCTCCCCTAATCAGCTTAAACTTTTATGCAGATTCCAACCGATACAAACAGTACTTCAAGCCATTGATGAGGAAAAAAATGTGCAGAATTCACTCGTGAAACAAATTGGCTCATCTTTTCCAGATAGTTCTCTCCTCCTCGGTGAATATAGAACTTTATTAAAGTTTATGTTTGCAATAAGCCTTTGATGAGCGATTGATGACAATGCTATCTTTAGAATTGAATAATTGGTTACTCAGATTGTAAAGATGTACATTTGGATTATAATCTGCTGATTTCAGTGTATTGCAAGATTTTTGTGTACTGCATTTGAAGTACATTTGGATTACAATCTGCTGATTTCAGTGTATTGCAAGATTTCTGTGTACTGCATTTGAAGTACATTTGGATTATAAAATACCACATGCACTGGTATCACAGGCATTGAGTGTAATTCAGGTCTTGGAAATAAGATGGATGTTTCATATGGGTTGCTACTTTTAGTAGCAAATCCATCATTTTTTTTATTTTGTGTTTTGTTTTTTGTAACACATTTTGTATATGTTAGTATAGATGATCTTTACTTACAATAAAATTTGTTACTAAATCTTTTACAAACACATTATATAAGTGTTGGTATAGACTAAAGGATGTACACATTGTCTTTAGCAACATACAATTATTTGTTAGTATATGACTATAATTTTTACTAACACATAATAAAGTAATACTAAAATCTTATAGCGACACGATCTATACTAACATAAAAATTATATGATGGAATAGGTCTTAGGGTTTTTACTGGCACATGTTTCATTTTTACTAACACTTTTTGTGTGTTAGTAAAACTGAGTTTGTTTGTAGTGATGGAAGTAGTTGGGAAGCACAGAGTAAAACTTCCCAGGTTTCGTGGTGGCAAGCATGCATGCCTAAAAGTTAAAGATGAAGTCGTATTACTTGAACAAGTCAAAACTGCCATGGAGGTTGCAATGGAGTGAAAAATCAGCACAACTAAGTTTTTACAATATATTGTGTCGAGATGGTTCTAAAGGACATTGGGACAAAACTCGGTGACATGGATTAATATCTCCCTGATCAGGGGCGGAGCCAAAAATAGAAGTTGAGGGGGCAAAGATAGAATTATAAAAAATTAGGGGGGTCTTTTATTAATTTGTTCTAAAATTTTTTGTAATTTAACAAAGTTAAGGGGTGTTTTGCTCCCTTTGAAATACACTTGGCTCCGCCACTGTCCCTGATGCTATTTCATATGGTGTTAGGCCTATAAGGATAGGCTAGCTGTCTTTGAAAGATAGGTTGATGATGCGGGCTCGCAATGCTGCAATAGAAGAATAGCAGCATCACTAGTTGTTTAAATGCAGTGTTATGGAATGGTGTTTGACCAATTTATCAAGCAGTGGCGGGGATTTGAATTGTCTATGCATGCAGTTTAAGAATACGAGGGTGCTGAACAAAGCAAGAGTAAGGACAAAGTATGTGTCGCAATTGAAGACACCAGCAATCGGATCGTGTGTGTGTATAGATATTGGATCCGGAGACATAGAAATGAGGTTGTAGTTAGTGATATTGGGCCCTGTTTTCAGGCCTGTGTGCAGAACATCCAAGAGGAGATTTGAGCAAGATGGGCTAATCATAAGTTTAAGAAGAGTAGAGGGTAGAATGGTCAAATGTTGCTTGGTTTGAATCAGTTTTGATCTTGCGCTTCTAGTTATATGATTATCAATAATTCTTAGGAGTTCTTAGGTATAAAAATAAATTAAAAAATATGAGGGGAGCAGCGAGAGGGAAGAACTATAGTTTTTGGTTCGTCGGGAAGAATTTTTTAAGAACCCATAAAATGGGACCCATCATTTATTTTCTAATTATAATATATCAAATTTAAATATTTAAACCTTATACATTATAAAATTTTAATATTTTAAAACTAATAATAATATAAATAAACTAAATATATCAAAATTCTTAAAATCTCATTCTCTACAAAAATGAGATCCATATTGACTATGTTTTTCATATTTTTAATATTTATATTCATTAAATTAATATTTACTATGATATAAAAATGTGATACTAAAATATACTTGAAATTTAAAATATGTACCAATGTATTCATTTCTAAATTCATCATAATATATATGAATAATTTTATTTTATTTTTATTTCAAAAATATAATAAACTTTAATCATTAATAAAATATTAAGTTAGGATTATTTGTGTATAATTGAAAATAGTAGTAATAACCATTAAAAATTAATTTTTGTATATTAATAATAATTAATAAGTAAAAGAGAAATTTCACAAAATACCATTGAGTTTTTGTTTAATTCACAATATACCACTATGTTTTTAAAATTACACAGGATAACACTAAGTTTTTACTTATTTCATTAGATAACACTCTGTCACATATTTTGTTAAATGTTCCGTCAACATTCGAGGAAAATGACTAAACTACCCTTGTTATTAATTAACAACTTAAAAGTAATTTGTCATACTGATAAATTTCATAAGACACCACTTTTATTTTACTATTTATATGAATACTTTAGTCTTTTTTTCTAGAGACATTAATGGAACATTTAACAAAATATGAGATAGAGTGTTATCTGGTGAAATAAGTAAAAACTTAGTGTTATCCTGTGTAATTTTAAAAACACGGTGGTATATCATGAATTAAGCAAAAACTCAGTGGTATTTGATGAAAATTGTAAAATAACATGACAATTAGAGAGAGTTATAAACCAAAGTATGAGTTCTCTGATGTTGGTAAAAAATCGATATAGTTCTTAAATTGATGTGACAGTGAGAGAAATAGGAAACTCAAATAGGTTCTTTGATAATGATGCTCTTACCCTTCTCCGAGGAGAAAAATATTCTACATCCTCTTAAAATACATAATAGAGTTATACATAAAAGTCAAAACCACACACTGTGGCGTGTACATATAGTAAGTTTATTTCTATGCAAATTCAAACTACATAACACTGATATATATAAATATTTATATATGTATATATATAGTCGATGACTATGTTACTCCCAGCTGAAATTTACACTTTTCTTCATCATCTTATGGTCCTGTTCTTACCTCTAAGAAGCTACATATATATGTCATGATCATCTTCCTTGGTCACTAATTCCCTTCTTACTACAGATGAGTGAGACAGGAGCGGCAAAATCTATGCTAGAAAGACCCTAATCAACTAACCAACCCCACAAAGAAAAAAAAAACGAGCAAGAAGAGAAATTGTAGTTTAGAAAACATTGAAAGCAAAGTCCCCACACAAGGAGACTATGAGAAAAACCAAGGAAAGAAGAAAAAGACCCAGAGAAAATGACAGTAAAGGCTAGTAAAAACCAGCTGGAACATCCAACGACATCGTTTCAAGTAAGTCACCATGATCTTCCTCATCGTCATGCCCTAACCCACTACCGACACCACCACACATGGTAGACTCGTCAAACAACCATTTCTCAAGCAAAGCCAAAGGAGGTGACATGGTACGAAGCTGGTCGTTTTGATACCTTCCTTCTACACCACTTACTCCTCCAGTCATTCCCTTCCCCGCCGTAAGTGCAGTACTACGACCGATCATCGGTTTAGTCTCATCAGACAGATCATCTGACGTGGCAGAGGAAGAATAGTAGTAGTTATTAAAATGACGGGATACATCTGTAGCTTGCATGATTGAACCAGTCATTCCCTGTTGGTGTGGCGTTGGTGTAACTCCACCTTCACTAGAACTTGAACCGGACCGGGATTGAGACCAACCCAGTAGTCCACTAGCACGATTTTGACCCGGACCAGCCGGAGCTGTACTCGTCCAGTTCTGAAGCAGCTTCGCTATGTTGTCAGCACTGGATGCGTATGTGATGTTAGACGATTGAGGAAGTGGCTCCACTCCTACCGGTGGTTTCAACGGTTCGATCTGAGAAGGTTGAGTGGAGTAATTCGAAGGTGATGAGTTGGAGATTGAATCTTGATGTTGTGTGGTCGTAATAATGGTATCTCTGCGACGACCAGTGTCAGTGCCTTTGGGGTAAATTTCATCGACGGGTGATGGGAGAAAGGGGCTGTTATGATGGTTTTGATTACGGTCAATGAAAGAAGCTGGGGGTTTGTCGAGTGAGAGGCTTCACAGAGGGCTTGTTTGGCTAAATGGATATCGGTTTGAAGTCGGCGTTCCCACTGGCCTTTGGTGCTGGTGGTGGTGTAGTGGGTGGAGTGAGTGGAGGAAGTGGAGGATGGGGAGGATGAGAAACCGGCATCGTGGATGGAGGAAGATGGTGTGGAGTTGGGGATGAGATGGGTGTTGTTGTTGTTGGTAGGGGTTGGGATAGATTGGGATTGGAGTTTGTGGAGTTTCTTCTTGAGATGGGTGTTCCAGTAGTTCTTGATGTCATTGTCGGTGCGTTGTGGGAGGTAGGAGGCTATGGCTGCCCACCTATAAGTGCAGGCGAATTCAATATCATTAATTACAAAAAAAAAATCGGTATAATTGAGTGTTTTAATGAAATGTTTTGAGTTTGCAAGGTAATTAGTCTATAGTATTATTAAAGAACCCTAGCTAGTTAATTAAGTGGTTGAATTGATAAAAGTAAGAATTGGTAATAATTAAATTAGTGAAGAAAATTGTAGTAGTAAGTAGTAGATTAAGTAAGCACCTGTTGCCGAGAAGGGCTTGTAGGTGAACAATCATCTTTTCCTCTTGTTCAGTGAAGTTACCCCGCTTGATTCCAGGGCGGAGGTAATTAGTCCATCTTAGCCGGCAGCTCTTGCTGCATCTCATCAAACCTTTATACACACAAACCAGAGAAAATAAATTAAAAACATTTTTATTAGTTCAATTTTTATGAGAAATCGGTAGACCGAACATAGAGAGAAAAAAATACTAAAATTTCAAGAGTGTATGAGTACATATATAGATGCATGGATATATAGTAGCTAAAATGAAATGAAAATATTGGTGATTCAAGAGACAAGGATGGGAACCACTATCATGCATGTTCTTCAATAACCCAGAAGCTGAATTTCAGTAAGGATGTGACTCTCCCGATGATAGCTTTCTACAAACTAGTATACCTAAAAGAAAAATAAAGCTGAAGAATACCACAATAAATACCCTAGCTCTCACTCTCCTTTAATGCTCAAACCAACCTCTTTTGCCTTGCCCACTCTCCTCCCTCCCAATCTTAATTTTAATATCTATACTGACAAATTGTTCCTGCTCAACTATCATTCATTCCAGTATTTTACACTACTTTTTTTCGTTCCTTTTTTTTTTTTTTGAAGAACTTTCAAATCAAAGAAAAAAGATGAGGTGAGAAAAAATCATCAAACTCATCACATCAACTGAATGACGTGATGGGAGAATTTAGATCAGATGAGGAAACCCATGCGGTTTTATAAATCTAATCATATAATAATTAATCAAACATAAAACAAAAAGAAGAATTTTTTTTTTTTTGAAACCAAAACAAAAAGAAAAAAAAAACAAAAAGAAGAATTCAATATGAATTTTAGTACCTGTGTTAGTAGGGACTGCTCGCCAATTACCAGGACCGTGTTCTTGAATATAGGAAACTAGAACGATATCTTCTTCTGGCGTCCACGGTCCTTTCTTCACGCCTAATTTATCACAACAAGGCGGCCTTCCCATCTGAATTCTATCTATAGACTCTATCTTTCTATCTATGTTGGGACGATCGAAGAACCCTAAATTTTTCTGATCAGGAGATCGATTTTCACTGATAAACTCCCTCCCACCCTTATTACTCACTACTTACTACCTACAGATCTTAAGACATGTATACTGATCTAATTTCTTCTTTCCTTTTTATATAAGACAGAATCTCTTCCTTTCTCTCTGGTCTGATCTGGGTAATCGATTACTACCTGAGGAAAAGAAGGGTATCGTACTACTGTGGGGATATTTCTTTTTCAGAGAAGAAGAAGTTGAGATGAAGGAATAGAACCAAGAGTAGTGGTGTTTAATAACAATGTTAAGGTATTTGCCTGCCTCCGTACTACTGAGGGTGCTCTCTATCATACTCTTTACTGATATATATAAACTAGAAAGAAAGAAACAAAACTTTCTCTCCGCTGACCCCCCCTCTATCACCCACACATACACACACACACTCACTTACTTACTTACAGACAAACGCAAATCTGGGGCCATGGTTTTCGGATTCCTATAACTTCTCTTTCTTCCTCAGCTAAGCTGACTTTTTGCAAGGTTCAGTAAATGCACCCCCCGACCCCTCTTCTGTCATTCTTTTGACTCTCTATCCCACTGTCTGTTTTGTTTTACTAGTTCAATTCACCTCTTCCCCTCGATCGATCCACCTTTGCCCAACCGCGTTGTATTCAATGAACCCTTTTTTCGTTCCTTTCCCGTAAGAGTTTATACTATTTTAGTACTAGTAGTAGTATATACCATACCAGCCCAAGGGAATAATGGTGGTTATATTTTACAGATCCCACTGAATTGTATAGTATACTATCAACATTTGAAATAGATCAGCCGCACTACAGAAGCAGCAGTAACTTATAGTACTATAATGCATGTATGGTACTCAATGTGGTGATTAACCTAGCTAATCCAATGATTTCCATTCTTTCTACTAGTATACACTTCTCTAACCAGGGTACACTTTCATTTTTTCCATGTCTTCTTGATTGATTAAGTTTCTTTTTTTTTTGCCGGAGTTGTAATATTGTATTATAATATAAGAGTTACATAATATGTGGTTTATAGAAATTGAGAGGAAGAGTATTGAGAGTAAACCATCTACATTGGACAGATTTTACTGAATGTAACAAGAAGAGGAGAATAACGAACTTGGTAAACTAATTACATTAAGCTCTGTACATTACATTTGCTGGAGAGTATTTATAGAGTACTGAACAAAGGCTACATCAGCTAAGTATTGACATATACATTTCTCTAACATCCTCCCTCAAACTGAACTGGGTTTAGAACACAGTTGAAGTTTGCTTTGAAATAAACAGAGATAATCCTTTGTCATAGGCTTGGTAAAGTCATCAGCAAGCTGTTGTTTTGAACGAACAAAGTGAATAGAGATTGCACCACTGGTTACCTTTTCACGAACAAAATGATAGTCCATTTCGATATGTTTTGTTCTAGCATGCATAACTGGATTCTTGGAGAGATGTAGAGCTGACAGGTTATCACAAAGCAGCAGAGGGCATTTGGAAGAGGTAAGTTTAAGGTCACTGAGAATGTAAGTAAGCCATATTACTTCGGTAGTGGCAGCAGCAAGTGCTCGATACTCTGCCTCTGTGCTTGATCGAGCAACTGTCCTTTGTTTTCTAGAGGCCCCATAGATGAGATTTGAGCCTAGAAAAACACACAGTCCACTGGTGGATCGTCTTGTCATAGAGCAGCTTCCCCAATCAGCATCTTCCCCAATCAGCATCAATTAGAGGAGATGAGACCGAATCCATGTTATGACTTGTACTGATGGGAGTTCGAGCTGGATTTACTTTCAGCAACCCTTCTTGTTGAAGTAAATCATGAGCATACTTCTTTTAACTGAGAAAAAGTCCATGTTCAGTAAATTCCACTTCAATACCAAGAAAGTAGTGAAGCTTACCAAGGTTTTTCAAAGCACACGATTTGCCAAGATGCTGAATGATAGTAGAGATTAATTGTGTATTACTTCCGGTAATCACAATATCATCTACATACACTAAGATGATAACAGACCCTTGATTAGTATGACGAACAAACAGGGAAGTATCAGCTTTACTGCAACGAAATCCCAAGCCAAACAGAATTGAGCTCAGCTTATCAAACCAGGCACGAGGTGCCTGTTTAAGGCCGTACAGTGATTTTTGGAGTTTGTAGACCATCTGTTGTTTGGAGTTAACAATGAAGCCTGGTGGTTGTTCCATGACGACTTCCTCAATTAATTCATCGTGAAGAAATGCGTTCTTTACATCCATTTGACGGATTTCCTATCCATGAGAGACTGCAGCAGCCAAGACTATGCGCAGAGTAGAAATTTAATCACAGGACTAAACGTCTCCTGGTAATCCACACCAGGAACTTGGTGAAATCCTTTTGCAACTAAGCGTGCTTTTAACCTTTCAACAGACCCATCAGCCAAGTATTTTGTGCGAAAAACCCACTTACATCCTACTACATTCATCTTGGAGGAGCGTGGAACAAGAGTCCAAGTATTTTGCTGTATGAGAGCATCCATTTCGTCCTGCATAGCCTGTTTCCAGGCAGGACTAGCTAGGGCCTGTTTAACAGTCCGTGGTTCAGAAACTGATGAAGTTTGCTGAGAAATTAGAGCTTCTGGATTCTGTCTAGTTTTGGATCATGTCAGCATGTGATGTGTGTTGACGTTGTTGTTGTTTGTTTGAGCAATAGGTAGCTCAACAAAGAGGTCAATAGCTTCAGGTTGTTGGGAGTTGACTTCAGGTTTAGGAAGAGCTGTTTCAGACAGTGTGGGTTGGGATGATGTGGAGCTGGATATAGGAGATAGAGAATTATTAGGTGTGGAGATAGAGGGTTCAGTATGAGGATTGACATCAGTCTGAGAAACAGAAGTATCGATCATAATAGGTAAAAAGATAGGTAAGTTGGAGCTGGTGAGTCCTGTCTGATATACATGTGTTGGTGTTGCAACAGGAGCAGACTGCTTAGGTGCAAAAAGATCATCACAGTTCAGTCGATCCTTATCAACAAAGAGATTGAAGGTAGTGATGAAAGTATCTGGTTTCAGATGTGAGGAATTGTGTGATTTTTGAATGGCAAGACAGATTCATCAAAG
Source organism: Limonium bicolor (assembly GCA_023374045.1). NCBI lineage: Eukaryota > Viridiplantae > Streptophyta > Magnoliopsida > Caryophyllales > Plumbaginaceae > Limonium > Limonium bicolor. The sequence continues at coordinate 121,925,386 of CM041780.1, forward strand.
ACTACATGGCGAGAGATGTAGATCTTTTTAGATGGGGCATGATAGCATCTGTATCCCTTGTGGAGATGACTGTACCCAACAAAAATGCAAGGTAAGGATTTGGGTTCAAATTTGTGAGCAGTCTAGGTACGCAGGAGAGGAAAACTTCTGCATCTAAATATTTTTAGACAAGAATAATCTGGCTGAGTGTTGTATAATTTGACAAAGGGTATTTGGGATTTCAAGACAAACGACGGTAATCTGTTTATAAGGAAAACAGAAGTCATAAAGGCTTCAGTCCAAAAAGTTAAAGGAAGATTTGAATGATACAACAAAGTGAGACCCATCTCAACAATATGTCGATGCTTTCTTTCAGCCACTTCGTTCTGTTCAGGAGTGTGAAGACAGGAGACATGTTGAACAATTCCTGAGTTACTAAGGATCTCAGTAATGGTTTTGCTGAGAAATTCTTCACCTCCATCGCATTGAAAGACCTTGATTTTCTTTGTAAAATGACACTCTATCATCTTCTAAAACTTTACAAATATCTGTGAGAAATCTGACTTTTTTTAACAAGTACAACCAGGTAAACCTGCTATGATCATCAACAAATACTGCATAGTATCTAAAACCACTTGGGGAAGTAACCGGTGAAGGTCCCCAATGATCACAATGTATCTTTTTAAAGAAATCAGAAGCTACTCTATTATTTGAAGTAAAAGGTAGTTTACAACCTTTTCCCATTTGACAGCTAGGATAGAGTTCATAGTTCCTTTTCGAGGAACTAACATTGATTCCTTGCTATTTATTAAGAATGTGCATCATATTTGAATGAGGATGCCCCAGACGAGCATGCCAAGTTTCAGCTATAACATTCAATGTTGTTGACACCACAAGAGCTTCATGCGCAGACTGATCAACTGAATACAAATCACCAGTTCTGGTTCCCTTGATCAAGATTTTGCCTGTCGCACGATCCTTGATATGGAAGCCAAAAACAACAAATTCAACAACACAGAAATTGTCTTTAGTAATGCGACTAATAGATAACAAATTCCGTTGTAAATCACGTACAACAAGAACATTATTCAGGTTAACTAGACCATCGTGACTCTTCAATTGACATTCACCAGTGAACTTGATAGGTAATCTTGAACCGTTTCCAACAATGACAAAATCGTTACCTCTGTATGGTTTGGATTTAGCAAGTATACCTGTATTGTTCACCATATGTGTAGTGGCGGCTGAGTCAATGTAGATAGGAGATGCGCCTACGCTTTCCTCTAAAGTAAAAGTATTTAAAGCTTTAGGAAAAGAATCATCATTTGCAGTATAGGAGTGATCCCATCTGTAAAAGCAGGATAAAGCAGTGTGGTTGTTTCTTCCACAGATTTGACAAGAAGTATCGTTCGAGGAGTTTGAAGAGGAAGATACCGTTTGCTTTTTGTCTGAGTTCTGGTGACTGTTTTGTCTTCCAAAACCTCGACCTCTCCCGTTAAAATTCCTTCCTCCTCTACCCCGGTAATGATTTCCAGAGCCTCTTCCTCTATAGCCAGTGCTTTCTTGAGTGATAGTAAAAGCAACTTCTTGTAGATTCTCCTTGGCTACTTCTTTTTCTTCTCCTTCACGTAGATCGTAAGCTTCTATAGCAACGATGAATTCTTTAAAAGTGGGATAGGGTGCACGGGCTAACATAATAGATCGTACAACTTTGTACCATTTGCCGCAACCCTAAGTGAACATCAAAACTTTGTCGTCTTCTTGAACTGGATGTTTGATTGTAGCAAGGCTATCGCAGACAACCTTGAAATCCTTGATATACTCTTTTATAGGTTTGTCTCCAAGATTGAGCGATCGGAGTTTTTGTTTCAACTGGAACTTGTGATCTTTCGTCGATTGCAGAAATTCAGACTGCAGCTCACTCCAAATAGCTTTGGCAGATCTACATCCGACAACCTGATCAACGCAATCTTCAGAAATTGTTGCGATTAGCCAAGCTCGAACTAATGCATCCTTCTCCTTCCATTTAGCAAGATCGGAGTCAGTCTATCCGGAGTCTCCCTTTTGAGGTGAGTCCTTTTCTATCAGATCAAGAACATACACTGATTCGAGAAGATTGAGCATATGAGTCCTCCAGCTCAAATAATTCTTTTCTCCATTCAAGTTGATAGTTGAAATCCCGATCAGTTGATACAGATTCGCTGCTGAGAGTCTGAATCTTGATTCAGTCTTAGAACTTTCGTCTGAGATTGCTCCTGCTGTTTCTGACACGACTCTTGATACACTGCTGATGAGAAGAAGCAGATGCGTGTTGTTGATGCGGAAGAGCAAAGCTTAGCTCTGATACCATGTGGAAAGAGATAGAAATTGAGAGGAAGAGTATTGAGAGTAAACGATCAACATTGGACAGATTTTACTGAATGTAACAAGAAGAGGAGAATAACGAACTTGGTAAACTAATTTCATTAAGCTCTGTACATTACATTTGCTGGAGTATTTATAGAGTACTGAACATACTCAGAGAAGGCCACGTCAGCTAAGTATTGACATATACATTTCTCTAACAGTTTAGGCTATCCACAAAAAAAACTAGGTGGGATGACCTAGATGATGGGAACCTCTAAAAAGAACCCGAATAATATCGTGGACAATGATATCATTCTGATTGGCTTTAACAGACCTGAACTTAATGAGCTTCGAATTTGGACCATTGAATCAACTACACTCCAAAGGACTTACAACAGATAAGAATAAAAAAATAAAGTCCCAACAAGCTAAGTAGCTAGGATAAACACAAGGATTGTATAACTTATTTCTAAGTAGAGTTTGATCTTTTGAAAGCAGCAAACGAAGCAAAGCAAGAGCTGACCGCTCAGGAGACATAGTTGTCAAGATGCTATGCCAGTCTTGATGATTATGATCCCCTGAAATCATGAGTCCTCGCAGTCCCCAGTCTGGCTAGTGACTACGGTCAAATATCCGGAGCCAAATCCAAACTACCTGATTCCTTATTGTGAAAGAGCTCAACGATAATACTTGGTTCAAATATTACTTGCAATCTTCTTTCTTTACGTGGAGGACTAGTTTAGAAGGTGTTCCTGTATCCTTTGAGGAGCATCTCTTGGCGGTACAGTTAAAATTGTGTAGCTTGCTACAAGCCAACCTAGGTTGAGTCACCTCACCAGGCGAGACTGTGTTCTTGTCGATTCTTGCATAAGCTAGAGGCCCACCATCAAAGTGTGAACAAATTGGGGAATTGGGATGAGGTAAATCTGAGGCTTCAGTGTGAGCACCTTGATGGTTGTAAGTTCCTTATCAGGGTTTTCATGACCTTGGAAACCCACAACTAATCCTTCATGCATCACTTTTATTATCCAAGAATATTTTCTTACCAGAGCACATACCCGATGCTCTCAGCCATGGACCATAGGGGAAGATACCCGCGGGTGGATCGGAACGAATTGGATGTCTTTAGTGACGTGAAGAAAGAGGCCACGCCGAAGGCGGATGGAAGGCATTTTTTCATACGTGACCCGTAAGACTGAATCGCACCCTTCAACGTTAAACCGAGACCTTAAGACATCTCAAGATTGATTTGTGGATGTCCAAAAGAGCTCTGAAACACAAGAAGTCACCCGCCGGATGTCTTTCCTCATCATCATACTCAAGGAAACTCCTGAACTTGCTACTGAGCCCACATACATATTCTTTATTGAGAAAGATGATAGAGATGTCATGAATTCTTACCCACATGGCTAGCCATCGGAATTCATGATTGGTTTGAGCTTTTAGCGCATCAATGTGTTGGAAGATAAGGAGATAACCATCAAAGGACCAAGGGTCACGCTTGAGAATACCACCAAGCTTTACCCTCATCTCCTCCAACTCCATGGGTGAGATCCCAATTCATGCTCCGGTTGACGAGATTACGCATATCTTAATATAAAGAACTCACCCTCACCTTTGAGGGAGGTAAAACCACTTTTCTTGATGACCTCGCCTTCGATCATGCATTTCCCTCTGATCATTGTCTCCTATGCAAATCATTCTTGCCAAAAGGGGTGGATGTGAGAGTTGTAGATAACACTCTTAGCTGAGTTTGGTAGATTGAAAGAGAGCTCTAGATTTGTGTAGTGGGCAAGAATCTTTTTTCGTTTCGAATTTCCTAGATGGACTATGTGCATGTTGGTTGGAGATGGAAGAGGCAGAGTGAAGAGGACGGTGAGATGAAGAGAAGTAGGAAATATGGAGAAAGAATACAAGTGCAAGGAGTGATTTACCCATTCTCTCATGCAGACAGGCGATGGATTCTTAATTCTCTAGGCATATTCAGAAAAGAAATTCTTGGAAAAGAGAAAAAATAGACAAGTGGATGAGGACCAAACAGGAAGCTGAGAGGAGGAGCTCTAGCAGTAGTGTGGCTAGAAACTTACAAGAGAAGAACCCTCCGCTGAGGGAGAGAACTCCCGCCTAAGGGAAGAGAGCAACAAGAATGAATTGTTGCAAGTTTCTTTCATTTAGATTATTACCTAGAGATCAATATGTCATCGAGGTATACTTACAACAAATTAATGAGGGTGGAATCCTGCTATCTCTGTTTTTTTTATAATTCGGGCTTATCGCCATTTACTGAAAAATGAGTTTCTGGTAAACCAGGGGATGGTATAAATTGGGCCTCATTAAAACCTCACTAAGTAAAACCCATTGAGAAAAAAGCTTAGTGAGGAAAAAGAGTACCCACCATCCACATACAAGTCTGAGTCCCCAAACAAAGGAAAAGAAAACAACCACTATTAAACTCATCCTACAAATATTCCTTCAAAGAGGTCATGTTGACAAAACGCTCACAAGATAAAGGGAAGTCCTTCCACCACGTTCTAGTCCATCTCCAGACACCAAGCTTTATTCTAATCAATGTTAGCTCTGCCGAGAATTGTTCCTATTGAAAGATGAAATTATTCCTTGCTTGCCACATATGGCAAACACCATAACATAGGGTGGATCTCCAGATCCGCCTCGCCTTGCTGCCTAGGGGAATCGAAAACCACTTATTATATATCTCCCCTGTAGTCTCTCTTATTGTAATCTTCATGTTCCACCATAGTTGCAATCCGTCCCAGATCCATCGAACATACGTACAAGAGAAGATTACATGCTCCAAGCTTTCCATGACACGGTTGCACCATGGACACATTGAAAAACAATCACTTGAAATCTATCAATCTAACAAAGTATTTAGTGTTTTCTTCAATATGAACTTTTCTTTTAGCCACAATGTCTAGTTGATGCACTTACTTCTCGACGATGTAGAGGTTATTGAAGGTAAGGTCTCTAAGACCCATTATAAAAAAAAAAAAGAAACCAGGAGCAAATGAAGTGATCATGTAGCTTTTTAGACATCATATAAATTGATATTAATTAGATTAAAATGAAATCAAGATACGATAAGAACTTTCCTCTAAGTTCCCATTAGTGAAAAAAAAACAATAAATTACACCTGATAATTTACGGTTATAAAGCAAACTGTAATTAAATTAGAGGCCAAAGTTAATTAGTTTGGGTTTGTTATGTAACTATAATTTACTAGTGGGCCGGAGGTGAAGGTGTTATTTTCTTTACAGACTTTAGATTACGGTTGTAAAAGAAACCATAATTTATAGGTGGTGTAGATCTTTTAATTACGGTTAGCATAGAAACCGTAACTAAAAGTCCGTAAAAAACCCCACGCGTATAGTTAAAACATCATAGTTTCACATGTTTTTGTTACAATTTAAAATGATCCATAATATAAATATTTAAATAATAAAACATTATTGTGATGAGCCCAATGAAGTTGATTTATAAATTTGTAAAAGTAATTTTATTTCACAATAATATACTTTAAAATATCCACAATAATAAGTTTATGAGTTCTAAAAAACATCATTTTAGTTTGTTGCTAGGTTTTGTTGTGTTTTCAGACATGATGAGTTTGTTTAGTTTTGATTTAAGCATCATTTATTTGAATTTTTCTATGTGATTGTAATTTGAAACAATTCCTATACTTTTGCAATCGAATGAAATTTATGGATCTTTTGGAGCTGCTTTTGTACTGATGTTATCATGTAATTTAATTTTTCTATTGCAACATGTTTTTGTTGTATTTGTAAAACAAAAAAATATTAAATAAAACAAAAGAAACGTTTTAAGAAGAAACTGTAACCTAAAGCCCTTTAGTGTGCGCGCCACTAAGGCTTTAGATCATGGTTTCTTGCTAAACCGTAATCTAACGTCCAACTTTAGATTATGGTTTAGCAAGAAACCATGATCTAAAGCCTTAGTGGCGCGCATATCAAAGGGCTTTAGGTTATGGTTTAGCCTACCCGTATTTTAAATTTCTCCAAACCAGTGCCCGATTAAGACTTTTAATTACGGTTTTAAATCATAATTAAAAAGCTCTTGGGAATAGATGACACAGACATTAATTATGGTTCAAAGTCGTAATTAAAGGGGCTTTTAATCTTGATTAATTCCTTCCTTTCCACTAGTGTCCAAACCCTATGAGACAATAATATCCCCAGAGACTGGTATAGTAATGTGTTATTCCATTACTCTTCCTAAAGAAAGTGAAAAGTACAATTAAAAACATATGTGTTCCAATGCTCCTTAATCCAGACTCTATAGATTTCACTGAGAACCTTTTTCATGAGCTATTGAATTCAAGAGCTATACTTACAAAATTGAAGGTAGTGATTTATAACAATTTTTCATTATAAACTATGGTTGACAAAGTAGGAAATCTAAGTTAGTTGTTTAAGAAAGATCCCTTGCATAGAAGATTTAGTTCAACTATATGTCATTGTTTTCTCCAGTATTCAATTCCTTAATTGATGATGCATATGCATTTTTTAAAGGGTAATGATTTTCAAGTATATAGTAAATAAACTGTACAAAAGTTGATACATTGGGGGCTCAACATATCACTTAACAAAAGCAACCCTGGGGGTACAAAATGACCAAAAGAGGGGTAAGGAGCACGAAAGTACAAAAATGAATGCCCAAATAATGAGGAAGAGGGGGTGGTGGCGATGAAAAACCTCAATTTAAGTACAAAGAGCTCAGTTTTACCTTGCTTACACCTCTTATATAGATGAAGTAAACTGAAGTGGTGATAGAAACTCGCCTTACTTGGTTGAGGGGCCTCCTTCTTTTGCAATAGCTTGCAAGAAATCCCATCAATGCAATTGTGGAGGCTCAAGCGATTGGTGGGTATCCCTATCCAGATCCAGTCACAAATAGGCCACCAGATCCTGAAGGAGAACCTGCAATGAAAAAAAAAGATGGACACTAGTCTCTTGAGCATGCTCATACAACCAACAAAGGTTATCAAGAAGAATGCCCCAAGATTATAGTTTGTCAGAAGTTTTAAGATGTTCTTTCAGCGTGACCCAAAAAGTGAATTTGGCTTTAAGGATAGACTAGATGTTTCCAGTATATGTCAAACCAGTAGAAAGGCTAGGCAGGGTTAGTGATGTAGTTATAAAAGTTGCACACCTGAGGCTGGCAGGGGTATGAGAGAAAGAGGGAGGAGGCAAACGGGGTAGAGCCACAAGATTTGATCTATCAGTCTCTAATCTGAAGTAGAGATTCCCAAACCTAAGGATCATCCCCTCTTTGGGTAGCGAACTAGATGTTAGAACCCTCGTGGTGAATGCTATGAATCCACTGAATGCATAACCTCTTAGTGTTATGGATGATAGTTGATATAGATTTAAGAAAGAAATGCATGTTTCAGCTATGGATTTCCTTGAAGCCGAGGCCCCTAAACTGCTTATTTTCTTCGCTTTCTACATTTGTGGTCATTTAGGTATGTGTGTATTTCATACCACTTTTCAACAGTGTTTCAAGGTTTTTATAAATGAGAATAGGTAACTCTTGGATTCTTTTTGTTGTTACTATTCTTTTTCTTGATCTCGTATATTAATAAATGTTAGCATTGGTTCTAGTTTGTTAGCAAAGAATAGGCTAGGTCATTATCAGGTAAGAGAGACATCACGAGTATATAAAAGAATATTTATTAATTCCATCGAAAGTTTCATTATCCTAAGATGACGTGGTTTCAAGTTGAAATGTAACATTCCTTGCACAAGTGTACGTAGTTGGTCCTTCTACTATACCTGTTTTAGTATTGAACTTCACTTTTCCACAATCTAATTGTCTTACAACACTAACAAAAAAATTACCAAAGAGCCCACATCTCCCCTCGATGCATGATGAAGATATATGGACATCAGGAAATCTTTTGACACAGTCGACTGGACCTTCCTCCAGGACACTCTCTCATTTCTGAACTTTCCCCATAAGTTTAGTAACTGGATCATGCAATGTGCCACTTCTGCTTCCTACTCTATCAAGATTAATGGCTCCCTTTCTGGGTTCTTCAAAGGCAAGCACGGCTGCGCCAAAGAGACCCACTTTCTCCATACCTCTTTGTGATGGTTATGGATATGCTCTCCCGCCTCCTTGACCAACTCCCGCTGTCTCCAGGTTTCCGCTTTCACCCGTCTTGTAACTCTCTCTATCTCTCCCATCTTCTTTTCACAGATGATGCCCTCTTGTTTTGTAAAGGGGACCATGAATCGATTTCCCTCATGCTTGGCAAAGTAGAGCTATTCGCTAAGGCTTTGGGGTAAGTCTTAATCCCACTAAATCAAACCTATTCCTTTGAGGGGTTAGACCTCCTTTAGCTGATTCAATTCTCTGTTGCACCGGTTTCAACCTTGGTTCGTTTCCATTTCGCTACCTAGACATCTCATTACCGCAAGGAAGCCTGAAACCACCGAGTTTAACCCTCTCACCGACAATATTCATATTACCATCTCTTCTTAGGCTGGAAAATCCCTTTATTTGTCAGTCGTCTATCTCTCATACAAAGCACTCTTTTTGGTATTGTTGGATTTGTGGCTTTATGCATCTTATCCCCAAAAATTTTATCAAGAGCATCATTAAGTGTTTCCGCTCCTTTCTCTGGTCCGGTGAGACAAGCTGTAACACCACCCCATGGTGGCTTGGAATACCATCACAAACACAAAAAAGCATGGAGGCTTGAGTCTTAAAGACATCCACAAATGGAACATGTGTTTTATCCTGAAAACTATCTCCTCTATCACCAATTACGCGAAGCGTCTATGGATCTAGTGGATTCACAACCTTTACTTGCCTAGTCATGACATTCGGATGGTAGATGCTAAAGGAAACGACCCCTGGGCATCAAAAACCATCCTCCATACTAGAGATTGGTGGATCAAGCAATGTGGTTCCACCGATGATGCCTCCTCTTTGCTCTGATCCTACCCTCCCAATCCCCCCGTCAGTCTCTTCTACAATGACGTCTTCCAGCCTGCAAGATTGTTTGTCTAGCACAACATTTGTTGGAAAACCTGGTCTATCTCCAAAGAAACATTTATCCTATGGGTTACTCTTAGAGGTAGACTAAAAACTTGTGATAAGCTCCAATCTTGGGGCAATGGTCTTGCTAACAGGTGCTGGCTTTATGAGCATGAGCATGCTCATGAGACTAGATACCATCTCTTTTTCCAATGCAGGTTCTCTAATAGGGTCTGGTGGAGCATTTGCGATTGGTTGGGGATTCCTATGAATAGGACTAGCCTCTGTAGCTGTTTCTACTGGATTTCCCGCTACTGCAAGAGGAATCATCCGATCGATCGAGTGAAAAGAGCGGCCATCGCCAACGTGGTCTATTACTTATGGATTGAAAGATACAGAAGAGCCATGATTAACCAAGCAAGGGATCCCACACTCATTGTAGCGGACATCCAAGCTGCCACCAAATCTATTATTTGGATGAAGATGTGTCTCTCCAACAAAGACTCTCACTGGCTGGTCAGGGTGCTTTGCTCCTAGTACCTTATGTTGTGAGGGATAATTTTGTTCTCCCCCTCCTTGACCCTTTGGATGGCACCACACTTGTATATGATAGTGAGGGTTTTTGTATATCCCTCATCCGCTATCCCCCATCCCCTAGCCTTTTTGTATATCATTCAGAATCTGATATATATGTCCCCTATATATCACTTTTGTAAAAACACCTTTATTTATTTATATATATCATTACCTTTTTTAAAAAAAAAAACACTAACAAAAAACTCTTTTCTTTTGTCTATCTTCGTTTGTACCACAAGTCCTTCATCCCAACTCGAAGAAGATTTATCATGAGTGATATAGCAACAACCTCTAAGAAAACCAAAATTTTACCCATTTGTTGGAAAGTATCCCCCAATATGGGCTTAATACTTGGACAATTAACATTAAAGGGTACACAAGAGGACTCGTCCAGCGAAGTAAATAATGTTTCTTGACATGCGCCTTGATATCCCCACCTTCATTCATTTGGAAGTCAAGTAACCGGGCATAATTAATCACACATTTTGGTTTAGCAAAACTTCTAAAGAGCTTGCGCTGTTTCATCTTCTATCCCACCAAGAAAGAGTGAGTAAGGCAAACCCCATTAACTTTGCTATGAATAATATTTATAATCATGCATTAAATTTCAACATGCACTCAATAATTGAAGTCAATAGATCGATAGTAATAAATATTTTTACACGTATAGCAGCAGTAGTTCAGGGTCTGTTCTCGTCGACATAGTTGAAAAATCTACTAAAAATAAATATATTCTCATTAATACCTGAATGTATCTAACTAAGCCCATGTGAAATTACTCAAATAATACGAGTTTCAGTTGATTATTTTTGTAAAATAAAAATAAAAATAAGGGGTAATGAAGTTATGAAAAAACATAAGCCAGTTTATAAAACTTTCCAACCAGCTAATACTGGTATAGGCAGTCTATTATGATAGTAATAATCTTCATATCCCTAATTGTGTATAAGAACTTAAAAACACGCAATAATTTTCATCACACTCATAAACTGAACTATGTTGAGAACGGCGCATTAAGTGTGTGTGAATACAAAGGTTATCATTCTTTGCAACCTCGTGATTACTGTAAGACTGAAAGAAACTTTTGGAAAGCTCTGGTAGTCAAGATGCTTAAGATTGTATGTAAACACGAGCGTCGGCAAAAGTTGCCTCGATTAATTGCTCGGCATCATTTATCTCAAGAAAAAGAAAAGGACACGTATGAACGATCGGTGCTAGAAGTAAGCGCACATATGACCATGTCAAAAATTCGCTTTCAAGAATTGTTGTTCATCTTCCAGCCGGTGTAAACTTCCCTCATAGGTGTAATGTACTAGTGGACTCCCTTCAAATTTCTCCTTTAGGCGAAAGTCTTCTCCCTTTAGCCTGTTTCTATTATGGTTGTTTTTTCGGATGGTTTTTCTCACCTTTTCTCTTCTTAATACTACGGTTTATTTATTCTTCTTTCATTGTTAAAAAGTTACTGACTTTTTGGAAGCTCCATCTTAGCAATCAATGCCTTTTTTATATATAATTTACTACTAGGCAGTTATGGGCAAAGTACGCACTACATGTGGTGCACTTGCCAAATACAGGAAATACCTGAACAAAAGGATAGCTAAAACAACCAAAATAATGATAGCGACAGGAAATTACAGCGAGAAAACAGGTTTTGCGAGCTAGTGACTATGAGGAGCCGCAAGTATTTGGATCAACATTACAGCTGCAACCATTCCCAGACATTTCACTTGATAGAGAAGGCTGCCGTGTCCCAATCGGTCTTTAATTCTTTGAAAGAAAGTCTGATCCTAAGGTAAGAGACGCACAGAGGTTTCAAGTTATTTTTGATAGAGAACTCTGAAATTTAGCAAAGGAGTATTTATTTCGGGTGCAGGAATCTGAGAACGACTGATTTGGTTTTTGAAGTCAAGTATCTTGAGTTCGGGAGGGAAGTGGAGGTGGTGTTGCGATTGATATGTGCCCCTGTTTCTCCCCTTTGTGCTCCCTACTCATTGGTTTGGCATACTGCATGCAAGTTCCGAGGGATGGGAGATGACCGGTTGAAAGCGTCAACTCCCTTGTTTTCCTCTCCTTCGCTCGTTGATGGATTTGATGGCGGTGGAGCTCAATTTTCTAGTAGATTTAGCTGGCTGATGAGATGAATTTGACTAAATAAATGATGCTAGACCACCGATTCCCCAAGTCTGGTCCGCGTTTCATTTTTCTTTGCATCTGACCTAGCTGGATGATGATTTGGTCACCAATTCCAGTGGATCTCGTCTTGCATGGTGGTGAATGGATGTTATTGGTGGTGGTGGATGGATGATGTTAGAGACCACGCATTCAGCCCACAACTTCCCTTTCGTTTAGCTCTTTCCTTCTTAATTGACCTTGAGTGGAGGGATTTTGCATGCCCCAGTTGCGCCTTGCATCTGGCGACCTATCGGGATCGGCGCTAGTGGTTGGATGGTGATGACATGTGCTATTTCCATCCTGGTAAGTCCAATTCAGCGCTTGCAAGTGGTAAACTCGGTGCTATTTACGAAGGGGAAGATGATTGAGATGATTGATGAGGGACAGAAATGGCGTTAATTATCTTTGTTTTGCTCTGTCGATCTACTTTTAGTTTAGTATTAGTTGTTTTTAGTTTTTTTTATAATTTGGGCTTATCGCCATAGCGTGTAGTTTAGTCTTTGAGTCGGGTTTATGGTTGGTTTCTGCCTACTACTCGTGTGATTACCCATATGGTCTAGTTGATTTTAATAGTATCCCCAAAGATTCAAACTCTTAGACATATCATTTTGGTTGGTTGTCTTCTGGTTTTGTTCTTCTAGTATGTAACTTGTTTTTTTTTATAGTTTCTGGTTTTACCCAGGTTGGGACAAACCCCAAAGTTTACAACGACATAGGAGTTACAACACAAATAAGAAGTAGCATAATAGAGGAAACTAGAAACTAGAAGCGACAATTAGGAAAACTTGGCTAGCAAAAGCGAGCCTAACAGAGAGCTAAGTTAAGAAGAACGGAATTTTCAGAGCTCTTGCTGCTGACTACGGAGGCCTGCGCAACAAATCAAGGAGGTTTCTAGAGTTGCAGAAACTGATTAAAGATAAAGAAATAGGGAGAGTGGATTTTGCCTTCCAGTCCCACACCAACCGCTTCACAAGGAATGACGCTTGCTGCCAGTTTGGGTCTTGGTTCCTGAAAACTTTATCATTTCGCACTTTCCAGATCGCCCACAAAGAATGGATGAAGATTGAAGTCCACAGTTTCTTGTATCTTGAAGGGACAGATGAGCCGCACCATTGTTCAAAACATTGGGCGACAGAGGAGGGAAAGACTGTGTATATCCCCACCAAGTCAGCAGTTCGTTCCATAGCTTGCTCGTCTCCTGACAATGCAAAAAACAATGTGATCCTGTTTCAATGTTGCGTCTACACAGCACACACCATTGCTGATTTAGGGGAATAAGACTTTTCTCAAAGAGCAGGTCTTTGGTGCATAATCTGTCTTGCAAACAAAACCACGCAAATAGTTCGATTCGTGGGGGAGCCAGCTTCGACCAAAAAAGTTTATGCCAACTGGGCAGTGATGGAATGGCAGAATCGTGCAAAGCTTTGTAGAAAGAAAAAGAAATGCTGGTGTAGTGACCATCTATGGAGACCGCGTCCAGGTAAGGCGATCAGATATGGAGCTGCTTTGATATCACATTCATTAATGGCTTGGAATAATTGGTTGCTGTCCTCTATCTCATATTGGAACAGAGGCCGTCTCCAGATGAAGCTCCAAGTCCAAGTTGCACCATCCCACCAGCCTAATTCAGAGATCCTTGCGAATTTCTGTTCATTGACCACGAACAATCTAGGATATTTATCCTTAAGTGTGAAGTTCCCAAGCCAAGGGTCTAGCCAAAAGCGAATTTGATTTCCGTTCCCGACTACCCATCTGGTGTTGGAGTCTATAATTTGCGCCATTCTCGATGACCATGAACTTAAGGACACTATTGTTTTCCATGGTCCACAACCAGCAGAGTGCTCCCAGCTTTTGTCAAAGATTGGCACTTCAAGGCTTATGTTATAATTGGATCTTATGATCTTCTTCCATAAATGATTACCGTCGGTTTGGAAATTCCACCACCACTTAAAGAGTAGGGCTGCATTTTTTGATTCAAAGTCGCAAATTCCCAAGCCTCCGTGAGATATTGGTCGAGCAAGTTTCCTCCAAGAAAGAAGGGGAACTCCTCGTGAAATTCCATCTCCCCACAGGAATGTTCTCTGAATTTTATTGATCTTCTGGATGACCCCTTTTGGTATTCTAAAGAGGCTGAGGTAATACACCGGCATGCTGTCAAGTACTGCTTTTATTAGCACCAGCTTACCGGCTCTTGAGAGCGCTGTTGCTTTCCAGCTTGCTAAACGCCTCTTAATTTTTGAAATAACTGGGTCCCAAGTCCGACATAATTTTGGGTTTGCTCCGAGGGGACAACCAAGGTATGTCGTGGGCAAATCGCGAATTGGGCATCCGAGGAGGTCACTTATCTCTTGTTGCAGGCCAGGTGATATGTTGATTAGGAAGGCTGAGGTCTTGTCCCAATTTACTTCGATACCGGACATGTCACTGAACCAAGAAATTGTCCACTTCACTGTTTCTAAGTCTTTCAAAACAGGTTTGTTGAAGATGAGCGTGTCGTCGGCAAATTGGAGGTGGGAGAGGCGTGTTGAATGACATCCTATCTCCAATCCTTCTCTTTCACCTTGCTGAATACCTTCATCTAGCATCCAGTTCAAAGCTTCAGCAGCTAAGATGAATAAGAGAGGAGAGAGCGGATCACCTTGACGGAGACCACGCTTTGGCTTGAAGGGGATTGAGGGAAACTTGTGCAATGCAAGTGTACTTATTGCTGGATGATAATACTCTAGGTTGTACTTTGATTGATTATATGTTGCTTTATGGTTATAATGAAGTTTAATTAAATGAAAGTCGGTGGTTTAAAAAATCTTTCAACCTGGGTAACTTGTTTGTTTTTTTATCGATTTATTCCAACATAATAAATCTGCGTACTGTGAGATTCGGTGCACTCAAAACTGTAGTGACTATATAAGGTATGGGCCTTCCATCGATCAATCTTTAAATGATTTCTTGTAACTCTGGGTTTCTTATAATATTAATAAACATCAACAACCACTCCAGCCTGCATAAATATGAAGAGGATGGCGCGCGATATAAATGGACCATATAATATACTACCATCTATATGCATTTCTTCCTATATATATACACACGCTCCTCAATTGATCATCCTCATAATTAAGTTTTGGAATAGCGTGGTAGGATGGAAAACCTTGGTAATTTACGGGGATTGACATAAATAGAACACTAGCTTCTCAAATAATATGACTATATTATATATATACTCCGTAACATACCGGAAACATAATGTTTTATAATAATTATCTCAAGCGGTGATCCCGCGCGATTATAATCCTTCTAAAGGAAAAATTCCGCGATTATAGACCAAGTAATCTTAAATAGTAATTAATGGCGTACAAGATATAAGTAGTAGATCGAGCAGGTGAAACTAGGCAGAACTTGATGTTGATTAAGCTGATTAATTGAGTTGCGCAATCAATTATTAAGCTGCATGCAAGTGGAGTGGATCAATCTATTTATTAGGGTGACGCCATTATTCATTGAGAAGTCGACACGTGCACTTTTTACAGAAGAGTGTGTTACTTGGCTGAGAACGAGCCATGAGGTGACAGATCCAGGCGCGCACGGTTTAGTTTTTTTTTTTTTTTTTTAAAAAAAAAGCTAATAAATAGTACTAATATATAGATACATAAAATATTTATGAAACTTGAGCTCATGAGTGGTGATATAGATAAATCGGGACAACTACATTGCCCATTCATGGGGTATTGAGAAATTACAATGCCCTATTCATGAGTTTTAGAAAATTATTGTGTTCACCCATGAGGTATTGAGAAATTACAATCCTCATCCATGAGTTTTAAAAAATTACACTGTCCACCCCTATACTTATTAAAACGAGGTGAATTTGAATATGTAGAATAATGATTACCTTAAATAAGAACTTAGAAAAAGGTAAATTTTTTTTGAAAGAAACCCTAAATTTACATTATATGACCTCTTAAAGGTCAAATAAATGAAAGATACCTAAAAATAATAAATAAAGAAACAAAACCAATGATAAAGCGGTAAATACATTGCAATTCCTTGTAATTTTGCGTGATTTTTCTTCAATTCCCGACTCTAACATTGTAGGTAAATTTGAGTTTCTTTTTAATTGGTTTACATTTTGAATCGTTCCATCAATATAATATTTACTAAGATCTTCATTTTCATCTCATTTTAATAAGTACATGGGGGCATTGTAATTGTTTAAAGTTCTTGGGTGGGGATTGTATTTTCTCAATACCTCATGGTTGGACAAGGTAATTTTCTAAAGCTCATGGGTGGGCATTATAATTTCCCAATACCTCATGGATGGGCACTGTAGTTTCCCTAGATTATATCGTCTTCTTGGATGAAATAATAATTGTTATTGACCTTCACCACAGGAATCAGTTGTACGATAATAAAATACATCCTTAAACAATTGTCACATTTAATTTGATCAATTATCACATAAAGTTGAACAACCTTTATAATAACACATATAAGTTTCACATCAATTTGAACATCAAACATTAATTTGAACAACTTCTGAGTTTTAATGAACGGTTGTACAATGTTCACTGTATAACCGGTTGTACAATAGTATTTGTATGCCTGTGAAGTGGGTTGATAATAGATTGGACAAAAATTGGTCTTAATTGAAAAATTGAATTGATCCAATTATATATGAATTTAAATTTAACCTAGTAATATAATTTAAAAAACTATTAATTGAAATTTGAAACAATATAAACTGAACTAAAAACAGGTCTAACCAAAAACCACATAGTTAAAAGTTACCTAAACCACAATCATCCAAATTGAAGTCATTCAAACTCCCATCATGACCCACAACTTGAATGCTGAAGATTACCACATAACTTGATCAAACACGTGAAGGGAGAGTCCAATAATAATCTACCCCAACATCTGAGTTGAGAACGGAATCTAAATGCTTCATATTTTCATTTTGCCATTCACTAGTGGAAAAATGTTTTAAACCACGGTTATTTGCTTATATACCACGGTTAGGAACCGTGGTTTATGCTCCCGTCGCATATAGAAATTGTCTATATACATCAACCGTGGTATAAAAGTAGACTATATACCACGGTTCTCTCCTTAACCGTCATTTAAGACCGTTTTTGGACGCGGTCCTCAACGATTTTAAACGACGGTTAAGGAGAGAACCGTGGTATAAAGCCCTTTTATATGACGGTTAAGGTCAAAACCGTGGTTTATTATCTATAAAATCAACGAATACCACGGTTATACATATAACCGTGGTTTATAGTCTATGAAATTTTTCAAAATCGCCGGCGATTCAGAAGCGCCGCTTCGCAGATATCAAACACACACAAAGAGAGAATGAGAGGCTAGAACATGTGTGTTCCTTGTTTGCGATTTATGGTTGCAAAATAATGAGTGAAGAATGGCGTAGTATGTTCCTTGTTCGCGGTTGGGTTGCAAATTACCGTGAAGTTGAAGAGAATGAAGAACGGAGGCGTAGGTCATGTACCTTGTTCGCCGGTTATGTTGCGAAAATTACAGTGAGAATGAGTGAGTGAGGATGAGCATGTTCGTTCGCAAGTGTAAGCTGCAAAAATTACCGAAAAACAAGAGAATGAGTGAGAAGAGCATGTTCCTTGTTCGCGGTTTAGGATTGCAAAAATTACCGTGAGCTAGTTGAAGTGAATGAAGAATAGTTGCAGAGCATGTTCGTCGGTTTGGGTTCCAAATTATCGTGAGGTTGAAGAGAATGAAGAAGAGTTGCAGAGCTCGTCGATCGGTTAGGTTCCAAAATTACCGTGAAGAGAATGAAGAAGAAGAGTGCGTCGACATATATGAGAATAGAGAGAAAGCGCCGCGTTAAATTTCGGCCGAAAATTAAAATTCCCGCCTAGATTATATACCACGGTTGATCAAAAAACCGTGGTTTAATTACAAGATGTGCAATATAAATGACGGTTGCCTAGGAAAACCGTCGTATATTCACTCCGGCATGTACTATATACCACGGTTCCCCTGAAAACCGTGGTATATAACTAACCTTATACGACGGTTCCGGAAAAACCGTGGTATATGCGCTCTGGAATGCACCTTAAACGACGGTTTCTATTAAAACCGTGGTTTATAAACTTTAAACCACGGTTTTCCACTTAACCGTGGTTTAAACGCCGTCATTAAAAACATTTTTTCTACTAGTGATTAACTCCAAGAAAGAAGAATATACTAATTCTACCCTCACCAATGAGCAAAAGTACAACCGTCACTATAGGCTAGAGATCGATAGTTTTCCATTATGCATTACCAAGGCACCTTGGGTACTAGGGATAACCTCATGAACCTCCCAAATGAAAGGAATCTTCACACTTGCTCCTAGGGCCTTCTTACCTGCCGATCGATATTAATAAGTTTACAGCTGCATTTTTCTCATAGGTAATGACAAGATCCTTGGGTCGAACGAGTCACAATTAAGTTTTTCAAAGTTGCATAGCCCGTTATTAGGAAGAACTTTCTAAAGCTATTAAAAGCTTCTTCCACTCATGTGGAATTCATAATAATTCAACACCACCCTCATTTCCCTCATCCCCAAACGTGATATTGCCTCCACCCTCGTTGACTATAGGCTTATCTCTTGCTGTAATACTACTTAAAGGTCATTCATAAGATTTTGGTGGGTGACTAAAGAGATTCTCTCTCATCCCTTATTAGCTTCGGCTATGCTTCCATCACTAAAAGAGACCAATATTTGATAACATTCAACAAGGCTTCCTTCAAGAATGATATACCTCGGCCTTATCTTGCTTAATAAAATTAGATCTCAGACCTTTGTTTTTAGAATATGTGTGGTTAAAAGGATACAAGTTATGGTTAGTTTGTGTGGCACCAAGGTCCTCTTCATTTTTTTAGGATTTTGCAAATAAGGAGGCAAACTCTTAACTATGAAGAAGGAAATCTTAGATTCGGGGTGCCAAAGTTTCTTGAAAAAGGAGAACATGAAGCAACTACTGACTAGAAGTTCCCAAGCCTCTTTAAAAAGGGGGATGAATGAAGGATCCTCAACCCAGATATTAAGAAATTTGATGCCTTCTCTCATCCAAAAGACTTCCTAAGGAAGATAATCATAAGGTTGTGGTCCGAGATCATAGGCAAAAGAGAAGTGGCAAAGGTATAGGGAAATAAAGTATCCAATCTTCATTAACCACTAAGTGATCTAATTTCCCACACTTTGGTCATGCACGTATTGGCTATTATGTCATGTAAGAAGCGCCCATGGTATCACAATATGTTGGCCTGCTTTACGCATTCCTCAAATTCTCTAATATATCTAATAGTGGGATCTAACAACCTATTCTATCATCTAAGAATATAATGTTTTTGAAATCACCAGCCTTAATCCAAGGCCCATGGACTTCTGGTGAGGTTCCATAATCTCTCTTCAATATTAAGACCTTTTAGGCATAGCATTAAAGCAATAAATGATGGAGAATTAACCCCAGTGCGGTCGTTTGAAATGAGATCATTTGAGTACATGACTCAAGAAGATGAGGTGGATATAGACAGAGTTGAAAGGAACCCAGATTTGGCCATTTGGGTGGGAGGAACAGTTGTCGGAGACATTTTAAGAGGGGGAGAAGCGAAGATGAAGGGATCATGGCTTGAGGCCTGAACTTCAAGAATACCTAAAAGATATAGTTTATTACCATTGACAATTTCTTAACATCTTAAAGTTTAGGGGGTCATTACATCACCGCATGTACCATTTTGAAAGGTTCATGAGGGGAAAGAAGGGAGGGGTTAAAGGGTTATCACCAAGGCGTGCAAAGGGGTTACCAAAGACTTAGGGATGGGTAGAGGAGGGGCGGAGATAGGGAGGCCAAGATAGAGAGGATGAGAGAGGAAGTGTTATTTATAGGCCTAAAGCGTAAGGAGGGGAGACATGGGCACGTGGCTCAGAGGGAGAGAATATTAGGTAGTCACTAGGTTAGATTATGGATGGTTTCATTTTAGATGCTATGAGAGACACAAATTGGATATTAAAGAGCCCATTTGGATTTCAAAGCGGCTCGAGCTTTGAATAATAGGGTTGGTGACGTTTTGGATCCCTTTGAGCACAAGATTAGGACATTTGAAGGGTTAGGAGGAGACTAACTTCTAAGGCATTAAAAAGAGCCACTTTGAGGGGATTCTTATAAGGGGGAGTGTTTTGAGATTGAGAGCAATATGGAAGGCCCGCTCTATGGTGGAGGAGGAAGAGGGAGGTGCTAGCAAGATGTGTTGGGACCTTGAGCATAAGAGGGGCGAGTACCTTTGGGTTTGGTTTTGAGGGCAAGTGGTAGTTGAATATTCTAGGGTATTGCGTGAAGAACAAATAACATGCACATTCATAAGTAATCTTTTGATCAAGAAGCTCCCTTGGACGGATGACATTAGCGTCCCACCCTAGATCTGATGTAATATGTATTCACTCGGATTGTCTTGCTATTGTCAATTTCCTGAAGGAATCAGGTGAAGTACGAATGGATGTTAAAGTAGTGGATCTACAAGACGATCTAGATTTAGCCTCCTCCTTCAACAATATTGTTTGATCCCATATTTAACAAACCTAGACAGGAAAGGGCAGTAAATCGATACTTGGTGTAATGATATTCCACGTTGTATCCTTTGATTGATGTAATATATGTTGATTGGTTGTTTAAAAAAAAAAACCTTGAACAGTTTCAAACTCTCTTAGTGTATGTAGTTCTACTTTTTTTGCTATTGATGAGTTAGTGTGGACGAGTTTTCCAATTTTAGCGCACTTTTTTTTAGATTAGATTGCGGCCAACATTTTTATTTTCATTGGTGTGTCTAACCATTCAAATATTTCTAATCGCCTATATCTTAAGGTATAAATAATTAGTTCTATATAAAAACAAATGTATAAGATTCCATAGAAATATATAACTATAATTTCAAATTAACTTGTTTTCCCAATCTCCAATCCAACCCATATATACTTTTATAATGCTACATCGGTAGTCATCAATTTCACCGTAAAATTCAATTCTCACTCCTATCCATTCCTAGCCAAACAAACTCTACTTGTAAGTGTGTTTTAATCATGTTTGGTTAACCTGTATAGTTAGCTTTCTAGTTTATGTATAAAGTGATATTATCACAGTGATATTATCACTATGTTAAAGGAATATGCGGTGATGTTTTTTTTTTTTAATTTACTGCCAAAGGCAGTTTGTAGCAGAGTACGCTTCAAAAATAAGCATTTGCCAAGTTACAATATGCGGTGATGTTATGCAATGCAATGACGTTGTACAGACAACATCTCAATTTTCGATTACCTCAATCGGTTGAATGTATCATTTTTTCAACACGCTGTTGAATGTATTTACTATATGCATGTAAATCATTATTAAAAGTAGTTCTATTTATTGCAGTTGCAAACGAGCCTAGTGCATGCAACTGGTTTAATTCGTATACATCTCTATTTATGTAAGCCCATTTCATAATGTAGAAGTGCCAATATTATAAGTTGTTGCTGTAATATTTTTATTAAAAAAATGAGTTTATGTAATCATTTTATTATTATAATTATGAAAGTAAAAGTAATCCCACGATGGGTTTCCTTGTATTATTGAGGATTTATATAGAATTATAGGCTTGGGGAGCAAGAGGAAGAGGTCAAGAGATTTCGTGGGACAAGAAGCCATCACTAGTACAAATAGGGTCTTTTTCGACGGTTTTTTTATACATTTTTCGGAGGTTGTTATTTTCAGCGGTTCCTTAAGCCAAAACCGCCGAAAATATGAGCTACCAGAGGGCAAATAAATGTGAAAAAACTGGCCTATTTTAGGTGGTTCTTAGTAGGAACCACCGAAAATAGGCCGGTTTTTTTATTTTTCTCGTTTTTGTTTATAATCCCACATATGTCACAAAACCTGTCAATATGCATCCAAATATGTCTACATATCTCTCTACATCACATGGTAGAGGATCTCATCACTCTTTGTAAGTAAATTGTCAAAAAATCCAAAAAATAATGACACGGTTACAAATGACCATACACCACATTTAAAATGGTCACAAATGACCATACACCATAGTTCAAATAGTCACAAATGACCATATACATACACAACTGCCCAAATGTTCACTAATATACTCAAAGTGGTCATTTTTTACTATCTATCTAACCATAAAAGACAAAATCCGCCCAATCCTCTAGCATCCCGTTGATGGTTTCTCCGCTATATTCTAACACTAGGAAAAACCTTTGAAAAACAAAACAAGACAAAATTAGTTAATCATTAAACAATTATATTACTAATTGAAAAATAAATATAACTTCGAGATACATGTTCTAACGGATCACTCATCTCACCAAATAGGGTGACTATGTCATGCATATACCTCATGACATAATACCCACACTATGAACCCCCGGGTTGACGTGGACACTTAAACACAGGAAAAAAGAACTAATTATATAAGACATTTATTTATGATTACAACCAATCAATAATAAACAAGTAAATGATGACGCATTTACGTTCACTGAAGTCCATTGGATGGCACCTTTTGACCTTACACCAAACTCTGCCATCAAAACACTTTGATACACACTGCACAATTAGTATCATCAACATACATTAATATTATTAGGATATCCATTCACAATAAAATTAAATTAAAGGAGTAGAAATACATAAAGAATGGTTCATAATGTACTTACATGCTAATGTGTGGCTTTATCTTGATGTGTTTTGACTGTTCGGTCTGCAGCGGATCAAGAAATAGTATCCGCGAATGATCTAGACACAACACCAGTAAAATCCAATGACCACTGTGTAATACCAAAACACTCACATGTCATTATAATGCATGTCTGCACAGATAACTACAACATTTATTCAAATTAAAATGATAAACAGAAGTTAATACCTTTGATGATAAGGTAGCATAAGATATTTCTTTTTCGCTTTGTTGCTGTTAACCATCACACGCTGCAAGTAGCCCTTACACACTTCTGTATCGCACTTCAAAGCAGTGTATGGCGCTCTTTCAGGACACAAAAATCCATACTTGGTAAGGGCAAAAGATTTCATTTTGTCATGCAAAAACCTGTTCATAAATTAAAAGACATAAAATTAATTAACATTGTTTCAGAACATCAATTTATAACTTAATTATAAAACAAAACTAATACTTACAGAATACATGAATGCATTACTGAAATAGGCACCCAATCGGATTTTAGGATGTCCCTAACATCGGTTGTCCACATGTCGACTTCTACACCTTCTGAGTAGTGAAGAAGGTCATTGTCAAAGCTGAGTAGGATAGAAGATCTGCCCTCTGGGAAGTCGCGGATTATATCATCCAAGCATTTCATGTTTGGCCCCAAGCGTGCATATATGGAATCATCCACCAAGTTTTCTTTGTGAACAACGTTGGTGGATGATTTGTATTTAGATGGTTTAATCTTTGATTTCCTTTTCACAGGAGATGCAGATTTCCTTCTTAATGCCTATTTACAACCGACATACAATACTAGTCATGAACTGAGCATCCACACATACTATATTCATATAATGAACAATAATAACTATACTAGTGGTTTGTATTAGACATACCTTCACACACTTCTGAATCAGACGAGGAGGCCACGAACAAATGCACCCTTTGTAGACCGAACCGTGTTGTACTCCTCTGTAGGTATAGGGAGCTCTAGATCGGACACTTATAATTTGGTTCGTCCACAGAAACTCTCCCGTGATACGGCTTTAGTGGCATCCCATGGGTCACGTCATTCGGGCCTGATGAGTACACCCTTCCTTCTACGACACATATTTCTTGATTGTTGTATGGGAGCAGGAGGTTACAGTTTATCAGGTCCTACAATTTCATCAGATTAGTAGATGTTGAACTAAAAATATGTAATAAAAGATATGACAAGTAATAAAATAGTTAAAGGTATAAAAAATTACTTGTACATACGCGTAAGGATACTGGTCATTGGAATCCACACTTATGTACACTCCAGCAGGAGTAGCACCGTCATTTATTGGGAAATGACTGACCGTACTATCGGGGTCGGGGTTATTTTAGAATGACCTTTTTTAGCGGTTGTAAGGCTAGGAACCGCCGAAAATGCTCCGTCGGTTTTTTAATTGAGGATTTTCGGCGCTTTAGAAGGAAGAACCGCCGAAAATAAATGAACATTTTCAGCGGTTGTTACATAGAAACTGCCGAAAATGACCTATTTTCACTGGTTTTCGTAAAAACCGCCAAATATTTTGTTCCAAGTTACTGATTTTCAGCGGTTTCTACAACAACCGCCAAAAATGAGGTGCCAAAAATGCCTCTTTTTCTACTAGTGCATCACCAATGTTGTCTATTGCATCTGGATCGAGAGATGCACCGAGCTTGTACTGGACACCCTCATCATTGCAGATGTCAAGGGTGCAACTAAAGCGATCATTGCGACGAAGATGAGCCCCTCCCAAGATGGTGCCTAGCTTGATCGGGTTTTTGCTTTAGAGATTTCGGGGGAATTATTTTGGTGCCCTTTGGGTTTTTGTATTCCCCCTCCCTCATATCTAAATATTTGATGATGTATTAGGCTAGCTCATCATCAACTTTTTGGACTTCGGTGCTCCCCCTTTTCCTTGCGTTATATTATATATCCCAAAGCATCTGATATACAGGGAATCCTATGTATCTAATTTTGTACATACCTTCCTTATATATATCATTACCCTTTAAAAAAAATTCTAAAGTTAGAGAAGACATGAATGTCTTTATGGAAACGACTATTAAGATCCATCTTTGCGTGAGAAAGTGTAAGTTGCTCATTTGTCTTCATCAGAGCATAGTGCTACAGTTGATTTTTTTAAACATACCTTCATACCTTTCATTGATATCATAAGATAGGGCCTCACAACATTCATACATGATATACGAGTTAGAATTACTCAATAGCCAAGCACGAACGAGAGCCTACAGACCACTACTGATTGTGACTTGGTCTTATTGTGACGTTACTCAAGTAGTTTGATGCCACGGGCTAAAAAAACCTAAGACCGTCAACCACCACGACCAACAATCTAAGACTATACTAAATATTAAGGTTCTATGAGAGCAAATAAACAACAACTTAAAGAATGTAAAGGTATAGATATTGAACCCTAATTATCTTGGTCGCTAGATTATTCGTAAATCCAACAAATTTCGATGTGCATTCGTGAGATTCCACCTAGTTTTGGACGTCTTTCGAGATGCGAAGTAAGACTGATTTACAAGAGAACAAAAGAGATGATTCTTGAGAACAAAGATGTCACTTTTGGAATGCAAGATTGCGTAATCCTTTATTTTGAGCCGTGAACCCCTATTTATAGGCTCGATTGGTGAGCCTTTTGGTTATGCCAGGTTGTCATGTACATCCTGTCATTTACAAGTGGGTGGCCAAGTGGCCATAAAGATAAACATACATAAGTGTTCCCCCAAAGAAAAAGGTTTGTCTTAGTGCCTTTGCTTCATCTTTGCCCTATTGGTTACTTTTGGAAACTTATAGAGTCTTCTTGGGGTGCTTCCTTGCTTCTTATGATAATGTTTGATGTTTTCTAGCTGAGGTTGCTCCATCCTTCTTCGTGATTGACGATCACCCTTTGGTGGTCGTAGAACAGACTTGGTATTTCTTTTGGCGAATGCTTTCGGGAGGACCCTTCTGGTAGAAGCTTTCTGGAAAGGAATATTTGGAAGGCGCTTTCTAGAAAAAGATCTCTGGAAGGCGCTTTCTGGAAGGAGATATTTGGAAGGAGCTTTCTGGAAGGTGCTTTTCTGGATCGATATTCGCATAGAGAAAACCGAGATTAGGAAACTAACTATAGCCACTAAAGTGCCAATATAGGTTATTATAAGTGAAAATAGAACTAAATAGAAGATACTAAGTTAAACCTCTAGGCCACAAACTGGTTAAGGTATTCTAACTGACGGTAATAACAAAAATTACCCAACCAACTAGGACACTTAGAGCAAGTAAGAACATCAACATATGGAAAATCAGTTTGACCATCCAAAGATTTGGTGGGATAGGGAACATGGAGGGCCCCAAAAGTGGTGAATTTATCCATGGGACCCAGATCCCGATAGATTATTCTTTCAGGCAACCCCTTGCGCCGAGGTTGCCGGGGATGAAGTTGATGTTGTTCGGAAAGAGACAATCTTGGTATGGGATCATCCGTCCCCTTGCCATGAATTAGTTTAACTGATAACCTTGGGGAGGGATGCCTTCTGGAACTTTTTCCTTTTTGTGGGAGGGCCTTGAGTTTTAAAGATTCCTAGCTTTCTTCGCTATGCTCTCATTTAGTCGGAAGTCAAGGTTACGTTTTCTAAAAACCCCAGGAGTAGGGTTGTCAATTTTGGGTTTTGGGTCGGGTTGACCTCAACCCAAACCCGACCTGACAATGTTTTTCCTCAACCCAAAACCAGTCTAAACCGGAAACGGGTTACAATTTGTCAACCCAAAACCGACCTAGGTAACATATTCTCAACTCAAACCCAACCTATTTGACACAAAACCGAAACTTACTCATTAACCCGAACCGGAAATTGACCCGAAATCAACCTGAAATTAAAAACTTTGTACTACCAATACTAATTTTATACAAAATTACCAAAACAACATAACATAGCATATAAAACCATCAAACATAAATGGTTAAATGATTAATATATTTAGGGTTATGTCGCATAACTATAAGAATATAGATTTTCTTTTTTAAAAAATGTTTTTGGATTACGGGTTGAAATAGGGTTAACAGGTCAAACCCAAGACCAACTTGGGTTTTTAGCTACCCAACCCGAACCCGACTTGAAAATGTCTTCGGGCAGAAAATTACAATCTAAACCTACATTTTAGCGTGTCAGTTTCAGGTCAGATTTCAAGTTCAAGTCAAGATTGACAACTCAACCCTGGAGGCTGATCATCATCCGGATCCATCGGGTCAGTAGAGGAGTCATGGTGATCTCTTCATATTTGTATTGGTTTCTTGGATTCCCCTAGAGTGGGGAGCTGCCTCTCTACTGTCGTGTTCTTGGTTGGGACCCATCCCATCCATGCATTTCTCCCAACTTGAACCTCTTCACCTTCATAAACCTAGGATGTTTGGTTACTATGCTTCGTAAGTCCACAAGCTATTTTCCTAGTGTTGTCATATTCACCCAAATTCTTTTGCTTCCCATAGCGAAAGCTTGTAGCCTGCAGCTAAGGGCCATAGGGGTAGACTCCTTCAGCCACCAGAAGTTGGTTTGAACAATCTTTAGATGGATGAGTGAACAAACCACATCTGAAGCAGATAGAGGGCATGCGCTCATATGTAACTCTTAGAACTGAGTCTACTCCTTCAGAGGATATTGTGACACAATGCATACCGGTTTGTGTATTTTAAGAAGTACTTTGATGCGCATATAATCTGCTTCAAATTGGTCCTTGTTCACTTCATAGCCAAGGAAGCAGCCAAATCTGTTCCCAAGTTTGCAAGCAAACTCCTTATTATGAAAGACAAAGGAAAACCCATATGGGGACCTAGTTGAACTCACGATCCATGGGTACTTTTTGCTTGTCAATTCGATCAAAGAAAAAGAGAGATCCATCGATGCACCATGATCCTTTAAAAAGAACTCCATGGATCATGACCACTTTCTCAAACTGAAAAAGACAGAGGTCGTTACCTACTTGTATAATGGTGAACTCTCCTTCAAGCTGCTCTCTTCCAAGAGTGGTCACAAGAACCTGGAGCTCAGGACTCCTCGGGGCGAAGACTTGCAGAGAAGACATCTTTCGAAAAGCAGTGCAAGAGGATGATTTTTGATGTCCTTTAAATTCGTCGCCTCTCCTTCCTCCTTAGTAAGAGAAAGAGATTCGCACACCGAGCTGACAGATCATCCATAATGCATGCAAGGATGGTCTGGTCTTGCCCTCTGGATAATGAGTCGGACGCAAGGTGAAGGGAGGTAACATAGCTTTCAGGATTCGCCTTAAGGGCCACATGGGTGAGGCAGGTGGAATAACGAATGGGGGGAAGCAAGTGCCGGCCAGAGGAATGCTAATTACGCTTCGTTGTTGCACATGCAGAAGGTTATCATTTATTTCAAGTCCTGAGGTCCATCATAATGTTGAAGCTCCGCACTTCCTAGCACGAGTCATAGGAGGGAAGCCGGCCGAGACCAGGTTCTGGTGAAAAGGAATATAGTCGAGTTGTATCGTAAACCAGCAAACTAAGGGGATGGCAAATGGAGCATCGTGCAGAAAGGCAAAGAAGGCAAGACATAACTCCCGTCAAAGGGAGAGGGAAAGCATAGTCGGGCGTTGTTGCGGGGTTTTTGAGTTATACCCAGGAAAAGTTAAGTCGTGCTAGAGTTGATTTTAGATACACATGAAACTGTTGATCTTGCAGTTGAAATTTTTTCTCTAATATTTCACATGGCTGAAGTCAAACGCGCCAATAGTGTGAGAAATTTCTTTAACCTACGTGTTATTTGTTTTTTTTTGATAATTTACTGCCAAAAGCAGTTTGTGGCAAAGTACGCTTCAAGAAGAAGCACTTGCCAAGTTACAAAGACACCAGGCATAACAAAAAACAATACAAAAAGAACAGTAACAGACAAGAACACGCGAGAGAATGAGTCAATAAGTAAGACATGGATCAAAGTGAGAGGGAGATTAGAACTCTAATGAGAGACTATTAGAGAGACTAGGTGTCGAGATCTCCGGGTGATTTTCTTTATTTTTCTTTTTTCCTTCAACCCTTGCACTTCTTCTCGGGCCTTCGAGAGATTTTGAAAAGTTCTCAATAGATAATAAGGGGTTCGGAATATGCACCTGTAGACGCTTACCAAAACCAAGACAAGCAACTGCCTCTTTGTTGGCAATTTTATCGGCCGTGTCTTTCCCAATTAAGCTAGCACCGATATCATAATAAGTTTGCATAGAGTCAGGTATTTCATGTGGCAATGGAATCATGGTGGGATGGTCTGATGTGTTACTGGCCACATGGACTGTGTCAATCGCTTCATTAGGTTCAGAGATGACTAATTCAATGTGAGAATCCGACCCAATGACTGAGTGAGCTTCATGAGAAACATCACACACACCACCAGGAGCATAGTCAATGTTCTCAGATGCAAGATGGGCAGATAGAGCAAGTTGTTCCTGTAGGGTCTGATCTGGAGAGCACGTCAGACAATTAAGTGAATCCACCTGATTATTGGGACCATCTTCAGGAAATCCGTATTCAAGCAGACGCAGAGTTCCAAGACAACGCAGTGCATCAGAGCTCTCACGATCTGTCTGAGAGTCGTTAGTATCCTTATTGGTACAATCAACACTTTTGGATGGGGAACTTGATCTTGAGATTCCCACCTCATCAACTATCTTATTGTCTTGGCCTGTCACATGCTCCATAGACATAGTTGGAGACAAGGAAGAAAAAACTTAGGATTGTTGATTTCACTAACACCCACAGTTGTAGGAATATTATTTGTAAGAACAGTGAAATTTTCATTAATCAAGGTGAATTGATTGGTTTCAATCCTAACAATCGCCTCTGAGTAGCTAGAGCGCTTGCTTCTTTGTCTCCCTCAATGGCAATCACTTTTCCTAGGTGTTGGGCAATGGAGATGATATTCTCTGTAGACCATGCCATCAATGGAATTCCTCTGATTATTGTGTTTGTTTAAATCTTCACATCTAAGATGCAATATGGCTTTAATCGCTAGTTCAAATTAGTTAATAACTTTCATAGTTAAGTGAACTAAGCAAGCGAGCCTGCATGTTAGGCGTCAGCTCCTATGATCCTCCTCTCTGTTTGCCAAACGTTACAATGTTGATCGATCATCTATATCGCCTCGCGCAGTTTTGTTCTTCAAAAACACTACACTAGCTAGCAAACAAAAAAAAAAAGAAGCGGTTCGAGCTACACATTTCAACCATGCAAACGTACTTCGATCATTTTTTGGTCAAACAAAAGTGCCATGGTTATAGTTCTAGGGCAATCGATCAAATTCCAGCGGTGGCAAATGACAAGCAAGAGAGTCAGAAATGCGACATGTATTATATGATAGGTGTACATATCGACAATATAGTGACGATGAGTATAGTGTAACTAAATTGACGATGTGATCAACTGCATACGTACCTACATAGGCGGGATAAGGAAGCGGAAGAGGTCTCTTCAATGTTACCAGATACATGCACCAGCATAACATAGCCGAGATAAATTGTAATTGAAACAATAATTAGGTGGATCTTTTCCGTAAGAACGTATCAACCGAATGCTATGAATACAAATGAATATTGTATAGATATGAATTATTTTGAGATAAACAACCCACTTATCCAATACAAATATATGAAAGAAACAAAAAACACAAACCAATATATAACTCTTACAAAGACTAAACGTCAAATATATTGGTATATACCGCTGTTTTGTGTGCAACAATCCGTAAAACTAACATAGGGATTAGCTAGTACATAACATGATAATCCAACTAACTAATCTAAGATATAATTTAATGTAAAATCAATCAGTTAGAATGAGAGTAAGAGCGAAAAAAAAGATAGACTTGGATAAGATTAATCTTTCATTAAAACTCACACGTTACAATGTGACTCATGTTGGTTTTATCAATATACACATTCACAAAACAACCCCATGGAAAAGGTTCTCTCTGCCGGCGAGAGGATAGTCTCTCTTTGACGAGAGGATTTCACTATTATCCACTGGCATTCTCTAGGATTCTTTAGGCTCTGTTCGGCATGGCTGTTTTTGGCCATAAATGCACATTTTTTGACAGCAGGAATGCGCCGGCATAAATGCAGCATATTTGCTGGCAGAATGTGCTGGCATAAATGCAGCTGTTTGAAAACTGCTGTTTGGCAGTGCAGCATATATGCACATGTTTGGTTACGTTAGTTATATGTAGTGCGTTTACCGTTTTCGTATTACAATTATAATTTATTATACACTACGTAACTTTATTTTTGTTAGTAAAATAAATAAAACAATTCATAAACAATAAAATTTTTATTTTCTTATTTAAGAAAAACTTGTAACTCCTAAATAATATTTTTTATTATCTAAATTTTATAATTCTTACAAATATAAAAGCGTAAAAAAAAGAGAAAAAGCGTTTCAAATTTTCTGATAATGTTATGTGAATTTATTTAGTGAAATTATAACTTTTAATAATATATATTTTTGTAACTTTGTATGTTAATAAATTTATATGCATTCATATTTCTATATACTATTTTAATATTTTAATTTTATATCAACAAGTGTGTATATTTATTCGTTTTTTAATTTTATTAATCTATGTGGTATTACAAATAATATATTATAGATTTGTATTATAAATGTGATTTTTTTAATTTGGTTAAAGATGTAGTACTATTTTTATAAATATTTAAAGCATTATGTAATTGGTAATAAATAAATAACTTGTAAAAAATTCTTTTTTTAAATCAATAGTTACAGTAATTGCATTATAAAGTGAGTAAAGCAACGGAAGTGAAAGCACGAAACGAAAAAGTATCATTTGCTGCGGGCATTTATGCTGCATTTATGCTGTCATTTATGCTGTCATTTATGCTTTTTAGGCGAACAGCAAAAACAAATAAAGGAGTGCAAAACAGCATATGCTGTACATTTATGCTGTCAAAAAATGTGCATTTATGTTAAGGGCGAACGCACCCTTATTCTTTCTATCTCACACATCTTTTGTGCTAGTCTCTTATAAATCAAGTGTGAGAATCTCCTCACACTTGACTTTTGCTTGTCCTCAAGCAAATAAGGAATATAATTATCTCTAAGCCATAATAATAAAACAAGATTAATAAGTGTAGAAGGGAATTTAGACAAAGTGACAATTGAAAGAATAATTCTGCTCTTAGAAGTAGGTTTTTATAAACAGTGAAGAAGAACAATTTAATTAAAAGCATAGAAAAACTAAACTGCAGAAAACACGTTAGATTAACCTGGGATTATCAACCAATTTCAATTCTCTAACCCGGGATGACAAGGGGTGTGAAGTAATGCCTTATTCCGCAATACCTTTCAACACCACGTACTCATGTTCATAAATATAAATTGCAATTTATTATCATTTTTTTAATGCAAAAATTGTATATACAAAACATCCAATTTTTTTAAAAAAATTGCATTATTTTTTCTGTACCCCAGACTTTTCTCTCTATCCTTGTAGCGGTGTTGGGTCTTCTATCCCAGATCACAAGACCTTAGGTAGATAGGTGTTAAAACACCCCAAAGAACTTAATAACCGGATAAACGAGGCCTGTTATGGTTAGAAAAATTCATAAACAGTGGAGTACCTTGTCTTTATCCTTTTCTTTCCTTGACTTTCCACATATTTCCATAATCCCAAGCTAAACTAAATTGGTTTTCACAATTTAGCAGATCTATCATTTTTGAGTGGAAATAGAGTATTTTGATGGAAAATAAATTTATACAAACTTCTTTAAATAAAACCATCTTTCAGTTGTCACTTGACATAATTTCAGACACTTCTACAATTATTTTATCTCATTTTTATCATTTTTTTAAAATTTAGGCAGTTTAGAGTAGCAAAAAGTGAGTGTGGCATTATCGAACTACTGTCATAATTTCAGGGAAAGGTCTCTCCTTCCTCACACTTAAGAGGAGCAATGTCCTCATTGTTCAGAATTAAAATCAAGAAAATGACCTTTCAAATTATGACAGACTCATAAAGGATTAAATATAGGTTGAACATTAATAAAATAAAG
The DNA here is from genome assembly GCA_023374045.1 of Limonium bicolor. Classification (NCBI taxonomy): domain Eukaryota; kingdom Viridiplantae; phylum Streptophyta; class Magnoliopsida; order Caryophyllales; family Plumbaginaceae; genus Limonium; species Limonium bicolor. The sequence continues at coordinate 121,958,291 of CM041780.1, forward strand.
GAAGAACTGAAACTCCCCTTGTATCGTAGATTGAGGAAGGTATCCTTCCTCACACTTAAGCTTTGGTAGGGGTGAGACGTTCCTCACACTTAAGTTCGCGCAAGTGTTCAACCGAAGATATCGAAATTCCTAGAGCAACTGAGGTTGCTCCCATAGGCGAGTTCAGCTATATGTTCGAATATAGAATTCTGAAAAGAAAATCATATATAGTCAGCAGAACTCAAATGGCACCAAAAGAAAATAAAAATATGAAAAACATAAATAATAATTCATAAAATAAAAACATTAAGTAAACCACACTGTTACCTTCCTGAATATAACAAAAGTTAGCACAAGGTTCAAACAGTAAGAGTCTACAAAAAGTCAGAGAAATATAAAATAAAATAAAGATAACAATAATAATAATCACTGCGGTGGTGGTGGAGGCTGTGCTGGTCCCTGGCCTGTCTGAGCGAGGAGACGCTCTAGGAGCTGAGCGGTCTGTGCATGTAACCTGTCACCCTGGTCTAAGCGCTGTATCACCCGTGAATACAACTCGTCACTCCGATCCAAGCGCTGCATCACCTGTGACTGCTCAGCCAGCATCCTCTGCTGAGATAAAGCCGTCATCCCGAAGACAAGGTGCAGAAGAAGATGCACCGGGGCAGTCGCCACCACGAATACGAGGCATACTAATATATTTTTAAATTTAAAAGCAAACAAACATTAACAGCATAACAATTAATATTTAAATATTAAACAAAGTAAGAATAACATAAAAATCAATAAACACAAAAACAACATAAAAATTAAATAGACAACAACAACATAAAAATCAATCAACAACAACAACATAAAAATTAATATCAAACAGAACATTAATATTTGACATAAACAACTTAGCAAAATAGAAATAAGATGAACAAAGAATGTGAAATATAAACAGAATAATTATACAACATAAATTCTGTCGAAAATTCGACAGAATCTCCCCTAAAATTCTACGTTTCTCCACAATTAAATCAGTCAAACACAAGGTAATTTAATACCGTTATCAGCATAAATCCACATATAACATCCTATAATCATAATTATTCAGTTTAATAATAACAAGGTATCTCAGAATTCGAAAAATGCATTTTTCACGACACAATTCTCGTAACTACCTACACCTAAATTTGAAATTCATCCAAAACATCAAATTTAAGTATAATCAGTGTAGATTCAACCTTGTACATGTATAATATGATTTATAGAAGAAGAATCTGAGACAAATCGCATATTAAGCTCGAATTTTCGAACGGGTCGACCTAGGGTTCGAAAGTTCAGTCCTTAATTTCTCCTAGTGTAGTTCATTATTTGTGGATTTGAAGCTATAGAAACGTTAAGAATTGAAAAACGAAGATTTCGGTACTAACCTTGAGTGATTTGGTGGAGAAACGAGGAAGAAATGTTGAATTGAAAGCTGGGGAAGTCGCGCGCCTGCGTTCTTCTCTGTCGTCTTCGTCGGGTCGAGTTTGGAGAATTGGGGAAGAACGATTTGTTGAAACGCAGCGTCGAAGAGTGTTTTTTTTTTCTATAACGAGTCGCGTCCGCGTGGACGACCGCGCGGAGTCGAGGCGGACGTGGGTGTGGTGTCCGCGTGGAGATTAGGCGGACAGAGTGGCGGAAGCGGCTCAGTGGCGTCCGCGTGGAGATTAGGCGGACAGAGGGGCGGTATGGTCTTAGTGATGTCCGCATGGGAATGGGGCGGTTGTCCACGCGGACAGCCCCCTGTTTCATTATTTTTTTTTTGATTTTATCCTTGATTAAACAACAACAAAAATAATGAAGAAATAAAATAATGGGTTAGTAATAAAAATGACATAAATTATAAGTTAGCAATTAATTTACATAAAATATAAGTTAGTAGTTAATTTACATAAAATTAAATGTTAGGGACAATGGAAATTTAAATGTTAGAGACAATGGAAATTAAATGTTAAGGACAATGGAAATTAAAATGTTAAAGACAATGGAAATTAAAATGTTAAGGACAATGAAAATTAAATGTTAAGGACAATGGAAATTAAATGTTAATAATATAAGAGTTAGAAGTTAGATGTCAGAAGTCAGATGTCCGTAGTCATATGTCCAAAGTCAGGTGTCCAATTAATATTAACAGATTATTAGATAATTAATATTAACATAATATAGTAGATAATTAATATTAACAATAAACAAGATATTATAGACATAATATTAACAGAAATAAGAGAACAAAATATTTATAATTAAACAGGTGAATAATCCGGGGCTTAGGAACTAGAATAAATCTAGTCCCCGGCAACGGCGCCATTTTGCAGACGTTATATCGTGAGTGGTTAAACTGGTGTAAAATTAAAAGAAAAGAAATTAAAAACTCAAAATATCCGTCGGGCTGCAAACAAATCCCGGTCGCAGTAGTATAGCGAAAATGTAAGCGACCGGATATTGAACCGCGGGACTAATGTACATATTATAGTACCTAAGCGTGTCACAAGAGGGGGGATTAATTGACTTGTTTTTTTTATAAATAAAAGGGAAGATTAAACGACTAAATTAACAGATAAACTAAACGGGACTCTGGTTCACATTAATATAATATATGCTCTTTCATGCTAGGTCTACTGGTTTAATTATAACTGTTTGGCAAGATTCCTGTTATTTTCTTAAGGTCCGATGAAAACTCATAAGAACTCGTTCACCTGTAATGCAAGGTCCGATGAAAACTCAAGCAAAAGCCTGCGAACGGCAGAGGAGTGTTGAGGGATTACATTTGCAACTGAGTACTAACTTAAACGATGAAAATAAGTTTCCCCCAGTTTTACGGCTTAATCAACCCATCTGTTTCCAACCGATGAAATCAAAACAGACTTAGTAAAGCATTTTAATAAATTCATGAGGTTTATTAAAAAGATGCGAGAAAACCTTTAAACGTAACAAACTTTATTAAAATTAAAACCAGTAAAACATATTGCATAATTAATACAGATACATAATAATTATTCCCAGAGTATACGTAAACTAATGAAATGGAAAGAAAACAAATGGAGAAGCGGGAGATTAGAAATGGAATGAACGAGTGAGTGAAGGTGTAGTGGTACGAAGATGGAATGATGGTGTGAATTGGAACTCCAGGAGGAACCACGGACGGAACCTCTGGAAGGACACTGGGTAAGGTAAACTGAGCGTTGTATTTATAGAGGAAGGAGTAGAGCAGAGCAGCAGCTCATTGATTGAGCTCGTTGATTGCAGCCTCACTGATTGCAGCTCATTGATTGCGCAGGGGACAGGGCTGCAACGCGTGCGTGATTTCTGGTAGGCGCCGACTGCTTAAAGGATAAGGCGGAGTCAAGTTGCAGAGCGAGTCGAAGAAGATAACCCGTCGCGTGCTTTATTTCATGTTGCATGGGGTCACGTCCGCTTTGTTACCTCTCTTCCGTCCGCTCAATTAAGGGGCGGTACACTCTCAGAGTTGTCCGCCTACTATTGAGGCGGTTGCCTCTACTTCTTCTTGTCTCTTGTCCGCCTCATATGTGCGGTTGTATTTAGAGTTGTCCGCCTACTATTGAGGCGGTTGCCCTCTCTGTCTCGTCCGCCTGAATTGATGCGGTACAGAGGGCGGACACAGCACAAGTGCGTGCTTCTCGCGTGGCTGTTTAATCCTTCAATAATATAAGTGTTTAATTGGTATTCTTCCTACATTTTAACACATATAATACATCAGTTAATATAACAACATAAATATAGGAAAAACCCAAGATAAGTGAGAAACATTACTAAAAATGCTGCAAATAATAAGGTGATTAAACCTTAAAAAGTCTATATGTTTTGTACTTATCAGAATCATGGCTCCTTTGTCTCACAGTTATTACCTCTCTTTTTCTTTGTTCTTCTTTTGGACTCGATTTTTTTTCAGTTGGCGGTCGAATCTAAGTTTGTAGTTTGTTGTGGTGGCTTGTGATGATGGCTAGATTAGCCATCCAGATTAAGTGGGATGGATTATCTCTTCAACAACGCTGGGGTTTACACAACAAATTAACCTTCTTCTTGATACAACCTCTTGACTATGCCGACCTCTCTCCTCACCCCCTGTTCACCCTCCCACGCAAATCAATCCCTCACCATGCTACCGCCACTGAATCTGCCGCATGTCCTTACCTCCCCTAGCTGCACAACTCAACCTCCAACTCTCCGCCCCTCCCCCAGTCCCATTATTTTCCAAAGCACACATTAGACAGTCCCGCCAACCTACTGATCCGTTATGGCAACTTCAAAACAGATACCTGGAGCAACAGTTTTTATCGACAACATCAGCCAAGCTTCGGGGGTATGTAGTATCTGGAAAATCTTTAACAAGTTTGGCCAGATAGTTGACATTATGCTCCCAAAAACTCCTCGTATACGCACCAAAACTCGATATGGTTTTGTCGAGTACAAAACCAAGCTAGATGCTGATCAAGCTATACTGTAAACTAATGGTATGTTAGTTGATGGGAACCAGCTTCAAACTCAAACTGTTATTTAAAGACGATTCTCCTCTGCGGCTCCTCCCCAAAGAGCCAGATGGGCATCAAAAACTCGAGAAGAAACACAGGAAAATCAAACGCAAACCCATGCCTCTCCATGGAGACCCACACCCTCAACATACACGGCCACACCCCACCGCTCAACGGATCACTCAGTTGGACACATATGCCTTGATACATCCTTAACCATGCAAGAGAAGCTACAAAGGGGAGTAGTTATCACCACTAACCTACAAACGAATCATAGTAGCATCAAAGACAAGATGCTAGCAAGGGGGGAGGAGTTGGAAGAAATAATCTGTCTTTCGCAGGATGAATATATCTTGATTTCCCAACCCATGAACAAGCAGAGAAGTTCAGATCATCAAGCGCTGAAACAGAATCGAATTGGGAAAAGAGACCTTGGTAACCCACTGATCTACTGACCAAGAGAACAACAAGCATAGCAATTCGAGGAATCCCACCACAAGCATGGTTGGAAAAAGCAGTGCATACCATCACCGGATACTTGAGGATTATCACTTCAATAGACACTGACATGCAAAATCTTCCCACACACTTGGAAGCGCATGCCAAATTAGAGACTACCAAAATGGCAATAATAAACGAAGAAGTGTCTATGGAGGTGGAAGGCATCACATGTAAGGTTAGGATAATTGAATTCTGGTTCGAAGATATTACCCAGCACGGTTAAGTAAACCACCATGATAACCAGACGAAAACACCAAAGCCGCCCAATATGCAGATAACGGCAATTAATTCCTGGGCGAAGAAGGAGTTAGCCGCTGTCAAAAATCAAGCAACGACATTTTCAGAAATCTCTAAAAGTACGACACCGTTTCACGAAGTTATACCGACGAAAACGCAAAATAAAAGCTCAGAGATTTTCCCGGGTTTTATTATTTACACAGACAACCATAAATGTGGCAGAGGTGTGATGATTAAGGCAAAAGGTCTCTCTGTCTGTTTCACCGAGACTACACCGGTACCAATCCCCTCGTTTATCCCCTGGATATTATTGCAAGACTGCGTTTATCTCTTAGCAGGATAGGGGCGGTTCCCTAAAAATGCTTTGGATCCCGCGCTCCCCTCCCCACCCACTACTCTTCATCAATATTCGTGTCCCTGTAACTGCACCTCAAATTATTTCATCCCATACTGCCCCTCCAACATCACCCGACAATGCTCTCTTTTTGCCTGTCCCTAGTTTCCTCTCTCATCCTGACAACCAGAATACTATTCCCCCCCCATCTACTCACATCTCACGAAGCCTGACACCATCTCCCCCTCCTTTCCCCTCTCCCCACTCACACCCGCTGACCTTTCGATAGATGTGCACAAACCTCTCCACCCTCAAGATTTCCGACATCAGATCACAACATATCATCACTCAACCTGAAATCTCCCTCATCCCCCTCATACCTTTATCCCCTCACATAGATACACAAGTTTCAATTATCCCTCAAACCTCAATACACCCAGATACGATATTTTCGACACCTGACAATATCCAATCACCTTTCACCCACCAAACACTTCACCCAAACTCGCCTGGAAGTCATACTTACCCCCTCCCCCACCCAAAAACACAATTTCTTCTCACCATGCTCCCGAGAAACTTCGCAGCCTAGCCCTACTCTTGTAGTAGTTCAGAGATGTCTAGATTTTGGGAGACGTCTCAATTGCCACTACCCTAACCCAGATACTTCCATCCAGAATTTTGTTCAGATTCTGAGGAGGGGTAAAAGAGTAGAGGAAAAACAAGGTGCCCAACATTATGGCAAGCCTAATCTGTTTCCAAATCATCAGAGGGGTAAACAGAACGGAGATTGGGGATCTACTTTGAGGAGAAATTCAGGACTCCGACACAAACTTAATCAGAATCCTAGAAACTCACTGGGCTCGAATGCTAGATAACTGATATAGCGATGGGGACAGGCCAGTATCTTCAATAAGCTTGAAGTCCCCTCATATAGCCAATCTCAAGGTTTTCGTCATATTCCTATATGCTCCGACTCAAATATAGGCAAGAAGAAGTGTCTATGCAAAGATACTAACTCAGAATCTCAACAAACCAAACCTTGTTGCTGGTGATAGGATTGAAGTTTTGAAGGGATCAGTTCGGACGAGAGGGCAAGACTCTAATAGAACAAAGGGGATGGAGGACCTTGAGGATCGGACTCTTCAGATGAGTCTGATTGAAGTGGAGCTAATTGGCACAAAATACAGTTGAAGAAGCAAACCGCGCTGATAGGGTATATGTCCAAGCAGAATGGCATGCAACAATTCCTAGCCTACAGCTTACTGCAAACCCTTAGAGAATGTTTGACCACCGATTCATATAGATAACAGTGCAAAATATCAATTGAGTCCCCAACCTTCTAGATCTAAATGGATGGCTAGATCATACAAAATTCCGGAGACTTTGCAAAGAAGAATGGGTAAAACTGAGATTTAAGCAGCTCACCTTGAAGCTCAAAGCAATCAAAAGGCCATTACGATAATGGAATAAAGAGGTATATGGACATTTCGACAGGTGATTGGAGCTAGCAATGCAAGAACTTGTAAATATTGAAAAAATTAGTCTGTGGTCTTCTCCACAAGGAACCTCTTTCCACTCTTGTACACTGATTCTTTTTTAGCTATCTTTTCAACATTTGTAGTTGGCGAGAAAGGCATCTTATGCCATAGTATTGCCTATGTAACTGGTTTTCCAGCAAACTATCAAAAAAGAAAAACAACGCTGGGGTTTGTTGTCAGTGACGCTAAATATGGGCTGATGACCTGCACAATCGAAGACATGTAACTTCAGTTGTTGCGGTGATTTCACAATAAAGGATGCAACCTACATGGGGGGTGGCTATAGAAGATTTTTGCAAGTTCATGTCTGCACTTAGATTTTGGTTTCCTCCACAACTAAATTAGCACTCGGTTTTGTCCATCCACCACCGAAGTTGTTGAATTTACCACCCAACAGTTTGACGTTGATTCAAATTATCTGTTGCACGATGGTGCTTCTGATATTTTTGGGATGATTGTCTCAGTGATCTTCAATCACCGCCTTCTTGGCTTGACTGCAATTTGGAGATGGTCATTGGATTGATGAGGCAGCGGGGTTGTAAAAAATTTATTGGTGAATTTTGCATATCGGTTGATCATGCATGTTGGGGCTTCAGCTTCGCATAGTAGGTGGTGCACTGGTGGTTATTGAAGCGAATGGGGAGAAGATTTGGTGTCGGTGGTGTGCTGGGACGGTACTTTGTGGGATTGAGGACATCAACTTGGGCTGACCAAGATGATGACAATGAGGAGTTCCGTTTGTGCTCACCGCTGGAGTTTTGTGCCCAATATAGCTGTCTGATGTTGTAGCGAATTTCAACATGGAGGATTGTAGGCGACAATGGTGCGCAAGATTTATTAGAACAAGACGGTTGATGTGGCGGTATGCTCCTCCAAGCTGACGGGTACAATGGATTTTGGAAATCTGGGTGTGGTTGCATTTGTGGAATGAAGTTTTGCCACGTATCCATGGGGTTGCTTCTTATCACCAGTTCACTGGTTCTGCTATTGGGCTCCAATAAGCCACGTGTGTCTTTGATAATGTTGTTTTTCGATTTTGTGTTCCTAGTTTACCTAGCTCAGTTAAACATCGTACTTTATCAAGCTTTATTTATCGTCTTAGGTACCTGTTAGACTATCTGCTAATCACCATCGGCTTTACATACCTTAGTCGGTATGGTGGGTCGCACAGTACCATTGTGGTACTCTTTTGGGCTGGTTTAATCGCTTGAAGAGTTCGATGAGCTCAATGTACGCACCGCCAGTTAAGATTTGCATCCTTATATGTGGGTGTAGGTCAATTGGTATAGGTTCTCACTGATACAATCGCCAACTGGTTGATTTGGTGTTTTTATGAGTTAATGATAAGATTGTATGGTATGTTTACAAAAATACCAGTTTGTATTCTTTACTCTTATTGACTAAGAACACTTGCACTTTAAGTCGATAACACATATTTACTCAATTTACTTTAAGAGAAAAGATAAACTAATAGGAATTTAGCCGACAGCTCACACAAGCCAACTCTCGATTTCTCTCTAGTGATAAGGACAAGAGCTTTGTTTGCTACTAGGGAAACTCGTCCAAATGACAAGCCCACTTCAAGATGAAAATATAAAAGAACCCCCAAGAAAATGACTCTTTGCTCTACAAAATACCCAATGAGGAATAAAAGATTAAAAAATATGCAAATGTTCAAATCTCAATCCCTTAAGAACAAAATGAGCAAAAGATCCTCAATAATGAGATATGATAATAGCTTCTTTAGATGTTGGAATTTCATATCTCAAAGTCAAGAATGATGCTTACCCAACTTGAATAAACCTCACCCAGAGACGAGATGAAGATGATTTTTGCAAATGAATTAGGAACATGGAATCTTTCTCCCACACTGTCAAGAGGCATGTCAAGGTCTCGAGCAAAGCAAACATCATATAGAAGAAGGTGGATGAAGAGGAGAGCGAAAAGTCGGTGTTTGAAAAACAAGAAGAATAGGAATAAAGATGAGCACTTGGATGGAGTAGAAGAAACATGGTCTAAAGTTTTTTATATCATCTTTTTACACCACTTTTCAATTTTGTTTATTCTCTTGATCTTGTTGTTCTCGTTTATGTCTATCATTCCTTTGAACCTGTATCTATTGTCAATTCCTTTATTCCCACACAAGGCTCTTGATCTTCATTAATTAGCTAGTGTCAAGACAATGATGATAAAAGTATATATGAGCAATTGTACTCACCTACTTCTTGTGGCATTCACTCCACATTAATTTGTCAAGAGGCTCAGTACCATGGCCGACTCTTAGGCCGTGCAGTCGGGGCTACGGAACAGGGCTTCCTTGGGGGCCCAATTTTTATTTGTTCTTTTTAGATTTTTTATCATAAAAATTTATAAAGGGTTTAAATTTATCTTTAATGAAACATATTTTAACTTTATATTTAAAATATTCAAACATTATAAATATAAATACATAATTTAATTTGATAAAAAATTTAGATAATTTAATTTTATAAAGGGCCTCATTCTAGATTTTAGGATGGACCCTGAAAATCACTAAGATGGTCGTGCTCAATATGTAGTTTTAGCTGCATAGTCTTTAGTGAAAGGATTGAAGGGTCCAATGGTCAACATCCCCAATAAATTATAATCCACATACTTGAATGACTCTCCATTTGTCGCACCATTTTACAAAGTTGAGCTTGATCTGGAAGCCTTTAATTAGGTTATAAGAACTCATTGTTACGTAGGATCAACGACTTTAAGCGTTTGATTTTCCTGAACTAATTAAGTTACGTCAGTTATAAACAGAAAACATAGAGCACAGGCACGAAGAATGAAGAAACGCGCGCCTCTCCAGTACATTACTTGATCAAACCAAATAAATCACAAGAATACGATACTAAGCAACGACAAATCACGTCGATAACAACACAAGGGCTGGACATCTTATAAATACTTGTGCTAATGTTTTTTGAGATGCTCTCCGACTAATTAATGCGGCGACTTAAAAGATCAGATAAGGCAAAACGTTTACTGTAGATTTCAGTTAAAAATTGACTCGGTCAAAATAATCTGCAGTAGCTATCTACCGAACTGCTGCGGTGTTCTCAAATCTCAACCTCTGCTTGACGACAAAAATGAGCTTGATATGCTGTATGGCGTGGAGTTTGTCAGCTATTATCCACTTGTATACCTAAAAAAAGACAAAAATGCTTGATCTGCGTTCAAGACTCGACGCTTGGGGTGGTAAAATGGGTTCGCGGGTTGTGTTAGGTTAAACCTAAACCCGACCCGTTTATTAAACGGGTTGACCTGATCTAATCCGTTTATTTAATCGTGTCAAAATATGAAACCCAAACCCAGCCCGTTTATTAAACGGGTTGACCGGGTAATCAAACGGATTGACCCGTCTGACCCAATTAACTAATTATGTCCAAATTTAAAACTCAAATCCGAATATATTTAACTCAAACCTAACATGTTTAGTTATATAAAAGAAAATAATTTGATTAATTAACATTAGATTTGTCATTTTATGATATTGTTAACTTTAATTTAGTTAAATACTTAATTTTAATATTTATATATCTTATTTATATTAAAATTTGATAATAAAAAATGAATAATCTATAATTTATAATACATATTTATTTAATATAAATTACTTAAATGGGTTAGCGGTTTACATACCTTAAACCCAAACTCGGCACGATTGTTAAACGAGTTGTGTTCGGGTTGACCTATTTATTTAATCGTGTCAAATTTTAAAATCCAAACCCGTTAACTTCGTATCGGATTCGTGTTGATCAAACGGGTCATGTTGAAATTGACACCCTACTCGACACTCCAATTTTCAGGACCTATATTTCGGGGATAATCTCGCCTATCCTCATTTCGTTACTTGAACGTGTGAATGAACTGAAGCACGGATGCGGGAAGTACTGTATGTTGTTTCCCAATATTTAGACGTCCTTATTAATGCTGGCCCGCATGGCCAATTCTGATAAAACCCACTAGTTCACGATTGCTCAAGAAGAACAAGAAAACCAAAGACTGAGAAACTGAGCTGAGCAAGAACGGTGTATATTGCGATTAATCTGGGAATGAGAAAGAAACGTTCAGTCCAAGGAGAAATGACTGTCTACTGTTGGTTATATATAAAAGAAAGAAAATACAAGCCCCGCACTGACTAACAAAACAATACCTATTACAAAATATAAACTAAACTATTAACAACTTAAATTACAACTATAATAACTTAATGCAGTAACATAATATCCTAACAGCCCCCCTCAAATCATGCATGGAATACATGATTTGAAGACGAATACCCTTACTTGACACACTGCCAATCCTTCAAACCCATCCTCTTAATAAGCAAAGGATAGTGTTTTCCAGGCAAAATTTTCGTCAACAGATCCGCAACCTGATTCCTGGAATTAACAAACTCGACAGAAATCAAACCCTCCTGCAGCTTTTGTCTCACAAAATGCATGTCTAACTCCACATGCTTTGTTCTTTCGTGCAGAACAGGGTTTTTCGCAATATGAATGGCTGCTTGACTGTCTGATCTCACAGGAACTGGTTCAATATCTGAAACACCAAGCTCGTTCAACAACCTCGTCAACCAACTAAGCTCAGCAGTGACTTGGCGCATAGCCCTGTATTCAGATTCTGCAGAAGACAAAGCAACACTAGTCTGCTTCTTAGACTTCCAAGATAAAAGACTATCACCCAAGCAAATAAAATACCAGCTAATAGACCGCCTAGTATTAGGACAGCTTGCCCAGTCGGCATCGCAATATGCTATCAGATTGAAGTCCTTTTGGTTATTAAACAACAAACCATAGCCCACAGCTCCCTTAATATAACATAAGGTATGTAACGCTGCCTGATAATGCAAGTCAGTAGGAGAATCCAAAAATTGACTCAAAACCTGTATCGCAAAACATAAATCCGGCCTGCTATGAGAAAGGAAACTAAGTCTTCCAATCAACCGCCTATAAACACTAGGATTCTCTAAAGGTTTCCCTTCCCCTCTTCTCAGCTTCACATTCATATCCAAGGGGGCTGCTACAGTTCTCTTATTTAAGCAATCAAACTCAGTAATCAAGTTCTCACAGTAACTCTTTTGTAGCAGAACCACCCCTTCTGACGTATGAAGAAACTGCATCCCCAAAAAATGATGTAAAATGCCCAAGTCCTTAATTTTGAACTTCTGATCAAGATCAAACTTCACTGAATCAATCATTTCATTATCATCACCAGTCACAAGCACATCATCGACATACACAGCTAAAAAACATACCTTCCCATTGGAATTTTTGAAAAACAGTGAATAGTCATTCAAGGACTGCCTAAACCCTGGACTCCTAAGGAAGTCACTTAACTTTTGGTGTCATTGCCTAGACGCTTGTTTCAACCCATATAAAGACTTTTTCAGCTTGCAAACCTTACCAGAATGCTCTAACTTGTGACCCTCAGGAATCTCCATATAAACATCTTCTAATAAATCACCATGGAGAAAAGCATTATTAACATCTAATTGAGCAATTTTCCAGTTCATCTTTACCGCAACAGAAACTAGAGCTTTAACAGTAGTGAACCTGACCACGGGAGAGAAGGTTTCTAAGTAATCGACACCATATTTTTGAGTGAAGCCTTTGGCTACTAATCTAGCCTTGAATCTCTCTATGGAACCATCTGCATGGTACTTGATTCTATAAACCCATTTACACTTGACTACCTTTTTACCCGGGGGAAGATCTACAATGTCCCATGTTTTATTCCTATCCAAGGCTTTAAATTCTTCTGACATAGCTTTTACCCACTTAGGATTTCTAACAGCATCAGCAAACAAGGTGGGTTCAACTTGATCACACAGTTTTACACCAGAGCAGACATGATTGAGTATCTGATTAGGAAACACATATTGATTCTTTCCAATCAAAGCAGAAGAAGTAATGGTGTCATTTTCAGAAACACAAATAAAATCTGAGTCAGGTTCAGCTTCAACGCAAGTTTCATTATAGGCACATGCAGACTTAGAAATTCTGGCAGATAAAATTTTAGAGAAGAGATCTGAAGTTGACTTATCTGTTTCTTGATTCTTGTAAGTGTGTCCCACGACATAATCCTGAAGATACTTGGGAGGATTTCTCTCTCTGGTGGAGCGTCTGATTGCCCCTTCCATCTCAGCTTCTTCATTTCCGTGAGTGTCTGATGTTATCTCACCAGCTTCCGGAGACGTTGCCTGGGTCATCAAGTCTGTTTCCCCATCGTCATGGACATCTATTTGCTCTGTTTGAGTATCTGGATCCGATCTTTCCAGACTGTCTCGCTGTTCAATTCTTGAAGGACTTTGCTCCTTCTCATCATTACCATCGAACTCATCCACAAAAATGTCAGTATTATCAACAGTAGTATAATTGTTCTTATCTGCTAAAACCGAACCATTCCCAAAAGGATAAAGATTTTCATGGAAGACAACGTCTCTATTAATAATGATCTTATTGTTGTCTAAATCCCAAAGTTTGTACCCTTTCTTTCCTTGAAGATAACCAAGAAAAATGCATTTGACTGATTTTGATGCAAATTTATCATGCTGAGGTTTGTTTATATTTGCAAAGCATAGACAGCCGAAGCACTTTAGTTCATGATAATCTGGTTTGACTCCATAAACAAGCTCATAAGGACTCTTATTGTTTATGCTGCTAAGGGGCATTCTATTTATCAAGTGAGCGGCTGTCAATATGCTTTCTCCCCAAAACTTCAAAGGCAATCCCAAATGAAACATGAGGGCCCTTGCTGTTTCGAGGATGTGTCTGTGTTTACGCTCCACAACATCATTCTGTTGTGGGGTGTAAATGAAATACCCCGTAATTAAAAATAGTGATTAATTAGGCTAATAAGTAATTTAGAAGCTTAATTAGGTGTTAATAATCATAAGGGAACAAATCCCGAAGAAAACGGACCTTTAAAACGGTTTAAAAACATTACCAAACCTTAAAGCACGTTTTTCGAGGTAACCGGGGAAAACGTGTCTTTAAGCGGGTCAAATAGACTCGTAACAATTTTGGTCAACTAAATAATCATTAATAAATATTAGTGAAGCTTTAGAACCAATAAAAATCAAGAAAACGAGAAATTAGTAAAAACTGTCAAAAACGGGAAGTTGTGGGGTAGAAGTATAATTAACACAAACTTATGTGTCCACTAATGTAAAAAGAATTTTAAAACCCATGTGGGTTCTGTGGGGTGTCCGATTTTCATCCCCCTCACACCCCTCTTCATTCTCCTTTTACTCACTAACAAACAAAAACATTAAAAAGGCAAAAGTAACTACACTACTTACCCCACTCTCACATTTCTCTCTCTCCTAACTCATTCCTCCCTCTCACTCACGTAAACCCCAGCCCCCTCACTCTCTTTTCTCTGGTTGCTCCTTCCTCCCAACCGAGCTCCCATGGTGAAACAAGAAAAACAAAACAAAACCTTACTTCTCTCCTTTGTAACTCCCTCCAAACTCCTCCAAAAATTATAAAAATACCACCATTGTAATCCTCTCACCAAGAGCTACATTTCCATCTTTCCAAAATTCAAAAACAAGCATTTTCGATTTTATGGGTAGACCCCATTTGGAGTTTCAACACCACCATTAGAAGGCCCTCCTTCTCCTTGTTCTTCTAAGGTAAAAATATTTCGAAAACTCCATCTTTTCTAGCCCTTATGGGCAAAACGAGATTCATGAACTAAACCCTTGTTCTTCCTCTTGTTCTAGCCGATTTTGGCTTGTTGGTGGAGTTGGAAATATTGTCCTTGAGCCACTCCAAGCTCCATTTGAACCCTTGCAAGGTAATATAAATTCTAAACCCTAGAATGTGCATTAGAACTTGATTAATGGTTAGGGTTAGTCTTAAATATTGAATGGTGTATATGAATGGTTGTAGTGTTAGAGGATTGAGATTACAAAACCGGTAGAGAAAGAAGGAAGAAGAAAGAAGAAGAAAGAAACTAGAAGCAAAACAAGGTAAGGAATGCTCACCTTTGTGTAGTCTTGTAATTGTGTATGTAACAGATTTTTAGAAATGAAAATCGGTATCGAAAAATGGTAATGCATTGGTAGTATAATGTGTAAGAGAATACAAGTATTTTGAAGCTTTAAAAGACATGTAAAACTGTTACAAAACAGATTGGGGATTAGTGTTGGTGTGCAGGAAATTTTGTAGTGTTTTTAGTGTTGTTTTAGTATTGGTATTGTATATGGGAGCTTGTGTATTTTGATTGTTGAAAACAGGTGAGACAATATAGATGTGAGTAAAACAATGTGGTGAGAGTATAAAATTATAGGGGAGACTATGGCAAAATTTGCCGAGGATTAGAACACTTAGAGAATTAAAACTAGGTGAATAATGTGAGTGTGTAACAGATTTTGATTAAGGAAGATAGAGGATAAGTTGAGGGAGATAGATGATGTATTCGAGATGTATTAGTAGTGTTAGAAATGACATTAGAAGAGGGAGTTGTAAATGGAGAGTGTTAGTGCTAAAATCTGTAGCAAACACAACTAGGGAAACAACTAGTGAGAGTGTGAGTTGAAACTTAGAAAATTAGATGAGTGAATGAGTATAAAATTGTGTAAGGAGTTAGGAAATGAACTAGGGTGTATTAGGAGGTGTAAATGGTGTTAAAACATGTAGGATTAAGTGTAGGAACAATGGGGAAGTATTGGGTAAAAGAGAGGACTGAAAACAGAAAGTAAAATGCAAATACTGGGCCGGACCGGACTTGCGACCGGACTTGCAAGTCCGGTCGAGCAGAAAATTTTCCCGTCAGAATGCTACTGGAATCGACCGGACTTGCGACCGAACTTGCAAGTCCGGTCGGACCAGAAAAATTCCCCGATGAAACCTTCTGGGATGGACCGGACTTGCGACCGGACATGCAAGTCCGGTCGGCCAGAAGAATTTCCGTAACCTGAGCTACTGGAATGGACCGGACTTGCAAGGTCGGTCGCAAGTCCGGTCCTGAAAAAAAAATTATTATTTAAATTAAATAATATACATATATACATATATGTATATACCTACATATATATGTACATGTATGAAAGCATGCCAAAGTTAAGTAAGAAAGTAAAACCTAAGTAGTGAAAAGTAAGTAAGTAAAGTGTAAGTGTAAGAAGTATAAGGACATAGTAAGTATGAGTTAAGTAATGATAGTTAGATTAATCATTTAATTGTATGTATATAATAGGATTTGATTTGTGACACCGGAAGGACGTTTGGAAGTACGTACAACGGTGAACGGTATGGATTCCTCATGCCCCGTATGCTATCTTGGTTACTCTGATTTGTGTGTTGTGTGCTAATTGATCACCAAATAAGATAAATGCACGAATCGGAGTTAATATGCATACTTGTGAATATGTAGTGTTGTATGTTGAGAATATTTTCTTAAATTTTAGTTTGTATAATTCATGAAATGTATGGATGATAATGAATGTGTGTATGTATGTTGTATTGTTCCCGTGACCGTTATTTATTGCGTTTGGACTTCTAACTTATTCCTAACAAGCTAACCATCCTAACTTAAAATGGTAATTAAATTGGAATGAGTAGAAGTCCGATATAGTTTCGGCCACGCGTGAGGATGCGGAGTCACGAGAGGTTGGCTCCAATTCCTGACTCTTAAACTGGTCCGCGGCCCAAATCCCTTAAGTGGGTAGCATCCCGGATTAGTGAGTCAAGTAAATCCCGGATGTGGGACGGTGTAGTCCCCAAGGCCGGAGGTCCCGACGACTTAACTTGAGTATAAGTAAGTAAGTAAGAATGAGTAAGTAAAGTAAAGGAAAGTAAGTAATTGTAAGTAAGAAAAAGTAAGTAATGAGTAAAAGAGTAAAGCATTCCGATTAACCCGGATGCATAATTTGGCTAACCTTGTGAAGGTAAGTGAGATGTATGCTATGATATTGTTGCCTTGAAATTGTGTAATGAATTGTATAGCATGTATGATGTATGAAAAGCATGTATGTATGAAATAAATGAAATGCATGTTTAGTGGACGTCAAATAGTCGGCGTGCCCTAGCTAGCACGCGGTATATGCGGAGTCCATATGCAGCTTTTGCTGAGCCCCTTGGGGCACCATTTTTACTACACGCAGGTACTCGAGATTGATGGAGATGCTGAGGACATAGTTCTATTTCTTCATCTTCTTTTTGATTGTAAACAATGAATTTATGATGGGTGTACTGAGTAGTACATGGCTGTAGTTTTTGAGTAGCCGGTGTACCATGGGGTACACCTTTTTGGATAATGGGAGTATTGGATTGGGGTATAGATGAGTAGCTTTAGAAACTCATTCTTTTGGTAAGCTTGAAAGGTTGTAATTGAATATACTTTAAATACTCGGTGATCCAGGATGTAAGTATTTGGCATATGTTATTTTGGTAAGTAATTTAGTAGCTCGGTACGTTATGTTCATCAGACCGTGACTGTAAGTATTAGTAGCCTAGCTAGCCGTATGGGCGGTTAGCGGCATTGTTTCACCCGCCGTAGTAAGTATGTATTAATTCCGCTGCGAACTCGTAGGATTAATAGGACGATTAGACGGTAAGCATAGGATTAGCGGTTGGGGTGTTACAAAAAGTGGTATCAGAGCGTAGTAACGCTCTGATGTCCATAGTACCGAGCATAGGGGATTACCGAGTTAGGATTTCAACCCCAAAAGAAATCCCAGGGTGAGAGCAGTGCCCATGCTGAGCAGGGCAAACCATCCGAGTTACTTCAGCTTGGTTATTCTGCACCAGCCACTGAGATCGCACCCACCAAAGGGTAAATTCCTAATCCAATTCGTATTCGCATAAGTATCGTATAAGCATCATTTCTAGTATACCCACGCACACATGTGCTGACCCTCTAACCTCAGGTTCTAGCTCCGGAGCCGCCAAAACCTTCTCCGACGGCCGCACCTATGTGTGCAGAAAGTGCAACCAGGACCATCCTGGTAAGGACTGCTACGGGAGGGAGATCAAATGCTACAACTGCCAGAAGCTGGGACACACAGCTAACAAGTGCCCAGAGAGTGGAAAGCCGAGAGGTACCTTCCAGAACTACAAGCAGAGAGAGGGCAAGGATGTGGCATCTGGCGATGCACGGCCCAGCAGGCACCTCAGGGACAGGGATCCCGGGGCCCTCAGAGGGGCGCACCTCAGAGGCCGCCTGTTCTCCATGTGATTGACCGCGATGGGCCCGGTTCGAAATCCGGCCAAGGTAATCACCTAAACCTTTAATCCTTGAAATAGCATGCCTAGTAGTAGAGTAACTGTATGAGTGAATGCATGAGTAAATAAATGAAGTGTATATTAAGCATGAAATGAAGTAGTTGAAACTAGTACTCACCGTAGATGAAATTTGTAACCATAGGAAACTTTAGTATCTGTTACCCGATACCGGTAACCTTGAATCAAGAAGAGATCGACATCACCAACCACGACTACACCAACAAACAGTGTCAGGTCATCCGATCAGGTATGATTTTATTAAAGGGATACCTGACACCCGAAGCGCAAATCTCAATCATCCGACGATGCAACGAGCTAGGAACGGGTCAAGGTGGATTTTACACACCCGAATTCCCCGGTGGAGCGAAGATGAAGCTGAAGATGATGTGCTTGGGAAAGGACTGGAATCCTTATACCAAGACATACCAGGAGACACGAACACAAGACGGAGCGACGCCACCGACAATACCACCAGAGTTTCAGACCCTCATCACACAAGCAGTAGAACTTGCACAGCAATGTGAACCTGAACCAATCCCCGCACTTGAAGCGGACCTCTGTATCGTCAACTTCTATGAAAAAGAAGGACGACTTGGGTTACACCAAGATAAGGACGAGACAGCGGAATCTCTTGAACAAGGAGTGCCCGTAGTGTCTTGGTCCATTGGTGATGACGCCGTATTCCTGTATAGCGAGCGGAAGCGTGTGGACCTCGCACAGAAACTGGTATTGAGATCAGGAGATGTCCTAATCATGGGTGGAAACTCTAGGATGCTGTATCATGGGATCAACAAGATCAAGTTGAATACGGCACCACCGGCAATAATCAATGCCACACACATGAAACCAGGACGCCTGAACCTTACCTTTAGAAAGTATTAAATTCCTAGTATCATGTAATCCATTGGTAACGTGTATTAGAGACACGGTATGTATGATGGTTGGTTTATCAATAAAGAGCAGTGTTGATTTAATTCCACTTGTGTCCACCATCAATACTTATCCAATTGTGAATCCAATAGGTTGTGGACTCGGTACTGAAGGTAACCTGAGCATCCTCACCGAAGCACAAGCTGGCAGAAGCGGCACCATTCTAACGGGAACCTTCCCAGTAAATGGCATTGATGCCAATGTGCTATTCGACTCCGGCGCCGCTCACACTTTCGTATCACCATCCTTTGTGAAGAGGTTGAAGCTAGATGCGGATGAGCTACCGAACTTCATGGTTACTCTCTCATCGAAGGAGCGGGTAAAGTGCACCAAATATTATCAATCAGCCACAATCCAAATCAAAGGCGAATCGTTTCCCATTTCCTTCATCGAATTCTATGGATTGGGATTCGACGTAATCATTGGGATGAATTGGTTGGAGCGGCACAAGGGCAGAATCCTCTGCGCCGAGCATCGTTTGCTGCTCAAGAGTCCTTCTGGGGTTACCGTATCTTACCGCCAGAGACCGAGAGAGCCTTCGACCACCCTTATATCTGCCATGGCTATGTACCGGGAGCTCAGAAAGGGCCAAGAGGTGTATCTTTGTTATGTACAAGACCTGGAGCGAGATCCAGAGTTCAGTGATGAAGTACCTATTGTATCCGAGTATCCCGATGTATTCCCTAAGGAGCTACCCGGCATGCCACCACCGAGAGCAGTGGAATTCGAAATTGATCTATTGCCAGGTACCGGTCCCATTGCTAGGGCACCGTACCGTATGGCACCTGCTGAAATGACCGAATTGAAAGAACAGTTGAGAGACCTTCTAGACAAATAGGCCCGAGCGTATCACCCTGGGGAGCACCGGTTCTCTTCGTGAAGAAGAAGGACGGTAGCCTCCGCCTTTGCATTGACTACCGCGAGCTGAATGCGGTCACAGTCAAAAATAAATACCCATTGCCACGCATCGACGACCTATTTGATCAGTTGAAAGGAGCCTCAGTCTTCTCCAAGATCGACCTCCGTTCAGGGTATCATCAGATTGCAATCAAGGAACAAGACATTGAGAAAACGGCATTCCGTACCAGATATGGCCACTACGAATTTACAGTGATGCCATTCGGTTTGTCAAACGCACCGGCAAAATTCATGGACCTTATGAATCGATTATTCAGTGAGCAGTTGGACACTTCGGTTGTGGTCTTCATCGACGACATCCTTGTATATTCCAAATCACCAGAGGAACATGAAACTCACTTGAGGAAAGTGCTTGAGACACTGCGCGAGAACCAGCTTTATGCGAAGTTCTCCAAATGCGAGTTTTGGCTTGATCAGGTATCATTCCTTGGACATGTCATCTCGAGCGCAGGTATCTCGGTTGACCCTTCTAAAGTAGAAGCTGTACGATCATGGCCTAGACCCAAGACTGTTACCGACATTAGGAGCTTTCTTGGTCTAGCCGGATACTACCGGAGATTTGTAAGGGACTTCTCGAAAGTCGCCAAGCCCATGACTACATTGATGAAGAAAGATGCACCGTTTGTATGGACAGACGAGTGCGAGTTATCATTTCAGAAACTGAAAGACTCATTGACCTCAGCGCCCGTCCTTACTCTTCCAGAGGGCACAGAGGGATTTGAGGTGTACTGTGACGCATCAGGCAAAGGAATGGGATGCGTACTCATGCAGCATGGCAAGGTTGTTGCTTATGCCTCCCGCCAACTGAAGAAACATGAGGAGAATTACCCGACTCACGACTTAGAGTTAGGAGCCATTGTCTTCGCCTTGAAGATATGACGACACTATCTCTATGGGGTAAGCATCACCATCTACTCCGACCATAAGAGCTTACAGTATGTATTCACTCAGAAAGAACTCAATTTGAGACAGAGAAGGTGGATGGAGTTTCTCTCAGACTACGACATCAATCTGCAGTATAAGGAAGGGAAGGCAAACATTGTAGCCGACGCCCTGAGCCGTCGAGCACACTCGCTCCATTCGCTACTTCTTCTAGCTTGGTTGACGAGGTGCGAGACGCTCAGTTAAGCGACCCTTACCTAACCGAAATCAGACTCAAGATCGAGAATGGTACCTTTGAGAAGAAAAAGTATGATTTTAAGCTACACGAAGATGGTTTGATTCGGTTGAATGGCAGGCTATGCGTCCCCCGAAGCAATGCTGAGCTAAGGGATCGCATCCTGCGAGAGTCATAGTTCTACATTATCAGTCCATCCGGGAGCCTCCAAGATGTACAAAGACATGAAGAGGTATTTCTGGTGGTCTGGAATGAAGTCAGATGTGACAGAATTCGTATTGAGATGCTTGACATGCCAGAAGGTAAAATTTGAACACCGTAGACCGGGCGGAATGGTACAATCGATGCCAATTCCGGAGTGGAAATTTCATGATATCTCCATGGATTTTGTTGTAGGACTCCCACCTGCTAGGGGAGGACTCAACATGATTTGGGTTGTAGTAGATCGCCTTACCAAGGTTGCCAGATTCATACCGATGAAGGACACCTGGAAGGTAGTAAAGCTAGCTGAGCTTTTTGATAAGGAGATTATCAGACACCACGGAGTCCCCAAGACCATAGTATCTAACCGCGACACCAGATTTCTTTCGAGATACTGGAGAGCTACAAGGGAAGCGTTGGGTACAGAATTGAAGTTGAGTACCGCCTTCCATCCTCAGACCGACGGTCAGACAGAAAGGACCATCCAGACACTGGAGGACATGCTTCGGGCATGTGCCTTGGACTTTCAGGGGAGTTGGTTAGATAAGCTTCATCTTATCGAGTTCTCGTATAATAATAGTTATCACGCCTCGATTAAGATGTCGCCTTTCCAAGCTCTATACGGTAGACCTTGCCGTACACCCTTGTGTTGGGATGAGTCAAGTGAAGCGGTCATAATAGGACCGGAGTACCTTGAGCAAGTACAAGCCGAAGTGCAACAAATCCGAGCTAACATTGAAATACCCCAAACCTTGATATGTGGTTTAAATATCAAACTATGGTATGTAAAGGCTAAAAAGTGCCTTAGTAACATCAGTGAACAATTTAGACCATAGTAAATGCAATAAAGCATTAAGACACAGTTTGAGCAAAAACATGCTCTAAGCTATGAGTGAACTTGGTTAGGACCCAAAGAGCCTACCAAGACTTAATAATATTCAATTATGATTTAATAAGGCTAAATAAGTCCTTAGGAAACCTTGGTGGGCAGTTAAACCAAATAAAACACAAGAAAATACCTTAAAGTCAATATGAGCAAAAATGTGCTCTAAGCTTGGGATGAATTTGTATAAGACCTAATGGTCATACCTATGCCTTATTTATATGTTAATGAACATATTAAATCAATTACTAAAGAAAACTAAGCTTGAAAACAAGTTAAAACACAAAATGTGCTTTAAGGAGTCTTAAAGCACGTTTTTGAAAAATTGTCTTGTAAATGAGTTTTGAGTGGCTAAATGTCCATCATTACTCTTAAATATACATGTGTACTATATAGTATCACATTTGGAAGTCTATATCAATGGGAAATCAAAAATTTCACTTCTATGTGCCTTGTTTGTGAATAGTGATTTTTATAAGCTAGTTTGTAACATATAATGTTATAAGTAATTAAATTGACCAACAAAGACTATAATACCCTTATGTATAAAGGGGGCCGGTTTTCTTAAGTTTGGTGACTCACCACTCACTTGTTAACTTGTTAAAGAAATAAAGATGACTAATATAGTTACTATTTGCTTTTAAGTACAAATATCTTCCAAAAAGCAAAACTTATCTCATTCTCTCATTTCCTTCTTCATTTCCCACGTATCCAAGCTCTCTTCTACTCTTCCCTCTTTCTCACGTTCATACAGCACCACCACCATGGAAGTCCACCTTTGAACCCTTGTAAAACCTAGCTCACTTAACCAAATCAAAAACAAACACCACCATTCTTTCCTCTCATCAAGCTCTTCATTCCTATCTTCTCAAAATTTCAAGATCACCATTTCGGTGCCATGGAGTTCCACCATTGATGGAGCTTGAGCTTGTCTTTCCACATATTATTGATCTCCTTTGCTTCTAGGTAAGGAATCTCAAAGAAAAATCAAGTTTCCTCCATGTTTTGTGTGTGACCGAAAATATTCATTGATGGAGCTCCTTGTGTTGCTTTGTTCTAGCTCCATTTGAATCTTTCAAGGACTAGGTGGAGTCCTCTCTTCATAGATATTCAAACACCCTTCAAAGATTAAGGTAAAACAACTACATTAATGTTTTGAAATAATGTAAACCTAGGGTTTACAATGAGATGGAGCTTAAAGCTTGAATACTCATTATGTTGTTTGTATAATGTTTAGTAGTTGGCAAGGAACCAAATGCCTTACCGGTTTTGTAAGGAAACAAGAAAGAAATTTGGGAGGAAAAAGAGGTAAATATGCTATCTTAATGTGGTTTAAATGCCTTAGGAAATGAGCTTGATTTGCTTAATAAAATACCTAAGGAGCCAATGGTGAATGAGCTAGTAAATTGCTCTCAAGGAGTTTATTAAGGGCATAAGTATTGTTGGGTGTATTTGCAGGTCAAAGGCATTACTTATGTGGGAAATTCAGTGTTTATGGTTTATGCAATTTAAGGGCTAAGAGCCATGTATTTAAGGGCCTAAGTGCCAAGCAATTAAGTTATGCACTATATTGTGATGTAGTGCTAAATGTGTGAAGTTTGTGTATAAAGATGTGTTTGATGGATTTTAGGTGTTTTGAATGAAATAAGGTAAAAACCTAAGTGTTTGGATGTGAGTATATACAAGAGAAGCTATGGCCAAATTTGGGAAAATGTGTAAGAAGATCTAAGTGTTTTAAATGGTCTTGGTGAACTAGGAAGGGTTAAAGGTGAATAAATGTTTACTTGAGAAGAAAACATGTATTAAGGTGACTTAGAGTGATGCAAGGATTTAGGTGTTATCTTGGAAGTTCTAGGAATTCAATGTGTGTTTTGAGGAGGTATTTAAGTCTTGGAGGTTTGTTTAAGGTTTAGGTAATGTTGATATCCAAGGAATAAGTGATGATTAGGTAAGATGTGAAAAAAGGAGATTTAGTTAGTAAGAAAAGAAGTTTGAGAGATGATGTTAAGGTGTAGAGGAAACACCTTGGTGTAGTGGTCATTATTGGTGAACTACCACTTATAAATCATAAGGAGAAAACATCCCAAGTGCTAGGAACTTTGTAAGAAGTTGTGAATGATAAAATGGTTTTGGTGAGTGATTTAAGGAGTTTAGCACATGGATAAAGGTGTGTTTGAAGTGCCCAAATGAGGTTAGGGTATACTAGGATATATGGGGTGAAGTTTGGAGTTGAATGTAAAAAGGAAAACAAAGATCTGGGGCAGACCGGACTTGCGACCGGACTTGCAAGTTCGGTCGGGCCCAGTTTACCCTGCGGGAATTAGCTTCTGGAATGGACCGGACATAGGACCGGACTTACAAGGTCGGTCGGAGTAGAAAATTTTGACGGAAAAGTGTTCTGGAATCGACCGGACTTGGGTAAGTCCGGTCGGCAAGTCCGGTCGGACCAAAAACATGGTTTAAGGTTATGAAATGATATGTAATGATGGGGATTGATAGGTAATGATGTTATAGGGTTGTTAAGGACATGTTAGGTGAGTTTTAAATGGCAATTAAGTGGGTGAAAAGTTGTATCAAAATGTAAAAGTAAAACAAGTTAAAATGTAAAGTTATGTAACTAAGTTAACGGGGAAAGTTAAGCATTAGACATTAAATAATCAAGCAAACCCCGATGTTAATAAAAACACATGTGATGTTAACAGTTGTTCGAGAATCGCTCGAGGAACATAAGTGGACGTGGTAAAGTGGACTCCGGTGACAGGTATGGTTTTCTTGCAACCTGTGTCCTACCGGATGACACCGGCTTGTATGCCAATGTGTTTTTCTGTAAGTTTTGCCACGTTATGAGATAAATCATGAAACGAGTTTACAGTCGTTATTGTTATTGTATGTTTACGTGCCGATACCGGTAACCTCGAATGCGCTTGAAGGGCTAGTTGACCACTATTAGGTAAACGTAGGAGAACGGTATCCGGTGATAACGTTTCCGAACTAAGGAACGTTCTAACCACGGCTATGCGTGAGTTGGTTATGTGATGTTTGTGTGTGATGTTTGTATGTGAATGTATGACTCTCTCTTCCCTTGTGTATGTCTAACAAGACTTAACCCAATGTTTGTGATTGTTTAATAAAGTTCAAAGTTGAACTCTAACAAGTGCTAACGGGGGAGTGAGGAGTCCGGTCTGTTCCGGCCACGCGTGTGAGTATGGGGGTCGTTGTCATAGCAGGTTCGATCCTCTCTGTATGTTATGGTTGTTTTCCAATTTGGTTCCCAACCTTCCCTTTAGCTTAACCAAGGCTATTACTGACTCACGTCGGGCCACAGGGGCATACTATTGTTATGTTTGTTTCGGTGTGCTTGGGTCACTATATCCGAGACATTGTGTTAAGTTAACCGTTCATTTAACGAGACGGTAACGAGTTATGTAACGAGCTTATCATGAGACTGGCAACATTCTCTAGGCTCACCAGTGTATTAGCAATGTTTGGGTCGGTTCCTAAGAGAACCACTCCCGTTATGTTATGTATTTTTGTTGTGATGCAATATCTATTGCGGTATTATGTTGTGCACGTGGAAACGTGCAAAGTGTGTTAAGTGTTGTATGTAGTGTATGTTGTAGGTTGTATAATGTGGAGTGTGTGGATCATGGATATGATTCCCAGTTTGTGATAAGAGGCGTTTAAGGATAACCCGATTTAAGGGTATGTGTCGTCTATTAAGGAAGTAGCTCCATTAGAGGAGGAACACTCTAGGGATGATGAATACCATGAGTGACTTATTAAGTAAGGATATATTATCCGTTTGCTGAGCCCGTTGAGGCGAATGATTAGTGTGTGTGTTACAGTTGCATGTATGATTTAAAAATAATCAACCGCATGCTAAGACGACAATTAGTTGTGCGTGGCCCGGTAGCATGTGGGCTGCGGGATTACCATACCAGCAAAGGTGCTGAGCCCCTTGGGGGCCACCCTTTCTCTTCTTTTCCTATTTCAGGTACGAAGTGCTGGAAGCCGTTCGAGAGTAGGATGGGTAGTCGTTGTACATGGGTAATCATTAAGTGTATGCATACAGTAGGTGTAGTAAGACCGAAATTGTTGTCGGCATCAGTTTATAAATACTCGGTATAGTTGGAAGGTGTATGTTGTTGTGGTGTTAATGAAAAGGGATAGTAATGTGTAGACGCTCGGGAATTTAGCCCATCAGACCGGTACAATGTGTATGTATTAGCCTTGTTAGCCACGTGGGTGGCTAACGGCGTGTAACACCAACGAGTTGAGTAATGTGACGAGGTTGTTATTCCGCTGCAGTTTATTGTAAGTGTGTTAATGTTGGATGGGGTGTTACAAAAAGTGGTATCAGAGCGAAGTATCACTCTGATGACTGAATTACCAAGCTTAGGAAGTACCGAGTTAGGATTTAAGTACTTTGGGTTAAGGGTTGAGTGATAGCGTGAGAGATACGCTAGACAGGAACTACCAGTGAATACTGGAAACGTACAATATCCATCCCGCCCTCCATAATCCCTATTTTATAACTTGGGAAAGAACGCCAGAGGGATGAAAGTCCTCTCTTACTCGGGAAAACCCGATCTAGATGTTAATTAGTACTTCTGTGAGTACGGAGAACCTGTCATACGGTAGATTCCGAAAACTGGGAATCCCGGAGACGGTCTCCATCTGAACAATGTTAACCGCATTTAATAGCGAAGGATGAAGGATTTTGTGTATAAGAGAATAGAATTTCCGACAACCTGGGTCGACATGCAGAGCAGTCGAGAAAAACCAACTTGCAACGCACCAACCGTACAACAGGCAAGAAGTGGATTAGTGAAACCGAGACAAGTGTCTACGGGACCACAGCTGATAAACAATACACCAACGGTGTACCAACCGACAAAGGAACTACAACGTAGTGCCCAAACAAGAGACAAGTCTCAGTAACCACGACAATGCGTGGAACGGGCTACGAAGAGAATACAATACTAAGACAAAGGGGTCTCCCAGAATGGGAAACACCCTAGTTGATGATCGTCAGGTGAAGACAGTGAGAAGTCACCTAGAAGAGTTATTATCAAGGCAGTGAGATCAGTAAGGGCCAACAAGGCCACTGATGACAATATGGGTAAAAACAATGCCACAACTGGTATGTGTTAAACCGATAGCCAGTTAGCATGGCGCACTTGCCGTAGCAAGTGCTGCTATAAAAGGGTCGTTCGGGAAATTTATAACCACTACAAGTACTTAGTGAAGTACCACGAAGTTAAGTGTGAACATTATAACCGTGGAAGGGCTTAATAGCCTAACCTCTGTGATTGTAAGTACACCAGTCAGCAAGAAGCTAGACTTGGCTAAGGTAAGAAGATGTTGTGAAACCATGAAAATTTTCTTTCAAACCTTTTCTTTCAAAACCAAATTTCCTTCAAACCAACACTTCTTTCCAACCTTCTTTAAACCAAACCAGTAAACCAAGGGCAGATGATAAGATACAACAGTGGATGAACTTTCCTTCGATTAAGTTCGGAACCGGGAACGGAATATTGTCAGGGGACAATATAAGGAGTTGACAACAGAATACTTCACCTAGGCGTGATGGACACTACGAGTGTACCAACTGAATTGTGGGGACGACCGCACTCCGATAGGGTTGTGGGCCTGACAGACCTACTTATGGGTAGTTGGGTAGGTAGCAATGTATCATTATGGTACCCACATATGTATACGAGTGGAGTCCGAAAAACCGGGAAGTAGTCGACTCCGTACGGTCCGCAGTATGAGTCAAACAAGAGCTAAGGATTACAAGGAATAGTTGACGTTAAGGAACTCAGTTAAATTAACGAGACTAAAAGGAATTAGTGAATTCCTTCCAAGGAAATGTTTAAGAGTCAGGAGGTGCGAAGTGCACTAACTGAA
This sequence comes from Limonium bicolor, assembly GCA_023374045.1. Lineage (NCBI taxonomy): Eukaryota > Viridiplantae > Streptophyta > Magnoliopsida > Caryophyllales > Plumbaginaceae > Limonium > Limonium bicolor. Next base: position 121,986,620 of record CM041780.1, read on the forward strand.
TGTAAAGACATCGTAATATGACTGAGGCATCAGGGATAAACATGATAGCTGGAACGAGCCCCGCCTGTGCATGGCAAGGCAGTGCCTGTGTGGGACACATTAACGTGCAAATGAACGGGATGAAACTCCCAGAATGAATACCTACAATACCAGGAAATGTTGATCTTCACAGAAGAAGATAATAAACCAGTTAAGAACGCAAACGGCGGGCTAACGGAATGTACAAAAGTGTGAACTAGATGTAAAGGCATAAACTTAGCAAACACCCAGGAGCGATCCTTGAAGGGTGTTTGCATCAACAATTGAACAAGATAACGTGATAGAAACACGAGGGTTGAAATAACACCCAGTTTAGACATAAGTTGTCAGGAGACGGACTGACAACCTAAAGGGAATCCCATGAAAAGAAACGTGATGCAACGACTTGTCATGGAGCCCAAAACACCCTCTAACCATGTAATATTGTACAGAGAAGTACGTGTGTGTGGACAGCCTACAATGAGCCCAGCTCAAGGCAAATAAGGCTTATAAGCCATAAGCAAGATATGTTATATAAATTAGACTGATTGCAGAAGTTTATGTTGTATAAGTGAATAGAGTGGTAAACGAACCACTGCATTAAGAGTGGGGATACCTCTCAATATTGTGAGACCGCAGGAGCGGTAGTTATGTGAATCAAGTTCAAGAAATATGTTAAGGATGGATGATATTATTATTGAAAGTGAGCAGTTAGCTTAGTAGTATGTGTGTATAAAGTGAAGCACCGAACTAAATAACATCGGTTTGAGACTCGAGTGAGCAACGCTCCAGGAGTATTCAGTAGTCATCCAAGTGAGTGATGAACCATAATACGAATAATGTAAATTTATGTGTGGAAGTTGATGTGACAGTAAATACGATGTGTGTTAGTGTTATACAATAAGCACGGTGCGCAGTAAGCGACCATTGTATAAGTGTTGTTAAATAATGATATGGCGGATAAGACCAGTTATGAGTTAAACTCAATGGACATGCAAGCAAGTGATGATACACAGACTGGGCAATAAGCCAATGGTCGGTACTATGTGATAAGGAACTCAGTGTGAATTCCTACTGCAATCACATAAGGGATTTACTGTCAAGAGTTTACGCCTCTGCACTCTGTATGACTGAGTGTTTTGGTATTGCACTTGCGCAGTAATGATCGAGTGGGATAGCTAGGAATTGGGAACATGTTAATTGTGTAGGAATAATGTTATAATGGCCGATGCATAGGAAATGCAAGACCATACCAATAAAAGAGTACTTGTACAAAACCAAATGTGGAGACATGATTAACAGTAAGTGACTACAGTAACACTAACTGTCAAATATCGGTATGGAATATACCCCAAATGTTGTAAATAGCTGAGAGAGCACTACACACTAGGTAGTAGCTCAATCTCAACCGACAATAAGCCGGAAAGGAACAAGTCAATCATTGTGAAATACATAGCTGTATACACAGTAAATTGTTATGGAAGTGGATAGAAAGTTTATAACTCACCGAATTCACTAACGGTAAAAGATACCACACATCAGTTGAGAAACCATTGTTACCAAGATGAAGGTGACAATTGGGGATGTACAATACAGTAAGAATAACAAATGGAGCAACTAAGCTCTACAGTTATTAGAGTTTCGCAGCAGAAACTAGTGAGCCAGTTATTCAAGTGTTGAATGTACATGGTGAACATGAGCGAATGGCTAATTATTAACGCCTAGAAGCCTAACAGGCCAGAATCGAAACCAACTAAGAGTTTAAACAAACTCCAATGAGAATTCTTGGTTTAGGAACTAAACCGCCAATATGGTTAAGATCCTCTAATCAGAATCCATTGTGTAATAGACCGCGTGGAAGTTAAAACACTTCACGACGGCAGAACATTTAAGCCAATGTTTAGTGATTGATTACGTGGGCGTAATCCCTTTTAAGGGGGGTAGAGCGCAAAACCACTTAGTGTATATTACCGTACAAGTGTACGTAGTGTATGTGATTTATATTGTGCATAGCACAAAATTATATTATTGTTTTGATGATTGGTGTGTGTGTTACGTAAACATACACATTCATTCATGGTTTAATTGTGGTAATTGCGCACAGAAGATGCGAATACCATTGTGATAAGTGTGTGTATTTGTTAACAGTTGTGTGTGATAGTACAAGTGTGAGGAGTAGAGAAGCTCCCGGGGGAACAAAAGCCCCGATAGTGTATAAATGTGAAGTTGTGTGTTGTATTTTGATAAAATATATGTGTATATACATACTATATAGTGATTCAAGAAAGGGCATGATACCGACATAGAACCTAGTGAGAATAAGATTCCCTAGGCAACAGGATTAAAGTGAGTGGAGGTAACTGATAGACGGAGTTCTATCCTTTGGAGATGTATGATCATGATTAGAATGATTAAAAAGATAGAAAATTGGAAAGGAGTGATTTACTTGATGCTTGAAAATGAAGTGGGAGGTGGAACTTGATTTGCATGTGATCAAGGGAAGCCGAACACAAATTGGGGTGGAAGGATAGTTCAACACTGATGCTGATCACATCAGGGTTGGATGACTCTTGAAACTCCCTATAAGTGGTCACAAATAACCACGCTAAGAAATGAAGCAAAGAGCTTAAGTTGGACTTGGAGTTGTGTGTGTTTTCAAAAGGATTTTAAATTGGTATTTATAAAACGTTGATGGATACTTTACGTAATTAAAGTCTTCTTACTTAACCTCACAAGGAAATTTTAAACTTAAGTGATTGTTTTAATCTCCCAAAGGCACGGGGACGGAAGGTGTCCATCGCGACCGGGTTCTGCGGGATCACAGTGTGTATGTAAAAGATATTTTTGGATTGTTATACATGCTATGACATGTTGTGTGGTATGTGTAATAAATGTTATTTTGACTTTGATCTCCTAAAAGTGTATGCTATTGAGACCTATGAGTCTAAATGTGTTGTGTTACATAGACCTAGGTGTCTGAAGACTGTTATGTTATGGAGACCTATGTGTCCAAATGTTGTGATGTTACCCGAGACCAGTGAGTCCAAGGGGTTGTTATGTAGGTGTAAGTGTTGTTAAGATACCCGGACCAAAGAGTCCGAGGTTATCATGTGGATATGTTATGTTATGTGTGGATGTGAATGTGTTGCCCGGACCATTAAGTCCGAGGTTGTGATGTAAAGTGTGTTGGTTATGGAAGTTTATTTCCAAGTGATTCCTGTGTTCAAATCTAATGATGTGTGGAAAGTGTGAACTTCGAGGACGAAGTTCTTTTAAGGGGGGTAGATTGAAATACCCCAAACCTTGATATGTGGTTTAAATATCAAACTATGGTATGTAAAGGCTAAAAAGTGCCTTAGTAACATCAGTGAACAATTTAGACCATAGTAAATGCAATAAAGCATTAAGACACAGTTTGAGCAAAAACATGCTCTAAGCTATGAGTGAACTTGGTTAGGACCCAAAGAGCCTACCAAGACTTAATAATATTCAATTATGATTTAATAAGGCTAAATAAGTCCTTAGGAAACCTTGGTGGGCAGTTAAACCAAATAAAACACAAGAAAATACCTTAAAGTCAATATGAGCAAAAATGTGCTCTAAGCTTGGGATGAATTTGTATAAGACCTAATGGTCATACCTATGCCTTATTTATATGTTACTGAACATATTAAATCAATTACTAAAGAAAACCAAGCTTGAAAACAAGTTAAAACACAAAATGTGCTTTAAGGAGTCTTAAAGCACGTTTTTGAAAAATTGTCTTGTAAATGAGTTTTGAGTGGCTAAATGTCCATCATTACTCTTAAATATACATGTGTACTATATAGTATCACATTTGGAAGTCTATATCAATGGGAAATCAAAAATTTCACTTCTATGTGCCTTGTTTTGTGAATAGTGATTTTTATAAGCTAGTTTGTAACATATAATGTTATAAGTAATTAAATTGACCAACAAAGACTATAATACCCTTATGTAATAAAGGGGGCCGGTTTTCTTAAGTTTGGTGACTCACCACTCACTTGTTAACTTGTTAAAGAAATAAAGATGACTAATATAGTTACTATTTGCTTTTTAAGTACAAATATCTTCCAAAAAGCAAAACTTATCTCATTCTCTCATTTCCTTCTTCATTTCCCACGTATCAAAGCTCTCTTCTACCTCTCTTCCCTCTGTTCTCACGTTCATACAGCACCACCACCATGGAAGTCCACCTTTGAACCCTTGTAAAACCTAGCTCACTTAACCAAATCAAAAACAAACACCACCATTCTCTTCCTCTCATCAAGCTCTTCATTCCTATCTTCTCAAAATTTCAAGATCACCATTTCAGTGCCATGGAGTTCCACCATTGATGGAGCTTGAGCTTGTCTTTCCACATATTATTGATCTCCTTTGCTTCTAGGTAAGGAATCTCAAAGAAAAATCAAGTTTCCTCCATGTTTTGTGTGTGACCGAAAATATTCATTGATGGAGCTCCTTGTGTTGCTTTGTTCTAGCTCCATTTGAATCTTTCAAGGACTAGGTGGAGTCCTCTCTTCATAGATATTCAAACACCCTTCAAAGATTAAGGTAAAACAACTACATTAATGTTTTGAAATAATGTAAACCTAGGGTTTACAATGAGATGGAGCTTAAAGCTTGAATACTCATTATGTTGTTTGTATAATGTTTAGTAGTTGGCAAGGAACCAAATGCCTTACCGGTTTTGTAAGGAAACAAGAAAGAAATTTGGGAGGAAAAAGAGGTAAATATGCTATCTTAATGTGGTTTAAATGCCTTAGGAAAATGAGCTTGATTTGCTTAATAAAATACCTAAGGAGCCAATGGTGAATGAGCTAGTAAATTGCTCTCAAGGAGTTTATTAAGGGCATAAGTATTGTTGGGTGTATTTGCAGGTCAAAGGCATTACTTATGTGGGAAATTCAGTGTTTATGGTTTATGCAATTTAAGGGCCTAAGAGCCATGTTATTTAAGGGCCTAAGTGCCAAGCAATTTAAGTTATGCACTATATTGTGATGTAGTGCTAAATGTGTGAAGTTTGTGTATAAAGATGTGTTTGATGGATTTTAGGTGTTTTGAATGAAATAAGGTAAAAACCTAAGTGTTTGGATGTGAGTATATACAAGAGAAGCTATGGCCAAATTTGGGAAAATGTGTAAGAAGATCTAAGTGTTTTAAATGGTCTTGGTGAACTAGGAAGGGTTAAAGGTGAATAAATGTTTACTTGAGAAGAAAACATGTATTAAGGTGACTTAGAGTGATGCAAGGATTTAGGTGTTATCTTGGAAGTTCTAGGAATTCAATGTGTGTTTTGAGGAGGTATTTAAGTCTTGGAGGAGTTTGTTTAAGGTTTAGGTAATGTTGATATCCAAGGAATAAGTGATGATTAGGTAAGATGTGAAAAAGGAGATTTAGTTAGTAAGAAAAGAAGTTTGAGAGATGATGTTAAGGTGTAGAGGAAACACCTTGGTGTAGTGGTCATTATTGGTGAACTACCACTTATAAATCATAAGGAGAAAACATCCCAAGTGCTAGGAACTTTGTAAGAAGTTTGTGAATGATAAAATGGTTTTGGTGAGTGATTTAAGGAGTTTAGCACATGGATAAAGGTGTGTTTGAAGTGCCCAAATGAGGTTAGGGTATACTAGGATATATGGGGTGAAGTTTGGAGTTGAATGTAAAAAGGAAAACAAAGATCTGGGGCAGACCGGACTTGCGACCGGACTTGCAAGTTCGGTCGGGCCCAGTTTACCCTGCGGGAATTAGCTTCTGGAATGGACCGGACATAGGACCGGACTTACAAGGTCGGTCGGAGTAGAAAATTTGTGACGGAAAAGTGTTCTGGAATCGACCGGACTTGGGTAAGTCCGGTCGGCAAGTCCGGTCGGACCAAAAACATGGTTTAAGGTTATGAAATGATATGTAATGATGGGGATTGATAGGTAATGATGTTATAGGGTTGTTAAGGACATGTTAGGTGAGTTTTAAATGGCAATTAAGTGGGTGAAAAGTTGTATCAAAATGTAAAAGTAAAACAAGTTAAAATGTAAAGTTATGTAACTAAGTTAACGGGGAAAGTTAAGCATTAGACATTAAATAATCAAGCAAACCCCGATGTTAATAAAAACACATGTGATGTTAACAGTTGTTCGAGAATCGCTCGAGGAACATAAGTGGACGTGGTAAAGTGGACTCCGGTGACAGGTATGGTTTTCTTGCAACCTGTGTCCTACCGGATTACACCGGCTTGTATGCCAATGTGTTTTCTGTAAGTTTTGCCACGTTATGAGATAAATCATGAAACGAGTTTACAGTCGTTATTGTTATTGTATGTTTACGTGCCGATACCGGTAACCTCGAATGCGCTTGAAGGGCTAGTTGACCACTATTAGGTAAACGTAGGAGAACGGTATCCGGTGATAACGTTTCCGACTAAGGAACGTTCTAACCACGGCTATGCGTGAGTTGGTTATGTGATGTTGTGTGTGATGTTTGTATGTGAATGTATGACTCTCTCTTCCCTTGTGTATGTCTAACAAGACTTAACCCAATGTTTGTGATTGTTTAATAAAGTTCAAAGTTGAACTCTAACAAGTGCTAACGGGGAGTGAGAGTCCGGTCTGTTCGGCCACGCGTGTGAGTATGGGGGTCGTTGTCATAGCAGGTTCGATCCTCTCTGTATGTATGGTTGTTTTCCAATTTGGTTCCCAACCTTCCTTTAGAGCTTAACCAAGGCTATTACTGACTCACGTCGGGCCACAAGGGGCATATATTGTTATGTTTGTTTCGGTGTGCTTGGGGTCACTATATCCGAGACACCTGTGTTAAGTTAACCGTTCATTTAACGAGACGGTAACGAGTTATGTAACGAGCTTATCATGAGACTGGCAACATTCCTAGGCTCACCAGTGTATTAGCAATGTTTGGGTCGGTTCCTAAGAGAACCACTCCCGTTATGTTATGTATTTTTGTTGTGATGCAATATCTATTGCGGTATTATGTTGTGCACGTGGAAACGTGCAAAGTGTTGTTAAGTGTTGTATGTAGTGTATGTTGTAGGTTGATAATGTGGAGTGTGTGGATCATGGATATGATTCCCAGTTTGTGATAAGAGGCGTTTAAGGATAACCCGATTTTAAGGGTATGTGTCGTCTATTAAGGAAGTAGCTCCATTAGAGGAGGAACACTCTAGGGATGATGAATACCATGAGTGACTTATTAAGTAAGGTATTATCCGTTTGCTGAGCCCGTTGAGGCGAATGATTATGTGTTGTGGTTTACAGTTGCATGTATGATTTAAAAATAATCAACCGCATGCTAAGACGACAATTAGTTGTGCGTGGCCCGGTAGCATGTGGGCTGCGGGTACCATACCAGCAAAGGTGCTGAGCCCCTTGGGGGCCACCCTTTCTCTTCTTTTCCTATTTCAGGTACGAAGTGCTGGAAGCCGTTCGAGAGTAGGATGGGTAGTCGTTGTACATGGGTAATCATTAAGTGTATGCATACAGTGGGTAGTAAGACCGAAATTGTTGTCGGCATCAGTTTATAAATACTCGGTATAGTTGGAAGGTGTATGTTGTTGTGGTGTTAATGAAAAGGGATAGTAATGTGTAGACGCTCGGGAATTAGCCATCAGACCGGTACAATGTGTATGTATTAGCCTTGTTAGCCACGTGGGTGGCTAACGGCGTGTAACACCAACGAGTTGAGTAATGTGACGAGGTTGTTATTCCGCTGCAGTTTATTGTAAGTGTGTTAATGTTGGATGGGGTGTTACAAACATGAAGGCAGCCCAAGATAGACAGAAATCCTATGCGGATGTGAGACGACGCGACCTTGAGTTCGCCGTGAGCGACCAAGTGTTCTTGCGAGTTTCACCTATGAAGAGTGTCTTCAGATTTGGTCAGAAGGGCAAGCTAAGCCCAAAATTTGTAGGGCCGTACACTATCACCGAAAGAGTTGGTTCAGTAGCCTACAGGTTGGCATTACCTGAGGACTTGGGACGTGTCCATGATGTATTTCATGTGTCACAACTCAAGAAGTATATGGCTGATCCTTCTCATGTGTTGGGAGCCCGAGAGACTATCCATTGAAGAACATGAGATATGTGGAAACCCTAGTGAGAATCCTGGATAGGAAGACCAGAGACACTCGCCATAAGTCTATACGAATGGTGAGGTCCTATGGTCTAACCATGTGTCGAAGAAAGACATGGGAGTTGGAAGATGCCATGAAGGCTAAAACCCGCAGTTATTCATAGACTAGAGAGTCTAGTATTTAGTATACGGGTACGGGTCGTACCCTTTTAAGGGGGGTAGAACCCTTTGCTTTAGCATTGCTTCGGGGCAAGCATTGCATTTTGTATGGCACATGTAGTGCAGTGAATTAGTATGGATGTGTATGTATGTGTAATGTGTAATGAATGATGTGTATGTGCAATGTATGGTGTATTGGTGTAATGTGTATTGTGGATGGTAACGGTGTATTGTGTATGGTGGTATGGTATGAATGGAAATGATGCATTGTGTATGTGAATTGCGTATGATGTAGAAATGTGTATGCTTGCAGTGTGAAAGAAGTAAACACATCATAGGTGTAGGAAGATACATTATGGCAATTGGTTTGCATAATGAGTAGAATTATAAAACTATTAACCTTGAGCAACTTTGAGGGCAAAGTTTCTTAAGGGGGGTAGATTGAAATACCCCGTAATTAAAAATAGTGATTAATTAGGCTAATAAGTAATTTAGAAGCTTAATTAGGTGTAAATAATCATAAGGGAACAAATCCCGAAGAAAACGGACCTTTAAAACGGTTTAAAAACATTACCAAACCTTAAAGCACGTTTTCGAGGTAACCGGGGAAAACGTGTCTTTAAGCGGGTCAAATAGACTCGTAACAATTTGGTCAACTAATAATCATTAATAAATATTAGTGAAGCTTTAGAACCAATAAAAATCAAGAAACGAGAAATTAGTAAAAACTGTCAAAAACGGGAAGTTGTGGGGGTAGAAGTATAATTAACACAAACTTATGTGTCCACTAATGTAAAAGAATTTTAAAACCCATGTGGGTTCTGTGGGGTGTCCGATTTTCATCCCCCTCACACCCTCTTCATTCTCCTTTTACTCACTAACAAACAAAAACATTAAAAAGGCAAAAGTAACTACACTACTTACCCCACTCTCACATTTCTCTCTCTCCTAACTCATTCCTCCCTCTCACTCACGTAAACCCAGCCCCCTCACTCTTTTCTCTGGTTGCTCCTTCCTCCCAACCGAGCTCCCATGGTGAAACAAGAAAAACAAACAAAACCTTACTTCTCTCCTTTGTAACTCCCTCCAAACTCCTCCAAAAATATAAAAAAAATACCACCATTGTATCCTCACCAAGAGCTACATTTCCATCTTTCCAAAATTCAAAAACAAGCATTTTCGATTTTATGGGTAGACCATTTGAGTTTCAACACCACCATTAGAAGGCCCTCCTTCTCCTTGTTCTTCTAAGGTAAAAATATTTCGAAAACTCCATCTTTTCTAGCCCTTATGGGCAAAACGGATTCATGAACTAAACCCTTGTCTTCCTCTGTTCTAGCCGATTTTGGCTTGTTGGTGGAGTTGGAAATATTGTCCTTGAGCCACTCCAGCTCCATTTGAACCCTTGCAAGGTAATATAAATTCTAAACCCTAGAGTGGCATTAGAACTTGATTAAGGTTAGGGTTAGTCTTAAATATTGAATGGTGTATATAAATGGTTGTAGTGTTAGAGGATTGAGATTACAAAACCGGTAGAGAAAGAAGGAAGAAGAAGAAGAAGAAGAAACTAGAAGCAAAACAAGGTAAGGAATGCTCACCTTTGTGTAGTCTTGTAATTGTGTATGTAACAGATTTTTAGAAATGAAAATCGGTATCGAAAAATGGTAATGCATTGGTAGTATAATGTGTAAGAGAATACAAGTATTTTGAAGCTTTAAAAGACATGTAAAACTGTTACAAAAACAGATTGGGGATTAGTGTTGGGTGCAGGAAATTTTTGTAGTGTTTTTAGTGTTGTTTTAGTATTGGTATTGTATATGGGAGCTTGTGTATTTTGATTGTTGAAAACAGGTGAGACAATATAGATGTGAGTAAAACAATGTGGTGAGAGTATAAAATTATAGGGGAGACTATGGCAAAATTTGCCTAGGATTAGAACACTTAGAGAATTAAAACAAGGTGAATAATGTGAGTGTGTAACAGATTTTGATTAAGGAAGATAGAGGATAAGTTGAGGGGGATAGATGATGTATTCGAGATGTATTAGTAGTGTTAGAAATGACATAGAAGAGGGAGTGTAAATGGAGAGTGTTAGTGCTAAAATCTGTAGCAAACACAACTAGGGAAACAACTAGTGAGAGTGTGAGTTGAAACTTAGAAAATTAGATGAGTGAATGAGTATAAAATTGTGTAAGGAGTTAGGAAATGAACTAGGGTGTATTAGGAGGTGTAAATGGTGTTAAAACATGTAGGATTAAGTGTAGGAACAATGGGGAAGTATTGGGTAAAAGAGAGGACTGAAAACAGAAAGTAAAATGCAAATACTGGCCGGACCGGACTTGCGACCGGACTTGCAAGTCCGGTCGAGCAGAAAATTTCCGTCAGAATGCTACTGGAATCGACCGGACTTGCGACCGGACCAGTCGGAAAATTCCCCGATGAAACCTTCTGGGATGGACCGGACTTGCGACCGGACATGCAAGTCCGGTCGGCCAGAAGAATTTCCGTAACCTGAGCTACTGGAATGGACCGGACTTGCAAGGTCGGTCGCAAGTCCGGTCCTGAAAAAAAAAAATTATTATTAAATTAAATAATATACATATATACCATATATGTATATACTACATATCTATGTACATGTATGAAAGCATGCCAAAGTTAAGTAAGAAAGTAAAACCTAAGTAGTGAAAGTAAGTAAGTAAAGTGTAGTGTAGAAGTATAAGGACATAGTATGAGTTAAGTAATGATAGTTAGATTAATCATTTAATTGTATGTATATAATAGGATTTGATTTGTGACACCGGAAGGACGTTTGGAAGTACGTACAACGGTGAACGGTATGGATTCCTCATGCCCCTTATGCTATCTTGGTTACTCTGATTTGTGTGTTGTGTGCTAATTGATCACCAAATAAGATAAATGCACGAATCGGAGTTAATATGCATACTTGTGAATATGTAGTGTTGTATGTTGAGAATATTTTCTTAAATTTTAGTTTGTATAATTCCATGAAATGTATGGATGATAATGAATGTGGTATGTATGTTGTATTGTTCCCGTGACCGTTATTTATTGCGTTTGGACTTCTAACTTATTCCTAACAAGCTAACCATCCTAACTTAAAATGGTAATTAAATTGGGAAGTAGAAGTCCGATATAGTTTCGGCCACGCGTGAGGATGCGGAGTCACGAGAGGTTGGCTCCAATTCCTGACTCTTAAACTTGGTCCGCGGCCCAAATCCCTTAAGGGGTAGCATCCCGGATTAGTGAGTCAAGTAAATCCCGGATGTGGGACGGTGTAGTCCCCAAGGCCGGAGGTCCCGACGACTTAACTTGAGTATAAGTAAGTAAGTAAGAATGAGTAAGTAAAGTAAAGGAAAGTAAGTAATTGTAGTAAGAAAAAGTAAGTAATGAGTAAAAGAGTAAGCATTCCAATTAACCCGGATGCATAATTTGGCTAACCTTGTGAAGGTAAGTGAGATGTATGCTATGATATGTTGCCTTGAAATTGTGTAATGAATTGTATAGCATGTATGATGTATGAAAAGCATGTATGTATGAAATAAATGAAATGCATGTTTAGTGGGTCAAATAGTCGGCGTGCCCTAGCTAGCACGCGGTATATGCGGAGTCCATATGCAGCTTTTGCTGAGCCCCTTGGGGCACCATTTTTACTACACGCAGGTACTCGAGATTGATGGAGATGCTGAGGACATAGTTCTATTTCTTCATCTCTTTTGATTGTAAAATGAATTTATGATGGGTGTACTGAGTAGTACATGGCTGTAGTTTTTGAGTAGCCGGTGTACATGGGGTACACTTTTGGATAATGGGAGTATGGATTGGGGTATAGATGAGTAGCTTTAGAAACTCATTCTTTTGGTAAGCTTGAAAGGTTGTAATTGAATATACTTTAAATACTCGGTGATCCAGGATGTAAGTATTTGGCATATGTTATTTTGGTAAGTAATTTAGTAGCTCGGTACGTTATGTTCATCAGACGTGACTGTACGTATTAGTAGCCTAGGCTAGCCGTATGGGCGGTTAGAGGCATTGTTCACCCGCCGTAGTAAGTTGTATTAATTCCGCGGCGAACCGTAGGATTAATAGGACGATTAGACGGTAAGCATAGGATTAGCGGTTGGGGTGTTACAAAAAGTGGTATCAGAGCGTAGTAACGCTCTGATGTCCATAGTACCAAGCATAGGGGATTACCGAGTTAGGATTTCAACCCCAAAAGAAATCCCAGGGTGAGAGCAGTGCCCATGCTGAGCAGGGCAAACCATCCGAGTTACTTCAGCTTGGTTATTCTGCACCAGTGGCAGCTAAGCCACTGAGATCGCACCCACCAAAGGGTAAATTCCTAATCCAATTCGTATTCGCATAAGTATCGTATAAGCATCATTTCTAGTATACCCACGCACACATGTGCTGACCCTCTAACCTCAGGTTCTAGCTCCGGAGCCGCCAAAACCTTCTCCGACGGCCGCACCTATGTGTGCAGAAAGTGCAACCAGGACCATCCTGGTAAGGACTGCTACGGGAGGGAGATCAAATGCTACAACTGCCAGAAGCTGGGACACACAGCTAACAAGTGCCCAGAGAGTGGAAAGCCGAGAGGTACCTTCCAGAACTACAAGCAGAGAGAGGGCAAGGAGGTGGCATCTGGCGATGCACCGGCCCAGCAGGCACCTCAGGGACAGGGATCCCGGGGCCCTCAGAGGGGCGCACCTCAGAGGCCGCCTGTTCTCCATGTGATTGACCGCGATGGGCCCGGTTCGAAATCCGGCCAAGGTAATCACCTAAACCTTTAATCCTTGAAATAGCATGCCTAGTAGTAGAGTAACTGTATGAGTGAATGCATGAGTAAATAAATGAAGTGTATATTAAGCATGAAATGAAGTAGTTGAAACTAGTACTCACCGTAGATGAAATTTGTAACCATAGGAAACTTTAGTATCTGTTACCCGATACCGGTAACCTTGAATCAAGAAGAGATCGACATCACCAACCACGACTACACCAACAAACAGTGTCAGGTCATCCGATCAGGTATGATTTTATTAAAGGGATACCTGACACCCGAAGCGCAAATCTCAATCATCCGACGATGCAACGAGCTAGGAACGGGTCAAGGTGGATTTTACACACCCGAATTCCCCGGTGGAGCGAAGATGAAGCTGAAGATGATGTGCTTGGGAAAGGACTGGAATCCTTATACCAAGACATACCAGGAGACACGAACACAAGACGGAGCGACGCCACCGACAATACCACCAGAGTTTCAGACCCTCATCACACAAGCAGTAGAACTTGCACAGCAATGTGAACCTGAACCAATCCCCGCACTTGAAGCGGACCTCTGTATCGTCAACTTCTATGAAAAAGAAGGACGACTTGGGTTACACCAAGATAAGGACGAGACAGCGGAATCTCTTGAACAAGGAGTGCCCGTAGTGTCTTGGTCCATTGGTGATGACGCCGTATTCCTGTATAGCGAGCGGAAGCGTGTGGACCTCGCACAGAAACTGGTATTGAGATCAGGAGATGTCCTAATCATGGGTGGAAACTCTAGGATGCTGTATCACGGGATCAACAAGATCAAGTTGAATACGGCACCGCCGGCAATAATCAATGCCACACACATGAAACCAGGACGCCTGAACCTTACCTTTAGAAAGTATTAAATTCCTAGTATCATGTAATCCATTAGTAACGTGTATTAGAGACACGGTATGTATGATGGTTGGTTTATCAATAAAGAGCAGTGTTGATTTAATTCCACTTGTGTCCACCATCAATACTTATCCAATTGTGAATCCAATAGGTTGTGGACTCGGTACCGAAGGTAACCTGAGCATCCTCACCGAAGCACAAGCCGGCAGAAGCGGCACCATTCTAACAGGAACCTTCCCAGTAAATGGCATTGATGCCAATGTGCTATTCGACTCCGGCGCCTCTCACACTTTCGTATCACCATCCTTTGTGAAGAGGTTGAAGCTAGATGCGGATGAGCTACCGAACTTCATGGTTACTCTCCCATCGAAGGAGCGGGTAAAGTGCACCAAATATTATCAATCAGCCACAATCCAAATCAAAGGCGAATCGTTTCCCATTTCCTTCATCGAATTCAATGGATTGGGATTCGACGTAATCATTGGGATGAATTGGTTGGAGCGGCACAAGGGCAGAATCCTCTGCGCCGAGCATCGTTTGCTGCTCAAGAGTCCTTCTGGGGTTACCGTATCTTACCGCCAGAGACCGAGAGAGCCTTCGACCACCCTTATATCTGCCATGGCTATGTACCGGGAGCTCAGAAAGGGCCAAGAGGTGTATCTTTGTTATGTACAAGACCTGGAGCGAGATCCAGAGTTCAGTGATGAAGTACCTATTGTATCCGAGTATCCCGATGTATTCCCTAAGGAGCTACCCGGCATGCCACCACCGAGAGCAGTGGAATTCGAAATTGATCTATTGCCAGGTACCGGTCCCATTGCTAGGGCACCGTACCGTATGGCACCTGCTGAAATGACCGAATTGAAAGAACAGTTGAGAGACCTTCTAGACAAAGGGTTTATACGCCCGAGCGTATCACCCTGGGGAGCACCGGTTCTCTTCGTGAAGAAGAAGGACGGTAGCCTCCGCCTTTGCATTGACTACCGCGAGCTGAATGCGGTCACAGTCAAAAATAAATACCCATTGCCACGCATCGACGACCTATTTGATCAGTTGAAAGGAGCCTCAGTCTTCTCCAAGATCGACCTCCGTTCAGGGTATCATCAGATTGCAATCAAGGAACAAGACATTGAGAAAACGGCATTCCGTACCAGATATAGCCACTACGAATTTACAGTGATGCCATTCGGTTTGTCAAACGCACCGGCAAAATTCATGGACCTTATGAATCGATTATTCAGTGAGCAGTTGGACACTTCGGTTGTGGTCTTCATCGACGACATCCTTGTATATTCCAAATCACCAGAGGAACATGAAACTCACTTGAGGAAAGTGCTTGAGACACTGCGCGAGAACCAGCTTTATGCGAAGTTCTCCAAATGCGAGTTTTGGCTTGATCAGGTATCATTCCTTGGACATGTCATCTCGAGCGCAGGTATCTCGGTTGACCCTTCTAAAGTAGAAGCTGTACGATCATGGCCTAGACCCAAGACTGTTACCGACATTAGGAGCTTTCTTGGTCTAGCCGGATACTACCGGAGATTTGTAAGGGACTTCTCGAAAGTCGCCAAGCCCATGACTACATTGATGAAGAAAGATGCACCGTTTGTATGGACAGACGAGTGCGAGTTATCATTTCAGAAACTGAAAGACTCATTGACCTCAGCGCCCGTCCTTACTCTTCCAGAGGGCACAGAGGGATTTGAGGTGTACTGTGACGCATCAGGCAAAGGAATGGGATGCGTACTCATGCAGCATGGCAAGGTTGTTGCTTATGCCTCCCGCCAACTGAAGAAACATGAGGAGAATTACCCGACTCACGACTTAGAGTTAGGAGCCATTGTCTTCGCCTTGAAGATATGGCGACACTATCTCTATGGGGTAAGCATCACCATCTACTCCGACCATAAGAGCTTACAGTATGTATTCACTCAGAAAGAACTCAATTTGAGACAGAGAAGGTGGATGGAGTTTCTCTCAGATTACGACATCAATCTGCAGTATAAGGAAGGGAAGGCAAACATTGTAGCCGACGCCCTGAGCCGTCGAGCACACTCGCTCCATTCGCTACTCGCTTCTTCTAGCTTGGTTGACGAGGTGCGAGACGCTCAGTTGAGCGACCCTTACCTAACCGAAATCAGACTCAAGATCGAGAATGGTACCTTTGAGAAGAAAAAGTATGATTTTAAGCTACACGAAGATGGTTTGATTCGGTTGAATGGCAGGCTATGCGTCCCCCGAAGCAATGCTGAGCTAAGGGATCGCATCCTGCGAGAGTCACATAGTTCTACATTATCAGTCCATCCGGGAGCCTCCAAGATGTACAAAGACATGAAGAGGTATTTCTGGTGGTCTGGAATGAAGTCAGATGTGACAGAATTCGTATTGAGATGCTTGACATGCCAGAAGGTAAAATTTGAACACCGTAGACCGGGCGGAATGGTACAATCGATGCCAATTCCGGAGTGGAAATTTCATGATATCTCCATGGATTTTGTTGTAGGACTCCCACCTGCTAGGGGAGGACTCAACATGATCTGGGTTGTAGTAGATCGCCTTACCAAGGTTGCCAGATTCATACCGATGAAGGACACCTGGAAGGTAGTAAAGCTAGCTGAGCTTTTTGATAAGGAGATTATCAGACACCACGGAGTCCCAAAGACCATAGTATCTGACCGCGACACCAGATTTCTTTCGAGATACTGGAGAGCTACAAGGGAAGCGTTGGGTACAGAATTGAAGTTGAGTACCGCCTTCCATCCTCAGACCGACGGTCAGACAGAAAGGACCATCCAGACACTGGAGGACATGCTTCGGGCATGTGCCTTGGACTTTCAGGGGAGTTGGTTAGATAAGCTTCATCTTATCGAGTTCTCGTATAATAATAGTTATCACGCCTCGATTAAGATGTCGCCTTTCCAAGCTCTATACGGTAGACCTTGCCGTACACCCTTGTGTTGGGATGAGTCAAGTGAAGCGGTCATAATAGGACCGGAGTACCTTGAGCAAGTACAAGCCGAAGTGCAACAAATCCGAGCTAACATGAAGGCAGCCCAAGATAGACAGAAATCCTATGCGGATGTGAGACGACGCGACCTTGAGTTCGCCGTGGGCGACCAAGTGTTCTTGCGAGTTTCACCTATGAAGGGTGTCTTCAGATTTGGTCAGAAGGGCAAGCTAAGCCCAAAATTTGTAGGGCCGTACACTATCACCGAAAGAGTTGGTTCAGTAGCCTACAGGTTGGCATTACCTGAGGACTTGGGACGTGTCCATGATGTATTTCATGTGTCACAACTCAAGAAGTATATGGCTGATCCTTCTCATGTGTTGGAGCCCGAGAGACTATCCATTGAGCCAAACATGAGATATGTGAAACCCAGTGAGAATCCTGATAGGAAGACCAGAGACACTCGCCATAAGTCTATACGAATGGTGAAGGTCCTATGGTCTAACCATGATGTCGAAGAAGCGACATGGGAGTTGGAAGATGCCATGAAGGCTAAATACCCGCAGTTATTCATAGACTAGAGAGTCTAGTATTTAGTATACGGGTACGGGTCGTACCCCTTTTAAGGGGGGTAGAACCCTTTGCTTTAGCATTGCTTCGGGGCAAGCATTGCATTTTGTATGGCACATGTAGTGCAAGTGAATTAGTATGGATGTGTATGTATGTGTAATGTGTAATGAATGGTGTATGTGCAATGTATGGTGTATTGGTGTAATGTGTATTGTGGATGGTAACGGTGTATTTGTATGTGGTATGGTATGAATGGAAATGATGCATTGTGTATGTGAATTGCGTATGATGTTGAAATGTGTATGCTTGCAGTGTGAAAGAAGTAAACACCTCATAGGTGTAGGAAGATACATTATGGCAATTGGTTTGCATAATGAGTAGATTTATAAAACTATTAACCTTGAGCAACTTTGAGGGCAAAGTTTCTTAAGGGGGGTAGATTGAAATACCCCGTAATTAAAAATAGTGATTAATTAGGCTAATAAGTAATTTAGAAGCTTAATTAGGTGTAAATAATCATAAGGGAACAAATCCCGAAGAAAACGGACCTTTAAAACGGTTTAAAAACATTACCAACCTTAAAGCACGTTTTTCGAGGTAACCGGGAAAACGTGTCTTTAAGCGGGTCAAATAGACTCGTAACAATTTTGGTCAACTAAATAATCATTAATAAATATTAGTGAAGCTTTAGAACCAATAAAAATCAAGAAAACGAGAAATTAGTAAAAACTGTCAAAAACGGGAAGTTGTGGGGCAGAAGTATAATTAACACAAACTTATGTGTCCACTAATGTAAAAAGAATTTTAAAACCCATGTGGGTTCTGTGGGGTGTCCGATTTTCATCCCCCTCACACCCCTCTTCATTCTCCTTTTACTCACTAACAAACAAAAACATTAAAAAGGCAAAAGTAACTACACTACTTACCCCACTCTCACATTTCTCTCTCTCCTAACTCATTCCTCCCTCTCACTCACGTAAACCCCAGCCCCCTCACTCTCTTTTCTCTGGTTGCTCCTTCCTCCCAACCGAGCTCCCATGGTGAAACAAGAAAAACAAAACAAAACCTTACTTCTCTCCTTTGTAACTCCCTCAAACTCCTCCAAAAATTATAAAAATACCACCATTGTAATCCTCTCACCAAGAGCTACATTTCCATCTTTCCAAAATTCAAAAACAAGCATTTTCGATTTTATGGGTAGACCCCATTTGGAGTTTCAACACCACCATTAGAAGGCCCTCCTTCTCCTTGTTCTTCTAAGGTAAAAATATTCGAAAACTCCATCTTTTCTAGCCCTTATGGGCAAAACGAGATTCATGAACTAAACCCTTGTTCTTCCTCTTGTTCTAGCCGATTTTGGCTTGTTGGTGGAGTTGGAAATATTGTCCTTGAGCCACTCCAAGCTCCATTTGAACCCTTGCAAGGTAATATAAATTCTAAACCCTAGAATGTGCATTAGAACTTGATTAATGGTTAGGGTTAGTCTTAATATTGAATGGTGTATATGAATGGTTGTAGTGTTAGAGGATTGAGATTACAAAACCGGTAGAGAAAGAAGGAAGAAGAAAGAAGAGAAAAAACTAGAAGCAAAACAAGGTAAGTAATGCTCACCTTTGTGTAGTCTTGTAATTGTGTATGTAACAGATTTTTAGAAATGAAAATCGGTATCGAAAAATGGTAATGCATTGGTAGTATAATGTGTAAGAGAATACAAGTATTTTGAAGCTTTAAAAGACATGTAAAACTGTTACAAAACAGATTGGGGATTAGTGTTGGTGTGCAGGAAATTTTGTAGTGTTTTTAGTGTTGTTTTAGTATTGGTATTGTATATGGGAGCTTGTGTATTTTGATTGTTGAAAACAGGTGAGACAATATAGATGTGAGTAAAACAATGTGGTGAGAGTATAAAATTATAGGGGAGACTATGGCAAAATTTGCCTAGGATTAGAACACTTAGAGAATTAAAACAAGGTGAATAATGTGAGTGTGTAACAGATTTTGATTAAGGAAGATAGAGGATAAGTTGAGGGGGATAGATGATGTATTCGAGATGTATTAGTAGTGTTAGAAATGACATTAGAAGAGGGAGTTGTAAATGGAGAGTGTTAGTGCTAAAATCTGTAGCAAACACAACTAGGGAAACAACTAGTGAGAGTGTGAGTTGAAACTTAGAAAATTAGATGAGTGAATGAGTATAAAATTGTGTAAGGAGTTAGGAAATGAACTAGGGTGTATTAGGAGGTGTAAATGGTGTTAAAACATGTAGGATTAAGTGTAGGAACAATGGGGAAGTATTGGGTAAAGAGAGGACTGAAAACAGAAAGTAAAATGCAAATACTGGGCCGGACCGGACTTGCGACCGGACTTGCAAGTCCGGTCGAGCAGAAAATTTTCCCGTCAGAATGCTACTGGAATCGACCGGACTTGGACCGGACTTGCAAGTCCGGTCGGACCAGAAAAATTCCCCGATGAAACCTCTGGGATGGACCGGACTTGCGACCGGACATGCAAGTCCGGTCGGCCAGAAGAATTTCCGTAACCTGAGCTACTGGAATGGACCGGACTTGCAAGGTCGGTCGCAAGTCCGGTCCTGAAAAAAAAATTATTATTTAAATTAAATAATATACATATATACATATATGTATATACCTACATATATATGTACATGTATGAAGCATGCCAAAGTTAAGTAAGGTAAAACCTAATAGTGAAAAGTAAGTAAAGTAAGTGTAAGAGAAGTATAAGGACATAGTAAGTATGAGAGAGTAATGATAGTTAGATTAATCATTTAATTGTATGTATATAATAGGATTTGATTTGTGACACGGAAGGACGTTTGGAAGTACACGGTGACTGAAACGTATGGATTCCTCATGCGTATGCTATCTTGGTTACTCTGATTTGTGTGTTGTGTGCTAAAATCACCAAATAGATAATGCACGAATCGGAGTTAATATGCATACTTGTGAATATGTAGTGTTGTATGTTGAGAATATTTTCTTAAATTTTAGTTTGTATAATTCATGAAATGTATGGATGATAATGAATGTGTGTATGTATGTTGTATTGTTCCCGTGACCGTTATTTATTGCGTTTGGACTTCTAACTTATTCCTAACAAGCTAACCATCCTAACTTAAAATGGTAATTAAATTGGAATGAGTAGAAGTCCGATATAGTTTCGGCCACGCGTGAGGATGCGGAGTCACGAGAGGTTGGCTCCAATTCCTGACTCTTAAACTGGTCCGCGGCCCAAATCCCTTAAGTGGGTAGCATCCCGGATTAGTGAGTCAAGTAAATCCCGGATGTGGGACGGTGTAGTCCCCAAGGCCGGAGGTCCCGACGACTTAACTTGAGTATAAGTAAGTAAGTAAGAATGAGTAAGTAAAGTAAAGGAAAGTAAGTAATTGTAAGTAAGAAAAAGTAAGTAATGAGTAAAAGAGTAAAGCATTCCGATTAATCCGGATGCATAATTTGGCTAACCTTGTGAAGGTAAGTGAGATGTATGCTATGATATTGTTGCCTTGAAATTGTGTAATGAATTGTATAGCATGTATGATGTATGAAAAGCATGTATGTATGAAATAAATGAAATGCATGTTTAGTGGACGTCAAATAGTCGGCGTGCCCTAGCTAGCACGCGGTATATGCGGAGTCCATATGCAGCTTTTGCTGAGCCCCTTGGGGCACCATTTTTACTACACGCAGGTACTCGAGATTGATGGAGATGCTGAGGACATAGTTCTATTTCTTCATCTTCTTTTGATTGTAAACAATGAATTTATGATGGGTGTACTGAGTAGTACATGGCTGTAGTTTTTGAGTAGCCGGTGTACCATGGGGTACACCTTTTTGGATAATGGGAGTATTGGATTGGGGTATAGATGAGTAGCTTTAGAAACTCATTCTTTTGGTAAGCTTGAAAGGTTGTAATTGAATATACTTTAAATACTCAGTGATCCAGGATGTAAGTATTTGGCATATGTTATTTTGGTAAGTAATTTAGTAGCTCGGTACGTTATGTTCATCAGACCGTGACTGTAAGTATTAGTAGCCTAGCTAGCTGTATGGGCGGTTAGCGGCATTGTTTCACCCGCCGTAGTAAGTATGTATTAATTCCGCTGTGAACTCGTAGGATTAATAGGACGATTAGACGGTAAGCATAGGATTAGCGGTTGGGGTGTTACAGTAAACACATGTTGTTTGGTGTATCACTCCATTTTCTTTAAGGAAATTAGCAGCATAGTGAGAAGTTCCAAGCTCAAACGCATTATCAGTTCTCAGGATCTTGATCTTTTTCTTAAATTGATTTTCAATCATTTTAAAGAAAAGAATTATCAAATCAAAACATTAAGATTTGTTGGAACACAGATGAGTCCATGTTGCCCTGCTCTTGTCATCAACAATACTCAAGAAATACAGTTTTTCATCATGAGTTTTGGTTTTATATGGGCCCCACATATCAGCATGTATCAATTCAAAAATGTCATGACTTTTGATGCTACTATCTTTGAAAGGAAGCCTATGTGATTTTGATCTACAACATGACTCGCAAACAAGCTGTCTATCCTTCTGTACAGAATGAACAAGTTCAAGACTTAGGAGTTTCTCTTTGGGGAGGTGGCCCAACCTATGGTGTCATAGAATAAAATCATCATGGAAATCGAAACCAAGACTTACAAGCTAAAGATGTGTGGGTCCCTTCATTTCTTCTACCATTGTCATAATCCAAGACATACATCCCTCTGTACAATTTTCCAATACGAACGAGTTGATTCTTCTTAGAGTCCTGGTAAAAACAGGATTTAGAGTCAAACAATAACTGACCATTCAAGGTTTCACATATTTTATTAACTGAGATAAGATTAAAGTTAAATGACGGAACAAATAAAACGTGTTCTAGCTTAATCAGAGGGCTGATTCTAATCTCCCCTATAAACTTGACAATCTGTGGGTGTCCGTCGGGCATGGTCACAGTGTGTGGTTTCTTAAGCTCATAATAACTATCAAACAATTTTAATTCACCACACATGCGATCCGAAGCTCCCGAATCTATAATCCAATCAGAAATACTAAAAACATTTTGTTCCTGCCCCTTTTCATGACGTTTTCCTAAGTTCCCCAGACATACAGATGGAAAGCAATGATTTTGACAACTCATGGAAGAAGACAAACCAACATTTTTGTTTGTTTTATCACCAGAATTATAATAGCTTATACAGGTCGAACAAAAGGAATCCGTTGAGTCATCAATTGGGCGATCACACACAGAATAATTAGTTTCAGTCAACCTTTCATAATAATGATTATTCACGCAAGTTAGATAAGGTTGAGGATCAGAATCGTTACCAACAAAACCACAATTTGAGTAATTAGTGGTTTGAGGCTCCTTGTTGGTTGGTTGTGTCTTGCTGATGTACTCGTACAACTTACTCATCTAGTCTTGTGATAGAATGCCACCGAAAGGATCCTTATGGGGGTTATCTTTATATCTTCATCTTTGTCTTCTTGGGATCCGACCGCGTTCACAACACTCCTTTTGGATTTGGGATTTCTCCATCCTTGTGGAAAACCGATCTTCTGAAAGCAACGTTCTTCTGTATACCCTAATTTATTACAGTGGTTGCACTGTAGGCTATTGCGCTTGGGATTTCCTTGATAGCCCTTTCCGAAATTCCTTTTGCTGGGCTCAACCGCAAAAGATATTGAGTTTCCTTCTGGGTTGCTGTTGGAGGTTAAACGTTTGGTTCTCTCTTCTTGAATCAGAAGAGAGAAAACGGTCTCAATTTGAGGCAGAGGTGTGATCATCAAGATATTTCCGCGTATGGTGGCGAATTTGTCGGTTAATCCCATCAAGAACTTGATAACCCTACTCTTTCTGACGTATTCCCCAAATTTTTCAGTAGCACCGCATGTGCAAGAATCACACTCGCAGCTTGGAACGACATGGCTGTCATCGATTTCATCCCATAATTTCTTCACTCTGTTGAAGTACTCAGTCACGGTATCGGACCCTTGAGTAATAAGAGCTATTCGATGTTCTAAATCGTACATGCGTGCAGCATCTGAGTGCCCGTATCTGGAACAGAGTTGCTTCCAAGAGTGCGATGCGGTGGGAGCAAATAGGACGGTCTCTGCTATGCTTTTCTCCAATGCCATCAGTATCCAAGATCTGACCATCGAGTCGCATCTTATCCATGCCTTAGCCTTGAGAGCGTCGTCCGTGGGTTTCTTGAGTGACCCATCCACGAAGCAATATTTGTTCTTCGCACTGAGTGCGATGGTCATTTGCATTTTCCATTGTGCGAAACCCTGGCCTTCGAACTTGTTCGCCAGCATAAGCCCGGGATTGTCCGCGCTTTCGAGGAACAGTGGGTCTGCCCCCCCAGTCGCGACATTAGGGTTTGAATTTGAGATCTCGGCATCCTCCGGTTCTTCGGTGTTCTTCCCTTTTCCCTTGTCTGCATCGCTTTCATTTGCCATGGCAAATATGTTGAGGACTCAGAATCGACGAAGCCCAACCAGAGCAGCAAGATCGCGTCGGAAGATTGAGAATCAACGAGCCACCGCCAGAAAAAAGGGAAGAAGGAGCAATCAATCGTGAAGAGATCTGAATCGATGCTCTGATACCATGATAAAACCCACTAGTTCACGATTGCTCAAGAAGAACAAGAAAACCAGAGACTGAGAAACTGAGCTGAGCAAGAACGGTGTATATTGCGATTAATTTGGGAATGAGAAAGAAACGTTCAGTCCAAGGAGAAAGGACTGTCTACTGTTGGTTATATATAAAAGAAAGAAAATACAAGCCCCCGCACTGACTAACAAAACGCTACCTATTACAAAATATAAACTAAACTATTAACAACTTAAATTACAACTATAATAACTTAATGCAGTAACATAATATCCTAACAGATTCCAATCGGCACCACTAGGACTGAACCGGAACAGTTTGGAATCGGAACCCCCTGCAGCTAAAGCGAATCTGAATACATCTTTGGAGAATTGGGACCGAATAAGAATGCGACTGGATTCACTTGGAACCATTCGGAATCAGAATTGGAACAGCTAGAACCACTTGGGGAGAAGTTACCGCTGGAGTGGAACCGGACCGGAACTGGAACCGATGGACCCACCCCGGAGCCGGTCAATATGGCTGTTGGTCAAACTCCAAAATGACGAGTGGGGCGCACGCCTGTTTGGGCAATATAGCCGTTGGAACCGGAATCAGAACCAAGGCTCCAACAACACTTTTTTGTGTCTAACGACTACATAATGACCATATGCCCCCAAAATACTATAAATACCTCATTTGACCATCATTCTCACCACACAACCCATCTTACGCTTCCTCTTTTTTATTACTACTATTTTCATCTGCAATTAAGGGATGTTCAACATTTTAGCTACTACAAAAGCTTATTTCCACATTAGCTCAATTCTCACGTTCTAGCAAAATGTCTAGATTAGCCGGAAAACAAGTGATGTAAGGAAACCCCTCTTCCAACCTCCCAATCGATCCAAATTTTCAAGTTGATGATCAAGACCAAATCGATGATATGCAGTTCGGGTATCATCAATAACAACAGTTTTCACTTTCATCATTTCCGTAAGGTGAAAGTTACACAAATTTCAATATGGATCTACTAACATGGGGCCAACACTACCATCACCAATTTTTAAGTTTTAATATTAGTTACAATTTATTTTGTACATACTTCAAGTTAAATTGCATTCTTAATTAGAGTCTAACTCAAAAAAAATTTGCAATTATAGGTACATCATCTACACCTTTCACAATCCGATGTCTACAATCTTGATCAAGAAGAAGCTGATCAAGATGAGGATGTCGACAAGCAAGCAAGTAGAAAGAAACTGACTTCTTGGGTGTGGCGATACTTCACAAAGAAAAAAAGTTCTAAAAATGCATGAACATACAAGCTATATTGCAATATTTGCAATAGGGGGCTCGCATGGGTGGTGGGACCCAGAACCGGCTCCTTTGCGAAGCACTTGAAGACGCACCACATCTACAATGATACTACGACGGTAAGGACTAGAGGCCAAACTCAGCCTACCGGGATTATCGAATGACAACCTGATCCAGGTTTTTTTTCAATGTGATAGAGAAAGAATGATAGATGGAATGACTAGGTTTATGATAGCTGGACAATTGCTCTTTAATTTTGGTGAAAGCTTCTTATTTGTAAATTTTGTTTGCACCACACTACAACCACAATTTAGGAGAGTGCCTAGGAACACACTCAAATGTAGAGCTTTTGCACAACATGCTTTAACTAGAAAAAAACCTAATGGAAATGATAAATAACTTTGATGGTCGTATTAGCTTGGCTAGTAATATGTGAACGTCTACAGCAAATGAGGCTTTTATTGGTGTTACACTTCATTGGATTGATTGAAATACCCCTAACCTTAAAAACTTAATTAAATGATCTATTAATGATCTAAGATGGTTAATAAACATCTAAATACCATTGGGGAACAATCTAAAGATCTCAACAAGGCAAAACATGTCTTAAGATCGGTAAAGCCAAAAATGAGCTTTAAGAAACCATAGAGATTGTATGACCTCAATTAGGATCCAAAGTGGATTCCTAAGTATTATAATTAAGTAATGAACACTATAAAACTATTCTCAGAGGAAACCAAGCTCTAAAACATGTTCTAACACAAATTGTGCTTTAAAACTCCTTAAAGCATGTTTTGAGAAAATTGACTTTCTGAGTGGGTTTTGAGTGGAGTTAGGCATTGTATTAGACCCTTTTATACTAATGTACTATAATGTACCACATTATAAGGTCTAAATCCAAGATTTTCAAAAAAATCAGAAATATGACATTCATTTGTGAATAGTAACCCAAATAGTGCATTTTTAAGCAATATTGACTAAGTCAAGTCAATGGTCAAGACTTGACTCATTCTAATCCTAAATGAGGCGGCAGATTAAGGGGTGGAGGACAGCACATTAAGCTTTAATCAAAATATCTAGCCAATTTGGTGAATCACCATTTACTATTCCATTTTCTACTTTTCATTCATTAAAACACAAATTCTTTCTTTCTCTTTCCTCTTGTCCCATTTCAGCCAAGCCCTTAGCAGTTCCTAAACCTCTCAAGTTGTGTTCTTGAGCATTCATGGCAAATCAATCTCTTTTCCACCTAAGGTAATGGTTTAAGGCATATTTTAGCTCTTTTTCTTCATCTCTTCATCACCTACACATGGAGCTTATAATCTATCACTTTCCATGGCTTATTCTCAGTATATTAAACCTTGAACAACATCCATTCTCGGCTGAAGCAAGCTTTTGGACCAAGGTGGTCAAAATTTCCATTATAAGGTAAAAACATACCTTAAGGATTCTTACTCTTCATCCGGTTTTCTTCTTCTGTTTTCTATGAGTTTATTCACTCATAATCTTCATATTTTCATGTTGATTCAGTGTGTTAACCACTTGGGGCAAGGGTGGCCGAAAAACAAAAGAAAAATCATTCTTTAAGGCATTTTGCCAAGGTAAAATCTATTACCATAGCACTTTGCTGTTGTCTAGCTATTCCCCATGTTTTTATGGTGAATTTAACACCATGTGGTGTTCTTGATTCAGGCCGAAACCCATTGGAGACTACCTTTCATTTTTAAGGTGATTTTTGCCTTAAATCTTACATTTAATTGTTCCTTATGGTTAGCTCATGCTTGGAGTGTAACCATATCTTATTTTGGTGTATTAAACATGTTTAAGTGCTGTGGTGATTTTTCCTCCAAGCTTCCGAGTTGGTTTTAGGGCATTAAGCACCTAAATCAAGGTATAAACACCTTAAACTTATGATTTTATGAATTTTCAGCTCATATAATATATGTGCCGAGAGTGGAGATAATTAAATGGGTGATTTTAACCTAAGTATGGAAAAAATGACTTAGATAAATTAAGCTAGTCATTTAAGAGATTTAATTAACATAATGGTCAAATTATGACATTATGTGGAAAAATAAATAAGGTACAACAAGGCCGAGAGTTTATAGTATATTTTGAGCTATTTATGTGTAATTTTTATGTTATAAAGCAAAGTTGTAATAAGGCCATGTCATTAGGCCATTTTAATTTAAGTTTAAAAGTTTATTTAATTTAATTTATGCTTACATTATTAAGTTTGGGGTCAAACAGTAATTACTAGTAAAATATAAAGTCATGGGCTTAAATAAGAGGAATTTAGGTTTTTAAAATGAATTTAATAAAAAATATAACATTTTATAAAGTTTTGTGTCAAAATTGTAAAAATAGAAAAGTATAGGGTATAAGTAGTAATTACCGAGAGTTTGGGTCTAAATTGGGATTAGAAGTCAAAGTTGACTATATAGGAGACTTTGACCAAGTTTGGAGAGTTTATAAAATTAAAATACTACCTTATAAGAAGTTAGTTATTAAATTGTAAAAGATTTATAAGAGATGGGGTGATATTGTGAAATCCGAAACTTAAGGGGGCTAAATGGAGTTTAGAACAGACCTTGGGTTATTAGGTATTTTTGGGAATTTATTGGGTTAAATTTGGAGTTAATATGAATTATATAAGTATAATATATGATATTTTATATCATTGTTACAAATGGGTAACATATGGGTATAAACCGTGAAATATAGAAAGTATAAGGTTAGGAATGATATTTATAACCTTTTGGTATAGTTTGGTAATTTTTGGAGTTATATATAAGGTTTTATTAAGATATATGTATAATATATAGTTTTAATGACATTAGGAAACTATATATTATAAATTGGGGAGATTTGGTAATTATATAAAGTGAGGTGGTAAGAATTAAATTAAAATAGACCCTAGGGTCTGTTCGGCAATTATAAGTATTTATAACTATAGGTTATAATTATATTAAGGTTTAAGGATTATAATATAAGATATATATTATAGGTGTAACAATGGAATATAATTTGGGGTTGATTTGTAAATTATGGGAGTATAGTGGAATATAATAAAAACCGAGAGTATAAAGGTTGTTTGGTATTTTATAACAATTTATAACTATAGGTTATAATTGTTTTAATGACATAAATGTCATAATATATGTTATATAACTATAATATAACATTATATAAATTATGTGGTGGATTTTGTAAATATTTAAGAAAATAAGTGTTGTTCGGTAATATGGGCATTTTTGAATGAAAATTTATAATATGGTTTTTAATGTTATAAGGGTTGTAACATTTATAATATAAGAAATATTCATTAAAAGAGAATGAATATGTTATAAAGACTTACCATATAACACATAGTCCCATAATACATATATATAAATAAATATATGTTATGGAGTGGAAAAATACAATATGGTTCAATAACCATATAATATCATAATTAAAATGATATAAGGTAAAGAGAAAAGAATTATAAACATTAGATAAGGAAATGCTAATGTTAGGAGTATACATGAAATAATAAGGATTTATATAACTCAAAGTATTTTTTTACATATGAATTATACTACATTAAACTTGGAAAAACTAACCTTAGGAAAATAAATACTAAGGTGAAATGTATAATATATGATTAAGGTTTATACATGCAATATAGAAACGAACTATATAATATACAAGTGTATAATGAATTACATGCGATAACCAAGTTCAAACTTTAAGTATATTAATATACGAGACAAGTCTACGCATGTAATATAACGTTTTCCGAAATCCCGAGTTAAACCGAAAACCCGACAAACGTTGTTAGTTAAATAACGGGGAATAAACCGGGAGGTATTAGTGACGGTACGGGGTACCGCAGAGTTATGTTGTTATACGGGATGCTAATATGTAGCGTTATGTATTATTAGACTGTTAAAGACGGCACGAGGAGCATCGGATCTAGCTGATTCATACTCCACTGTTATATAATCAGGGTGAACGGTATGTTGTTACGTGTCTCTGATTGTCTCTGAGGGCTTCCTCAGTTCAGACTTCTGTGTAATCTATGATAAGATTGTTTGTCTGATTGTGTGAATTAAATATGCATGAACTGTATATTTTAGCTGCTTATTAATTACTGTTGTTGCGTTAACAGTATTGGTTCGTATATATGGACCTATATATAAAACGAACTAGCGGCTATGGTGCTATCTTATATGTAATATAAGGATCGCCAGAAAAACGTTGTAGCACTAGGATAATAAGATATATATTATCCGAGACTTTAATACGGAGCATAGGCCTTTTCTAACGCCGCTTTCGTATCTAACACTGGATCCCGAGTTTACATACTCCGGATTGGACTAACGACCTTAGTCTGCTGTGTTAGTAAAAAAATTGGTAATGCGATGCGATGGTATAATTAATTAACATAACAAAGCCAAGAGGATGTGGCTCCTGGTGCGCGCTGTGATCACAAAAACGATACCAGGATGTCCGCGTACGGGTCCGCAAGTATCAAGAAAATTTCCCACGAACTAGGACGGTTCGTTGGTCGGAGACTCTACCGCTGGAGTGGCTACTGCCGTGGGTGACCCGCCATAGTATATGGGTAATTTAGAGACACGTCGTTTATAACGAGACGTTGTCACTAGGTATAACCGAACATTTATTACAGTTGAGACTTGTACATTGGCGAACAATATTGGACTTTATGCCAAGGACGGGATTTAATACTGGTTTATTATTCTCGTTGTTTCGCCTTGTTGTTCATTGGTTATACTGTGTGGATTATATTATTTGTGTTGATGGTTGTGTTTATTGTAAGGTTATTACTGTTAAATGTTTTACAATTTAAATATTAAAATGGTATTGCATGTAACGAATCTCATGCTCTCGACCAATTAATTGAGGGGTTTGAGGAGGCATGATGGGGCATGTGATAACATACTCAGCAGGGGCTGATTCCATACCATAACCATTTTATTTTCAGGAGACTAGCTGGAGGGTCAACGCGGGGTGCGACAGTTTTAGTGACTTTTTTGTTAGACTTGGTACGGATTGAGACTTTGGTTATTTTGGACTCGGGTTTTGTGAACCGAGGTGTATATTTGGTTAGACGCTCACGTGTACGGTTTATGTATAAGACAGATTGTTGTTGTATATATTTTAGTTTCATTTAAGCACTACTATCTATCTCTTGTGGTCACTGGGAGAATACGTTTCGTATGTTGATTATCATGTAACTCGTTATCACCCGTATGGGCGAGTGATAACAGTGACACCATTAGAATGACAGTCTGTTATTTACCGCTGCGATTTATTTACTAAGTACGACGTTTATATTATAATTAGGAGCCGGATTAGTAGGGGTGTTACATTGATTGTTCTTGGACACTTCGAAAAACGTATTATTGCTTTTGATATTTTTGATGATGCTCATACGGTCATAACATTTATAAAAAATTGATTGAAATATTATCTGAATGGAATTTGTTTGAAAACTTGTTCTCCATTTCTTTAGATAATAATTCAAACAACACTAGGTGCACACATATTTTTTAATGTCATCCAACACTCGAACTCTTACATATTGAAGATTTCTTACATATTTGATGGTGTGCTCATGTTTTAAATTTTTGTATTCAAGAAGGATTACATAACCTTCCTTCCACACTAGAATCACTTAGGCTTGTAATGAGAAAAATTAGGAAATCACATCCTATTAAACAAGAATATAAAAAATTGTGTGAGCAATCTAATTTACGTGTTCGTCATTTTTCTCCCGGTACCCCCACTAAATGAAACTCTACTTATGATTTGTTGCTCAAAACTAAGAAACATCAAGGAATTTTATCTTATATTTCTAACACTAAGGTTGTCCAATCAGGTGATGATTTAATGACTCCCGAGTTTTGAAGTAATGCTATTATTTTGTGTAATGTAGTAAAATGTTTTGATAGTGCAACCAAGGTCTTGTCATTAGTTTATGAACCTATTGTGCATCTCGTCATAAATGAATGTATTTCTATTTTAATGTATTGTATGAGAACAAGCATGTAAGAGGGCTCGATGGGTAAATGGTTTACATATTTTAATGAATTTCTTTGATTTACTGTATTGCAACTTCTCTTGATCCACTAATGAAATTAGATGGTCTAACCAAATTACTTTACCTGAGCCAAATTATGTTGAGAAATATGTTGCAATGGTTTATAAAATCTTGAGAACCTTACAGGATGACTATCCTTCAATGTTTCATCCGGAGGAGCTTTCTGCAAGTGCTGGAGGTGGTGGTAGTGGGTCATCTTCTAAACTACCGCTCGTGTGACCGTGTCCTAGTAGCAAATGAATTTCTTTGATTGCTAGTATTTTGAAAAGACCAAAATCCATTCAACCAGGTTTCGGATTTTGTACATATGAAAATGATCTTAACTTAACTTTTAGTTTTGATGGTGATATAGATGTTCTTAAGTGGTGGCAAGCTCATGAAGGAAGTTTTTTATCCTTACAAGAATGACCTGAGATGTGCTAGCAATTCCAGCATTAACAATTGCTTCCGAGTTAGCGTTTAGTGTAGGCAAATGAGTATTGGACGGAAAAAGATCAAGCTTTGCACCAGACTCAATCATGGTCGCGGTTGAGAAGTATGATTGGTGGACTTAGCCAAGTTGTGATGCCAAACTTGAGCACAACAGCATGAAGGGCAACATGACTTAGGACTTCTATCTTGTAATCTTTTAGAATATGGTAGCATTAATTTTCTTTCCATGTATTCTTTTTAGAACTTGTAGTAGTGTAACATCTAAGTAGTTGTACTCTTATAGTCTGAGCTACAACCTACTGTAGCCATCCTGGCTACATATTTATACACCAAAGTTACATGCTAACCTGGTAATTAAAAAATGAATTTAATTTATTATTTTTTTTTGGAAAAAAAGGTAAAACTGACGTTGCTAAGGGTTATAGTGCACAAAACGTAAAAGACAATTTGTACAGATAGTCATACAAACCTGTACAAATGTTCATTAAAACATGTACATTTTCACGTAAAAACATGTACATCCTCGCATTAAAAACATACAGATGGTCATAAACCTTTATGAATCATTAAATATGTACATCCTTGGATTAAAACCTGTACATATAAGGGAGAAAACTTGTACAGTTGGTCATACAAACATGTACAAATGTTCATTAAAACATATACATTCTGATAATTGAACGTGTACATTATCACATTTGAACATGTACATCGTCACATTAAAACATGTACATTCTCACATTAAAATATGTACATCATCACATTAAAGTATAGAACGGCTTCCAAATAGATTACTCTAACCCCACACACCCTAAAACCCACCCTAGGAAAGCTAAAAAACGTCGAAGGCATTTTTAGGGTTTGTGGTGGCGGGTTTAGCCGCTACCACAAACCCTAAAAAACCGTCAAGTTAGTTGCTATAATGTAAAGTATAGAACGGCTCCCAAAAAGATTATCCTACCCTCCAAAACACCCTAAAATCCATCATAGTAAAGCTAAAAAACATCGAAGGCATTTTTAGGGTTTGCAGTGGCGGGTTTAGGGTCTAACGGCCCTAAACCCGCTACCACAAACCCTAAAAACCTATTAAGTTAGTTGCTACAATATAAAGTACAGAACAAATTCCAAATAGATTACCCTACCCCCCAAAACCCACCCTAAGAAAGCTAAAACATCGAAGACATTTTTAGGGTTTGCAGTGACCCTAAACCCGCTACCAGAAACCCTAAAAACCTATCGAGCTAATTGCTACAATATAAAGTATAGAACGACTTCCGAATAGATTACCTTGCCCCCCAAAACATCCCAAAACCCACCCTATGAAAGATAAAACGTCGAATTCACCACTTATTACTTAATGAGTCATAATATCAATTTTAATGAATTATAATACAAAATTAATGAATCATATTATCATTTTAGTGTATCAAAAAAAAATTTAAAAGTTGTCAAAACTTATCCATGACTGGTTTTGTTTTGAAGAGCTTGAATTTAGGTGAACAATGATTTTTTTTATTTTAGACTTTATATTAAAAGTTAGAACCATTTAAAGTTATTATTGTTTTGATAAAGATAAAGAATAAAAATTACTTTAAAAATGCAAAGAAATAGTAAATCCCTTGAATCGTTGCGTGAATCAATCAATGCACGTGAATCTTTTTTTTTTTTTCTGTTTTTGTCCCATCACACTCCAATAAGTACAAAATTACCCTGCTTTAGCCAGGGATAACTACAGTTGCATGTAGCTAAGAATTTGCGTTTTCTATATTAGGGTTTTCCCAAAGGATTTTACCCAATAAGATTTTAATGAGGTAGTGAATTCATATCATATAATAAAATTTCCTTTATTCTTTAGTTGAAGTTTCAATAATAAATTATAAGTATTTCTTAAATGAAACTTCAGAAATAGTCTAGTTATGAGCAAAGTGGGCAAAGAGAGCAACGCGTGGGCGCAAACGAATCTCAAATCACAGATAAAACGAACAAATTGGACCCGACCTCCCCCAGTCCCGACTGATCCAAAATGAGACGGTTGGACAAAAAATTTAAGTCTCGAATCGGAACCGGTCTGTAACTGGTACAAGAACTAATTTCTAACAGAATCCAAAATCAAATACACCCATTCAAATTGGCACCGGTCTCTACGATTTCAAACCCGAATCCTCTTCTCCAAAACCGGAACGGACCGAAACCATTACCAACACTAGTCCTTATTATACTAGGCCAGAATAGATCTATATCGACAAAATAGTACTGATAGCCTCATCGGTTAAAGAATGAAACATGCATGACAAGGTTTCCGTACAAAGAGGTAATTACCAGATGATGACAATGGTGAACTTAATTGCCCAGGATAGAGGAGGTATGTTTGGATTGTTGAGGGGATTATTTCATTCATCATTATACAAGCCTATTTATAGCAAACTAAGTGCACAAATAAAACTTCTCTACTCACACGTTTATTTTCTCCATCTCACTTATTCAAGTAAGGTAGGCTGGACGGTGCCTCCCTTCCACCTACTACTTCTAGATGAAGTTGGTGTTGATTATTCAACACTCCCTCTCAACATCTACTTCCTATTACTCTAGTACACATGTAGTTTTTATATGGAAAAACTACAAACCATCTCTTTCACGTTGCTGCTATATGGGCAAGCTCCTTATTGTCTCTGTAGAGAGTGCATCAACGTCCCATAAGGCAAGCTCCTCTTCATCTACTGTAAAGAGTGCATTAACATCCTCAAGGGCAAGCTCCTCTTTTTCTACACCCGAGAGGGCATAAACGTCCCATTCGTCTTCATTCCTTGAAGTAGCAACATTGTTCTCTATCCTCTTCTTCCTTGACCAACAATCTTTTGCCATATGACCTTTCTTGTTACAGTTGTAACACTTTCCTTCAAACTTTTGACTATTATCATAGTCGTTCCAATCCGCTCTAGCTTTTGTTCGATCACTCCACTTGCCTTGACGATTCCTCTCTTCATGGCTATTCAGTCTGGATCCATCTTCAACTCTCTGTTTAGAATTCCACTTGCCTTTCTTAGCATAGAGTGCCTCTTCCTCGGACTTCAACGAGACTCCTCCCATTTGCTAAGCCAATGCTTCTTGACTAGATAGCAAGTTTTCGAATTCCATAAGTGATGGCTGCACATGCCAACCTTGTATAGCAACAATAAAGCTCCTGAATTCAGGTCTCAAACCATGGATGACGATTCTTTTCATCCTGGTATCACCAATTCGAGCTTCCGGATCCAACTCAGAAATTTCTCGGCATAACAACTTCACTTTATGAAAGTATTGCGCAACCGTCATGTCACGTTGTGCAATCGACAATAGCTCACTCTCCAAAAGTTGTAGCTTTGTGTCATTCTTTTTCGAGAATAACTTCACGAGCGTATCCCAAGCGTCTTTGGGAGTCTTCGTGTCTCGAATGTGTTCGAGAATCTCTTCTTCAATAGTCAGATTGAAGGTGAACATCGCTTTGCCTGCTTTAATCTTCCATTTCCGCAGCGCGTCTTCTTCCCTTGGCGGCTTTATTTCACTGCCATTAACAACTTCTCATAAATCTTGTCCTTGCAAATATGACAATATGCAAGTAGACCAAGGATTATAATTATTATTACTGAGCTTTTTAATCCTACCGAAAACTTGAAAATCTACCATATCTAAATACTTTAATAAAATATTTCCCACTTTTTTTTTATACTCGCAATTTTTTTTCCTCTAAAAAAAACAACAGCTCTCTCTATTTTTTTTTCTTCACAGAACTTTGTATCAAACGTATTCAGAGTATTAGATTCTTTATCTTTTTTTTCCTTTTTTTAACTCTCTTGTCACTAGTCTCGCTCTCTGGCACCAATCCGACTATCATACAACCGGTTGTATGATATTTATATACATTCTCGAACAATCTTCATAATTAATTTGAACAACCATCATATAAAGTTGAACAACTTTCATAGTAACACATGTAACTTTTGCATCAGTATGAACAATCAATACAAAAACTTGAACAATGCTTAAATTTAAAATGAACGGTTGTAGGATGCTCACCGTACAACCGGTTATACAATAGAATTTACCCTCCGGCACAGAGAATGCAACCACTTTTACTTTTTCTTTCAACCTCTCAAAAAATCAGCACCTTTCTCTCCTTTTTTTTTTCCGCGTGACTTTGGAATAAAAAAGGACTGGCCCCTTTTTTTTACTTTCTTTCCGCCACTCTCTCGTTTTCTTTTTTTTTTTTTTGTTTTTAACTTGCAGCAACACGCACGCTGTGTCTGTTTACTCCCCCGGTAAATGAAAACTCACTTTTTCTTTTCTTTTTTTTCTTTCTTTTCAATTCACCGTAGACCAAACAAGAAGAAAATAGTGGGAGTAATCACTGCACACCTATTTTTTTTTGGTCGAAAAATGGGAGGGCAAGCCTCATGAATTAGACATATTTTTTTAAAAAAATTGTCACTCTTCTGTCACCCACTCACGTTATCACTCTCTTTACTTTTTTTTTTTTTAACTTTTCTCAACCACCCAACGTTCTCTTTTTTTTTCCTCTCTGCTATTTTTTTGTTTGTCATCACTCACCAGTGAATATGCAAACTATTTTCTTTCTCCCAGTCACCCACAACAACCTTCTTGTTCCTCTGGCTATTTTTCTTTCTTTCCTAACCAGCCGACTATCTCCTTTCTCTCTTCCTTTCTTTACCTCTCCAAAACTCTACTTGCTTATTTTAGAGGGGCATAGACTAAAGAACAATAATAAAAAAAGATTTGCTCAGTTGGTGGTTCCGTACAGAGTGAAATGATTCTTTCCTCTAATCCTTCCTAGCCTTACCTCCACCGCCTTGCACCTTTACGATCTTTTCACTGTATTTTGTTTCACGCACACAGTTCTGCTCTGTAACGCAGTATGAAATGGATAAAGTGAAAATTGAGAAACTTGAAGCTCCGTTGATTGGCTTTCAAGGTATGGTGAGTTTGAAGGTAATGGCTGGAATGGATCGACCAGTATCACTATATTGGGTTTGAGTCAAGTGTCAAGATATATAGTACCTCTTGTCCCTAGCCGTACCTCTCTATATGCTTCGTTTCGTTGGTTATTCCGTGTGTTTTCATTGAACATAAACTTGGACTCGAGTATTGAGATACTGGCTATCATCAGTCATGTACTCCCTCCGTCGTCAATTCGCCTTTCGGTTTGTTTTATGACACGTTTTTTCATTTTAATATTAAGTATATATGATAAAATAATTTTATAAAACTAAAATTTGTAATATATAGTTCATCATGTAAGTACCTAAAATTTAAAAATTTATAATCACCTTATGTTATATAATATTAAATATTGAAGTCAAACTAAATGTCTAAATAGTAAACAGGACAGTCAATTCAGAACGGAGAGAGTATACAATTGTAGGTGGACCGACTACTATTTTTACTTACTTTTTGCTACGTAAATCTGTCTAATTAGCAGAGCAGATTTTATGACGGAAGCTATTTTTCCGTCCCTGACGGAAAGCATCTCAACCATTCTTTTAATTCTAATAACTTCTAATCTTGGCCGTCTATCTGTTGCTGAGGGGAGAAAAGGGAAATTAACGCTCTACCCACGCGTGTATACGGTATTTGTCTTCCTCGACCACATTTTAACCCCCAGCTTTAATTTGAAAAGAGTTAAATTAATAAGCAATACTATATAAGTGATGAACTAAGATTAACGTGGATTGTAATTAACAATTAATTAGTACGATGTGATGCATGGGGTTTTGGGGAGAGCATGCAGTGAATATTGCATAAAAAGAACTTGAGGGGAGTAATTGCAACATGGGAAAGTACGTGATGTGGTGGATCAATTCTCATTTAATTATTATAGAATAATATTTCTAAACTAGTAGTATTTTCTTATAAAAGTTACTAAAATTTATTTTAGGTAATTCTAATTTTAATTTAATATATAATTACTATAGGAGATAGTATTTTATTGTTGTTTGTTCCTCATTGTTTAATTGTTTAAAAAGTTTTGTTTAGTCTATTAAATCAATGAATTTAACAAACAAAAATTATAAGCAAATTATTATTGATAATTTGACATGACTTTCCTAAAGAATAACTAATACCTACTCTTAAAAGAACCGAGTTTTAAAACTTAAATCTTAATCATATATTATTGAAGTTGTAGAAGTAAGAAGAATACAAAAATAGAAGCTCTATAAATAAGAATGAATCGTTTGAGCGATTTCCACGATAACTTATAAACGTTTTCGTTGATAATTAGAAACATGTACACGGGTTACTATACTCATTTTTATCACTATTATAGAAAAGACAACACTAACTGTCATATATCTTTTTCTTTGACCATTTTTATTGAATCATTGAGTAATCTATTTGGAATTTGTTTTGAATTTTATATTGTAGCAACTAACTCGACAAGTTTTTAGGGTTTGTGGTAGCGGGTTTAGGGTCGTTAGACCCTAAACCCGCTACCACAAACCCTAAAAATGCCTTCGACGTTTTAGCTTTCCTGGGGTGGGTTTTGGGGTGTTTTGGGGGGTAGGGTAATCTATTTGGAATTTGTTCTGTACTTTATATTGTAGCAACTAAGTCGACATGTTTTTAGGGTTTGTCGTAGCGGGTTTAGGGTCGTTAGACCCTAAACCCGCCCACTACAAACCCTAAAAATGCCTTCGACGTTTTAGCTTTCCTAAAGTGGGTTTTGGGGTGTTTTGGGGGGTAGGGTACGTAATATATTTGGAATTTGTTCTGTACTTTATATTGTAGCAACTAACTCAACAAGTTTTTAGGGTTTGTGGTAGCGGGTTTAGGGTCGTACATATTTTAATGTGAGAATGTACATGTTCAATTATGAGAATGTATATCGTTTCCTTTTGGTCATTCTTATCGCATCATTGTGTATAAGAATATTTTTTTTTACCATTTATCTGTTTACAAATCTTTACTGATTGATGAACCTAAACGTTATTTTGGAAACAATGAACTGAGTTATTGGAGTCAATTTTACGTATTAATTAACCTTGGTTTTTATGTATCCACGATAATTTATAAACGTTTCCATAGATGATTAAAAACATGTACACAACCTTCTATAATCGTATCAATGCTGAATTTTTTTTTAAAAAAAACAGTCCGTTAGTGACGGACATTTATCTTCCGTCACCGAATCCGTGCCCCTCAATGTCATTCTCATTTGTTGAAGATGAATAGGCATATCATTCACTGCAAGCTCAATGTCATTCTCATTTGTTTCCACGTTTTTTTATAAAGATGTCCACGAGTTCATATAAAAAATTCCACGTTTTTATTTAAACATTTCCACATTTTTATATATACGTTTCCACGATTTTATATATATACGTTTCCACGTTTCTAAGATTCCATGATTATCTATAACGTTTCCACGCCACGATTACATATAAACGTTTCCACGGCATGATTACATATAAACAATTTTCATAATTATATATCAATGTTTCCAAACTACAATTATATATGACGTTTCCATGATTTATATATAAAGGCATCTACAAGTTCAGATAAACGCTTCCACCTTTTAACTTAAACGTTTCCACTTTATATAAACATTTCCACGTTTCTACAATTCCATGATTATATATAACATTTACACGCCACGATTACATACAAATGTTTCCAGGCCACAATTAAGTATAACGTTTACACCGTTATGCATAAAGGTTTCCACGAGTTTATTTAAACGTTTCTACGTTTTTATATAAACGTTTCCACATTTTTATACAAACGTTTCCACGTTTTTATCTATAACGTTTGCACGCCACGATTACATACAAATGTTTCCATTACATGATTATATATAAACATTTTTATAATTATAAATGATGTTTCCATGACACAATTATATATAATGTTTCCACCGTTATACATAAAGGAGTCCACGAGTTCAGAAAACGTTTCCACCTTTTTATTTAAACGTTTCCACATTGTTATATATACGTTTCCACGTTTTTATTTAAACGTTTCCCGTTTCTACGATTCCATGATTATATATAACGTTTCCATGGCATGATTACATATAAACATTTCAATAATTATATATGGATGTTTCCATGCCGCAATACGTTTCCATGTTTTATATATAAACGTTTACACGCCATGATTACATATATACATATACACAATTATATATTCCATGCCACAATTAAATATAGCGTTTCTACGACACATTTCCACGTCACAATCAAGTATTACGTTTCCACCATTATGCATAAACGTATCCACGAGTTTATATAAACGTTTCCACGTTTTTATATAAACGTTTCCACATTTTTTATAAACGTTTCCATGTTTCTCTGATTCCATTATTATTATATATAAATGTTTCCACGTCATGATTATACATAACATTTCCAACATTATACATAAACTGAATTGTTTTACGTATTTATTAACATTTGATTTTTATATATGCACTACACGATAACTTATAACATGAAGGTTAAAAAATTAACGTGCAATATTTTTTAAAAATATTATACATCACTTTTTTTAAATATGTATCAACAACAAATATTATAAGATTAGAAAAATATAATACAATAGCGATGTCATTCAGGTTTTTTCTTTAAAAAAGTATAAATATTTAACTTGGTGTTTTTGCATTAATTCAATTTTTTAAAAAATTTTCAATCAGGATAAATGTTCATCAACAAATATTATCAAATTAAATAAATAATATTTAATAATCATATATACATATGAATATAGTCAAATATTTTTTTATATATAATTAGTGAATTAGTTAATTAATAACTATATTATTACGTTATGTATTGTTAAAAGGACAAAATAGTTACTCTAACATTAAAAATAAAAAACAAAAACAAACTTGTATAACGGTTAGACGTCCAATGAAAAATAAAAACAATAATGAGACACTATGAGACATATACACTTTTTCTGTTTATTTTTTTTTAAAAAAAAGAAGACTGGTCGGTCGCGCAACGAAAAAAGTTTTCCGTCACCTAATGCGCTATTGTGACGTGCAACCCTAGCTATTGGAAAGAAGAAGTCAATTCTGTCAAGCTTATATGACTAAATCTATCTTTTTTTTTTTTTTTTTTTTTTTTTTTTTGAAGAAAGAGTCTATATATATTAAGATAGAAGAGAGCGTACAACCTCCGGTATAGTGTCCGGAGTCCATGAACCCGAAGTCTGCGTACGACGGGCATGGTTAGCTAAAACATGCGCTGAGAAATTTGCGTCCCTAGAAACATGAAACCAATACACATCACGAAAGGCGCCTAATCGGTCTATAATGCGATGTAAAATGCTTGTTGTGGACGGTAGTAACGTAGAAGTTCTGCCTGTTTGTAAATACTGGATGATGCCCTTCGAATCCGACAAAAACCGCACCGTCGTTGCCCCATAATCCATGGCCGCAAACACCGTAGACTCAAGAGCCCTTGCCTTCGCATCTGCCACACTTATAGGTCCAGAAAGGCATAAACTGCCCGCGGACTAAATCTATCTTGTTTGAGACTTGATACATTCAGTGAGAATGGTTCGACAGATTTCTAATGTTACTAGAAAAATATCGGTCTAGTTATAACTAGTTGGTTAATTAATGAGCTAGACAACGAAGTATCAGTGCGTCCATCTAATTATATATAAATCATATATAAAATCTAAATTATGTGTCATAAATCTAATTCACCTGTCGGGTCAGATGTACTTTATATATATATATATAATCGAATAGAAGAACGTACTCTGGTATTAAAAAAAAAAATTAATATTATATCCTTACAAACTTTCGTAATTCATAATATACCCGTTTTTCAAAACACGATCATGAGATACCTCTAAACAATTTTAAAATTAATAATATACCCATATTTTGAGAAATTCCTTTGAATAATGACTACTTTACCCCAAGATCATATTTCATGTTGACAATATATCAATTTTTTCTTCAAGTACATATTATAAAATTTCATAAAAAAAATTAAATAATAAAAAATATAAATATTTACGAAAATAATAAAAATAAGTAAAGAATATAAAATTTTGAAATAAAATTAGTAATTTTTGAATAATAAACATACATAAAACTTCAAACAAATTATTATTTCTCTTTTATTTATTTTTTATCTTCTTGACTATTTATCAGTCTTCTTCATTAAAATATTTGTAGTTATGGTTGGATAATAATTAAATATTATAGTAAACATATATGCCAGTTTATAAACAAAACTAATCTCATATAAAAAGAGGTGGTAGAATATATTTTAGTTACCTAGCCCCAACAACATTTGGATGACCACCGCAAAAGGTAATGACCCGTGGACCTAGAAAGCTATCCTCCATGCTAGGGATTGGTGGAAGGAGCAATGTGGGTCTATTAATGATGTCATTTCTTTTTTTAATTCCTATCCCACCCGTCCAAGGGTTAGCACGTTCTATAATGATGTCGCCCCTCCTCCCCAGAATTTCCATTGGTTCAATGTTTGTTGGAATATTTGGTCTATTCCTAAAGCTAAATTTATGTTATGGATTACTAAGGTAGGCTTAAAATGTGTGATAGGCTCCAATCTTGGGGCATAAGTTTTGTTAACCGTTGCTGGCTCTATGAGCGTGCTCAAGAGACAAGCAACCATCTTTTCTTCCATTGTAGGTATACTTGCAGGGTCTGGTGGACTATCTGTGACTGACTGGGTATACCAACCAATCGGAAAAGTCTTCGCAGCAGTTCAACCTGGCTCATCCGCTACTACAAGAGGCATCGTGATAAGTGTGAAATATGCATGGTTTTAGTAGTTGTATTGATGACATTCCACACTTATCTTTCGTTTTCCTTTGGTTTCTTGTTCAATAAGAATTGATACCTTTTTGTATGTCAAATGTAGAGAAAAGCCAAGAAAACAATAGATTAACTCATGAGGGTGATGATGTAACAAACGGGGATCAAATCAGAGTCAGAACGATGATTTTAGAAGGTTTTGAAGGTGTGTCCGAGCTTGTACACAAGTCGAGAGTTCGAGTGCTGTATCTGATGAAGTGTCCGAACTTCTGTCTGAACTTCAGAGTTCGGACACTGTTCGAGACTCACAATGAAGAAGTCGAAACTCCGCTCCACGCTACATGTCCAAACTTGTGTCTGAACATTGAAGTTCGGACACAAGTCGAGACTTTTGAAATCGAAGCCAGATCCGCTCTCCAAAACAAGGTGTCCAAACTTTTAAGTTCGGACACAAGTTCAGACGCGGCTATTTTGTCAGCAGAAGCACCGCGTTTTGAAGAGAAAGAAGTGGAAACATTATATAAGGGTGACCTAATCAGAGGGGGGAGGATACCACGTTTTATCACGACTTTTTCTACGTTATTCTGGACGGGAAACAACGCTCTTCATTGAATCAAATTCTCAAACTCTTCATCATCAGCACCAACATCTTCCACTCCATTCATCACACAAATCATTATTGCCGTCGAGGAGAATCGTCAAAAGTGAGTCAATCATCGTCTTCAACCTTGCGCAAGCAGTCTTCAAATCTAGATTACAAACGAATTCGGGAGTTTTTCTTTCTCTTGATGAATTCTCTTGCAATTGTATTTGTTTGTTTCGTTGATATGT
The DNA here is from genome assembly GCA_023374045.1 of Limonium bicolor. Lineage (NCBI taxonomy): Eukaryota > Viridiplantae > Streptophyta > Magnoliopsida > Caryophyllales > Plumbaginaceae > Limonium > Limonium bicolor. The sequence goes on from CM041780.1 coordinate 122,030,191, forward strand.
CTGGCTAGTAAGGATTGCTCTAGGGGAGGATTGTTCGTAATGGATACGAATTAGTTAGTATTTCTGCAATTTGAATATGAGATTGTATCGGATTGTTTTTAGATTAATGCTAATCATTCACCTTCTCTATTAATATTATGAGTTTTTAGAGTTGTTTTGCGAATCTTGTTATGATCAAATCAGATGATTAACAAGAAGTTCAAATTATTCTGAAGATTTGTGGAAAAATTAATCGGATAGTTAATTTTCCCTGCAAATGCTAATAATTCTTCACACTGAATCCATCTATATGTGTTTTGGCTGTTTCTAGATTAGAGCGGGCATGTTCTGATAGGTGAGCTCTTTAATGAACTAGGATTTAGCATTGAAGAGAGTAAAAAGAATTGGCCAATCCAAATCTCATATGAAAATTGTAGAAATTGCTAACTACATCCAGTAAAGAACAACCCAAACCCAGAGTTCCATTCATTTGATCAAACTTATCATTAGCTTTCATTAATTAATCATTTAAATTCTTGATTTATGCTATTTCAATTCAATCACAAAAACAATTAACAACCCCCTGAATTTCCAGTTTTCTATGGATTTAGGCTTATTTATTCAAGTCTCGTGGATTGACACCCGGTTACTTCTAATTGCTATACTATTGCGACCCGGATTTTTGCAACCCGACAAGCTTTTTGTTTTATTATTTTCTAGATTATTTTCATAGTTTATAGTTCATCAATTTTCCTGTGTTGCACATCACCCGATTGACTTAGTGAAGCGAGCGGTTGTCGCCAATGTGGTCTATCACCTCTGGATTGAAAGATGCAAGCGAGTCATGGCCAACCAAGCCAAAGATCCCTCTCTCATCATTTCGAACATCAAAATGGCAATCAAAGCTATCATTTGAACAAGGATGCAAAGCTCCAGCGTTGACTTTGACTGGCTTGATAGGGTGCTGTGCACCTAGGAGTTCAAATCTTTTGTAAATCTGAATGTTTTGTTGTTTTTCTTTTTGGACCTTTGGGCTGGTGCGTGGTTACCCGCTGTAGGCTATTTTTGGTCGCTGCTAGGGAGTTTTTGTATATCCTTCCTCGCTGCTAGGGAGTTTTTGTATATCCTCCCTCCCAAGGCCCTTGGCTTTTTTGGTTCTCTGCTAGGGAGATTTTGTATATCCTCCCCTCCCTTAGTCGTAATCCCCGATTACGCTACTTCTTATATATATACCCACATCCCTTCATTTAAAAAAACTTATATTGAATTAGTTTTGTCTATAAATAAACACATATATACTTATTATATTTTATTTAATCATTATCTAACCATCAACGTAATATTTTAATGAAGAATAAGACTGATAAATAGTCAAGGAAGATAAAAAAATGAGAAGAAAGTGGGAGTGGATTAACTCCTTGACTTATATCAATTCCCTGGACATCCTGGCCATTCTCGTATTGGTAGATGGGTTTTTTTTTCTTTTTTTGTTTTTTATCAAGTAATAAGAGATAGTTATACCTATTTTTGTGTAACTTCAAATTACTCTACCTATTTTTGTGTGTAACTTCAAATTGCTATCAACTTCAAAACGAAACTCAAGTCAAAGATTTTTTATCTTCCTACAGTTTTGTTATTAATTACTATCATTATATTAGGTGTATATTTATTTAGATTTACCTATATGTTATTACTTTACTCCCACACTTTTCTAAACAATCAAATATTATTGAGCTATATCTATAGATTTTACAATTAATATTTATTAATTACAAGTTCATCGGGAATTATTCATTCTAAATTTAACTTAGTTGTTGTGATTTTTTAAAAAAAATTCTCAATTTTTGAAAATATATCTTTTCTTAAAAAAATATTTTTGCTCTTTTTTCAGATCTTTCATATATTTTGTATAATTATAATTTAATAAATACCAAAATATGAAAAAACATATTTTGCTGATATTTACCTATTCAGAGACAAAATAATTTGATTTTTATATTTATTACATTTGACCTAAACATACATTAAAAATACCCAACAATGAAGAATAAAATACCATAATCTAATCCAAGGATTACCATATTCCATGAAAAATTATTTTGTTTAATTAGATGATGTACTCAAATAATAAAGAAGTATGTTATGATCTATCTATTTTTCTTTCTTTTATCCAACATTTTTATTTCATCTATGGTTTATACGATTAATATTTATCAATTATATAATTCATTCCAATAATTTTCTCTTTACATTTACTCTAGTTGTTGCGATTTTTATGTAACTTTTTTATTTTGTTTTTTTTTAAATACATATTTACTTAAAGAAGCTAGTTTTTCTTTACTTTTTTTACATTTCTATATATTTTGTATAATGGTAATTTATTAGAACTAGAATGTTGAAAAAATATTTTTTTTGGAATTTACCTATTCAGATGTAATTTAAACATAGCTACATATTGAATTGGTGTTAGGTGTTTCATTAGGGGATTCATGGTGTTTAGTTTGGTGTTAGGTGTTTCATTAGGGGATTCATGGTGTTTAGTTATATTGTTGTCGGTATATTAATCATGTACGCTAGAAAATAGTACCAATGTCTTTACAGATAGTATAGTTAACAACACGGTGTCTGGTTGATACACAGGTACATATTGTAGGTATTGTTTACTTACACTGGCAATATAAAACACCACAATGAACATAACCAAACACTAAATAATGTTTCACTTTGTACACCATCAATATAATACCAAACTACCTATATTGAAACACCAATATTATGATAACAAACTACCTATATTAAAGCACCAACAGTATGATAACAAACTACCAATATTGAAGCGCCATATGATACCAAAATATTTACGAAATGATATCAAACTATCTATTGAAGCGTTGTATGATACCAACCTATTTACGATATGATACCAATACCTACATACACCACCAAAAATTACAAGGCTATGTCTTGCAGCTTGTTGATGATGGGTATCACGGTGGAACCTAGTGGCGCCCACAATGCAGAAGATGAGTGAAATACCCCAAACTTAAGTATAGTGATTAGGATAATTCTAATCCGTATTTAAGAGCCTAATAATGCAAGAGTAATATTGGTAAGGAAAAATAAATCCAAAAGAAATAAATAAACGCTTAAAAAGTGGAAAACGCTAAATAAGCGTTAAATAACCATAGGAGGTATGAGACCTCGGTTAGCGTATTATATGGATTCTAAAGGTTTAATAAGACCTAAATAATATATGGGAACGATCTCCCGAAGAAAACGGCTCCGAGAAATGTATTAAAACGCTAAAAGAGCTTTAGCGCACGTTTTTCGAGGGAACCCGAAAACGTGACTTTAAGTGGTCAAACAGACCCGTAAAAATTATGAATCATTAAATAATAGTTATTAAGCATTTATGGAAGCTTAATAACCAATAAAAATAAAGAAACGAGGAAATCCCGGAAAACAGGCCCGGTTAGTGAATAGTACCTAAACCGGGTAAAATAACGAGCGTTTTCTGTAAAAGACGAAAAACGCTCCAGCTAATATAACAGTGGAGGCCGGTTTTTATCAGTCAAATAACTCTCTCACACACACATGTAACTAGCTAATTAAATAAGAGAGCAAAAAGCTAAAAGTGATAAAGTAAAAGGGGTACTTACCCTTTTCTCTCACCTCACTCTCTCATCTCACTCACCCCTCTCTCTTTCCTTCCTTCTCCCCACCATACTCTCCCTCTTCCTCCTCCCTTGGGCTGCGATTTTGAAAGCTCCACAAGAGCTCCAATGGCAACCTCATCTTCTCCTCCTTGCTCTACCTCCATTTGAGCTCCAACCACAAAAATAACTACATATTTGAACTCCCCTCACTCTCCTCTACACTTCCCTCTTTTCAGAATTTCAAAATGAGGAAGTTCATTTTCGTGGGTATACCCCATTCAAAGAGAAAAGCACACCATTATGGAGCTTGGAGTCTCCTCTTTCCAACAAGGTAAAAATCTCCATGAAAACCTTAAGTTTTCTTCATCTCCTTTGGTAGCCGATTTTTACCCTTGTGTAATGCCTTGTTTTCTCTCTCTCTTTTGAGCAAAATATCAACCTAGCAATGGTGGTGGACTCACCTGCTTGAACCAAGGGCTAAAACCCCTTCTAAAACTCTCCAAAGGTAAACCCTAGAAATTCCATTTCAAACACTTCAAGGAATTGACATTGATTTAAGGGTTAGTAAATTAATTGTAGTGTTTTGTGTTCATTGGGTGATGGGAATGGAGTTGCCAAACTCCATTCCCCATGTAGCCGATTTTGAGGCAAGAAAGGAAGAAGGAGGAAAAAATGTGAAAGGAAGAAGGAAGTATAAGCTCAAGGTAAGAGCTCTTTCCTAGTGTTAAATTCTATTGCATTAGAGTAATGGGAATGGGTAAAATATTTAAAGAACCCAAAACCTTGTATTAGTATTGAGAACTGGGAAGTTTGAGTATTTAAGAGCAAGTATGTGGATTGTAGGCCTTAGAGCCAAATAATTGTATATGAGTATTGTATTTTGGATTGAGGAAAAATTGGTGTATTGGGATTTTGTATGTGTGCTGGTAGAACCCTTGTATGGGTGTGGCTAGAATAGGCATAAATTTGGTAAGAAGGTGTATGTGTGGCTAAGTAAGAAAAGTAGATGAGCTATGGCAAAATTTGGTAGGAATATGTACAATTATGGATGACTTGGTGAATGGGAGAACCAAGGTGTGTATTGAAGTTAGTGGAGATATTTAGTAACTATGGATTGGTACTTGTGGTATGAGTATGTGGAAGTGTAAAATCTGTAGCAAGAAGTAGTATAGTGCATAGGAGGAACTAGGAGAAACTAGGTGTGCTTGGAGAGCCTAAAGTGGGAAGTAAACCACCTTGTAACAGATTTTGAAAGGAGCTAGATAATGGGAAGGATTGAGTGGAAGATAATGTAATGAGGATGTTAGTAGTGGTATTGGTAGTAAAAGTATTGAAGGATAAAGGTTAGATTGAAAAATCTGTAGCATAATGTGGAAAACCAAAATCTGTAGCATTAGTGTGAAGAAAAGTAATGTAGGTTTTGGGTTGAAACTTGACAAACGGTGTATAAGTAGTATAGAATTGTATAATGGATTAGGGAGTGAAATAACATGATTTAGATGGCCTAATTGGAGCTAAAACATGTTAGGATGCATGTAGGAAGATTGGGGAAGCAATGGGTGAAATTGGGAAAAGGAAACAAGGCCTGTAGCAAGTTTCTGCTACCGTCCGACCCACAGCCTAGATCGGACGCTGGGTCGGACGTGGCTTAAACAACGATAATAAACCTTTCTGGAATGGTCCGACCCAGGACCGTGAGTCGGACGTGGGTCGGACGGGCCTTGAGAAACGACGGTAATTCTTTCTGGAATGGTCCGACCCAGGGCCGTGAGTCGGACGTGGGTCGGACGGGCAAATTTTCTAAATGGCGAAGTTTCTGACTTCGTCCGACCCAGAGCCTGGGTCGGACGGTGGGTCGGACGGAGCTAAGTCACAGAATTGAAACCTTCTGGAATGGTCCGACCCAGAGGTGTATGGGTCGGACGGAACAGTGCTGGGTCGGACGGGAGTAATTTCAGAGGACGAAAACCTACTGGAATGGTCCGACCCAGGGTTGGGTCGGACGGTGGGTCGGACGGCCCAAACACTTACAAAAAAAAAAGGGTTTTTATAATATGACTATAGTAATCATATGTATGTATAGGTATATGCCTATACACCGGTATGCATGTAAAAGTAGTAATACACCATTAATGAAGTATTAATGGTAAGAAAGTAAGTAAATGTGTAAGGAAGTAAGTTATGAAGTAGTAAAGGAAAGAATGGTTTTATAACCAAGTAAGAAAGTAATGAAGTAGTAAGAATACATTGAAAGTATCAATGAAGGAGTAAGTAGATCAATAATAGATCATTGATCGTACTACTTCATGTATGTACAGGAATCCAATAGTTGATCCTCGAAGGAGCCGGTAGTGCGGATACAACGGTGAACGGTATGATTTCTTCATGCTCTGTATCCTAACCTGGTTACCCCGATTTGTGTGCTTATGTGATCACCAATAAGATAAATGCACGAATCGGACTTATACTGCACTTAACTGTGTTTGAACCATTTTGTTCTTGTTGTATCTTCTTGAACAATTAGTTTGTATAATTCATGAAATGAATGAATGGAATTGAGAAGTATGTGTAAGTATCGTGTACTTGAGTATTGTATGTATGTATGGAAATGGAGTATTGAATTCTACTAATTCCTAACCTTCTAACTCCTAACTTGAGTAATGAGTAAATGGAATGAGTAGAAGTCCGATATAGTTTCGGCCACGCGTGAGGATAAGGAAACACAAGAGGTTGGATCCGAATCCTGGCTGTAATCTTTTCCATGGACCAATTCCCTTGAATGGGTAGCATCCTGGATTAGTGGGCCACCTTAAAGGCCGGTGGTGGGATGTAGTAATCCCTGCCCGGAGGTCATACCGACTTAACTGGAAGTAAAGTATGTAAGAAGTAAGTATCGTATGTGTATTGGTCTTGACTATTGTAAGTCATTGACCGGAGGTAAAAGAGTACCGAACACCCGATTAACCCGGATGTGCAGTAAAGCTAACTGGACCTTTGTATGTATTGGAGAATTGTATCTCCGTATTGTGTATTGAGTATGTACTGTGTATGTGTATTCTGGAAGATGGTAAGTAAGTATTGGTTGACTCGTATTGTCCTCCAAGCATGTATGGTACTGTACGTATGTATGTATATCTTGTGCAGTATTGTAGTATCGTGAATGAAAGCATGTATGTATGTATGTATGTATTGCAAAATGAATTGCATGTATTCGACCAAATGGTCGGCGTACCCTCGCTAGTACGCGGGGTATGCGGTTATCATATTCAGCGTAAGCCGACCCCCTCGGGGGACCATTTTTAGTGTGCAGGTACCCGGAGCGAATAAGGTCAAGGTAAGAGACCGGTGGCGCGCCTTGTAATTAGAAGTATCTAGTTTGTGAGGAATGGGTAGCAGATTGAATCCTAGTAAGTGTGTATGAATTTGGAGAAGTACTGTATTGATTTTGGAACCTAGTAAACTCGGTATGTGTAGTGTATTATCTTGTACGGAGTTGAGAAGTATTGTATTGAATGGAGTACGGTATTGAATGGAGTAAAGTATCGAATGGAGTATTGTAGTAATCAGTACGTAATGAGAGTATGTATTGTGTTAAGTAGTACTCGGATATTCCGGTCCATCAGACCGATGCTGTATGTAGAAGTAGTAGCCTTGTTAGTCACGTGGGTGACTAACGGCATTGTATCACCCGATGTATGTAAGTATGTATCCGCTGCGTGACTCGGGAAGCACGAGGAGATTGGACGGTAATGATTGAATTAATAGTAGGGGTGTTACAAAAAGTGGTATCAGAGCGAAGTATCGCTCTGATGACTGGAAATACCGAGTTAGGAATACCGAGTTAGGAATTAGATGCTTAGGGCTAAGGGCTGAGAGTTAGCATTGGAGATATGCTAGTTAGGAACTACCGGTGAGTACCGGATACCTACAACACCAGTCCCGCCCACCGCAAACCCCATTGTATAACTTGGGAAAGGACGCTAGAGAGAAGAAAAGCTTTCTCATACTCAGGGAAAACCCGATCTGGCAGTTGTGAAGCAATCACACAGTAAACAAGAACCGACGTATGGTAGATTCCAAGAAATGGAAGACCCGGAAGTGGATCCCGGTTGAACAACAACAACCGCACTTAATAGCGGTAGTATAAACACTCCAACCAGAAGGAGGCTATAACTTGCAACAGCATGGGGCGACATGCTTAGCAGTCGCAGAACCTAGCTAAACAACCAGCAACAGGAAAAGAAGCACTAACCGTGCAACGAAATGGAAACAGGAGCAGTAATGAAACCCGAGACACAAGTCTGCGGGACAACGGTAATGGCCAAGCAACACCACTAATGGTGAGCTAGCTGGCTAAGGACATAGTCTGGAGTGACTGACTCCAAAACTACAACGCCAAAAGGTTACAAACCTGGCCAACATAGCTCAGACAGCTACAGGAATATTCACAAGATATAACCTGACATAACTACAACTGTAGTGCCTAAACCAAATCAGGCTCAGTAGCCACAGCCAAAGTGTGGGAATAAGCAACAAGGACAACACAACCAAGTCAAAGGGGAAGCTCCAAGATTGGAGAAGTACCCTGATCAATGACAGCTATGTCAGACTCACTGGGGAGTTACTCAGAAGAGTGATTAACCCAAGTAAATGATCAACAAGATCAAAGGAAGAGTAAACAAGATTACCAATTATGAATGGGATCGGTATAGAATTACTCAAAAACCACCAGTACCACGCACTTGCCACGGCAAGTGCAGTAAGAACACGAATATGTAAAGGAACACTAACATGTCACAAGTGCATAACAATGTACGGTGACCAAAACGAAACGACTACAAGATCACACAGCCTAACAACTAGAAGTATGGAACCTTAGAAAGGCCTAACGGCCGGATCACGGTATTTAGAATATACCGGTCAGCGAGAAGCTCGACTTGATCAAGACCTCAAACATGGCTACGCCGTGAGAGACTTCTTTTAAACACCGAACCATAATTTTTAAAACCCAAAATTCTTCTTTTAAAACCACAATCCTTCTTTAAACCTTGGATTTTAAAACCAAACCAACAAATTACGGTGAGTATCATAGAATGATACAAGAGGGGTTGACACAGAATACTTCACCTAGGCGTGTGACGAACACTACGAGTGTACCCAATTACGGGATGTGGGACAACCGCACTCCGAAGGAGCTTGTGGGCCTGACAATATAGTCGGGTAAGTGGTAACGTATCATAAGGTACCCCACGTATGTACACAGGTGGTGTAGGAAAACACGGGAATTAGTCGACTCCGTTCTACGGACCATCAGTAAGTTCAAACCAGAACAACTGGACCCCTCAGACAATTAAGCATAAAGGAACTCAGAAAATCCATCTGAAGATAAGGAGTAAGGACTAGGAAGTGCAGAGAGCACAGACTAGTCGGTATGGACAATGGATATGTCTCCAAGACATCAAGCAAATATATGATAGCTAGAAGGTATACCCAGCCTAACACAGTAAGGCCACTGCCTAAAACATGAACACTATAATGCTCGGCAAATGGGATAGAACGCCCAAGAGCAATCACGATATTACCATGAAGTAAAATCTATCATCGAAGGGAATATTAAACCTAGTCTCAAGCGCTAGGAGCAAGTATAAACGGTCTACTCAACGACGGGAGACGTTATAAATCTAAAGGGAATAGCTTAATACAACACCATAAGACGGTATATAGGACAACACATGTCATAACCATCAGCCGGATGTAACGGCGTGATCCAACGGCACCCAGGAGCAATCCTTGAAGGGTGTCTGAGATAACAACAGTTGAACAAGTGTCTTGGTAAGAGCACGGAAGCTAGAACAAACATTCGGTTAGAACACCGAAGGTATTTCACTTAACAGGAAATACCCTAAATTAGCATCAGCTTGCCTAAAGGGTCTCCTATGAACGGAAGCGTGATGTCACGACTTACCATGGAGCCTAGTAATACCTCCAATTTACGGAGTATACATGGGGTAGAAACATGTATAAGCAGCTTGCAAAGAGCATAGCTTGCAGCAATAAGGCTTAAAAGCCACCAACCAACTACGTTGTGTGAACCCAAACAGTGGCAAAACCCACACCATTACTAATAGGACTTGCAAGAAATATTATCCCATATGACAAGAAATCAACAACTGGACCATCAATTCAAACTCAACCTCTTGAGTGGCTTGGAGTAATGGTCAACTCAGAGTCACTGTCACTAGAGCATCAGTCTAGTATGCAGTTGACAAGCTTTAACTACCTTCATGCCTCCTGTAGCAATGATAACACAGGGGCACAGAAATCGGGATAAATGCCGACATTGGCCTAGTCCACACTTGGACACTACGAGAAACCCGAGGGAAGACACCTCTTGTTAACCAAGATCACCAATGTGGTGAAGATGCGAACCCTTAGAAAAGGCTCCCATCTACTATAACGACAAAACCTATGCATAGATATTGCCAAGAGACAACGAATACGGAAATGAGATTTCCAAACCACTACGCCACAAGAGGCCGTGGACTGTAGAAGCACATCGCTTAAGAGCATCGAAGCTCGAAGGAGTAAGTATACTCCTTATGCACCCAATCATGTGGTGAACCATTGTATAATACTTACACACGGTAAACCTTGTCATGAGACCCATGAGTGGAAACACACCCCCTCAACGAGAACTTTCACCTATCAGTGATAGAACACTCTTTAATTAGAGAACGGGACAAGAAAACCCTTGAAGCTTCTTGGGATGTTCCGGTGATGTGTATGCAAAAGTAAAACCGCATAGCTAGAGCCTATGATCAATGCTCAGCACTATGAGACAGTAATTGTCAAAAACAATCAATGAGTGTGCACATTGCACACCATGGATGACAGGCGCTCAAGAGAGCTTGTAACCCGATAAACCACTTCATCTTTGGTCAACCAAGTTATTGGCAAATGATATCATGAATGAGGAAGTAATGTGAGGTGAGCTAACCTACACATGAAACCTAAATTGGAATAAAACATTCCCACAACGGGAAGATAATAGTATCGCGGTATACTACGACAACCGTCATACATATGACTAGGAACCTCCTAGTGTTTGTACACCATAAGGAAATGATGCCAACGACAATGGCAAGGAGTAAAGGTAAGCTACCACAATAACGGAGACCGTAAAAACGACGCTGTATAGTAAGTAAGAATACGGTGCGCAACAAGCGACCGCTATGAGGAAGTAGTTGGACAATGACACGAAGTATAAGTACGAGATGACAAGCAGAAATATTCATCCCTATCACATAAGTGATTTACTGCCAAGCGTTTACGCCTCTGCACTCTGTATGACTGAGTGTTTTGGTATTGCACTCGCGCTGTAATAATCTAATGCGATAGCTAGGAATATGGAAATGTAAACCGTAGTAAACTCTTCTTTCACCAACAACATGGCATAAGCCAGTCAAGCAAGCTTAGCAACAAACCGTGCGGCCTAAGGCCAAAGAAGCACGAAAAGTGTAAGCACACTAACAATCACAAGATGTGAATTCCATTGGAATAAAAGGGGGAAGAAGACTGAAGAAAGTCACTCAGACCGACGCATTGAGAATGCAAGGTCATACAAGCAAAGAACACTTGTACTGAACCAGAAGAACTGGTATTATTCAGAAGCTAGTGACAACAGAGGAAGCACTGCAACTAGGTAGTGACTTAACCTCGCCCGACAACAAGTCGGAGGGACTTAGTGGATAATCGTGGGAGTACGAATAATATGTATAATAGATTACCAGAAAGCTGGATCTAAAACTCATTGAGTTCAAACAGCGGTAAAACAATACCATACTGTAGTAAACCTTATTCCCATAATAGAGGGATAGAAAGGTGATGTATAGCACATTAAGGATAACATGAAGGGTGAGTAACCCAAGTTATCAGGGTCGCGCAGCAGAAGCTAGTGGGCCCTAACTAAGAAATGTGATACACCTAGTAAGTACGAAAGAATGGCTATTAATGCCTTGAAGCCTAATAGGCTAGAACTGAATTAATTAGGAGTTAAATAAACTCATGTACGAATCCTCGGTGCAAAGACCAAACCATTGGTATGGTTAAGACCCTTTGACCAGAGCATATTGTATAGCATATCGTAATGAAGCTAAACGCTTCAGATTGCCCAAATCAAGTAACCAATGTTTAATAGTAACATATGGTAGATTACGTGGGCGTAATCCCTTTTAAGGGGGGTAGAGCGAAAACCGCTTAATACAAGTTTTATAAATAAAACACATAAAACTATAATGTGCATAGCACAAATGAGAATTGATTTAATGATTGGTACTTATGTTAGATAAACATACGTATTCATTCATATTGTAACTGTGGTAATTGGGCACAAGAGATGCGAATACCATAGGATGAATATACCCATCTTGTAACCACAGTGTAGAAGTATTAGTAAAGAGGAGCATAGTAACTCTTGGGGAAACGATAATCCCTGTAGTGTGTGCCTATCTGAAGTTAGACATGGTATTACGATGCATGAGTCGGTATAAAACCGATGTATAACCTAGAGGAAATTGAGTTCCCTAGGTGATTGTCTTGAAACAATTGAGAATGAGTAGTGGACGGAGCTCCACAAGTATTGTATTTTTAAAGAAGTAGTACGGATTGACTATGAGTAGTAAAGGATTGTAACCATGAGTAGTGTATTCGTAAGTATGTTATTGGAAGTAAATCGAGGACAACCGAATTTCCTAAGTACTGTAGTCCTTAGCTAGAATATTTGAGATGAAAGAGAGTAGTGAATGGAAGTAGTAACAGACGATGAAATGAGTATGTAGGTATTGAATCTTGAAGCAAGTATTTGGAAGTAGAGTGAGGATGATTGATGGACTGAATTCCATCCTTTGGAGATGTGTGAAATTGTAATCACGACTAGGCAGAGTAAAAAGATAGAAAATTGAAATAATCAACTATCCGTTTGTTTGAAACTGATGTGGGAAGTCGAACTTGATCCTGATCAGATCGAGGGAAACCGAACACGAATTGGGGTGGAAAGATAGTGCAACACTGATGCTGATCACATCAGGGTTGAACGATTCTTGAAGCTCCCCTTAAGTGGTCACAAGAATCACATAGGATAGAAGTAATGAATATAAATTGGAATTTGAAGTTGTGTGCTTTAGGAAAATTTTTAATTGGTAGTAGTGAAAGAATTTCCTTTAGTATGTACCGAAGAAGACAGTAAGGTAGTATGTTGTATTGTTCCAAGGGCAGCAGGACGTAGAGGAGTCCTGTGTCTAGATGACCTTGGTGCCTGAAGGATTGTATGTGTATTGCATTGCTTTGGGGATAGCTTTGCACTGTATGTATGTATAAATCTTGTAATGTGGAACCAGATGGTGGGATGTGATGCGGATGGAAGTAAGCATAGTATACTTGTATTGTATGGAATGTGGAGACCTGAAGTAACGAATTCAGAAATTGTAAGGAGGAAGAATGTACGACCTTTGGCATAGACAAGTAAGAATGAGCAAGTATTGGAAATCCTATAACCTTGAGCAACTTTGGGGACAAAGTTCTTAAGGGGGTAGATTGAAATACCCCAAACTTAAGTATAGTGATTAGGATAATTCTAATCCGTATTTAAGAGCCTAATAATGCAAGAGTAATATTGGTAAGGAAAAATAAATCCAAAAGAAATAAATAAACGCTTAAAAAGCGGAAAACGCTAAATAAGCGTTAAATAACCATAGGAGGTATGAGACCTTGGTTAGCGTATTATATGGATTCTAAAGGTTTAATAAGACCTAAATAATATATGGGAACGATCTCCCGAAGAAAACGGCTCCGAGAAATGTATTAAAACGCTAAAAGAGCTTTAGCGCACGTTTTTCGAGGGAACCCGAAAACGTGACTTTAAGTGGTCAAACAGACCCGTAAAAATTATGAATCATTAAATAATAGTTATTAAGCATTTATGGAAGCTTAATAACCAATAAAAATAAAGAAACGAGGAAATCCCGGAAAACAGGCCCGGTTAGTGAATAGTACCTAAACCGGGTAAAATAACGAGCGTTTTCTGTAAAAGACGAAAAACGCTCCAGCTAGTATAACAGTGGAGGCCGGTTTTTATCAGTCAAATAACTCCCTCACACACACATGTAACTAGCTAATTAAATAAGAGAGCAAAAAGCTAAAAGTGATAAAGTAAAAGGGGTACTTACCCTTTTCTCTCACCTCACTCTCATCTCACTCACCCCTCTCTCTTTCCTTCCTTCTCCCCACCGTACTCTCCCTCTTCCTCCTCCCTTGGGCTGCGATTTTGAAAGCTCCACAAGAGCTCCAATGGCAACCTCATCTTCTCCTCCTTGCTCTACCTCCATTTGAGCTCCAACCACAAAAATAACTACATATTTGAACTCCCCTCACTCTCCTCTACACTTCCCTCTTTTCGGAATTTCAAAATGAGGAAGTTCATTTTCGTGGGTATACCCCATTCAAAGAGAAAAGCACACCATTATGGAGCTTGGAGTCTCCTCTTTCCAACAAGGTAAAAATCTCCATGAAAACCTTAAGTTTTCTTCATCTCCTTTGGTAGCCGATTTTTACCCTTGTGTAATGCCTTGTTTTCTCTCTCTCTTTTGAGCAAAATATCAACCTAGCAATGGTGGTGGACTCACCTGCTTGAACCAAGGGCTAAAACCCCTTCTAAAACTCTCCAAAGGTAAACCCTAGAAATTCCATTTCAAACACTTCAAGGAATTGACATTGATTTAAGGGTTAGTAAATTAATTGTAGTGTTTTGTGTTCATTGGGTGATGGGAATGGAGTTTGGCAACTCCATTCCCCATGTAGCCGATTTTGAGGCAAGAAAGGAAGAAGGAGGAAAAAAATGTGAAAGGAAGAAGGAAGTATAAGCTCAAGGTAAGAGCTCTTTCCTAGTGTTAAATTCTATTGCATTAGAGTAATGGGAATGGGTAAAATATTTAAAGAACCCAAAACCTTGTATTAGTATTGAGAATTGGGAAGTTTGAGTATTTAAGAGCAAGTATGTGGATTGTAGGCCTTAGAGCCAAATAATTGTATATGAGTATTGTATTTTGGATTGAGGAAAAATTGGTGTATTGGGATTTTGTATGTGTGCTGGTAGAACCCTTGTATGGGTGTGGCTAGAATAGGCATGAATTTGGTAAGAAGGTGTATGTGTGGCTAAGTAAGAAAAGTAGATGAGCTATGGCAAAATTTTGGTAGGAATATGTACAATTATGGATGACTTGGTGAATGGGAGAACCAAGGTGTGTATTGAAGTTAGTGGAGATATTTAGTAACTATGGATTGGTACTTGTGGTATGAGTATGTGGAAGTGTAAAATCTGTAGCAAGAAGTAGTATAGTGCATAGGAGGAACTAGGAGAAACTAGGTGTGCTTGGAGAGCCTAAAGTGGGAAGTAAACCACCTTGTAACAGATTTTGAAAGGAGCTAGATAATGGGAAGGATTGAGTGGAAGATAATGTAATGAGGATGTTAGTAGTGGTATTGGTAGTAAAAGTATTGAAGGATAAAGGTTAGATTGAAAAATCTGTAGCATAATGTGGAAAACCAAAATCTGTAGCATTAGTGTGAAGAAAAGTAATGTAGGTGTTGGGTTGAAACTTGACAAATGGTGTATAAGTAGTATAGAATTGTATAATGGATTAGGGAGTGAAATAACATGATTTAGATGGCCTAATTGGTGCTAAAACATGTTAGGATGCATGTAGGAAGATTGGGAAGCAATGGGTGAAATTGGGAAAAGAAACAAGGCCTGTAGCAAGTTTCTGCTACGTCCGACCCACAGCTGGATCGGACGCTGGGTCGGACGTGGCTTAAAAAAACGATAAACCTTTCTGGAATGTCCGACCCAGACCGTGAGTCGGACGTGGGTCGGACGGGCCTTGAGAAACGACGGTAATTCTTTCTGGAATGGTCCGACCCAGGGCCGTGAGTCGGACGTGGGTCGGACGGGCAAATTTTCTAAATGGCGAAGTTTCTGACTTCGTCCGACCCAGAGCCTGGGTCGGACGGTGGGTCGGACGGAGCTAAGTCACAGAATTGAAACCTTCTGGAATGGTCCGACCCAGAGGTGTATGGGTCGGACGGAACAGTGCTGGGTCGGACGGGAGTAATTTCAGAGGACGAAAACCTACTGGAATGGTCCGACCCAGGGTTGGGTCGGACGGTGGGTCGGACGGCCCAAACACTTACAAAAAAAAAAGTTTTTATATATGACTATAGTAATCATATGTATATATACCCGGTATGCATGTAAAGTAGTAATACACCATTAATGAAGTAATAATGGTAAGAAAGTAAGTAAATGTGTAAGGAAGTAAGTTATGAAGTAGTAAAGGAAAGAATGGTTTTATAACCAAGTAAGAAAGTAATGAAGTAGTAAGAATACATTGAAAGTATCAATGAAGGAGTAAGTAGATCAATAATAGATCATTGATCGTACTACTTCATGTATGTATAGGAATCCAATAGTTGATCCTCGAAGGAGCCGGTAGTGCGGATACAACGGTGAACGGTATGATTTCTTCATGCTCTGTATCCTAACCTGGTTACCCCGATTTGTGTGCTTATGTGATCACCAATAAGATAAATGCACGAATCGGACTTATACTGCACTTAACTGTGTTTGAACTATTTTGTTCTTGTTGTATCTTCTTGAACAATTAGTTTGTATAATTCATGAAATGAATGAATGGAATTGAGAAGTATGTGTAAGTATCGTGTACTTGAGTATTGTATGTATGTATGGAAATGGAGTATTGACTTCTACTAATTCCTAACCTTCTAACTCCTAACTTGAGTAATGAGTAAATGGAATGAGTAGAAGTCCGATATAGTTTCGGCCACGCGTGAGGATAAGGAAACACAAGAGGTTGGATCCGAATCCTGGCTGTAATCTTTTCCATGGACCAATTCCCTTGAATGGGTAGCATCCTGGATTAGTGGGCCACCTTAAAGCCCGGTGGTGGGATGTAGTAATCCCTGCCCGGAGGTCATACCGACTTAACTGGAAGTAAAGTATGTAAGAAGTAAGTATCGTATGTGTATTGGTCTTGACTATTGTAAGTCATTGACCGGAAGTAAAAGAGTATCGAACACCCGATAAACCCGGGTGTGCAGTAAGCTAACTGGACCTTGTATGTATTGGAGAATTGTATCTCCGTATTGCGTATTGGATATGTAATGTGTATGTGTATTCTGGAAAATGGTAAGTAAGCATTGGTTGACTTGTATTGTCTCCAAGCATGTATTGTACTGTCGTATGTATGTATACCTTGTGTAGTATTGTAGTATCGTGAATGAAAGCATGTATGTATGTATGTATGAATGTATGTATTGCAAAATGAATTGCATGTATTCGACCAAATGGTCGGCGTACCCTCGCTAGTACGCGGGGTATGCGGTTATCATATTCAGCGTAAGCTGACCCCCTCGGGGGACCATTTTTAGTGTGCAGGTACCCGGAGCGAATACGGTCAAGGTAAGAGACCGGTGGCGCGCCTTGTAATTAGAAGTATCTAGTTTGTGAGGAATGGGTAGCAGATTGAATCCTAGTAAGTGTGTATGAATTTGGAGAAGTACTGTATTGATTTTGGAACCTAGTAAACTCGGTATGCGTAGTGTATTATCTTGTACGGAGTTGTGAAGTATTGTATTGAATGGAGTACGGTATTGAATGGAGTAATGTATCGAATGGAGTATTGTAGTAATCAGTACGTAATGAGAGTATGTATTGTGTTAAGTAGTACTCGGATATTCCGGTCCATCAGACCGATGCTGTATGTAGAAGTAGTAGCCTTGTTAGTCACGTGGGTGACTAACGGCATTGTATCACCCGATGTATGTAAGTATGTATCCGCTGCGTGACTCGGGAAGCACGAGGAGATTGGACGGTAATGATTGAATTAATAGTAGGGGTGTTACAATGAGGTAGACTGTGGCACCCTATTTTCAATCTATTTGCATCTCTGTTAGAAATATTGTGGGGGGATAAATAGGCCCAACAGAGGGAATTGTATAAAATACTCATATAGACTAGTAAGGCCTAATAACCCATGAGGTTCCATCCTAAAACCAATTGGCATTAGGTGGAGTAGCCCATAAGCTATATGAACTACAAACTAGCTATATATTTTTTCAATGTGGGACTCACACTTGATCTCCAACATCCCCCCTCAAGTGTGAGTCTCTTACCTCCGAGGCCTCCCACATTTCATCCTGCTTGGACCCCACTTGGTAATGGTCCGGTCTCTTCTCTGTGACACAGTCCAAACAATTCTACGGTACTGGCCTAGTCTTTTCGCTGTGACACAGTCTGTTTTTTTTCGGGTATCCATTAGGCAGTGGTGCATTACCCAAGACTGAACCCGGGCTCTGATACCATGTTGAAATTGTGTGTATAGGAAACTGAGATGTAAAGATGTGTATTTTATTGATATATCATTCTGTATACAAATACGATCGGTGCAGCAGAAGTATATAAATAGCAAAGGTATTCCTATATTCTAGCTAACCATATGTAGAGATAAAATAATATAAGATTACAATAAATCTGTTAAGATTTGCTACTTGTTAATATCTTGCTATTTGCTAAACCTCTGTAAACCTCCGTATATTCTACTGAAAATCCTCACTATCCCAATAATCTCTAATTTCAATCTAGTGTGTGAGATGCAGCAGTTCCAATGATTCATCTCTGCAGAGGCGCAAGCACAAGAAGGGAATGAAGAGAGGCACATAGTATGTATGTTGATTGCTCGCCAGTTATGGTTGCAACAAAGACATCTTCATTCGATCTGGTGTGTTGAGATGCACCAAGTCCACTTATTTATCTCTGTAGAGGCGCATACATAAAAAGATAATGAAGAGAGATGCAGCACATGTATGTTTATTATTCAACAATTTGGGTCACAAAATTACCTTGTGCGAAGAGAATGAAGACGACTCCACAAGTTGCGTGAGAAGAAATAAAAAACTTATATTGTTTTCAGCCCCATCTTCAATCTAGTGTGCGAAATGCGACAACTTCTTCAATTTTGTATGGGCGAGATGCAGCAGCTTCTTCAATCTTGGTGTTCGAGAATAGCAGGAAAAACGGAAAAGGGAATTATTTTTTGGAGTATATAACATTGGAGTTATAATGATCTACGCTAATTTTACGGAAACTATCCTCACTTTTTCCTACTCAAATTACTATTTTGAATTGATAATTTGAAAAACAATAAATTTTAAAAATTGACATAATCTACACCCTCCAATATTATACTACCTAATCTAATGGACAATAATTAGTCTAGAACGGTTAAGGGACAAAATAGTGTCCATAATAGAATCTATATTCGGAGAAGAGAAAGTATCTTATTTGAGGTTTGTGTATGTTAATATTTTAGAATTATTTGTTTTACTTCAATTTCATATATGTTCTACTTATTTATTATTTTTAAAATATTTTTTTGTAATTATTGATATTTTGTACTAATTAATCTTTTTTTGGTAAAATTTCACAAAAGCCCTGAATAAAAAATGGCATATTGTGAATTTGAAACATGATTTACATGTCAGAACATGATTTACATGTCAGGGGTAAAATAGTAATTATTTAAGGTCATTTCATGCAATAGGGGTATATTATGAAATTCTAAATTTTTTAAGGGTATCATGTGAACATGATTTGAAAAAGAAGTATATCATGAATTACGAAAGTTTTTAGGGATATATTATGGAAAAAAAATAAAGAATAGAAGAACGCACACTCGTATTTAGTACACCGTAAATATTAATGTGCAGTTAGCATGGTACAATTGTTTTGTTAGTTTGAAGATTATTCTGTTGTTTATATTTGTATTAGTTATACTAATATATAATATATAGTTTTTGAAAACTATAAGCTTATATTATATTATAAGATTAATATAAGCTTAACTGACTCATGCATAGACAGCACCATTAACACACCATAAGTTGATGCTCCTCTAGCAACCTATCCCCACTCGACCAGAAAGCAAAACACCAATACCTTCCATCTCCAAATACCGTAGCTACTATTTCTCCAATGAGCTAAACATCATCTTCACACCACATGCCACCATTGGCTCTGTGCAATTAGAAGACAAAACCTTTGATGATTTGGTTGATCTCTCATCATTAGGACAAAGCTTTCACCACCATATTTCAAAAAATTAAAAAAAAATCGAACAAGCTCCACCATACTGACCAGTGATCCTAGACAACATTATAAGCATCTCCAACACTACCGTAGTACAACAAGAACTAACATAAATAACATAAGAAAAAAGGACATTAATAAATAACCATGCCGGATAGATTTAATCAGGACACTTGATCAAACTTCGTGAATGTCAAGGAAGCGTCCACACTTTGCATTCAACACTAACCATCAATCTGTTATTGCTCCTGACCGACGATCGATTTCTTTTCCTTTCCTATCTCTTGCTCTGAGATTGGCTTAACCTTGGCCGAACTAGAGAAGGCATTTCCCTTCCCTTTCCTTCTAGCATTTAGGAGCTGAAGCTCCCAATACTCAGCACGGGAACCCTCTGAAAGAACTTCAATAAATTTCATTTTATGCGGGAAACTGTTGAGCAAAATCTACACATTAATATATATAGATTTATAGCAAACTAATAGGCAAGTGCACCTAGTCGGAGTAGTACAACAAGTGTCGTATCCTCAGGGAAATTGTTCAATTTTCCTAGTTTCAGTATTTAACAAACAGTAAATAAAAGGGGTTTAGCCAGTGACAATCTTGGTGTTTTTGGGTTGGACAGATAAAAACAATTAAAAGCTTAAATAAAACAGTTGTGTATCAAATGGATGGAAAATGTGCTAAGGAAGGTGAAATCGCCCAAATATACTTCAGACTTTAATTATAATCCTAATTTGCTCTATTTGTCTGTTTAAGAATTTATCTTGTGGCCTCCCTAAAGCATAGGTAAGGTCAACTCTTAATTAATTCAATAGACTTTTTACTAGCAGAAAAAGTCTAAAATCATTAATTAGCATTAAGTAAAAATTCTTTTAATAACAACGATGGATTTTATCAGCTAATTAAGGAGATAATATCTAACGTTTGTCTTTCTTTGTGATCTATTCTCAAATTTACAAAATCATTGAAATAAGAGAAACCGTAAATGCTTAAAAATGATCAGTTCTTAAGCATTTAATAATTTAGAGAGACAAAACAAATATTTATAAGCAAACTCGGTATTATAAATAAGTTTGAATTATTTGGGGTCAAACACCCATCCTAAGCACAAATATAAATTTACTCAGACATTGATAGAAATAAAAATAGAGTAAAGATAGAAATAGCCATTATTTCGGAGACTGCTTGAGAAGAATGGATCTGCACCCGCTCTCGCTCCTGCTGCCTCTTTCCTCTCCTTTTAATATACTGCTTCTGCTGAATATGTCGAAAATAGAGTGATTTGGATGATATGGAAAATATGTGGGGTGATATGTGAATATAAGGAAATTATGGTGGTGGAATGAAAAAGAAAAAAAAAGTGGAGAATTGTGTGTGGTGGTGTTACGGGAGTAATGAAGAAAAGAGAATGGTGGAGTGTGGTGCTGTTGTGTGATCGATTGTGTGAATTGATGAAGAAGCAGTGGGTTATTTATAGCAGAGGAAAGGAAGAAGATGACATAGCTGTAGCACGCGTGGGTGAAAAAAATAAGGGATGCGCCTGATATGTTTGATGTAGTAGATGGATAATATTGTGGGCGCAGTAATTGAAGGAGAAATGGAGAAATCGGCGCAGTAATAGAAGAAGAAAATGGAGAAAACGGCGCCGAAATAAATCAGTCGCGTGAATTCTGGATCTCGGCTGCGTTTACACGTGTCTGGATTTGTGTTCGGATAGGGCTCATCAGGACGTGAGACGTCCGCGTTTGTGTCCGCGTAAGGACACAAATGTCCTAGCGAGATCTGTTCCTGTCCGCGTTTGAGTCCGTGTAAGGACACAAATGTCCTAGCGAGATCTGTTCCTGTCCGCGTTTGAGTCCGCGTAAGGACGCATTTCCTTTGCTTCTTGTCCACGTTTGTGTCCGCATAAGGACAGGAGTTGTCCGCGTTTGTGTCCGCGTAAGGACAGGAACGCGGACACATGTATTTCGTCTCATCTTGTTCTGCAAACTTCGACAGGCTCTAGATTCTTCGTTTGAGCTCCGTTTTTAGATCCGTTTGCGCCTATACGTTCGTCTCTTCGTCTACTTTGCTCCTAGCTTGGTTTTCCTCATGTTTAACCAATAAATCTATAAGATAACCAATAAAACATAAACTAGAGGAAAACTAACCAAAGTAGAGAAATGAGCAAGAAAAGTGCTAATATAACATATGAAATACACCAATAAAACATGCTCATTTGGACACTTATCACACCCCCACACTTACCTTTTAATTTGTCCTCAAGCAAAACCATGTACCCAAGAAAGTAGGGAATGCTCAATACTAACAAATATTATTATGAAGGGTAGGATAAGGAGGTGAACAACTCATGATCTCAAACTTTTTGAGGAGTGTGATCCATCAACTACTGGTGGCACTGGTGTGCTCAAGGTCAAAACAAAATATAGAGTTTCGGGGTATGATCCGGAGTGCTTCAATGCTTCTCAATTAAGGTGACTTTGAGAACTTTTACCACAGCCAACTTCTCTCAAGAATGGGCATTGGGGAGAAAACAAAAGGAAAAATAGATTATACATTTGTTTCACTTTTGCATAAGAGATGAGAAGATAATATGTAGGCATCAACCCTTTGTATTTAAGAACACTCAACTCTCATTTGTTGGTTACCAATGGCGTCTCCCAAGTCCCTTGTTTATCATTTTTATTATATTTTTTTAAGACAGAGAAGCACCCCTTAGCAATCCCTAAGATAGAAGACAGAAAGAACCCCTGAGCAATAAAAATCCAACCATTGCAGATCATTTGGTCACACCGCATAAAAAAATGCTCCTCAAAAGCAATCAAAATTCAAAATTTTTGTACCATTTATCCCACAATTCATAACAGTATTTGTTTTTAAAGAGAACAACCCACATCAGCAGGGTTCATAATTTTAATTTTTTGGACAAACGCAAGATAAGCAAAGAGATTAAACATTTTAAGCACAAAATTTCACCGAAAAGGGCACACGCCCCCACACTTAAATTGGACCATGTCCTCATTGTTCACCACAAAAACAAGGGAAGATTTCAGAAGACCTTTTCGGTAAGTTGATAAAATAGAGAAAACACCAAGGTCACAAGTAAACATTTTAGCACAGGAGCTCTCCACAGCAGAATGTAGCAAAATAAAAGCATAATTAAATAAACTGGTACTCCCCTGAGATTGTTTTTGCTAGCGTTATAGGAGTTCCCCCACACTTGAGCTTCAGCTTCAAAGTAGCGTAGCTTGGTTGCGGTGTAGACATGAAGTTGCACCTGCATAAGACACTAGAAGCAACCATACTACAAACAGGGTTAAGAGTTAGCAAAAACAAAATTTTAAAGAGAACCTAACAATTAAAAGAAAAATAAAAGCAAATGAAAGAAAATTCCATCCGGGTTGCCTCCCGGAAAGCTGCCCTTCTTTAACGTCTTTGGCTAGACGCTTTGAAGCGTACTCAAATCGGAGGATCTTGTAGAATTATTGCATGAACATCAACATTCTCGAGATTACCACCCTGGTAATGCTTTAGTCTAGACCCATTTACCATGAAAGTTTGTCCTTTAGCGTCCACCAACTCAACTGATCCATATGGGGTGACCTTGGAGACAGTAAAGGGTCCAGCCCAATGGGATTTTAGTTTACCAGGGAACACCTTCAACCTGGAATTGTATAGTAGAACCAAATCTTCATATGGAATTCTCGTTTAAGGATCATCTTGTCATGCCACTTCTTGGTTTTCTCTTTATAGATACGGTTATTTTCGTAAGCATCCTCTCGAAACTCTTCCAACTCGGTAAGCTGAAATTTCTGTTTGTCACCTGCTCGCAGTAGATCAAAGTTTAGTGCTTTTACGGCCCAGAATGATTTGTGCACGAGCTCGACCGATAAATGACAAGCTTTTCCGAAGACCAATTGATATGGGGACATTCCGATGGGTGTCTTGTAGGCTGTTCTATATGCCCAGAGTGAATCATCCAGCTTCAGGGACCAGACTTTTCTTGAAGAATTAACTGTCTTTTGCAAGATCCACTTCAATTCTTGGTTAGATACCTCAGCCTGACCATTTGTTTGAGGGTGATAAGATAAGGCTACCTTATGTCTTACCCCGTATTTTGTCATTAAGGCTGTGAACTACTTATTGCAGAAGTAGGATCCTCCATCACTGATTATAGCACGTGGGACTCCGAACCTTGTAAATATGTTTTTTTTCAAGAACTTAAGCACTACCTTTGCATCATTTGTGGGAGAGGCGATAGCTTCCACCCACTTAGTCACATAGTAGACTGCTACCAATATGAAGAGGTTTGAGCAAGATGAAGGAAAGGGTCCCATGAAGTCAATGCCCCACACGTCGAATTGTTCTACCTCAAGTATGATGTTGAGAGGCATCTCATGTATTCTGGAGGTGTTCCCAATTCTTTGGCACTCATCGCATGAAGCTACAAAGGAATGACAGTCTTTATGTAGGGTTTCCCAGAAGAAACCTGATTGAAGTACCTTTGCTGTTGTTCGTGCTGGCCCATGATGTCCTCCGGCTTCAAGAGAGTGACAATGTTGTAGAATGCTTTGGATTTCGTTTTGGGGCACACACCTTCTCACCATCCCGTCTGCACAGACCTTGAAAAGGAGAGGGTCTTCCCAGTAGTAATGTTTTACATCTGAAAAGAACTTCTTCTTCTGCTGGTAGGTTAGCCCGTGTGGTATTACTCCTCATGCTAGGTAGTTGGCCATATCAGCGTACCATGGATCACCAGTGTCGCCAATCATAAAAATGCACTCATCTGGGAAGAATTCATTGATAGAAGTGCCATCACTTGGTGCCTCTATGCGAGATAGGTGGTCCGCTACTACATTTTGTACTCCTGGCTTGTCTCTGATTTCAATCTCAAATTCTTGTAGTAGGAGTATCCACCGTAGGAGTCGAGGTTTGGAATCTTCTTTGGTAAATAGATACTTCAGAGCGGAGTGATCGGTGTGAATTATTACTTTGCTTCCCAAGAGATATGATCGGAATTTATCCAGAGCAAAGACTACTTCTAGAAGTTCCTTCTCAGTAGTTGCATAATTCTTCTGAGCATCGTTGAGAGTTCTACTTCCATAGTATATGGTTCTCAAGATCTTCTCCTTCTTTTGACATAAAGCTGCCCCCACTGCATAGTCGCTGGAGTCGCACATAATTTCGAATGGTAGGCTCCAGTCTGGTGATATCACCATGGGGGCAGAGATGAGGCAATCTTTCAGTGTGTTGAAGGCTTGTAAGCATTTGTCAGTGAAATTGAACTTGACGTCTTTAGCTAGGAGATCACATAGAGGCTTCGAAATGTTGGAAAAATCCTTGATAAATCTTCTATAGAACCCAGCATGGCCAAGGAAGCTTCTGATGTCTTTCACTGTCGCAGGTGGTGGTAATTTTTCAATGACCTCGACCTTGGCTTTGTCAACTTCAATGCCTTTTGAAGATATTTTATGCCCAATAACTATTCCTTCTTTAACCATGAAATGACATTTTTCCCAGTTAAGCACAAGGTTTGTTTCTTCACACCGGGCGAGGATGGCATCTAGATTGTTTAAACAGGATTCAAATGTGAGACCAAAGACAGAGAAGTCGTCCATGAAGACCTCGATGCTCTTCTCAAGATAGTCGCTGAAGATTGACATCATGCATCTTTGAAATGTGGCTGGGGCATTGCATAGACCAAAAGGCATCTGATTATATGCAAATGTCCCGTATGATGTGAATGTGGTCTTTTCTTGGTATTCTAAAGCAATGGGTATTTGAAAATATCCTGAATAGCCGTCCAGGAAGCAGTAGTAATCTTGCCCAACCAACCTTTCTAGCATCTGATCAATGAAGGGTAAAGGGAAGTGGTCCTTCCGCGTGGCGCTGTTTAGCTTCCTATAGTCGATGCAGACTCTCCAGCTCGTTGTGGTTCTCTGGGGGATTAAATCACCCTTGTCGTTGGGGACCACAGTGAGACCTCCTTTTTTCGGGACAACTTGAACGGGGCTCACCCATTTGCTGTTAGAGATGGAGTAGATGATTCCACGTCAAGCAGTTTGAGCACCTCTTTCTTTACTACGTCTTTCATGTTGGGATTCAGCCTTCTCTGTGGTTAGACTAAAGGCTTATAGGTATCTTCCATGTATATGTGATGTGTGCAAAAATGGGGGTTGATACCTTTGATATCCGAGATGGACCATCCTATCGCCTTCTTATGGTTCTAAAGGATCTTTACAGGACGTTCCTCCTGTGTACTTGTTAGGGATGAAGAAATAATAACAGGTAGAGTACGAAGATCAGAAAGATAGACATACTTCAGGTGTGAAGGTAATGGTTTCATTTCTACAAGAGGGGGTTGTTCAATTGATGGTGGTATCTTTTGAGTAGAATGCTCTAATGGTTCTGGCGGTGGGTAACGTGGTTTAGTATATGATTTTCTTTTATCCAGAGCTGCTACCATTTCAATTGTGTCAAGATGTATTGGTCGGTTATCACAGGATTCTACTAAAGCATTTTCAAGAGCATCATTACGAATAATAGTAGAGGAATTATCATGCACAATAGAGTCGATGATGTCTATGGAAAAGGTGTCTTCTATATGAGCGGGTTTCTTTATGACTTTGGACATGTCGTATTCTAAAGTTTTGTTATGCAGTCTTAAAATGATTTTCCTTTTTCAACGTCGATTAATGCTCTAGCAGTTCTCATGAAAGGTTGTCCTAAGATTAAGGGCACCCGAGTGTCTTCTTCCATGTCAATCACAAAAAAATAAGCAGGGAACACAAAAGTTCCTACAGTAACAATCAAGTCTTCTATTATCCCATTCGGGAATACTAAAGATCTATCTGCTAATGGTAATTGTATAGAAGTAGGCATGCATTCACCAATCTTAAGTTTGTTGAAAGTTGAGAGTGGCATTAAATTTATACTAGCTCCTAGGTCACATAGCCCACTACCACAATCAACATTATCAATGGAACATGGAATAATTGGCAAACCTGGATCTCTAAGTTTTGGAGGGAGGTTCTTTAGAAGCACTGCTGACACTTCCTACGTAAGGTGCACAGTTTCCACTTCCTGTAACAATCTTTTGTTTGTGATGATGTCCTTCATGAACTTTGCATATATCGGCATTTGTTTCAAAGCATCTGCAAAAGGAATATTGATCGTTAGTTTCTTAAAGTGGGTTAGAAACTTTCCAAACTGTTCATCTAAATTTTTCTTTCTTATTCTGTTTGGAAACGGAAGTGGGGGAAGAATCTTAGTTAGAGAGGAAGGAGTAGATTCAAGAGGCTCCTTCTCCTTGGAAATATTGTTCGGAGGAGGAGGGGCTTCTTCAGCATCTTCTTGTTCTTCTTCTAGATCTTCTTGAGGTTTGTGAGCTTGCTATTCTTGATTATCAAATTCATCTTGGGGAAGGGATGAGTTGAGCGGCCTCCCACTTCTTAAAGTCACTGATTTGGCATGTTCTCTTGGATTTGGATTTGGCTGACTAGGGAAGGTGCCAGGTGGCCTTTGTGCAAGCTGCTGGCTGATTTGCTCCAGCTGTTGGTTGGTTTGTTGTATCTGGGCTTCGACCCTTTGTTAGTGGCTTCTTGATCCACGAGTCTAGTTTGAGTTGAAGTTACGAATCCCTTCATTAGGTTTCTGAATTCCTCATTTGGATCAGCAGAGGATGAGGATGGTTGTTGTTGGTGGTGGAAACCTGGAGGGGCACCTTGTGCTCTATAACCCATATTAGAGTTTGGTTGGGGTCTATTTCCCTGATAGGTATTGGAACTGTTGTTCCCCCCTTGGTTTTGATTGTTGTTTTTCCATGAGAAATTCGGGTGATTTCTCCATGGGTAGTTGTTGTAGGAATTACCGGGGCGGTTTCCTATGAAGTGTACATCTTCGTACTTGCTTTTACCTTCGCATTGATGGGTTTCATGAGGACCGTCGCATATAGCACATCCTTCTACAGATGAACCTGGAGGTGAGGAAGCTATTGTCTTTACGATTTCGTTTTGAGATGTTGTTAGCTTCTCCACCATCTTTGCAAGGGACGAGATCTGGGCCGATAAATGATCCATAGGCTCAACGTGGAGTAGGCCTGCTGCTCGTGGCGTTCTTCCTTTGGATCTCGTCCACTGTCTTGTATTACTTGTCATGGTTTCGAGAAGGTTCATCCCTTCTTGAGGAGATTTCATCATGAAACTTCCTCCTACAGAGGAATTTACGAGTAGTCGGTTCCCATCATCCAGGCCATTGAATAATGACAGGCAGAGGGATTGATCGTCGAGACCATGGTGGGAACACTTCATCAGCATATCCTTGAATCTGTCCCATGCGTCGTACAACGTTTCTCCCGGCTTCTGACAGAATGTGTTGATTTCTCTGATCAATTGCCTTGTTCTACTGGTTGGGTAGTATTTGGCAAGGAACTTCTAGGCCATTTGCAGCCATGTGTGGATTGATCGGGAGGGAAGACTTCGGTACCACCTGTTTGCTGAATCTGACAACGAGTGAGGAAATAGTTGTAGACAGATTCTTTCTTTGACGGTGCCGGTTTGAAAAAGGAATTACAGAAGTCTAGGAAGAGACTTAAATGATTCAGGGCTTCATCTGGATTTGCTCCACTAAACTTGCCTAAATCCCGGATGGCGGTGATGTAGTGGGTTTTGAAAGCCCATCGTCCAGTTTCTTGCGGTGTTAGTTCGGGGAGAACTATGGCTGATGCCCTTCCTTCAGTATCCGGTTGGTGGTAATCAGAGAGGGCACGGTGTTGTGGTTGATTTTCATGGTCCATTTCATCTATTACTTGGTTATCGCCCATGTTTTGATTTCTCTGGTTTCTTCGTGCTTGTAGTAGAGTGCGCTCGGGTTCGGGTCTCGGACTGATTGGTGGAGAACCTCGGGTTCGAGTGTTTTGCATGCACAGAAGATAATTTGATTTGTGAGAAATTGTGAAATTAACAATAGATAGATAAATAAAAGCAGAAATATTTAAATAGGCTGATAAACTTTAATTAAACAAAAATTAAAGTACAAAAAACTAAGGGAAATTGATGGAATCAATTCCCCTGGCAACGGCGCCAAAAACATGTTGAGCAAAATCTACACATTAATATATATAGATTTATTGCAAACTAATAGGCAAGTGCACCTAGTCAGAGTAGTACAACAAGTGTCGTATCCTCAAGGAAATTGTTCAATTTTCCTAGTTTCGGTATTTAATAAACAGTAAATAAAAGGGGTTTAGCCAGTGGCAATCTTGGTGTTTTTGGGTTGGACAGATAAAAACAATTAAAAGCTTAAATAAAACAGTTGTGTATCAAATGGATGGAAAATGTGCTAAGGAAGGCGAAATCGCCCAAATATACTTCTGACTTTAACTATAATCCTAATTTGCTCTATTTGTCTGTTTAAGAATTTATCTTGTGGCCTCCCTAAAGCATAGGTAAGGTCAACTCTTAATTAATTCAATAGACTTTTTACTTGCAGAAAAAGTCTAAAATCACTAATTAGCATTAAGCAAAAATTCTTTTAATAACAGCGATGGATTTTATCAGCTAATTAAGGAGATAATATCTAACGTTTGTCTTTCTTTGTGATCTATTCTCAAATTTACAAAATCATTGAAATAAGAGAAACCGTAAATGCTTAAAAATGATCAGTTCTTAAGCATTTAATAATTTAGAGAGACAAAACAAATATTTATAAGCAAACTCGGTATTATAAATAAGTTTGAATTATTTGGGGTCAAACACCCATCCTAAGCACAAATATAAATTTACTCAGACATTGACAGAAATAAAAATAGAGTAAAGATAGAAATAGCCATTATTTCGGAAACTGCTTGAGAAGAACGGATCTGCACTCGCTCTCGCTCCTGCTGCCTCTTTCCTCTCCTTTTAATATACTGCTTCTGCTGAATATGTGGAAAATAGAGTGATTTGGATGATATGGAAAATATGTGGGGTGATATGTGAATATAAGGAAATTATGGTGGTGGAATGAAAAAAAAAAAGTGGAGAATTGTGTGTGGTGGTGTTACGGGAGTAATGAAGAAAAGAGAATGGTGGAGTGTGGTGCTGTTGTGTGATCGATTGTGTGAATTGATGTAGAAGCAGTGGGTTATTTATAGCAGAGGAAAGGAAGAAGAGGACACAGCTGTAGCACGCGTGGGTCAAGAAAATAAGGGATGCGCCTGATATGTTTGATGTAGTAGATGGATAATATTGTGGGCGCAGTAATTGAAGGAGAAATGGAGAAATCGACGCAGTAATAGAAGAAGAAAATGGAGAAAACGGCGCCGAAATAAATCAGTCGCTTGAATTCTGGATTTGGGCTGCGTTTACACGTGTCCGGATTTGTGTCCGGGTTTGTGTCCGGATAGGGCTCATCAGGACGTGAGACGTTCGCGTTTGTGTCCGCGTAAGGACACAAATGTCCTAACGAGATCTGTTCATGTCCGCGTTTGAGTCCGCGTAAGGACACAAATGTCCTAGCGAGATCTGTTCCTGTCCGCGTTTGAGTCCGCGTAAGGACGCATTTCCTTTGCTTCATGTCCGCGTAAGGACAAGAGTTGTCCGCGTTTGTGTCCGCGTAAGGACAGGAACGCGGACACATGTATTTCGTTTCATCTTGTTCTGCAAACTTCGACAGGCTCCAGATTCTTCGTTTGAGCTCCGTTTTTAGATCCGTTTGTGCCTATGCGTTCGTCTCTTCGTCTACTTTGCTCCTATCTTGGTTTTCCTCATGTTTAACCAATAAATCTGTAAGATAACTAATAAAACATAAACTAGTGGAAAACTAACCAAAGTGGAGAAATGAGCAAGAAAAGTGCTAATATAACATATGAAATACACCAATAAAACATGCTCATTTGGACACTTATCAGCAACTAGAAACATCCATGAGATTTCCTTCCTGCACGGGTAGAACCACCGGTTTACCCGCCCATGCAGAAGAGTTTGGAGGAACAGGCGCCCAGATATGGTTGTTCTCTGTTTTGGTCGGAGTGCACCACGAATCAGAAAGTTCCCTATCCTCTGCTCGCCTCCGGGCTAGGTAAGTTTTTGTCGACAGCCACAAACCGTACGGTCCCCCTCCCTCATCCATCAGCCATATATATTCGGACATGCAATAGTAGTATGCATAAATAATCCAAAAACATAACATATTAACGACATATTTCGTATGAGATAGTGAAGATGAAATACTTCCCGCCAACCATCATAAGTAAAGCACAAAGAATAGGTATCTGGATGTTGATTAGAACTTAAAAACGTAGAAACTTAAAACCTGAAGCCTCCCCATCTTCAACCGCACTAAAGAAACACCCAATTTTTTGCGCAGCCCTTGTGATGAACTTTACAGTATGATGATGTCGCGGGACATCATATACCTAAACCCGGAAGGGATTCTAGCTGAAATCCAGATGATCGATAGGTTTCCTTGGGTCCATGTTTTGTATCGTTAGGAGTTTACTGTTGATCGTCCAGGACCTCTAATTTTAATCACTTTTATAGCCTCGACTGTATCAAACTCAAAGATGAAATGATTTGCATCAACCTTCGTGAACCTGAAGCCACCGTACTCTGTCCAGTACCCTTGGAGGATTTCGGCCAGCGAGGTTGCACAAATTGGAATGACCGAGTAGAGTTCATGAGCTATCAGGCATCGCATGGTTACCAAGCTTAGCCAACTCACCATGATTGTATCCATGTTTTTAACTGGAAAGCGGAGTGAAAGGTAGAAAAGATGAAGATTGTGGAAAGGAGAAAGTTGTGAGGTTCAGGGCAGAGAAAAGAACTTGAGACAAGGAGATTTTTTCGCTTTTGCCGGTTAAATAAAGGGGAGAAAAGGCAACTGTTTGGTGAGAACAAGATCAACAGTCTATCCACTACGCTCCCTGCTTGTATGTCATTGGGGACATAGGAGATCAGCCGCCGAGTGTCACAGGTTTGGATCTTGTCCATGCTCACAAGGTAAGGGTAATAATTACCTGTTACACCCTGAATTTTGTCCCCAAAAGGTAGTACGAGAGATTAGTAAAACAACACCGCAAACGGACGAAAAACGAAGCTCAAACAAGTCTTAAAACAGTGATTTAATGTCTGTCTGACCTGACGTCTGAACATGAATGTTTGGACGAGGTCCGAGAGTCCAAATCAAATGTCCGAACTTGTATCCAGACTTTGAAGTGAGGACACAAGTCGAGAATTGAAACCAGGAGCGTCCGAACAAGTGTCTGAACGTCTAAGTTCAGACACAAGTTCCAATAAAATCAACCTTACATCGCCTGAACTTTGGTCCGAACAAGTAAGTTCGGACCAATGCCTAGACTTACATGTCGAACTCGTCCTCGCATGTTATCCGAACATGCGATTTTGGACAGATGTTTGGACACACCATTCTGCAGAAAACCTAGTTTAGTTCGGGACGTGTTCAAACTTACACGTCTGAACAGACGTTCGGACAGGTCCACAAGCTCAAAATCAACTTCAGAAAGTGTCCATTATCAACTCGAAATGTTAAAATGTTAAAACTAAAGCATTCAAATGAAGTTTCTCAATGATTCGATCTAAAACCATTTTGAACAATAACAGCGGAATAAATAATCCGGGATATTACCGCCACACCCACATCCATGAGTGTTAAGCCTATCCACCAAATCAAAACATGTTGAATATCGAACTTCAAAACAAAATACAAACAATGCCAAAATCCCAGTTCAATCAAATGATATCATTAAGAATTAGGTGGTCTATTCCTACATTCTACGTGTCGTCGCGATCCCCAACCCATGCCTCAATAAAAAATAAATAAACATACAAAAGATTCACTCCAGTCAGTTGATACTGAGTAAACTACTAACTCATGAAAAAATACAATCCACTTAATTGAAGAAAACAAACCCAGATCCACTCATAAGGAGTCAGATCCAACAACCTGTAGCCAACACATTCAATACCAAAACTTAACCAAATAGGGAACCCTTTCACTGACAACCAAATCTACCAACGAACCCCCAAACGAGTAGGGTCACAAAATAAACAATTCCACCAACAAACACCTGACTAGTAGGGTCACAAAACAAACAATTCCACCTCACTATAAGTCCTTAAGTGCGCACTCCCTTCTAAGGGTACTTCTGACT
This sequence comes from Limonium bicolor, assembly GCA_023374045.1. Taxonomy (NCBI): domain Eukaryota; kingdom Viridiplantae; phylum Streptophyta; class Magnoliopsida; order Caryophyllales; family Plumbaginaceae; genus Limonium; species Limonium bicolor. The sequence continues at coordinate 122,063,192 of CM041780.1, forward strand.
TCAAAGAAATAGAACTATAGAGCTTAAACTGCAATATAGTGGTCACAACGCAAAATAATTATTCCAATGTACAAATGTGTATGAATCAATCCCAATGACGGTTCCCAAAAGCCATTACCACCAATCTAGAAGAAATAACATCACATTCACAAAATCCCCTATTTGTTCTCAAATCCCTAATACCACCTTCAACCACAAGGGTTTCCACATCAATTAATTCCATCGCATTTCACAAGATTCACAAAAAGATTAGTAAGCATAGTAGTTTACCTGGAACTACGCCCACCGAGAAACAGTAATCACAGAGATCTAGGAATTCCCGCCCACGAACTCGGGATCTAGAATTCAATAACCATACAACCAATCAATCAATCAATGCCACAACCAACTCACAGTTGAAGACTCTTACTTTCTTAGATATTCTTACCCTTCAATCTAGCTTCGATTAATGCCAACAATGGGAGATGGGAATTCTGTGAGAGGAGGGAGATGAGCAAGGTGTGGTGCAGAGATGGAGACGTGATTGGTCGGTAAAAGAAAAGAAAATGAAAGAAAGAGAAAAAGAAAATAATGAAAAGAAAAGGAAGGGAAATAATTAGGTAGGAAAATAATTGAAAGAAAATAATTAAGAAGAAAATATCAAATATCTAAACAACATCATGTTGTATTTATTTACTCTCATTTACTCCCATCTCCACTTGAAGATAAGTTCCATTATCCAATAGTTCTCCATTATTATAATATACCAATATTTGTTGATTAACATCCCATGATTAACCCAATGTATTTTATAATATATGTTTATATTTTAGCCAAGATTCGGGGTATTTCATTACCCTTACCCCATCATTACCAGCTATGAAGGGGTGGCGGTGGGTTTTGAGAGGAAAAGTCCCCTCTTTTCACATGCAGCATCAGAAATCCCCACGGAAAAATTGGTTATAATTTGGTGAAAAAATTGTCTCCTTGATTTTTATAATTTTAATCAAATCAAGCATAATAAAATAGTTTGGATAGTATATAATGAGGAAACAACTAAGATAAACCTTGAAACTATAAATATCATGTTTAATTCATGGTTTCTTATCTTTAATTAGAAAGAAAGAAAAAAAAACACGCTGCCGTTAATAATTAACAAAGAACTCGGATTAGATAGAAGATACCATATAATAATTGAACAAAGGACATCATATATTTTGATAAATAAATATAGAAGATCAATGTAATTATTTTTACTTTTTGTCAAATTATCTTGACCCCTAACTTTGGTTTGTGGGTCTGCCCCTGCCCACATAGAATACGACCCAACATCATAGCCGGGGGCGGCGAGACACAAGACACACCATTTTTTCACAAGGAAAGGGGAGTGATTCACAATGTTTTCGCAAGGCTCCGTAGTTGTTGCTATTGGTGTCACGTAGATATAATAGTTGATCCAATCCTTTATATATCATACGGGGGTAATAGGATAACAGCTTACCACCGGATGTCTGTTCATTTTGGTCTCCGGTTTTGGGTTATGCAAGTGTTCTTCACCAGCGATGTTATAATTAACGCTTTACTAATAATAAAAAATTCCAGGTTGTCCTAGCATCGATCTATCCAACCCTCAACCGTAGGGTGCATTACACTTGCCGAATGTGGGAGTTGGATACGTTATGTTATGTTATACAGTGGTAATCCCAGAAAAATGGACCAGCATATCCACGTCAAATGTGGCGTGTGAGAAAAGCTTACACCTCTCAAAGGAGAAATATGATGCATATACAATGTGGTGGAACAGGTAAACTGTGGGACTCTGTTTAGGTTTTCAATTATATTTATTCAGTTATGACTCGTTTGAAAATATAATATTAATCCTTTTATGTTATATGTGAAGTAGAAGATGCATGGATTTTAGCTTAAATTGATCACAAGTACTCTAAATTCTACGATAAATAAGCCAAAAATGATGTTATAAGTCCATGTACTAGCCACCATTAATTTCCATTGACGGTACATGGGAAAACAACATAAGTTTTTAAGATAAATGAGCAATATGGTGGTCTTTCATGAGGTAATTGTCTTATACAGGATTTCAAGATAATGGTGAATGACTACAGGCACAATGAGTGCACGTTTTCACATTTCACATTGGGAGGTATGATAGATGGAATATATTTGCAGTCACAATCGCTTGGGGATTGGAAATTTCTTTATGGGGTAGATGCAACCCTTGTCCTGTTGTTGAATTTAAAGGGAGGAGGGTTTGGATGTTAACAAAACACTCAAGGTGCAGGGAGGGATGACAATGGGTGACGGGTGCCCGCTTCACCCGATCACCCGATCCGCTAAAATGGGTGAAAAATCCGCAATAAACGGGTAAAAAACGAGTGACGGGTGAAACGGCGGGTGACGGGTCGGGTGAACATTTACCACCCGGTCACCCGATCCGTTCACTCGACCCATCACCCGCATGTATGTGTTATTGAACAAATATGAATGTATAGTTAGTATTATGTTGGTTAATACTCAATGTTTTTAGTATATTATTGACATTTATTGATGTAGTTTGTATTATTGAACAAATATGAGTTTATTTTATCGAAAAACTAAATTTATATAGGTGTTAAAGGTATAAAAAGCTTGTTGGAAAGAAAAACGGTTGACGAGTGATAGATTTACGGGTGACGGGTCGGGTCAGGTGAGGCGAGTGAAAAGCGGGTGACGAGTCGGGTGACGTTCCACCTGACCCATTGCCATCCCTATAGGCTATATATATATATATATATTTGAGGCTAGATAGGACAGAAATGTTGAAGTGAATATTTGAAGATGAGAGTGGGTGAGGGTTGAGGGATTAGAAGATGATGGGGTTGTACTTTCTTGTGTTGTGATATATATTTGGGAAAATTCACGGGATACCACTAAATAGTTTGTTAATTCACAAAGTACCACAGTTTTTGTAAAAGTTTTTCAGATACCACAAAAAATATTTTTAATTCATCAAATACCATAAATTACTAACCCCAAACTTTTTGAGACCAAAATACCCCTACTTGTTAATAAACATAGTTCATGGTATACCACATAAATATTATTAATTCACAAGATACCACAAAACTTAATGAAATATATATTAAAAATAGTAAAAAAAACTAAAAATTAAAGTTTATCACTCCCTCCGTTAATTAATATCTGTCCTTTTAGGATCTGAATTTTGTTCAAAAATATGAGTCATTCTAGTTTTTTTTAACATCCATTTTTCCACTTTTGACTGTACTATTCAACACTAAAGTAATTGTTATCTAGATAGAAAAGTAAAAAAGAAGGGGTACATGCGTCATTTTTTTACTTTTCTGAAAAAGTGTGTAAGATTCTAGAACGACAGATATTATTGAACATGGAGTATTTTTTTGGTTAAAATTTTATAAAATACAAAAACACATATATAATTAAAGTTTTTTGAAAAATTGAAAAAAATACTATATATCATTAAAAAGATAAAACTTGATAAAAATATTAAAACTTTAAAGAGAATGATAATTCAAATTTTTTATAATATTTTTACTCAAAGTATTTATAGTAAAGTAAAAAGTATTATAAAAAATTAAATTTATATAAAGAAAATTATAAAAAATTAAATTATCAATCTCTTTACTGTTTTGTCTATTTTTAATCAAATTTGTGGCTTCTCTAATGTATTATAATATTTATAATTCTTTACAGATTTTATTATTATATATATGATATTTTTTATTTTTTCAATTTTAACCCTTTATATGAAGACGTTAAATTTTACTAGTTACTTTTCAACATATGTTTATTCATTTTTGTTTTGGATTAAAATATATAAAATGATATTATAAAAAATATTGTTAGACTATAATACTCTTATCTTTTGTTTTATTTTTTGTCAAATTATTTACCTTGTATATAGTATATAATATTTTTATATAATATTAATTTATATATATTTAATTCAAAAAATACAAAAAAAGTAATAAATATATATTTGTCCTATATATTAATAAATCTATAAATTTTATTATTTTTTTTACTATTTTTAATATATATATTTTATTAAGTTTTGTGGTAGTTTGTGAATTAAAAATACTTATGTGGTATACAGCGAACTATGTTTATTAACAAGTAGAGGTATTTTGGTCTTAAAAAGTTTTGGGTTAGTAATTTATGGTATCAGGTGAATTAAATTTTTTTTTGTGGTATCTGGAAAACTTTTTTTAAAAAATGTGGTATTTAGTGAATTAACAAACTTTTTAATACTATCCCAGGAATTTTCCCTATTTTTTTAAGGAGATCATGGTGGAAATGGTTGTTCCATGTTTTTTTACACGAACAATTTCATTACCTCAATGTTACAATAAATAGATATGTAGATTGCCAAGCAAAAACCAATTAAGATCTTAAGCCACTTTCAGATATCCTGAGTGTCTGAGCTAAGACAGTTACAAATTACAACTAGAGCCTCCTCGGGTATTACGTGGGTAGTAGGACAAAGGACATAGCAGCAAATGGTTTTAGAAACTTGATTTGCATCGTAACTAGATGAAGGCGTTTTCGAACCTGGAGGTGGCACCTATTTTGTCCTTTTATGCTTTATATTTTTGTAAACCTTTAAAATGTTGTAGTTTATTAGATTTAAATCCAAATAATATAAATTTTATATCGGTGTTCATCATAATTCTAGCTCTTCAAAATAAGATCAAAGATGAATATGTTTTGATAAATTTAAAATTTTTTGTATGTATATATGTTTTAAGATTCATTGTGAAAGTTTAAGAAAAGTGAATCAAAGGTTGTTAAAAAGTGAACCAAAGGTTGTTAAAAAGTGAATCAGAGGTCATTAGACCCTAAGCTCTACACTACAAACCCTTCGACGTGTTTAGCATTCCTTGGGTGGTTTTTAGGGTGTTTGAGGGGTAGGGTATTCTTTTTTGCATTAGTTCTACACTTTATATTTTCGTCACTCACTCGATAGTTTTTTAGGGTTTGTGGCTTAGGGTTTAGGGACCCTAAACCCTGCACTACAAACCCTAAAAATACCTTCGACGTTTTTAGCTACAAACCCTAAAAATGCCTTCGACGTTTTTAGCATTCCTATGGTGGTTTTTAGGGTGTTTGCGGGTAGGGGTGAGCATTTGGATTGGATAATTTGGATTTATCCAAAATCCAAATTAATCAAACTTTTTTAGATTTTTAACCGAATTTTAAAACCAAATTAAAAATTTTGGTTATTTAGATATCTGAATTATAATTCGGTTTCCAAACTTTTTTTTAAAGAAAATCCCTAAATCTTTCCTTAATAGTTAATACTCTTTAAACATGACAAACAAAAGGTCAAAATTCAAAACCCTATCTCGCATTGCTCTAATCCTTCAATTGTATAATGTCATACATTCTTGTTACGTCAAATTAATTATATATAACTGGTTGTTTTGGAACATCGTTCATCGCTGCTCACCCCTAGTTTGATGTAACGAGTCTAATGTTTGAGTGAGTTGTTTCTGTTTCTGTTGTGATGAATTGGCAACTAGGGAATTCACAATTTTCTAGCAGCTTATGGTTATTACTGCTGCTGATGATGAACATGAAAGAAAAAATGCGTTTGTTTTTTTAATTCGGTTAATTGAAATCCGATTTATAAAATCAGTTTTCGGTTTTTTTTCATTTCGGTTAATTGAAATCCGAACTAAAGGAAATTTTGGATTTTAGTTCGGTTTTCAACTTAAAAAAATTTCGGATTTTGGATAGTTTGGATTTCGGTTAATTCGGTTTTGATCAAAATTTGGATAATTCGGTTTTTAACCGAATTAACCGAAATCCAATTTTTTTTTTACAATTTGGATTTCGGTTAATCGAATTATCCAAATGCTCAGTGTAATCTTTTTGGCATTAGTTCTACACTTTATATTATTGTCACTGACTTGACAGTTTTTTAGGGTTTGTGGTTCCTGCACTACAAACCATAAAAATGCCTTTGACGTTTTTTACATTCATAGGGTGGTGTTTTAGGATGTCTGGGGGCTAGGGTAATCTTTTTTTTTTGCATTAGTTTTACATTTTATATTGTTGTCACTGAGTCAACAGTTTTTTAGGGTTTTTGGTTAACGGTTTATTGAAAAGTGAATATTTAGTTTAAAAAATGAATCACATGTTCAACTGAAGTGAATCTTTTATTTAATAAAAGTGAATCTTATATTTAAGAAAAATGAATCATATCACAAACTCATGCGAGAACAATATGAATCCTTCGTTTAAGAAAAGTGAATATTTTGTTAAAAAATACTGAATCAAATGTTTAAGAAAAGTGAATCTTACCACAAATTTATACGAGAACAATATGAACCTTCCATTTATTTAGAAGTGAATATTTTGCTAAATGCAAGAACAATAAGAATCCTTCTTTTAAGAAAAGTGAATATTTTGTTTAAAAATAATGAATCAAATGTTTAAGAAAAGTGAATCTTACCACAAATTTATACGAGAACAATATGAACCTTTCATTTATTTAGAAGTGAATATTTCTATGAAGAAAGGTTAATCAAATGTTCAAGCAAAATGAGTCTTATATTTAAGAAAAATGAATCTTTCGCTTTAAATAATGTGAATCATTTGTTTTTCTAAAAGTGAATTTTAATTGTAAGAAAAGTAAATCTTAAAAAAGATTCATTTTGCTAATGAATAAGGTTCATTTTATTATTAAAGAAGATTCATTTTGTTAATGAATAAGATTCACTTTTAAAATATGTAATATATACTCCTTCTAAAAACATAAATTTTAAGTTTACCAAAACATATCCATGATACATCTTGTTTTGAAAAGCACGGATTATGATGAACAGTGGTATACTTTGTTTTATTTTTGCACTTATATTTTGTGAGTTATAACATTTTGAAAAAAAAATTCTCTCTACTCCTAGTCCAACTCTCCCCTGCACCCAGGGGCGGAGCCAGAAATAGAAGTTGAGGGGGGCAAAGACAGAATTATAAAAAGTTAGAGGGGTCTTTTATTAAATTTTTCTAAAAAAAAAATTGTACACTATAATTTTTTGTAATTTAACAAAATTAGGGGGTGTTCTGCTCCCTCCAGAACACCCCTGTCTCCGCCACTGCCTGCACCCCGTGGGGACATATCTCTTTATTTTTTTTTCTTCTCTTAATTTTTAATTGACCCAGTAATGTAATTACATGTGGCACTGAAGCCATATTAGAAGGTGGAGTAACCTCTAGGTCTCCATTCTGCTAGATGAAAACTACATAGAAATGTTGCAACCAAATTATAAATATAAACTAGCTATTAATGGTAGCCACCGGGTCTGGTTCTACCCGGAACCGCCGGTTCCACTCGGAACCGGAACCGGCTAGAACTGGGCCGAAACCGAAACCGCCTCCATGCGAAGCGAATACGAATACACATTTTAAGATTCGGGACCGAACCAGGCCCAGAACCAGAACCGCCTGGAATCACCGACGGATTCGGAACCATGGAACCATAACTGGAACCACCCCGGAACCGGTCAAAGTAGTCATTGGATTCTTCCCAAAACGACGTCGTTTTGGAGGTGGGGCGCACACTCTTCTGACGATATAGTTGTTGGGAACCGGAACCAGAACCGGTTGGAAATCCCAACAGATTTTTTTTTTCTATGTGTCTAACGGCTCCTAAAGCCTCCCAAACGGCTATATTGCCCCAAAACCCTATAAATACACCATTTTATCATCATTCTCACCACACAACTCATCACTCTTCTTCTCTCTTATTACTAGTATTTTCTTGTGCAATTAAGTGTTATTAAGCATTTAGCTACTAAAAGCATTTCCCACATTAGCTCTCAATTCCCATTTCCCACATTCTATCAAAATGTCTAGGAGATCCGGAAAGGAAGTGATGCCTTCTTCCAACCTCCCAATCGATCCAAATTTTCAAGTTGATGAGCAAGACCAAATCGACGAGATGGAATTCGGATATCATCAACATCCACATTATTCACCTTCATCACTCCCGCAAGGTGGAAGCTATACAATTTCTCAGCACGGGTCTACAAACATGTGGGCAACACAACCAGGAATGTCACCACCATTTGTTAAGTTTTAATATTAGTTACAATTTATTTTATACAAACTTTAACTTTAACTGCATTCTTATCTTAATTATAGTCTAAATCAATTTTTTACAATTAAAGGTACATCCTCTACCCAATCCGATGCCCACAATCTTGATCAAGAAGAAGAAGATGTTCAAGATGATGATGCTGACAACACCGCTCCAAGAAAAACAAAACAAACTTCTTGGGTGTGGGCATACTTCACAAAGAAAGAAGATTCGAAGAAGCCCGGGACATACAAGCAATATTGCAATCTTTGCAGCAAAGGACTTGCATGGGCGGCGGGCACTGGAGCCGAACCCTTTGTAAAACATTTGAAAACGCACAAAATCTACAAGTATACGGCAGCAATGGCAGGCGGTACGAGCGGTCAAACTATGCTCAATGACAACCCGGTCCAGGTTTTTTCATTATGATAGAGAAAGAATGATAGATGGCATGGCTAGGTTTATGATTGCTGAACAATTACCATTTAATTTTGGTGAAAGTTCTTATTTTGAAAACTCTGTTTGCACCACATTACAAACCACAATATAGAGGTGCCTAGTAATACATTAAACGTAGAGCTTTTGCACAACATAGTAAAACTAGAAACCAACTTATGGAAATGATGAATGCATTTGATGGTCGTGTTTCATTAACTAGTGATATGTGGACCTCTACTACTAATGAGGCATTTATTTGTGTTACACTTCATTGGATTGATAGTTCTTGGATGCTTCAGAAGCGTAATAATTGCTTTTGATATTTTTGATGATGCACATACCGGTTTTAATATTTCTGAGAAAATTATTGAAATATTATCTTAGTGGAATTTGTTAGACAAGGTATTCTCAATTTCTTTAGATAATGCTTCGAACAATGTTAAGTGTGTAGATTATCTAAAAACTAATAAGAGTCTCACACTTTTGCATAAAGGATATTACTTGCAAGTTCGATGTTGTGCGCATGTTGTAAATTTGTGTGTCAAGATGGTTTATCTAACTTGAATTCCACACTAAACCACTTAGGCATGTAATTAATGAGAAAAATTAGAAAATCGCATGTTGTTAAAAATGAGTAAAAAAAGTGTGAGGAATCCGATTACGTCCTCGTCATTTTGCTCCCGACACCCCCACTAGATGTAACTTCACATATGAATTGTTAATTAAGACTAAGAAACACCAATCCATTTTGGCTAGTTTGTATAACACTATGGTTGTTCAACGTGATGAAGAATTAATGGGTGAGGACTTTTGGGTAAAGGCTAATGTTGTGCAGAATGTTTTAAAATGTTTTGATAGTGCAACTAAGGTGTTTTCATTAGTTTATGAACCTAATGTGCATCTTGTCATAAATGAATGCATTAGTATTTTCCATGTCTTGGATGAGAACAAGAATATTGGTGGGATTAGTGGGGTTATTTATAATAGGGAAATTTCATGAAATGCCACTATATTTTTGCCTAATTCATGAAATGCCACTAAAAAAAAAGAAAGTCACGAAATGCCACTATATTATCTGAAAAGTTCATGAAATGCCCCTCCGCCTGGATGGAAGTTAACTTTCCGTCCAATGTCAGATTTGTTTTTGTAAAATGACCTTTTTGCCCCTAAAAATTTATGTCACTGTTCAACAGCTACTTTTAGGTTCCAACGGTCACTTTTCTGAAAAATTTACGAAGTACATGAAATGCCACTACAACTTTTACGAAAGTACACGAAATGCCACTACAACGTTACGAAAGTACATGAAATGCCACTACTACTTTACGAAAGTACCAGAAATGCCCCTGTAACACAAAAAACGGCTATTTTTCTATTTCTAACGGCTAGTTCTTCATTCAGATCCCCTTTTGTGCTATAAAAACTTATTGTAGGGTTGTATAATGTCCATATCTCTCCCATACTCACCCATAGCATATCAAACATGTATCCCCCCACATACACAACCACAATAGAAGGGAAATTTCAAAAATGCGTGGTGTGCAAGGAAGGAGACTAGAAGAGCATGTTTCTCAAAGAACTGTTTCTAGGCAGTTTTTTTTGTTTTATTTCACAAGGAATATTGTGATTTACGGCCATATGCTTCTTGTGTAATCATGTTAAGGTATTATTTAATTGTGCAAAAGAGAAGAAAAGTAAGGAACCAGATTTCTCAATTGTTAATCATGTAAAAAATAAATTAAAATAATTACAGGAATACCATATATACAATGTTTGCCTTCTTGGTCTTTTGCTCATTGATCTGGTGTGGAACTGTGGATGTTCCGCCTTAGCCATTGGTAATGACCATAAAGTAGGGTTAGCTTCTGTAATTTAGAGTACTTATTCTATAATACAATGTGAATATTATTATTGGTACGTAGAAGCTTCGCGTATTAACTAATGTGCAATTTGTTTGTGATGTACTCTCGGGTTGAGAAGTTAAGCGGGGATCATATCGATCTTCCATAACCGATGCCCACCATTTGAATAACCCATAGTTCCAGCAATTATAGTAAGTGAATCCAGGTGATTTCCGGTTGTATGAAACTTTGAGAGTTGCTGGAACTCTACACTTGCAATGTATTTTTGAAATTTCTCTTCTATTGTGGTTGTGTATGTGGGGGGATACATGGTTGATGTGCTATTGGTGAGTATGGGAGAGATATGGACATTATACAGCCCTACAATGAGTTTTTATAGCATAAAAGGGGATCTGAATGAAGAACTAGCCGTTAGAAACAGAAAAATAGCCATTTTTTGTGTTACAGGGGCATTTCATGTACTTTCGTAAAGTAGTAGTGGCATTTCATGTACTTTCGTAACGTTGTAGTGGCATTTCGTGTACTTTCGTAAAAGTTGTAGTGGCATTTCATGTACTTCGTAAATTTTTCAGAAAAGTGACCGTTGGAACCCAAAAGTAGCTGTTGAACAGTGACATAAATTTTTAGGGGCAAAAAGGTCATTTTACAAAAAAAAAATCTGACATTGGACGGAAAGTTAACTTCCATCCAGGCGGAGGGGCATTTCATGAACTTTTCAGAAAATATAGTGGCATTTCGTGACTTTCTTTTTTTTAGTAGCATTTCATGAATTAGGCAAAAATATAGTGGCATTTCATGAAATTTCCCTTTATAATATAATGGTTTAACTATTTCAATGAATTTCCTTTGATTTTTATTGTATGGCAACTGTTCTTGATCCTCAAATAATTGATGGTCTATATCTAACAAAATTGCTTGATTATTATTATAATATTGTTTCAGGAGGTCCACCAAATGATGGTTATGTTAAGGACCTTGTAGAAAAGGTTAATGTAGCCTTGAAAAAGCTACATGATGAGTATACTTCAAAGTATCGTCCGGATGAGCTTTCTTATACTAGTGGTAGTGGTTCCTCTTCTAAACCACCACGCCCCGGTAACAAAAGAAGTACTTTGATTTCTAGTAGTTTGAAAAGACCAAAATTAGTTCAATCGAGTTCCGGATTTTGTACTTATGATGATTATATTAACTTCACTTTTAGTTTTGATGATGATGATGGTGATATAGATGTTCTTAAGTGGTGGCAAGCACATAAAGACAAGTTCTCCATCCTTGCAAAGATAGCTCGAGATGTGCTAGCGATTTCAGCATCAACCGTTGCTGCAGAGCCAGTGTTTAGTGCGGGCAAAAGAATGTTGGATGAAAAGAGATCAAGCCTTGCATCGGACTCAATCAAGGTTTGTGTTGAGAAGTATGATTGGGACTTAGCCGAGCTGAGATGCCAAGCACACGCATTGCAATACGAGGGGCAACATGATGATTGGTACGAGATGAATGGGGAAAAACACCACTTAGGACTTCTATTTTATATTGTAATCTTTTAGAATGTATTAGTATTACTTTCTTTGCATATAATCTTTTTAAGACTTGCAAATTGAAATCATATAACCTATTAGTAGTTGTACTCTTTTTCCTTATTAGGGTTTTCCCAATGGGTTTTTACCTAATAAGGTTTTAACGAGGCAGTGAATCATATAATAAAATTCACTTTGCTCCTTATTTTTTGTAAATTCAATTAAAAATTCTAAGTCTTTGTTTCTTACACATTTAAGATTATAAAATTGAGGAATAACCTATATAGGAGTAAAGTGGACAAAAAGAGCAACATACGCACGCAAACGGATCTCAAATCAAAGCTAAACGAAGAAACTGGAACCGACTGACCCAAGAGACCAACCCAGTGGGTCGGTCAGCTCTAGTTTCTCGAAACCCGTATCTAGAACCGTAGGGAACCGATATGGAACCGGAACCACTCTAGAACCGGTCGGAACCGGTGATTTGAGCGAATCCAAAGCGAATACAGAGTTCGAAACCGAAACCGCCCCTAACCGATTCCAAATACGAATACACATATCCCGGAACCGAAACCGCCGAAACCGTGGCCACCATTACTAGCTATACTAAAGGAAAATAAGTAACATCATCCAAACATAAGCCCAAAGCGCCACCGCCACCGCCGCTAGCAAAATGGGTACTGCCCCGATTTCTGCCCGGAAGACTACGCTTCTGTAGGATCAGTTGGCTAACTCAAACCAACTTAAGGTGTGAGTCTAAGAGTTGGTTTGACTTAATCGGTCTTTGAGAGTGAGAAACACTTTGGGATGTAGAGGCACTCAATCGAATTGGTTAAACTAAGTGTGCGGAAGACTTGAGGGGACAAAAACAAATTAAAGCTTGAAAGATAGACAGACTCTATGGAGCTCAACAAGATACACAAATAAGCTATTTTATTCTCTGGTCAAAATAAAACAACTTACAAATGCCCACTAAGTAGAAGAGATCTACTTAGCGGGTTTTCACTCACTCACCCAATACACTTTCTGATCAGCTCAATGGTAAGTGTAGCAAAACTAGGATCTTCCTAGGCAGAGTCTATCTAGATACACTAACTAATTTGGTACATATTCGCTCTCTGACTTACAACAATAATTTCTCTCTTTCTGATCTCTGGAATATACTCAAAGAAAGCAGGAGTGAAACTAGCTATTACAATGCTTATTTATACTATCTTTAGGAGCAACGGTTCGAAGGAGTTAGTTCCGAAAATGTCGGAACTAACTTAGTGGGCAACGTCCTCAGGTGGTCTTAGTTTGACTTGGGCCGCGAACTTCGGATGCGACTGGGGTGGTTGCATGACCGTTGGAGCGTTGAAGGATCCACGAATCCGTTCCTTAGTTTTCACAACAGCATGGAAGAGTCCGTGGTGAGTCTTCAGTTACGCGGACTCTCTCTTAGTTTGGTGCGTAGCTCGTTCTTTGTGTTTGGCCAAGGACGATTGACTCTGTCGAGGTGATTGACTATCTCTGCAACACTTTGATGTCTCAACAGTTTCCCCCTTGTTGCTGATGATAGCAAACCTCCGTGAATCCCGATTGAGTCAATCCTGATAAAGAACAAAAACACAAAGTACTAGGGGAACCGACCCTGTCGAAGTTCCCCCTTAATAGCAGCATTGGAATCCAGAGACTCCATTGTGATTCCTCCTTAATCGTAGAGGGACTTCAGGCAAATAACATAGCAGATAGTAAGTAGGCATTTTAACGGGCATAAAAGGGCATAATATTGAAAGCAGTTAAATAACAAGACCACACAATTTAGGGCTGCCCATGGTAGGTTAACCGTCTTATTCGGTTAACCGCTTTTGGTTAACCGGGTCTTCGGTTTTCTAAAATTCAATTCCATTACCATTCCATTTAAATTGGTTAACCGTTTAGTTTGGTTTTCTAAAATCCAATTCCATTACCATTCCGTTTAGACCGGTTAACCTTTAGTTCGGTTCGGTTTTTTCGGTTAACCTTGTAGCCGTATAACTTTTTATATTGATGTGACCCATACTATTAATATTATGGTACAACATTGATCATTCACTTAAATAATGAGTGACAAAGCAAACACATGTAACAAAAAAATATAAATATATTTATATATCTTCAATATCTAACATTAATTATTATATAAGGTGAACATTAATATTTGAAGTTTTACATTATTTATATAATCGGTTAACCGTTATAAAAAATTCAATACCGTTACCGAAACCGAAAGCGGTCAATTTACACGGTTTGGTTAACCATACCGCAAGAACCGGTATGGTTAACCTAAAAGCAGGTACGGTTCACTTCGGTTTCACCGGATACCGCGGTATCGGAATATTTTGGGCAGCCCTACCACACAGTCTAGCAGCAGGAATTTGAAAGCAGTCCAAAAACAACAAAAAGAGTTGCCCGTACACCAGACGGGATTCACCGCTTCCCCCTTTTGCTTTCATCAGAGGGTAGCCCAGTAGTCACACAGAGTTAGTCAAAATATTCACACATAAACCAACAAACGGTGTTTAGAACTTAAAACAACCTAAGTCCTAACACCACACACACACACCATAGCTAAGGTTCGGGGTTGGGGTTAATGGTAGCTTGAATGTCAAGGAGGTTGTCCTGCATGGCCGTCACAGCCGTCTCAATCCCAGTGAGTCTGTCCATCATCCGCAAGTTGCTCTGAGTCAGCTCTGCTGCTTGTGCGAGGAGTCGCTCGACCTTCTCCAAGATTTGCAGAAGAGTGTCGTGAGGGACTGCCTCATGAGAAGTTGATGGACCAGCCGTCGTTGGAGTTGACGGTGGAGGCAGCAACTTGGATTTGTCGATAGAGGTGAGCCGGTTCAGATAGCGAAGATTGATGGTGTCTGCCTCTTCGATGGACTCCGGCGTAGATGTCGCCAGGGGTACCTGAAAGAATTTTAATATGCGGGGCAGCTAGAATACATATCCGAGGGAGTGTTTTGGGGTATCGACAGACTGGGCCAAATGATGGAGAATAATGTGGGCCAGATTGAGAGGGTGATGGTTTATGATGCAGTACATGATGGTGAGGTCCAAACAGTTGACCATTAGTTTTCCTTCTTTTCTTGGGACGATATTTTTGATGACAAGGATGTGGAGGAGTTGGTGGAGTATTGAAAGGTCGCCTTGGGGGATTGGGGAACCCACTTTTTTCTTGGAAGAGAAAAAACTGTAGAGTTTGTTTTGTGGGACCACGGGGATTTCTGGGAGGACTCCTTTTTCATAGAATTTCAGACCAGTATGAGGGACTCCAAGAATTTTAGACAGGTTCTCAAGATCGAAAAAGACGGGAGTGGAGTTTACGAAGGACTGTGCGGCACCGTTTCTAATGACAAAATTTTGATAGAAGTCAAGAGACTCTTGGGGATACCACTCATTGACCTCACAGAAAAGATGTTTCCACCCCTGAACATCTAACATTGTGACCAACTCCCCCAGATTCGTAGATAGAGCCTAAGAGAAGTCTAGAAACTTACCCTTGACAATGTTTTGCTCCGCAGCAGGATCACAAAGCATATAGCGTTGTGTGAAGGGGTCTATATTTGCGCTTCGACGCTGCGGCTTGGGCGGCTTCTGTATTCTGGTGGAGGTGGCGCCAGTGGATGTGTCGTGGCTGTTGGTTGGCAGTTCTTGTACTGGAGAAGACTCACCAGAACCGGAGGAGGCTGGTTGGACCTTGACTGATGATCTTAAGACGCGTTTGGCTGTGGGACGGGTTGTGGTTGTCGCTTTTCATTTTCTTGCTTTTGGTTTCGGAGATGGTGATGGAGTTGGGGTTGCCGATTTTCCAGGAGATTGTGGGGGAGTGGGTGTTGGTGATTTTTTGGGTTGAGCTTGTGGTGGTTCATGGGCTTGTTCGTTGGATGTAGGGTTTGGTTGATGAGGTGGTCGGGATGGTAGTTTGGTCTGGAGTGGGGTGATTTCTTCGACACCCGTTTCAAGAATGTCAGTCTTGGCGGCGGATGGGGGTGTTGGTTGTTGGGAGGTGTCGTGTGTGGAAGGAGGTGGTGTAGAGGAGTGTGTCGGGGATGAGGTGGCGGTGGTTTTCGTTGGCGAGTGAGTAGTGGTGGTGACAGGGGATGGATTGGGGTTTGCCATAGACTGGAGATATGCTTGAAGGCGGAGAAGGTCTTGAAAAATTTCGGCGGGGATGTTGATGCCATTAAGGTTAATGCCCGCCATTGTAAAAATTTTTTGAGCTTGGGTTGACAATGGATTGTGTGTGAGAGAGACTGAGTGGAGTGATAGGTGATATAAAGGCTGAAAAGACTGGCGGAAGTTGCAGAGGTTTCGTGTGTCAGGAGAGAAAAATCAGGGGGCGTGAGATCAAGGGCGTAGATTTAGGCGGAGCGTGTGTGGATAGGTGACGTGTGTGTGTAGCGCTAGGTGCATAGAGTTATTTAAGCAAAGAAAAAACATAATTCACAGATTCGTGTGCAAACAGAGACAGACTCAGTGAGAAATAAGGGTATACCTACTGAAGATTGCGGTAGGGGCAAGGAGATGCAATCGTCTAGGTAGACAGAGTCAATCCAGTTTCTGATCAAAGTGCTTCAAATCGTGCTGTGGATAGGGGTTTAGTGAAGATATCTGCAAGTTAATCTTCTGTGGGCATAAAGTCAAGTTGAATGAGCTTTTTCTCGACGAAATCTTTCAAGAAGTGAAAACGGATTTCAATGTGTTTGGTTCTTGAGTGTTGGACTGGGTTTTCGGATATTTTGGTTGTGCTTTTGTTGTCACAAAAGATTAGGATCTGTTCTTGGGTAACATGATAACCTTGAAGTTGTTGTTTCATCCAAAGAAGTTTGGAGCAACAAACTGCAGCAGAGACATACTATGCCTCCGCTGTAGAGAGTGCGACAGAGTTTTGTTTTTTGGAGGACCATGAAACGAGACAAAGACCTAAGAACTGTGCATTACCTGAAGTACTCTTTCGATCTTGGAGGGAACCAGCCCAATCAGAGTCACTGTAGCCAGATAAGGTAAAAGTCGGAGAATGAGGATACCATAGATAGAGTGGACTTGTACCTTTGAGGTATTGAAAGATACGTTTGACTGCTTTAAGGTGAGACTGCTTGGGCGCTGCCTGAAAGCGGGCGTAAAGACAGACTGCGTGGAGAATATTTGGGCGACTGGCAGTCAAATACAAGAGGGAACCTATCATTCCTCTATACTCTATGGCATTGACACCGACTCCGTCATCGTCAAGATGAAGTTTGGCAGATGTGCAGCTTGGCGTTGACATGCTCTTGACGTTTGTGAGATTGTACTTGTCAAGGAGTTCCTTGATGTACTTTTGTTGATGGATTTTAATCCCTTCCTTTTCCTGTTGAACTTGTAGTCCTAAGAAGAACTTTAGCTCACCTAACTCATTCATAAAAAACTCTTGCTTCATAAGGTTAGCAAAATGGTCATAGAGGGTGTTACTCGTAGAACCATAAATAATATCATCAACATAAATCTATACTAGAAGTAAGTCATGTGATGAATGAAGAATGAATAGTGTTTTATCTACGTTACCTCTAGAGAAACCATTTTGCAAGAGATATGTAGAGAGTCTTTCATACCAAGCTCGCGGAGCCTGTTTCAGTCCGTAAAGGGCCTTACACAGCTTGTAGACGTAGTCGGGATGGACGGAGTCTGTGAACCCTGGGGGTTGCTCGACATAGACTTCTCTATCAATATAGCCATGGAGGAAGGCCGTCTTGACGTCCATTTGATATAATGTGAAACCTTTGAATGCAGCAAACACAATTAACATGCGAATTGCTTCAAGACGAGCTACAGGTGCGAAGGTTTCGTCATAATCAATCCCTTCTTCTTGATTGTAGCCCTGAACAACTAAACGAGCTTTATTCCTGAAAACTTGTCCTACATCATCAAGTTTATTACGAAAGACCCAACGAGTACCAATGGTTTGTTGATGTATGGGTCGAGGGACTAACTCCTAGACGGCGTGTCTTTGGAGAGAATTTAGTTCCTCCTGCATAGCAGTTACCCAATCACTATCAAGAAGTGCTACTTTGACATTTCTTGGTCCAGTGCTTGAGAGAAAGGCACCAAAGGCACAAAGGTTTTGCATAGCTTGGAAGCGTGTTTGAACACCTGAATTTGGGTCGGATATTATGTTTTCAGGAGGATGAGCTGATTTTTGTTGAAATTGTCGATGTGAAGTAGGAGGGGGTGTGTCTTTGTCAGAGGAGTCAAAGTTCAAGTTTTGAGGTAGGGGTGTTTCGGAGTTATTGTCGGAGTCCGTGGAGTCTGATGTATTGGTTTTCTTTCCTGGGGAGTCATCAGGTGTGATGGACTGGGAGTCTTGTAGTCTGCTTATAGGAACGGTGATGAAGTGTGGGTCAGTGAGAAAATCATCAGGATCAAAGTCAAGTTGATCAGAAGATGAGCCCACGTTGTGAGACTCATCGAACCTGACATGGGGACTCTCTTCTAAACATTGAGTTCTCAGATTAATAACACGATAAGCTTTACTTTTAGAAGAGTAGCCAAGAAATATACCTTCATCACTCTTGGGAGAGAACTTACCCAAGTTGTCCTTACCGTTATTGTGTATATAGCACTTACACCCGAAACGCCTGAGATGAATGAGATTTGGTTTGCGTTGACGGAGGAGTTCGTAGGGTGTCTTGTGAAGAAATGGGTGGATCAAAGCCCGATTTAACACATAGCATGTTGTATTAATAGCCCCTGCCCAGTATAATGGAGTTAGTTGACTATCAATAAGCATGGTACGCGCCATTTCAACCAAGGTTCTATTCTTTCGTTCAACGACTCCGTTCTGCTCTGGAGTGCGTGCGGATGAGACTTGGTGATCGACTTCGTTATCCCTGCAAAACTCATCAAACGACTTGTTGCAAAATTCAGTGCCCTGGTCTGTTCTTAGGGTTTTTAATGTAAATGAGAATTTATTAACAATCACTTTGTGGAGTTGGGCAAACTCCGTAAAGGTTTCATCTTTAGCAGACAAAAAGATTACCCAAGTCCACCTAGAATAGTCATCGACAATGACCAGGATATACCTCTTACCACTTCTACTTTGAGTACACAAGGGACCAACAAGATCCATGTGGAGCAGTTCCAACGGAGAGCTAGTAGAGAGATTTAACTTACTTTTGAAAGATGACCGGGTGTGTTTACCTTTTATGCATGCTTCACAGACGGAGTCTGTGTCAAAGTTTGTATCGGGTAAACCTATCACCAAATCTTTACTTTTGAGCTTGTTTAACAGCCTATGATTTGCGTGACCAAGTCTGGAGTGCCACAACAATGAATTTTTGGAATGCGCATTTAGATAGACTTGATCATCTGGATGAATGGAGTTTAAGCACATTTTGTAGAGATTTCCTTCTCTACGTCCCACAGCTTTTAAGGAACATGTGAGCTCATCAAAAACCTTACAATCGGAAGAGGAGAAAAGTACCAAATTGAATCTATCACAAATTTGAGAAATACTTAACAAACTATGTTGAAGTCCAGTGACCAGATGGACTCCATCAATTTTAAATCTAGAGGGGTTACCTACAGAGCCAACTCCCACGATTTCACCCTGGTTGTTGTTTCCAAAGGTAACCTTACCTCCTAGGTAGGATGAAAGCGAATTGAATTGATTTAGATCTCCAGTCATGTGACGAGAGCATCCACTATCCAAGTACCAGCTGTCTTCATTCGCCTTCACCTACAAAACAAAAGATCATTTGTTAGACTTGGGAACCCAGATGTACTTGGGTTCCCTTTTCGAGCCAGATTTTTTTAACTCTTCTCTAGCTTCAAGAATCAATCTGACTCGTTTAAGATTGAACGAAAGATCTTTATTCAATTTATCACAAGCACTATCCCTATGTCCAAGGCTCCCGTAGTAGTCGTAAATCTTAGTGGGAGGAAGATTAACGTATTTCTGCTGTCCTTTCCACCAAGAGTCAAAATTTTCTTTTTGTTGATGTCGCTTGGCTTTTTGTTGGATTTGGACATATTATTTGGAATATCGAACTTACCTTTTTGCCACTTGGGCTTAGATTGAGTGGATCCAACTCCAGATCGTAGATTGACAATCTCTTGAGAGAGTTGTTCTACCTTTGAACAAAGATCATCACGATCTTGACTGACTTCTTGGATTTTGGAGTTGGCCCACTCAGGTAGTTCGGAGGAAGTGACTTGTTTGATGAATTTGACTGGTTTGATAGAGAGAGCATGCTCCTTTTCTTTCAGTTTTTGAGTGAGGGTTTTGACAGTAGAGTTTAAAGACATGATTTTGGATTCAGAGACATTTAGTTCATTTTGAAGAGAGCAGCATTTTTCGGTGAAGGTAGTGAGATCAAGTTTGAGGGAGTCAATTAGAGTGAGAGACTCTTTTTGTTCGCTTTGGCTGGATTGACTAAGGCCTTTGGTGTCGTCGAGTTCCTTTTGAAGGGAATCAACATGACGCCGTGAGTCTTGTAAGTCCAGTCTAAGTGAGCAAGAGATAGTCTTGTGTTCCTCAGCTTCGTCTCTTAAAGCATACATGAGACCCTTTGAGATTTCGAGTTCCTCAGTTAACTCGAAGATTTTGCTGGTGAGACTAGCTTTGAGGGAGTTAGTCTCAGAGACAATTTTAGCAATCAATGTCATAAAACCCATAGGAGATATACGATAAAGATCTGTTTCAAGATGGGAACGAGTTACCTCATTGTCGGGGATCATGGACTCAGTCGTATCATGTGTCATGAGACATACCAGGCTGCTGGACTCTATGTCTTGATCATCGGAGTCTGAATCACCCCAACCGACAGCTGCCATCAGCGACCTCCCTTGGGATTTTCCATACTGGTTTTTGAGTAAGGGGCAGTCCTTCTTGAAGTGACCGGGTTTATTGCAGTTGAAACAGGTGACAGAGTTGAAGACTTGTTTGGAGGTGTTTGAGAACGACCCTGTCGATTTGGTTGGTTATGCATGAATTTTCGGAAGTTCTTTACTATGAAGACAAAGTCTTCCATAGTCTCAGCCTCACTTTCTTCAACAATAATATCCACCAACTCGGCCTTAGCTAGTCTGATTTGAGTATCAGCGATATAGGCTCCTTCTTGACTGTACTGAGTCGAATTAACCTGCAAGGCTTGGTCATTCAAGGTAGTAATCTTACTGGAAGAAGAAGAAGATGTATTACCACACTTCTTTCGAACATTCTTCTTGTACTTATCTACAGATTGTAGATAGGAACCTAAGTCTTGGCAGCTCCATTTTGATAGGTCCTTGCATGCTTTAGTGGAGATTACCGTCTCTGCCCACTCTTCTCTGAGACTGTCAAGCAACTTGTGCAAGACACTCTCTCTATCCGGTAAGATGTTAACTTCCTACATAGTAGTTGAAAGTAAATAAAAACGATCAAGCACTTCTTCCAGAGACTCACCTGGTTTTTGCAGAAAATTCTCATAGTCCATTCGGAGTTCTTGAGCTTTGCATTTCTTGAGTTTAGTGTCTCCTTCGTGGGTAGCTTGAATGAGAGTCCATATCTCATTTGCAGACTTGTAGTGATTGACTCTTCGTTGTTCTGGAATGGACAGGCAGGTGTAGATAGTGCGGGATGCTTGTCGGTTTAGCTCATACCTTTTGCGTTCTGCAGCAGTCCATGTGGATCGATCTGGATTGACTGCGAGATCTCCTCTAGTGACTATCTCCCAAAGTTCAGAGTTGACTGACTCAATGTGTTGTTCGATCTCATTTTTCCAATGATCGTAGTTTGTGGAGGTGAGTCTTGGGTGCTCGAAGTGCATTTTGTTGTTTTGATTGGCGAAGAGGTCTGCCATTGCTCGTTGTTTGACTGTCAACCTAAGCAAGTCTCTGATACCACGTGTAGGATCGGTTGGCTAACTCAAACCAACTTAAGGTGTGAGTCTAAGAGTTGGTTTGACTCAATCGGTCTTTGAGAGTGAGAAACGCTTTGGGATGTAGAGGCACTCAATCGAATTGGTTAAACTAAGTGTGCGGAAGACTTGAGGGAACAAAAACAAATTAAAGCTTGAAAGATAGACAGACTCTGTGGAGCTCAGCAAGATACACAAATAAGCTATTTTATTCTCTGGTCAAAATAAAACAACTTACAAATGCCCACTAAGTAGAAGAGATCTACTTAGCGGTTTTTCACTCACTCACCCAATACACTTTCTGATCAGCTCAATGGTAAAAGTAGCAAAACTAGGATCTTCCTAGGTAGAGTCTATCGAGATACACTAACTAATTTGGTACGTATTCTCTCTCTGACTTACAACAATAATTTCTCTCTCTTTCTGATCTCTGGAATATACTCAATGAAAGCACGAGTGAAACTAGCTATTACAATGCTTATTTATACTAGCTTTAGGAGCAACAGTTCGAAGGAGTTAGTTCCGAAAATGTCAGAACTAACTTAGTGGGCAACGTCCTCAGGTGGTCTTAGTCTGACTTGGACTGTGAACTTCAGATGCGACTGGGGTGGTTGCATGACCGTTGGAGCGTTGAAGGATCCACGAATCCGTTCCTTAGTTTTCGCAACAGCATGGAAGAGTCCGTAGTGTGTCTTCAGTTACGCGGACTCTCTCGTAGTTTGGTGCGTAGCTCGTTATTTGTGTTTGGCCGAGGACAATTGACTCTGTCAAGGTGATTGACTATCTCTGCAACACTTTGATGTCTCAACAGCTTCCCTTCAACATCAACTACAAAACAGAGCACCAACTCCCCCCTCAACAATTGAGCCTTGTAGTGTTAGATCTACCACCTCCAAATCAACATGCAAGATGGCAGAGGAGACCAACCTTCCCGGTAGATCCAGCGTAGCGCAAAGGAATGGAGCGAAGTACCAACCTTCACAAGTGTAGTGAAATCGCCAAGGTGATTCCTCAAAACCGTGAGCATGAGGATTTCTCCTACAAATCTTCTCCCAAACAACCGACATGTGCATACAAAGACCATGATCCTTGCTGTCAACATCAATCGACAACCAATTCTTTCACTTCACGAGCGCAAAAGAGACATGCAAGGGGCACACATGAACTTTAGGTTAATTTGGTAACTGTAGTGCACCAAAATTCAATCAAACACTGATAAAAGAACTACATGTGATCATCCACCGCCTGCACCTGAACAAAGTGAATTGCAGTTGAATGTTGAAGACGCCAGCAATCACGATGGCCAATGGAGTGGTGTCGTCCCTGTAGCTCCACTAGCAAAAGTGGGGTCTTGCATATGAATGAAATTGAAGGAAAGTTCGCAAGCGCTATCCCGACAAAATAGGAGATTCGATGAAGATGACAAAAGGGATATTTTTGACATGCAAAATACGGTAGCTAAGGACATGAAGACTGAAAAGATACTATTATACTAAAAAACTAAGAGGATCAAGCAAAAGGGACAAGAATAAGACAAAGGAAGAGAAAAATAAACAAAGAGACAATATCCATTTGAGAATGACACATAATGTTTACATGAACTAGGAAAATATAGGAAAGCAGATGACTAAGACATAAAAGTTGAAGGCGTAAAGGCTGAAGACATAAAGGCTGAAGGCGTAAAGGCTGAAGGCATAAAGGCTTAAGGCATGAAGGCTAAGTTAAAAGTGAAGAAAAGATAGAGGCTCCCGTCGAAGAGAGAAAAAGCTTCCCTTTATCGCCCAGGTTTTGTGATATATGTTCCATGTTAATTAAAGAAAATTATGGTTGAAACGGAAAACTCCCCTGAATTGCTAGGTTTGAAGTGTGCAACACTCTCACAGTTGAAATGTTGCATGAATTGTATTATATAGTTTGGTTATGGTGTCTTACAAAAGAGATGACCACAAAGTTGACCTACAAGAAAATTTCATACGCTAGGGGCAACTAAACTTCATCGGAGATTAGCTAAATGTAACCAAAGACATTGAAAAGGGGAGTATATTAGGCCAGTCCAACACCAACATAGCTTGAAATAAAATGCACTATAATAAGCAAAAACAAAAACAAATTCAACGTCCTTTAAGTTGTCTCCTTGGGTAGTCTTTGTGGTTCTTTGGCTAGTTGTTAACATTCTAAACTGAATCAAGTCTAAATATACGTACATCCGCACTTGGGACATAATCGAACTCCATTGAGATTTGAGAATTGTTATTACAGAGACATTTGAACTATATTGGAGTCACTTGATTTGTTTTAAAAAATTAATATCTATGAAAATATAAATTTGTAAAAAGGTAAAAAAACACAGCGTACCGTGAATTTCAAAAAAAGAGCCGATGGTGTCTATGACACAGGCGTCGGGTGGTTACAAGCACCAGGGCTGCCCAGCAGCTACATGCACCAGGGCCGCCCAACGGTTAGAATCAATTTAGTTGATTTTGATCTAATCTTGCACGAAAACGGACTGAAAACATGTTTGATTCGAATCATACTACTGAAAATACAGCCGTTGGGCAGCTCTGTTCCGTGTAACCGCTTGACGGATTTAATTTTCACAGCCGTTGGGTGGCTCTTTGAGCATTCGGCGGCCTTATCCTTGTCAGCCGCTAAGCAGCTCTACTTTTACATTTTTTTCCCTTTTTTTAGTTTTTTTAACATTGGTTTTTTTCCCTCTCAATTTGTAGATGATCCGAGGAAAAGAAAAAGAAATTGTTTAGGGTATGAAGAAGAAAAGAAAAACAACGAAGGATACACATGGTGAAAATGTTGCTTGTGCAGATAGAGAGCATTCGGCTGCATCTGCCATGCCTCGCATCGTCATTAGAAGAACTGGCGATACGCTTACTGCATGACCTCGTACTGATGATACTGGTCGTAGTAGAGATCAGACGAGACTAGTTGAAGATGTTCCTGCTGGACCATCCACCATCTACTGCTAGCGGTGGTGGTGGTCCTACTACTAAGCACATCGGGCCACTTCATTATTTTCCCGCTGGACCACCACCACCTACTACTATACTTCCAATCTTTGCAGTAGAAGCAACACTCCAATGGGGGTCACTCAGGCAACAAATGATTCTGACCCCGATGACTCGAATGACGATGACCATGACTTCAATGCTGAGATGCCATTTTATTGGTAGTTGAAGATTGGTGAAATACCCCAAACCTTAATTACACTATTTAATCATGAATTAGTTAAATCAAAGAGTTAATCACTGGTTAGATATTGATTAATAAGGCTAAAATATGCCTTAAGATCAATGAGGAACAATTTAAGATTACATATAAGCAAGAAAATACTTAAAATTCACTTAAGGCAAAAATGTGCCTTAAGGAACCTTAAGGATAGTATAACCTCAATTAGGGTCCAAAGTGGATTCCCAAAACCTTATATTTAAGGTAAAGAACAAAATAAAATCATTACCAAAGAAACACAAACTCAAAAATGAATTAAAACACAAAAGGGGGTCTTCATACTCCTTAAGACACTTTTCTGTAAAAGTGTCTAGAAATTGACTTTGGATGGTTAATAAGGCTTGTATACATATTAATCAACATGTGCACTATATTGTATCACATTAGGAAGCCTAATATAAAAGAAATTAAAAAAAAATCAGAAATGTGGCACCAAATTGTGAATAGTACCCAAATAGTGCCAAACAAAGCCTTTATCTCCTAGCATGGTCAATTGTAAAATTCAAGCCCTAAAATATCTAAGAGAAGATGGCAAGATAAGGGTGACTCACCCCAAAATGTCTAGGATTCTTTAGATACGAGCAAGATTGTGAAAACGGTACAGAGATGTAATACGGACTAGTTGTAATATGTGATACGGAAGTATTGATATGGATAAGACGGATGTACTAATACGGAAAAAAATTATATATAAAAATTATTAACACTTATAGAAATAAGTTCCACAAAAAGTTATGAAAATAGTTATTTCTATAAAATATTTTAATAAAATCTAGATGACAATGTAACTAATCTACATCATCTAAATTAAATATTCAATATCCTCTATACTGTCACTAGTCACTACATCAATTTATTAAAAGAATTATAAACAAACACATATCATTGCCTAAATTAAATATTCAATTCCAAGTAAGGCTTTCTTGTGCTCACTCTTCACATGCAGCAAAACCATTTGACATATTTGACTGAACCAGGTCTTTCATTGTTCAACAAAATAAGAGAGCAAATAAAATATTCACAATTTAATCAATACGATAATATAGATTGAATTATTTTGATCCATGCAAGTTGCACTCATCATCTACATATCTTTAACATTTAAAAAATTGAAAAACATATCATTCTTCCGGTGCTCACTAATCCTATCTTCCAAATAATAAAAATTGCATTTATCTTGCAGAGTGATGCTAAAAGTAAACTTTGGTTGTAGAGTTTGTAGATCTTCTGCATAGCGTGGAGCACACAAGTTTCTTTGTTTATACGGATGTCGTCATTTCTTTGTTAACGAAGGCATAGTCGCTGCAGCGCTCTCCTTCTTGCAACATTGCATATAAATTTCTTACCAGAAAATAAACCAGAGCTCTTGCACGGTGTGAAGGATAGAGAAGTGTGAATTGAAAAATAAAAGCTTTTGCAAGACTCTTGAGTGATTTCTTTTGTCAATGGAAAAACGTTTTCTTTTTTACATTCAGGCAGACGACGTTTCATCTTCAACTTTTGTGCTGAACTGCCGATACCTACTTTCACATCGGACATCTTGGAGCAAAAGATGGACGAATCAATCGGGATGACGTATAAACGGGCATTTTTCAACCTAAAACACCATCTACATCCATACAGTATTGATGCGGTCGACTTGAATCGGCTTTTGGAGAAGACGGACAGTACGGCGTTTAAACCGTCGTTCCATTCTGTATTTCACAACCATGGAAACTAGTAAAATAAGGAGGAGACTATTCATTACCTTACTTTTCACTTAAGAAATCAAAATATCTTCATCTTTTCTCCCTCCTCTCTCCTACTGCCAAGTTCCTCTCTTCACCAGCTCTTTTTTTTTCATCCTCAAGCTCTTCAAGGTAGTACTCATCCTTACTTAGCCAAACAAACACCAAAGTACAAGTTTAAGCCTTAAATCACCTTTTTCTTCATCTTTTAGCAAGGAAGTTGGCCTCTCTTCATCTCCTTGCTTCTCAACTGTCAAGGTCAGATATTTTTCAAGGTAAAACCGTGGTGTTTCAAGGGTAAAGGCTACCCATCTTAAAATCAAGCTTAAGGTAAGAAAATAAGGCTTAAAGTACATTTTTCCTTTCTTTCATGTGTTGTCCGAATCCATGGCTGATTTGGCTCCCTTTTCTTCATCTTTTCTGGTGTTTGCCAAGCTTCAATCATCCCCTTGATCCTTGCAAAGTCTTTGGGCAGAAAACTTCTTAAGGAGTGATTAAGGTAAAAAAAAAATCAATTTCTAGCACTTTTGAGCTAGTTCTTTCAATTTGACTTTGTTTAAGCCTTGAACCTTGTTCTTTTCTTATCCTTGTCATCACCGAAATGTGAAGCCTTCAAAGCCTGGTAAGATTGCCTTGTTCAATTGCTAAAATCAAGTAGAAAATCAATTTAAGACAAGGTAAACATTTACCTAAGTTTAAGAGCTTATAGCCTATGGTTTAAGCTTTGATTTAGTAAAACAAATTCAGCCTAAACCCTTGTGTGAATTAGGGAATAGAGTTTCAAGTTTGGAGTGGTGGAATCAAGTGGTTGAGCTTAAGGTTAATATTACATTCTTAATGCTCCTATTGATTATTTCTAAGTCATTTAATGTTGGTATTTAATTAATGCCGAGTTCAATGGCTGTCAAATGGGTCATTTTGACCTAGGAATGAGTATAAACCAACATACTAACCTTGAGCTAAGTTTAACTAGTGATTAATGAGCTAGAACACATTATAATGACTTAAGGATTAAGTTATGTTAGGAGCCTATTATGGCCTAGATCCCTAAGATAAAAATGTCATATTTGGAGCTAATAATGTGTAGGAAACTGCCGTATAACATTTGGATGTGTTAAGCGGTGGATAAGTGACTTAAATGTACAAATATTAAGTTATAAGGGCTAAAATGCAATTTTTAGAAACCTTGGGGTATAAAATGAATTATGGCCGAGAGAGTGTTGTGTAATATGATCCATAATGACCTAAGTGAGTATATAAACTTTTATTATAACATTTGGTTAAGTTAGCTAAGTGTTAAGGATCAAAATTACAAGTTTATAAAGATTATGTGGTAGAAATGTAATTTCCAAAAGTATTGGGGTATCTACCATAAAGCCGAGATTGAAATGTGTAATTTATTACTTTTAAATCTTATGCTAAAGTTTAAATTACAGCCATATGTTTAGGTTAGTATATTATAGGGTTTTTGTAACATAAATGCTAAAAATATCATAGGTTATAAATCTGGTACAAATATAGTAAGTTTTGGGTTCCATGGGTGATTTAGGATATTTGGAGGGCTTAGGAAAAATATCTAAGTCATAAGGAAGTGTTTGGTACATCCAAGTTCAAAGAATTACAACTCTATTAAGGATTTAATAAATTTTGGACTAAAGATGGGTTGTAAAATGAAAAGAAAATAAAATGTGGCATGTCAGACTGTAATTAAGCCGGAAGTATAGGCTTTGTTTGGTTAGGAATGAGAAAATATAAAGTTAAGGAATTTTAGGGCAAATTGTAAATTCTAGAAAGTTTGCGGCCCAAACCGTAAATATTATAAGTTCTGGGTACTTGAGATAAATAGAGGTTGAATGTAGTATGGTCAAAGTGTTGACCAAATCTGTGGGTTAAATATTGAAACTTAGGATTCAATATGAATTGTAACATAAAATGTAAAGAATATAAAGTTTTGGGGTGAATTTATAATTAAGGAAAATATGGGTGAAGACCAAATGGAGATGGGGTTTGTGTGGTAATTTCAGAAAAGGAGGAGGAGTATGGGATTTAATAAATAAAGGAGTTAAACTATAGGTTAAATGAGAATGATACATACTTGTAAAAGTTGTAAAACTTATGGGGTCAAAGTATAATTATGGGAAAATATTGGTGTTGGCCGAAAATTAGGAAGTGGCCTATTGGTAATTACTGAAAGTATAAGGAGGGGTTTGGAGTTTATTAAACTAAAGGTTAAAATCATAAGATAAAGTGTAATTAGTGGTAAGTTGTAAGGTTTGAAAATAAGTGTGGTTAAAATGCAAATAACCGAAAGTTAAGGGATGGAATCTGAATTCAAATAGCAAAGGGTCTGTTTGGATATTTGGAAGAAATTAGAAGTGAAATTTTGGTATAAATGGCTAAGGAATGAAAACTATAGGTTATACAAGTATTAGGAATTTAATTGTAAACAATTTATTACATTTGGGGTTATGTTGTAATAAACAAAAATATTGGGAGAGTAATCATGCTATGCGTGACATTTGAGGAATATTAAGGATATATCAAAGTTTCTATGACATTAAGAGTAAGGGAAACATATAATATACATAACATATGTATAAGTACAAGGATAGTTGTATATATTATGGATTACAATATATGTATGGGTTATATTATATATAGGAGGATGATGATATAATATATTGTGGTAATAGGCATTGTAAAAGACTAAATTTATATATATATATATGTAGCACATATGTATATAATACATGAACATATGATATTAACGTAATATAATAACAAGGATTATAATAGCATACACTAATGAAGAAGATTATTGTATAAGTGGATATATATAAGTTGGAGGAATGAATGAAAGAGACTAATAAGTAGGTATATTCATGGCCTAAGGTTATAAATCATCAATACTAAGATTTCATGGATTAAGGTACATTAAATAATACCTTAAGTGTAACATAGTCATAAAATAAGAGTTGACAATGATTGAAAGATAATCTTGTAACTCGCGAGAATAACGATATAAAACGCTAAACCGTTTTACAAATACGTTTAGACGTTATACGAGAGCGGTATTCGTATTTTAGGAGTGGAATAGACAAGACGTCTATCGGGACTAGACGAGTGGCGTCTACGGTGTACGGTATGAATTTTTGCAGCTTGTTTGCTACCGAGTCACATCGACTTGAGTGCTATTTGTTGAATGTGAAAATGATTAAGATAATTGCATGGAAATTGTACTGTTTACGTTTTATGTATTATTATCCGTGTGTTATACCCAAAATTTACCCCCCCCCCCAAGAGAGTCTCTACAAATAGGCTAGTTTGGTCAAGTAGTGAGGGTTCCCAGTTCGATCGGCACATTTCAGAGTACTAGGGACAACTTAGTCATCTTCAGGGGCATTTTCATAATTTTTTAAGGCATCTAAGCCCCCTATGGGCTTTCTCTCTCCTCAAAAGAAGGGTTAAATCAATTCAAAATTCTTTGAAATTTTAATTCATGATAGAGGATGACATTTGGGGCATAATGGAGTTGGAATTTTGATTTTCCGAATTTCCAATAATTTTCTAGCAATTTCTGATTGAATCTGACGAGAAATTGAATTTAAAAATATTTCAATATCCAAAAAATTCGATTCCACTTTGGAAAAATCAGAAATATCATCCTTTACCCATGTTCAAAATTTCATAGTCAAATTCCTTTTGGAAGCCCTTGAGCTAAAACGTGCGTAAATCTCGGTTTTTACCGGATTTTTCTATCTTTAAGGAAGCCTATATAAGGAACCTTATCCCTTGATCAAATCAGAACTCCAAGAGCCCTAGGAAATCAGAAAACTTAGCCATCATAAGTCCCCCACGTTTTTACACATCCAAGCACCGAAATCACATAAAAAACCCCCCGAAATCACCTCCTAAACACATTTTTCAACTCCCAACACTTCAACCATCATCATACATCAACCAAACCACCTCCAAAACGTGAAGAACATCATCAACAATCAACAACCAGAAGCTCGGGTCGAACTCAATCTGGAACCGGTATCATCGGAGCCTCCAAAGAATCCCGACGTGAAGAAGCACCTCAAATCCGAAGGTAAAACAGGTAGGAATCTTATCTTTCTAACTCCCCATGACCTTTCTGACTTTCCATTGAAATTTGGGTTGGAACCGACTCTTTCCGGCTTCTGTATAGTTGTTCGTTTTCGTTTCCGCCCTTTAACTTGTTTGCTAAGTTTCGTCATTATTCTGACTTCAAATTAAAATCTTATGATTACTAACGTATTGTACATCTTTCAGCTACACGTACATAAATTTTGAGCCGAAAACACCTTCGGGAACCGCCAGAAAACCCCTGTCCGTGGGTGGTCTGTGACCGCGGACCTATGGTCCAGGACCACGGACGGGTTGTCCGTGGCCACGGACACCCACGGATGGCGGCGGATTTTAATTTTTCAAAAACTTAGGTTTTTTCTAAACAATGTCCGGGCCCACGGACATCATGTCCTTGGCCCCGAACTTTTCAAATTTTTGTTTTCCGTTTAATTTGACTTTTATTTCCACATAGATTAACTAGGGTCCGTGGGTACGGACATTAGGTCCGTAGCCTCAGACGGAAACAAAATTTGACCTAATTCTGTCTCTGAAACCCTAGTTTAGGTATTTTTAATTTCCACTTTTATTTTCTGTCAAAAAATGCTAAAAAAATAAAAAAAAAAACAGAAGCTCACGCACTTAGGTTAAAACGACTCCGTAATAAGCCGTAATTAAACTAAGTAGAGGAAAAACGACTTCTAGGGGTAATGAAAGTAATTGAACCCTTAAATAAGTTAAATATCAAGCCCCCGAACCCGAACTCTCCTTTCCTAATTTGATCTAGGTTAAAATTAGGTGGCGACTCATAATAGGTTCCGGTGAGCTAACTTAGGATTTAATAATTAATGTTTTATGACATAGTTATTAAGCTTAGGTTATAAGTGGACCTAGAACCCGACCAGATCCTAATCAACTCTAATCAACCTAGGATAGGGTTTAAAAATCGAGGCTCACACTGTGCCTAACTGGAACTTCTATTATGTGAACTACTAACTACATGTTAGTGTAGCTATGAATTACACAAACGATACATACGATATCAAGTAAAGTTCCAAGAGGATTATGAGTACGTTTTTACGTAACGAGAACTTGTACACAAGCTTCTCACTAATTTCCCTAATATATAGTCGACATCCGAGATAGCGGTGTTCGACTTATCACTCTAGAAGTAGGAAGATTGGTCCAATATGGATTCTAAAGAGTGTGTTCTACCAGGGGATAGTGAGAAGTGCAGGAAGTTATGGCCATGCATGCTAAGTTTATGGGGTCGTTATCTGTATCATATCGACTTCCTTTTTAAATGTACGTCTTTCATTAACGGTGGCTGTAGGGGAAGTTGTATACTCGCCCACCGAGTTTAAATGTACTCGATTAAATGTACGTCTTTCATTGACGGTGGTTGTGGGGGATGTTGTATACTAGCCCACCGGGTTTAAAAGTACCCGATTAAATGTATGTCATTCTCGACGGTGGTTAAGGGAGTTTATTATACTCACTGTTGGGTTTAAAAGTACCCGGTTTGTACATATACGAGAGTCTTAATCTCGTCTATTAGGGTTTATTCATACCCGACTCAATATACGTCACAACGATGATGGTTTGTTAGAAAGTTTCGTTACTCTTCCAACAGGGTTTAAATGTACCATAGATAAGCTAAGATATTGACTAAGGATGTGGCAATCCCATTGTGTGGATTGTCCACAATAAGTAACTAAGGTCTATAGTGAGAATCCAAAATAATCTCAAGGCCAAGAAATGAACAAAAAACTAACTCGTTATATTAACATCTCGAATCTGTCGGGTTAAGTTATTATGTTTTATTGGATGTGTGTTATACATGTTGCGTGATGAGTGTTTACAGTATTTATATATTGCTGAAACAAATCAATTGCATGTTAACGACCAAGTAGTCGTGTGTGGCCCTGTAGCTTGCGGGCTGCACGTTTTTGTATTCAGCAGTTGTGCTGAGCCCATTTGGCCTAATATTATTTCAGGTACCGGATGGAGTTATGACCCGACCGAGAGTAGGTGGGGTAGATTTTGGACAGGGAGTATTTTTTTATTTGTTATTACCTCGGTTAAAACTTTATACACTTATGTACATTGTAATAAGTCGGAAACAAACTTATATTTTGGATTTGGACTAGTAAACTCAGTATGTATTTATTTGGAGTTTAAGTTGGTCAAGTATTTATTTTGTCAGGCCATTACAGTGGAGTTTAGTAAGGCCTTGTTAGTCATGTGGGTAACTAATGGCGGTAACACCGGATTGTTATATTGTCTGCTGCGATTACAGTTAAGCTAAGCGTTGTTAATTACCATTAATTGTGTATTACAAGTTGGGGTATTACAATTGGTTTTCCGGTTCCTAATGGACCCAAAGACACGAGTTTAATTCATAGCTTTGAAGGATACGTCACACTAGACATTTGGAGAGGGAAGGTATGATTTTATCACTTACTTATAGTTTTATTCTTTAATAGTTTTAAATTAGAAATAAAAAAGGTCACTAAATGATAGATGGTCATTGAATGTAGGTGTGTGGTTGCTTAATTTTTAAGAGCATATCAGGGTTATTGGATAATGATCAGCGAAAGACTTACCGCAAGGATTCATTTCTGTGGTTGTTAAGCGCAATGGCTTCTCTCATGTACACGGTCTGGATTACAGGTACTTTGATTTGTCATTGGTTTTGGCAATTGTCAAAAGTTGGCAACCAAACACAAACAGTTTCCACATGCCGTTCGGGGAGATGACTATCACCTTACACGATGTCTATCATATTCTTCATCTACCCATTTTTGGTCATTATTCGGAGGACGAGATTGTAGTTGTACCAGAGAATCAGGAGAAGGCCATAGATGCTCTTGTGGAGTTGTTCGGGTTTGAGTCCCGTGATGAGCTAAAGAGACAAAGGTTCTATGGAAAGAGGGCGATCCCTTTCAGTTGTTTGAAGGACTAATATGGTAGTCATAAAAACACATATGACCAAGTTGCCAGAGCATATCCTTTGTATCTCATAGGTCACATGATTTTCTCTGACAAGGGTAATAATCGAGTGCAGCTACATTATCATATTTGTATTGACGGCTTGGAATTGCCACCAGAGCTGATACAAAGACGATATGTGGATGTCTAAGATTACTACAGGTATTTAACTTTAATACTCTTTTTTTTATAATGTTAGACTTTATAATTAAATATAATAAGTCATTCTTGTTACACCCCTACCGGTAATCACACAATTATCTCCTAACCCGTCTCAATTACCAACAACAATGCAGCAGAATTCAAACTACAACCGGTGGGTGATACATGTCGTTAGTCACCCACGTGACTAACAAGACCAAATCCAATACAACAACTCAATACCTTATTGGTCTGATGGATTATTATACCGAGTACTCTATACAAACGATACCTTCCATTACTTGATCAAATCTCAACCAAATACAACTTCAATCCCATACTATACAATACAACTTCAATTACATTCTATACCGAGTATCTACTACAACTCCCAAACTTATTGACCACATGTCGGTCTTACAATTCCACAATACAAATCAAATACAACGCTTCCTAAACAACTACCCATGCTCACTGGCAACCCGTCCTACACTCGAACGGTATTGGCTTCAATGTTCTGTAAATAAAAGGTGCCCCTAGGGGCTCAGCAAAATTGCTGCATATGAAATTCGCATACCCCTAGTGCTAACAGGGGTACGCCGACTACTTTGGTCGAGAACATGCGGTTCATTTTTATTCAAACAGCATGCAAAGCAACAATACATTATATATGTATATTGGCACAATCAAGGTTCAACATCGAACACAAAAACTAACACACACATCAAGAGGTTAGCTTAATGTATTCTATACTTAGGCTTAAGGGTTCTACCTCACTATACCTTAATCCGTTTTTTATTGTCTTACCCACTCTCTTGGGTTACACTTACTAAACCCTCATTTACTCAATGTCGATTCAAGTCCTACAATACTCAAACTTAATCCTCAACTCTCAATCTCTCGAGTTTCAACTCAATACTCAATACTCAACTTCTCGAGTCAATACTCAAAATACTCAATTTCTCAAATCTCAACTCAATACTCAATTCAATTTCTCAATTCAAGTTCTCAATACTCAAAGGCTTCTTTTAAGTCTTTTCCCACGAACTCCGGGCAGGGTCATACACAAGACCCACCACCGGGCTTACAAATACAAATGGAGCTATACATTTAACTATTCAAATTCTCAAATGTCTGGTTCTCTACCGGACTACTCAAATTCCAAACTCCTCTCTCGGAGTCATTTCACAATCTCATGGATTAGCCTAGAGGTATATCTCTTCGATCATCTATTAGCTTAGGGAATTCCTCAATGTCTAGTATTCTCAGATTTAAGGTTACACCCAACTTGTCGAATACTCTCATGTTCGGGACACTGTTTATTTTAGTCGGATCCTCTCGTTGGGGTTCGACTATCTTTCTAAGGGGTTTGGTGATCCCTTACCATTCTTACTCTCTCAAAGTTTATATCTTTGAACAACAATCAATCCTCTAAGTAGAGGTTACTTATATACTTCCACTATTAATTGTTTTGTGGATTAGATCAAATCGGTTCTCTAACCGTTATCGGGAGTTTACTAATCCCGTATGT
Organism: Limonium bicolor; assembly: GCA_023374045.1. Lineage (NCBI taxonomy): Eukaryota > Viridiplantae > Streptophyta > Magnoliopsida > Caryophyllales > Plumbaginaceae > Limonium > Limonium bicolor. The sequence goes on from CM041780.1 coordinate 122,098,713, forward strand.
AATGGTATGAAATATACCATGGCTAAGAAGTCACGATGTCTACCGGAAGGATCTACCAAGAGAGTCTACCGGAAGGATCTACCAAGAGGTATCTACCGTTAAGGTTGCTACCAGAGGGTTCTACCGGTAGGATTACCTCCTAAAGGTCTCAGTGGGATTACCGCCCAAAGGACCTCTACCGGTAGGATTACCGCCCAAAGGACCTCTACCTGTAGGATTACAGCCCAAAGGACCTCTACCGGTAGGATTGCCGCCTATAGGACCTCTACCGGTAGGATTATTACCAGAAGAGATAGCCGGGAGAGTTGGACCGATTCGGGAGCAGTGTCCCAGTCCGGAAAGACTATCCACAGAGAGACTGACAGTTACATTGACATAATGGTACCGCATGTATAGGGGCTAAAAGGTAAACTTGGCCATAGAAAGTCTATAAATAGAAGTTGGGGGCTCATTTGTAAGGGGACTCAAGTTAGAAAAGGGAGAACTTATCCCAAAAGCTCTCTAGTGTTGTAAACCAAAGAATGAATAATAGTTATGTCTAGAAGTGGACGTAGGCCGCATTATTGGCTGAACCACTATACATCTTGGTGTGGAGATGGAGTCAGAGGGAGCATCTTCGATACTGTTTCACCGTATACTTGCTCACGTTCTAGTGAGTTCATAGGTTTACGTTATCATTTCCTGGTTCGATAGTTTTAGTGTGTTACCACGTTTTCATTAATTCACAACATGACTTTTTCTACGAGTCTCTACTCAAACAAGACTCAACTATGAGTCGAACTATAGTACCCAATCACATCCAAGTACTTCATACACAATCACACATTTCATGAATTAAACAAACTTCATTTCAAATTGCAATCCAACAAGAAATACAATACAATACAATACAAGCACAAGCAAGTGCAAACAATCTGATTCGTGCATTTATCTTGTTAAGGTGATCACACAATCAAACAAGCACACAAATCAGAGTAACCAAGGTAGCATACGGGGCATGAGAAAATCATACCTTACACCTTGGTTTTACTTTTACCGGGTCACCTCTTGTTCCTAGAGTCTTACTCTTAAACCACTGACTACATGTCAAATGGATCTATTAATATTAAGACGTTACGGTACGTAAAGAACTACTACTCCCGTATTTACCCCGGTATCCCATTATTTCGGTTTAACTTAAGTGTACTTAATTTCTCAACTTACTCACTCACTTCCCAAACTTTGTTTATACTTCTTAGGCCCTTTAAAGGTCACCAAACAACTCCTAAACATCATCTAAAACCAATACCATTCAATCCCCCATGTTTAGAACCCTTAAAAGTACTCACGGTTGAATTCTGGGGGTGGTCCAGGACTTGGTCCGGACCCAAAGTCCCGAACCAATGTGTTTCCAAACTCTCGGCCGTTTTTTCTACCTGGTACGGGACTTGGTCCTGGACTTAAGTCCCGGACCACTCCCTGTTTTCACTCTCGGCCTCTTTTTTGATGTGGTCCGGGACTTGGTTCCCAACCTAAGTCCCGGACCCTGCTAAAAACTGTTACTTAGGTAATTTTTCAACCCCAAATCAACCCTTAATCCACCCCTAATCATTCCCTAATCTTTCCACAAGTTTCTTACATAATTAAACACCTCAAAACATGCTCCAAACCTCTCCAAATCTTTGGTTTAATCCTTGCTCAATTTCAACAATTTTTCCATTCTCATTTTCACATTTTGCACACTTGTGCATCCTAACTTCCTTTTGATAGTTTCCTACCTCTTACCAACCTTACCAAATCAATTAATGACCATTCCAATCCATTCCTAAATAAATGCATTTCTAATACCCAAGTCCAACTCTCATTTTCCTAAGTCTTGCACACTTACTCATTTCTAGAATTTCTACATATCCTTATATGCTATTTGCTACAGATTTTTACATCTTTCAAACCATTCTCCATTCACCATTTCAAGGATATTAACCCACTCTACTTAACACTACAAACACTTAGGTTCTCCTATTCACCAAGTCATCTAAAAACACTCATTTTCTACCAAAATTTTGCCATAACCTCCCCATAAACCTAACATATCCACATTCATCAATTTTTCATCTTTTCTCAATCCTAAACTAGCCACACCCTCTCAAGGGTCCTACCAGCACTAAAAGCAAATCACAATTTACCAAACCAACAATTTAAACAAAATCTCAATCTCTTGGGTCCACTTATTACATGTCAAATGGTTCTATTAATATTAAGATGTTACGGTACATAAATAATTACTACTCCCATATTTACCCCGGTATCCCGTTATTTCAGTTTAACTTAAATGTACTTAATTTCTCAACTTATTCACTCACTTCCCAACCCTTGTTTATACTTCTTATGACCTTTAAAGGTCACCAAACAACTTCTAAACATCACCTAAAACCAATACCATTCAATCCCCCATGTTTAGAACCCATAAAAGTACTCACGGTTGAATTCTGGGGGTGGTCCGGGACTTGGTCCGGACCCAAAGTCTCGGACCAATGTGTTTCCAAACTCTCGGCCGTTTTTTCTACCTGGTACGGGACTTGGTCCTGGACTTAAGTCCCGGACCACTCCCTGTTTTCACTCTCGGCCTCTTTTTTTATGTGGTCCGGGACTTGGTTCCCAACCTAAGTCCCAGACCCTGCTAAAAACTGTTACTTAGGTAATTTTTCAACCCCAAATCAACCCTTAATCCACTCCTAATCATTCCCTAATCTTTCCACAAGCTTCCTACATAATTAAACACCTCAAAACATGCTCGAAACCTTTCCAAATCTTTGGTTTAATCCTTGTTCCACTTCTTGCTCAATTTCAACAATTTTTCCATTCTCATTTTCACACTTTGCACACTTGTGCATCCTAACTTCTTTTTGATAGTTTCCTACCTCTTACCAACCTAACCAAATCAATTAATTACCATTCCAATCCATTCCTAAATAAATGCATTTCTAAAACCCAAGTCCAACTCTCATTTTCCTAAGTCTTGCACACTTACTCATTTCTAGAATTTCTACATATCCTTATATGCTATTTGCTACAGATTTTTACATCTTTCAAACCATTCTCCATTCACCATTTCAAGGCTATTAACCCACTCTACACAACACTACAAACACCTAGGTTCTCCCATTCACCAAGTCATCTAAAAACACTCATTTTCTACCAAAATTTTGCCATAACCTCCCCATAAACCTAACATATCCACATTCATCAATTTTTCATCTTTTCTCATCCTAAACTAGCCACACCCTCTCAAGGGCCCTACCAGCACTCAAAGCAAATCACAATTTACCAAACCAACAATTTAAACAAAATCTCAATCTCTTGGCTCCAAGGCCTTCAATTCAAACCAACATTTCACAAATTCCTCTTAGTCACAACAAACACAATTTTGCTCCAAATTTTATCTCATCTTTTATTTTTCCCCAACCCAAATTCTAAAACAATTAATAAAGACATTAAGGTAGTTTCTTACCTTAAATTCTCATGAGTTCCCATTTCAAGTTTTCTCCTCTCATCTTCCTCAATTTCGGTCAAATGGGCAATGGAGTTGCCAAACTCCATTCCCAACATTCAAGAGACACAAAATGAATATAATTAAACTTCTAACCCTTAGAAAAATTCTAATTCATTGAAAGAGCTTAAACACCACAAGTTAGGGTTTACCTTTGGAGTTTTCAAGAGGGGTTTTAACCCTTGAATCAAGAAGGGGTTCCACCACCATTGGAGGGTTGAGACAAAGCTCCAAAACAAGAAGATAACAAGGCATGAGAATGGGTAAAATCGGCCAGCAACAAAGATGGGGAAAAGATGAGATTTTCCTTGGAATTTTTTTACCTTAAATGGAAGAGGAGACTCCAAGCTTCAAGAATCTCTAGCTTTCTCTTCAAATGGGATATAACCATGGAGATGAAGTTCATCATTTTGAAATTTTGAAAAGAGGGAATGGAAGCTTGGTGAGGGGAGTTCAAATATGTAATTTATTTTACATTTGGAGCTTGGATGAAGCTTGTATAAGAGGAAGAAGTGAGGAAGCCATGGAAGTTGGTGGAGGAGCTCAAAATCGGCAGGTTGGGGGGGGGGGATGAAGAAGGAACTCACGGTGCGGGAAAGAAGAAAGGAAGAGATAGAAGAAGGAAATGGGAAAAATGAGAGGAGAGAGACACCTTTTTGCTTTTGTACCTTTTTTACTTTTCTATTACTTTTTCTCTTTCTTTTCTAGTTTATTAGGTGAGTGTGAGGAAGCTGATTCCCCCATAAAACCGGCCCCACATATGTATATAAGCTGGAGTGTAACACCCCATCTCGATCCAATCGTGGTTTCGCAACTTAACAACATATATATAGATGTCACAGCGGAATTCAATTCACTCCAGGACCTTGCCACGGTCTGATTGACAGAATATACCGAACATTAGTACATACAAATATTAACCAAATACATATCCTTCTTACAATCCCCTCACATCCTATACATCTTACTAACTCAAATTGTCATACGAGTGTACATGCACAACTCGTCGGCCACACTTAACCCGTAACGCTTGTACCCTATCTTACTCTCGCGACGGCCGCCTCCTGACGTTACCCTGTGTAGTAAAAACAGCCCCCAAAGGGGGTCAGCACGAATGCTGGTACGATCCTCTCATGGCCCCCAAGCTAACGTGGCTACGATGACTAATTGTCGATAGCATGGAGGTTGATTAGATGCACAACATAATAGAAAGTGCAGTAAACAGCAATCCAAATATGAACAATCAAAGTTCAGACATAATGAACGACTTAAATGTGTTCCCTTAATTAGAGAGTTAATTATTTAACTCCTTAAGTTATGTTTCCTCTTAATCTTAGTCCATCCTTATCTTACCTCAATCTTAGTCTTATCTTAGTCTTAGAAACAACCATCCTTTAAAAAGGAATGGATGTAGCTTATCTTAGTCTTATAATACAAACCATCCTTTAAAAAGGAATGGTTGCAACTTATCTCAAACCTTATCTTAATCTTAGAATACAACCACTCTTTAAATAGAAATGATTGTATCTATCTCAATGTTTATTTTTGTCGGGTCAAAAGCGACCCTAGCCAATGAGCTATTAACTCCACTGGTTGAATAAACAACTTATCTTATAATTTAGGATTTAGGTGATCCTACCGCACCATCTTAATGCCTCCTACCTTGGACTGTATGTCCAATGTAGCTGAGCCGGCAACCGACCCTAGGCAACAAGTCCGAAGACAAGTCCTTAAGCGGAAGTTGGATCTGCTTTAGATACCGACCCCCTTATTCCTTAGCATGCATGACCGGAGTCAGTCCCGGGTTCCTCACTCCCCCCTTAAGTTCCAGTTAGTAGAAGTCTCAAGACAATGTTTGTTGGTTAACCTCTTTCGGTTTATAACAAATTAATATTAGGGAGCGTTCCTTAGTCTCACTCAATTCCTTACTAAACGTTGGTTAGTAAATTCTCACGGTAAGTTGTGTTAGTTTTCAAACATCACACAACAATACAATAAACATAATGTTTCGGTTGCATGTTTTATCTTGTTTAGTGAGCACACAAAAACAAATAGCACACAAGCCGAGGGACACCTCGTTAGCAAGCAGGTCACAAGAAGAACTGTACCGTTCACCGTTGGTCGTTTCGGTTGCTTACTCTCCTCTGGAGTCCAAATTCTCAAACCCTAAAACATTCATTCAATTTTAGGTTGTTAATTACTTTTCCAATAAAGCTAACTTACTTAACTCACTTAGTCACTAATGATCCCCATCTAACACCACTTAAGTTCTTACAAACTTAACCTTAAGTGAATCGCTTCTCCTCATACCTTATACTTATTCACCCACTTAGTAGTCATTCCACCCTCCAAGCATGCCCTTAATAACTTTATAACATCAATATCCATCAATCCCCACCATTAGATATCATTTCCTAACCTTAAACAAAGTTTTTTTGGTCAAAACAACACCATGTCCGAACTTGTGTCCGAGCTTCCGCAGTTCGGACGCAAGCCGAGACTCAAAAGGGTGCAACCAGACGTATGTCCGAACATGTGTCCGAGCTTCCAAAGTTCGGACATAGATCGAGGGAAAATCACAGGAAAAATTTCAAGTGTCCGAACATCTAAGTCTGGACTGAAGTTCGGACTCTGGTCGAGACTCGGAAAATTTAAACGCAACAGGGCATGTCCGAGCTTCCAAATTCGGACGGAAGTTCGGACATGCCAGAAAACTCATCTTATATACCCTTAAACACTTATCTCATTTCTTGCCAAAATGCCCAACTCTTCCACAAGTGTCCCATTATGTCTTAATACCATATAGGCACTTAAACTCATCTTAGAACATCCTCTAAAACCTCCTTAACCATTTCCTCAATCCTTACAAGAATTCCTAACACTTGTTATTCATTTCCTTATTTTTACAACATGTAATTTTTGTCTAAAACTCTAACTATCCAAAGTGTTTCCTTCCCAATCAATATGACTTCTCCCTAAGCATTATTACATCCCATCTTTGCTTGCTAAACCTTCCAAGGTTATCTTGCATGTCCATGCACAATTCCTTTCTTTTCCTTTTGCTACTCATCAACCTAAACTCATGAACTTACCTATGCATTTCTCCCCATCTTCTTAGCACCTTAACCTTGTTCTTCTTTACCTTGACTATCCTACACCCTCCTTAGACATTTCCATCTCCTTTTACTCAACTTACTCACCATTCTCATGATCACACGCTCTTTTACATTCCTAGTCATTTTCCTTGACATTTGACAACATTCTCCTTCAATCTTTACTTCCATCACCCAAGTCCACTCATTACCTTCCAACTATGACCTTATTAATCCACTACTAGCATCTTCACCACTTACACGGATATCAAAACTTCTCATTGTTATATTCCCTAGTTCATACCTAAATCATCTTAAAACATTGTACCCATTTCCTCCAAATTTTGCACAAGTCTTACCATTCCTCATACCATGACTTTGGTGTGTTCAATACACCCATCTAAACTCTAATTTCCTCATAGACAATTCTAGGTCATTCTAAACCTCCAGAACTCCTTAGTTAACTCATTTCCACTCAAATTCCTCAGAATGATCCCTAGTGATTCCTAGGGCATATTAACTCACCACCTCCACTTAAACTCTTTGTTTTCTATTCAAATTTCGCCATAGCTTCTCTAGTATTTTGTCATGCCCAAATGCATTGTTTCCTCATTTAACCAACTCACACACCTCAGATCCTTCCTCATCTTGTTTCCTCACCCAAATCAACTCATTCATAATAAACTCATTATAATGCAATAATCTTAAATTGCATAGCACTAAGGCTCTTAAATGACATGGCTCTTAGGCCCTTAAATGACATAGCTCTTAGGCCCTTAAATGACATAAATTTAAACACTGAATTTCCCACATGTAATAGCTTTCAACCTGCAATTACACCCATCAATCTCATAGTAGTTATAATGCTCTTAAAATCCACCTTAAACTTATCTTACTAACTCATTCCCATTGGCTCCTTAATCCCAAGTTCATAAGCTTGTTTAAATTCTTTTTCCTAGGTTATATAACCCATTACATAATGTAAGCTTTAAGCTACATTAGTACTTATCTAAATACCACCCCTTAAAACTTAAACCACCATTAGGTAAGCATTTTACCTTGTTTTTCCAAGCTTATCTTTACTTCCTCCTTAGACCTTCTTCTTGAATGAATCTCGGTCACTCATTAAATTTCCTTTGCCAATGTTCTAATCAATATTCAATGACTCACATGAGTGATAAACAATACACTAACCTTAAGGAATGAAAACCTAGGTTAAAAATGTGTTTTAAGGTCTTATAATGAATATTTTACCTTGAAGTCTTAAGGTAGGCTTGGATATGAATCAAGAAGGACCTCCTCTAGCCCTTGGAGAATAGAATCAAGCTAGAACAATGGATAAAAATGAAGCCCCATGAGTATTAATTTTCGGTAATGTGGAGAAATGGTGGAAACCTAACTTTTCTTACATATTCTTTACCTTAAGAGAATGGAGAAGCTAATGCACCCTCCAAGCTTATTTTCCCCCTTCAATGGCAATTTCCCATTGATTTAGGCTTCCTAATGTGATACTAATTAGTACACATGTTGATTAAGGTGTAATGATGGACATTTAGCCACTCAAAACCCATTTACAATACAATATTTCAAAATTGTGCTTTAAGACTTCTTAAAGCACATTTTATGTTTTAACTTGTTTTCAAGCTTAGTTTTCTTTGGTAATTGGTTTAAAATGACCATTAGGATATTACTAAGGTCTTAGCATGATATTTGGGTACTCACCCAAGTCTCTCCAAGCTTAGAGCACATTTTTGCCCAAATTGCCCTTAAGGCATTTTCTTGTGTTTTCCTTGGTTTAAATTGTATACCAATCTTTGTAAGGCATATTTTAGCCTTACTACATCATAATTTGATGTTTAATTAGCATACTTAGGTTTGGGGTATTTCAATCTACCCCCTTAAAAGAACTTTGTCCCCAAAGTTCCCATGCATCTTATCTTATTAGAATACATGTCTTACCTCATTCCATAGATCATATAGGTCGTACTTATGTATAATTAACCTCATTGAATCATTAGATCCACCATATGCTTATACTTAAATATCACACCACACGCTTAAGCATGTATAGCACTCAAAATTCCCTTTGTTCCTTTTGATGATTAAAACATTCACATAATTTCCAACGTATTCTCCCATGTCACCGGTCCGTAGACAATGGCTCATTCGTCCTCGTCACCATGGGCCAGAATACAAAACAACTCTGCTCTCCCCATGTCACCTGTCCGAAGACAAAGGCTCGTGCGTCCTCGACTTCATGGGCGAGACTCAGTAAAAAGGTAATCCTTTTTACGAGGTCATGTGAGGAATAATTCCTCTAATTAAAAATACAATCAACTCCAATTTCATTTTATCCTAATGCCTCTATCCTTAGCGTGATTTAATTGTGACCACTGGTAGGGAGTTTCAGGAATCTTCTAACCCTGATGTGATCAGCATCAGTGTAGAACTATCCTTCCACCCCAATTTGTGTTCGGTTTCCCTTGATCCCTAGAAAATCAAGTTCCACCTCCCACGTCATTTTCAAACATCAAATAATTCACTCATGTCCAATTTTCTATCTTTTTAGTCTTTCTAATCGTAATCAATACATCTCCAAGGTGTGGACTCAGTCCATCAATCATTCCCAGTTCATCTCTTAGTAATTACCTCAAGGCACTCATTCTTACTAAGTTCTATATCAGTCTCATACCATTTCTCACCATCTTATATCTCATAGCATTACTATCTTCTTCCTCATACTCATGTTAAATAATATCTCATAATGTTATCTTATTCTTATCTCTTAAATACTTCCACATCGACCCATAACTCATATATTCCACATTCCTTAAGTCTTCTTAATCCTCTTCCTTAATTCTCTTAACTTGTACTCACATCGGAGTTAACAAGATAGGTACTTAATATGTATGGTATTCACATCTTCTGTGCGCAATAACCATAATTTATCTCAAAATGTTTATGTAAAACATATTCTCAAATTCTTTTGTGTTATGCACACCGTAGTTCATGTACTCAGTACACAAACATACACTAAGCGGTTTTCGCTCTACCCCCCTTAAAATGGATTACGCCCACGTAATCAACATTATATCATCCTTGAACATGGGTTCAAGATGTCTAATTCTCACCAAGCATTCTAGCTTCCATGTCATCTATCTCACTTATAATTCGATCAGAGGGTCATAACTATGGTAACAGCTTAGTCTCTATATCGAGGATTCTTACGGTACTTATACCATTTTCTTAACTTAGTTTGATCTAACCTTAAAGGTACTGATTTGCTAGCTTCTGCTGCGCGACTCTGATAATCTTAGGCTCGTTTGCCTTTCTTATCCTTTTATAGTATTGTATATTCTTCTCCTGCATGCTTACATTTGTGTACTAAAGGTCTTTCAATGGACACGTGTTATCTTTATATATACACGGCTTTGATGAGTTGTAGCTCGTCTATCCAGTCTCCCTGGAGATCTAATGTTTGTATTCTTAGTGTTTTCTCAAGTGTCTAAATCGTTCTTTCCATCTGACCTTTGGTCTGAGGATGATTCTAAATCTGAGACTACTGTTTAGTGCTTATGCGCTTTACAGTTAATCTTTACATCTTAAGACATGTCCAATGTCTATACTTAACAATCCATGCTCTTCGCACTTCATAGTCCTTAATTATTTGTTCTTTGATTCATTTGTGTTGTTTATTCAACTGAATTCTTCCCTTCGGCTGTTTGTGGTAGTAGCTGCTCTTGTCTGATCTTGCGTCGTTGTCTGTGGTACGGAGTCGACTACTTCCCGTGTTCCTTACACCACTCGTCTACATGCATAGGGTACCTTACTGGCACATTACTACTTACCCGACTAACTCATGAATGAGCATGTCAGGCCTGCAAGCCCCTGTGGGGTGCAGTCGTCCCACGTCTCGTTTTAGTAAACTCATAGTGTCTGTCACACATTTAGCTATTGCTAATTATGAAGTATTCTGTTGTCAATCTCCTCTTCATCGTTCCATGATAACATTTATTATTCTTCTTGAACGTAATCAAGGGAAATCCATTTACTGTGTTCTTGGGTATTGTATGCTCTAGCTCCTTTCTGTATTCCGTATTGACTCAATTTCTTAGTAGCTTAGGTCTCTTTACATAGAGCCTCTTATCTTGTTTCTCATATTTGCTCTACTAGGAATGTACTTCCAGTTCCTTAAGGAATGGGTAGTGTGCTTCCTGTGAAATCTTACCTCACCAGGTCTAGACTACTGGCATTAATGCACAGTTCGTCTACCATCTTATGTCCTTACTTATATCGTTCTTAGCTCATAGATCTACTTGCCTCAGTGTCAATATTTGACAGCTCACACATAACGGTCGCTTTACCGCGCACCATGACTTAATCCCCTTATATAAATATTGTTCTCACGACATCTGCTACCGTGGTAGTTTGCCTTATTCTATTGCCCATTGATGGTGCAGTTACTCAATCGTTTCCATTAATATCTTATCTTATACTCAATCCCTTCTTGGTGTAAACACACTAGGGTTCTCTAATTTCGATGTATGGCGGTCACCGTACCATGTTGTAAAATAGTTATCTCTTAATATGAAGGTGTTTCGCTTCAATTTCGGTTTCATATGTAGGTCAGTATCTCTCCCGTTCTTCCATCCCTTATGATGTCATTTACCATGTAATTCAACCGGTTACTGTATAAGACATCTGTTATCACAAGCTCTACTGAGCGTTGGTCATTTGACGTGCCATTCTGTGCACTCACCATGTTTGTCTCTAACGATTACTGACTCTTACATCCTGGGTGTTGGATATGAGGTCAATCTCTGTGGTCTTCCTTATTACTCAAGTGTATCTGGTATGTTTAAAGGTAGACTCAAGGTTTACATTTTCCATTCTCTAATAAAAGCGTATTGCATCTCTAATAAGTGAAAGCCCTTTTTGAGGGGTTCGTTCCCACTCATGGCCTCACAACAAGGAGAGGTGTCCCCACCCTAAAAGGAATGGTTCGTTCTCCGCCCCTGTCCTTAGCATTATCCCCTTATTCTCATTGGTGCCCTTTCCTGGCAATTCTTACACAATCTAAATTATAGGTTTGTAACCGTTCACATTGTAGTTCCTTCATGGCTTGAATGAGCTCTTTTACAACTTACTGCGCCTCGGGCTCTGATGTGGTTAACATCCTTGGCTCGTAGGCTCTTAGTGCTTAACGCCTCAGTCCATTACTTGTACTCTTACTCATCCATAGGTCATCCTTACAGGTTTTTGTTTCCTTGAACACTTTCCACCGTTAGGTTAAATACTAAATGTAGTATTGGGTTTCATGGTAAGTTGCTACATCCTGCTTCCTGCTATGGAAGTTTATTCGGGTGATCTGAGTTTACTAAGTGTTTGTGACAATTATGTCATCTTCATAGACTTGTGCGTTTTTTTTCTTTTTTTTTAACAATTACGGACAAGTTCGTATTAGGCATTTGCCTTACGGTGTCCAAGTTGGATATCATTCTGTCATCTTATACTTCCATCTTCACGCCTCGTTCAACTTCCGTTGACCATGCCACTCGTTGATGATCAATCATTCTTGGGTGTTAATGAGTTAGATAAACAGTATTAACTGTCATTCATCAGTTTGTTCGGCTCGACTATGCCCGCTCTGTGGGGGTAGTCCTCTGAGCTTTCCTCTGCCGGAATTGTATGTCCTTAACCCTTGGTAGGTTATAACTTAAGTTCACTTTCCTTTGTCCCTGTTTCCGGGGTTTACTAACATATTCAACGAAGATTGTTGTTATTGGTATGCTTAACGGTCATCTCGGGAGTTTTATCCCGCTCTTCTTGGAAGATGTTATGTCAACAGTCTCAATGGTATCTTATAATACATTCCTTGTATGTTATTGCTTACATAGTGTTTGCTCGGGTCTCTGAGCGATCTCTTAGGTTTTTCCCTTCAAGGTTCGGGGTCGGTGTTCTTACCCGTACTGTTCGTTGTTGTTGTAGTAAGTTGTACCGTTGCTAATATTTATATCGTCCGGTATTCCGTCCAAGTTCAGCTCCCTGCTGACTGGTGTGTCGACTCATCTCATCATGGTCAGGCCGTTAGGCCTTTCCAAGGTTTCATCCTTCCGTTCTTATAGATTTACAGTCCGGTATTAAAATGTACTACAACTGTAGCGTTCTACTATCTCGACATGACGGCTTTCCGTGTAGCTTAACCGTGGTAGTCCTTGCTATGGCAAGTGCGCCATGCAAGATGGGTTACCGGTGCTTTGCGCATCAGTAATGGTACTTCCTCCTAATATTTTATATCTTTGGTAGTCCTCGGGACTCCTTCGATGTTCTTCAGTTTGGATAATTGACCATTTAGCAGTTTCCTTGCCGTTTTGACAGTGCTGTCACTTATCAGGGCGTTCCCACACATTTTGTCGTGGTTACTAAGTAATGGTTCTCCCTTAGGCACTACATCGTAGTCCTATTCCGGTATACAGTTTGTACGCGTTTTTATCGTTGTCTGTGCTATGTCGACCAGGTTTATAACCTTCCTCATTGTATGGGGTTTGGAGTTCCCGTTCTTAACTGGACTTCCAGTAATCTTAACTCTCATGTTATGTATTATCCCACTGTTATGCTCATTCGGACCACTGTTCGGTACTCATGTCGCTTCCCTTTTCCTTTCTATTGCACCCATAGTGCTTTTCTTATTATTGGTATGGCGGGTTATTTCGACTGCGTAGCATGTCGACCCATGTTGCCGGTAATTACTGTTCTCTTTTTGGTAGAATTCCGTTGGCAGTGCCTGTTTCACTTTTGTGCTCCATTTAAAACCTCCAAGTTCTCCGTAACTGTTGTGCAACAAGATGTTTCTCATATCGCTTAATGCTAACTAACTGCCAGATCAGGCTTTTCCCGAGTAGGAGAAGGCTTTCTTCTCTCTGGCATTTGTTCCATGTACTCAAGGTTAGGGATGTGGAGGGCGGGTCTAGGTACTATGGATATCCGGTAAACACCGGGAAGTCCTAACTAACGCACCTCTCACTATATCTCTCAACCCTTAACCCATAACTCAAACTCAACCTCAGTATTCTCCTAAGTTCGGTAATTCTTGTCTTCAGAGCGTAACTACGCTCTGATACCACTTTTTGTAACACCCCATCTCGATCCAATCGTGGTTTCGCAACTTAACAACATATATATAGATGTCACAGCGGAATTCAATACACTCCAGGACCTTGCCACGGTCTGATTGACAGAATATACCGAACATTAGTACATACAAATCTTAACCAAATACATATCCTTCTTACAATCCCCTCACATCCTATACATCTTACTAACTCAAATTGCCATACGAGTGTACATGCACAACTCGTCGGCCACACTTAACCCGTAACGCTTGTACCCCATCTTACTCTCGCGACGGCCGCCTCCTGACGTTCACCTGTGTAGTAAAAACATCCCCCAAAGGGGGTCAGCACGAATGCTGGTACAATCCTCTCATGGCCCCCAAGATAACGTGGCTACGACGACTAATTGTCGATAGCATGGAGGTTGATTAGATGCACAACATAATAGAAAGTGCAGTAAACAACAATCCAAATATGAACAATCAAAGTTCAAACATAATGAACGACTTAAATGCGTTCCCTTAATTAGAGAGTTAATTATTTAACTCCTTAAGTTATGTTTCCTCTTAATCTTAGTCCATCCTTATCTTACCTCAATCTTAGTCTTAGAAACAACCATCCTTTAAAAAGGAATGGATGTAGCTTATCTTAGTCTTATAATACAAACCATCCTTTAAAAAGGAATGATTGCAACTTATCTCAAACCTTATCTTAATCTTAGAATACAACCACTCTTTAAATAGAAATGATTGTATCTATCTCAATGTTTATTTTTGTCGGGTCAAAAGCGACCCTAGCCAATGAGCTATTAACTCCACTGGTTGAATAAACAGCTTATCTTATAATTTAGGATTTAGGTGATCCTACCGCACCATCTTAATGCCTCCTACCTTGGACTGTATGTCCAATGTAGCTGAGCCGGCAACCGACCCTAGGCAACAAGTCCGAAGACAAGTCCTTAAGTGGAAGTCGGATCTGCTTTAGATACCGACCCCCTTATTCCTTAGCATGCATGACCGGAGTCAGTCCCGGGTTCCTCACTCCCCCCTTAAGTTCCAGTTAGTAGAAGTCTCAAGACAATGTTTGTTGGTTAACCTCTTTCGGTTTATAACAAACTAATATTAGGGAGCGTTCCTTAGTCTCACTCAATTCCTTACTAAGCGTTGGTTAGTAAGTTCTCACGGTAAGTTGTGTTAGTTTTCAAACATCACACTACAATACAATAAACATAATGTTCCGGTTGCATGCTTTATCTTGTTTAGTGAGCACACAAAAACAAATAGCACACAAGCCGAGGGACACCTCGTTAGCAAGCAGGTCACAAGAAGAACTGTACTGTTCACCGTTGGTCGTTTCGGTTGCTTACTCTCCTCTGGAGTCGAAATTCTCAAACCCTAAAACATTCATTCAATTTTAGGTTGTTAATTACTTTACCAATAAAGCTAACTTACTTAACTCACTTAGTCACTAATGATCCCCATCTAACACCACTTAAGTTCTTACAAACTTAACCTTAAGTGAATCGCTTCTCTTCATACCTTATACTTATTCACCCACTTAGTAGTCATTCCACCCTCCAAGCATGCCCTTAATAACTTTATAACATCAATATCCATCAATCCCCACCATTAGATATCATTTCCTAACCTTAAACAAAGTTTTTTTGGTCAAAACAGCACCATGTCCGAACTTGTGTCCGAGCTTCCGAAGTTCGGACGCAAGCCGAGACTCAAAAGGGTGCAACCAGACATATGTTCGAACATGTGTCCGAGCTTCCAAAGTTCGGACATAGGTCGAGGGAAAATCACAGGAAAAATTTCAAGTGTCCGAACATCTAAGTCCGGACTGAAGTTTGGACTCTGGTCGAGACTCGGAAAATTTAAACGCAACAGGGCATGTCCGAGCTTCCAAATTCGGACGGAAGTTCGGACGTGCCAGAAAACTCATCTTATATACCCTTAAACACTTATCTCATTTCTTGCCAAAATGCCCAACTCTTCCACAAGTGTCCCATTATGTCTTAATACCATATAGGCACTTAAACTCACCTTAGAACATCCTCTAAAACCTCCTTAACCATTTCCTCAATCCTTACAAGAATTCCTAACACTTGTTACTCATTTCCTTATTTTTACAACATGTAATTTTTGTCTAAAACTCTAACTATCCAAAGTGTTTCCTTCCCAATCAATATGACTTCTCCCTAAGCATTATTACATCCCATCTTTGCTTGCTAAACCTTCCAAGGTTATCTTGCATGTACATGCACAATTCCTTTCTTTTCCTTTTGCTACTCATCAACCTAAACTCATGAACTTACCTATGCATTTCTCCCCATCTTCTTAGCACCTTAACCTTGTTCTTCTTTACCTTGACTCTCCTACACCCTCCTTAGACATTTCCATCTCCTTTTACTCAACTTACTCACCATTCTCATGATCACACGCTCTTTTACATTCCTAGTCATTTTCCTTGACATTTGACAACATTCTCCTTCAATCTTCACTTCCATCACCCAAGTCCTCTTATTACCTTCCAGCTATGACCTTATTAATCCACTACTAGCATCTTCACCACTTACACGGATATCAAAACTTCTCATTGTTATATTCCCTAGTTCATACCTAAATCATCTTAAAACATTGTACCCATTTCCTCCAAATTTTGCACAAGTCTTACCATTCCTCATACCATGACTTTGGTGTGTTCAATACACCCATCTAAACTCTAATTTCCTCATAGACAATTCTAGGTCATTCTAAACCTCCAGAACTCCTTAGTTAACTCATTTCCACTCAAATTCCTCAGAATGATCCCTAGTGAATCCTAGGGCATATTAACTCACCACCTTCACTTAAACTCTTTGTTTTCTATTCAAATTTCGCCATAGCTTCTCTAGTATTTTATCATGCCCAAATGCATTGTTTCCTCATTTAACCAACTCACACACCTCAAATCCTTCCTCATCTTGTTTCCTCACCCAAATCAACTCATTCATAATAAACTCAATATAATGCAATAATCTTAAATTGCATAGCACTAAGGCTCTTAAATGACATGGCTCTTAGGCCCTTAAATGACATGGCTCTTAGGCCCTTAAATGACATAAATTTAAACACTGAATTTCCCACATGTAATAGCTTTCAACCAGCAATTACACCCATCAATCTCATAGTAGTTATAATGCTCTTAAAATCCACCTTAAACTTATCTTACTAACTCATTCCCATTGGCTCCTTAATCCCAAGTTCATAAGCTTGTTTAAATTCTTTTTCCTAGGTTATATAACCCATTACATAATGTAATCTTTAAGCTACATTAGTACTTATCTAAATACCACCCCTGAAAACTTAAACCACCATTAGGTAAGCATTTTACCTTGTTTTTCCAAGCTTATCTTTACTTCCTCCTTAGACATTCTTCTTGAATGAATCTCGGCCACTCATTAAATTTCCTTTGCCAATGTTCTAATCAATATTCAATGACTCACATGAGTGCTAAACAATACACTAACCTTAAGGAATGAAAACCTAGGTTAAAAATGTGTTTTAAGGTCTTATAATGAATATTTTACCTTGAAGTCTTAAGGTATGCTTGGATATAAATCAAGAAGGACCTCCTCTAGCCCTTGGAGAATAGAATCAAGCTAGAACAATGGATAAAAATGAAGCCCCATGAGTAGTAATTTTCGGTAATGTGGAGAAATGGTGGAAACCTAACTTTTCTTACATATTCTTTACCTTAAGAGAATGGAGAAGCTAATGCACCCTCCAAGCTTATATTTCCCCCTTCAATGGCAATTTCCCAATGATTTAGGCTTCCTAATGTGATACTAATTAGTACACATGTTGATAAAGGTGTAATGATGGACATTTAGCCACTCAAAACCCATTTACAAGACAATTTTTTAAAAATGCGCTTTAAGACTTCTTAAAGCACATTTTGTGTTTTAACTTGTTTTCAAGCTTAGTTTTCTTTGGTAATTGGTTTAAAATGACCATTAGGATATTACTAAGGTCTTAGCATGATATTTGGGTACTCACCCAAGTCTCTTCAAGCTTAGAGCACATTTTTGCCCAAATTGCCCTTAAGGCATTTTATTATGTTTTCCTTGGTTTAAATTGTCTACCAATCTTTCTAGGCAGATGTTAGCCTTGGATTTTTATTTTTTTCCTTACTACATCATAATTTGATGTTTAATTAGCATACTTAGGTTTGGGTATTCATGGAGCGTTTTTCGTCTTTTATAGAAAACGCTCGTTAATTTACCCGGTTTTAGCACTATTCACTAACTGGGCCCGTTTTCCGGATTTTTCTTATTTCTTTAATTTTAATGGTTCTTTAGCCAAAAACTTGTTGTGAAAAACAATGTTGAAACTATCTTGCTAACTATGGGCAGTGAACCCAATCATTGTAGTACAACAAGGTCGTATCCACAGGGACTTCGTAACTATCTAGCTACTTATAAGCTTAGTAAATATGCAAGAGGATATATACAAAAGTGCATAAATGTAAATTAGGGGTTTTGGGTTTTTGAGTTGTAATTGGAGAAATAAAGAAAAGTAATAAACACTAGACTAACTATCTAGGATAGGAATAGCTCGGGATGGATATTTGCACCCGTCCTCCCCTTACTACCGATTATCCAAGACACTCGACTCCAACCCTAAACAGACGAGAGAGAGGCGAAAATAGAAGAGAAAAGAAGAGGAGAAAAAAAAGAGAAGAAAGGAGGAAGAAGAAAGTGAAGATTTCTACCTCCATTGAAGCTTGGGAGCTCCTCTAATGGTTAATTCTTCCTTCTCCTTGCTCTTTCCTTCAGCTATGTCTGAGTAGTTCCATTTGTATCCTAGGATGAGGGTTTGAACCCATTTTACTCATTGAATGCTAGAAACCTAACTCATTACTTACTCTCGTTTTATTCCCTTCAATATCAATTAATGCACTAAACTGATCTCTTATTGCATTTATGGTGGTTTCATTCAATATTTGAGCTTGAGTTTGGAACTAGACCAAGAAGGGAGTAAACCCTAACTTTTGCTTTCTTGATTTTGGAAGTGAATGCTTGGGGCTATTGTTTAAGAGTGTTTGCTTGATGCTATTTGATGACTTGAACCTCCTTTAATTAAGGGGTTTGATTATTTAGGTAAGGATTGGATTTCCCATGATTTGGGGATTCATGAGCTAAACTCTAATAGGCACTGAGATGATGAGTTATGGTTTTGAAGTTCTTTGAGTAAATTAGGTGATTCCCAATATCCTAGGGTACTCTCCCCATCCATTCCATACCCAAACATTTTACTGTTATTTCGCACTTAACTATTATACCGAAGCTTGGGATTTAGAAACCAATTTCCTTGTGGATACGACACTTGTTTTATTAAAATGAATTGGGTGCACTTGCCTCTATTAATATTTAATTATAGTTATTTGGTTGACTATAATTTTTACGGGTTCATTTGACCACTCAAAGTCACGTTTTCGGGTTTTCTCGAAAAACGTGCGCTAAAGCTTTATTAGCATTTTTAATTCATTTTATGGATCCGTTTTCTTCGGGAATTGTTCCCGTATATCAATTAGGCGTTATTAAGCCTTGTAAATTCATCTAAGACCCTTGTCAAGGTAGTATTCCTCATAACGCTCATTTTAGTGTTTTTTCGCTTTTTAAGCGTTTTCTCATTTCTTTTGGATTTATTTTCTTTACAAAATTTCATTAGGCACTAATAGGCCCTCAATTATCATATTAGAGTAATTTAATCACCCTAATTAAGTTTGAGGTATTTCAATTCTAATTATTTTTAATACATTGTTTTAGGCATGGATATACTGTTAATTCAATAAGTTTGCTAAGACTACTTCTCTCGCCCCTGACACTCCGCATGCACAAAGATGGAAGACGAGGACGAAGAAGCATCTACTGAGGTAAATAAACAATTGGTTGTATTTTATCCATTATGTTATAAGGAATCATGTCATTTAATTAATATATTTTTGTTTAAGATATAACATAAATACAATTATTCATCACGTAAATTGGACACCATTTGGTGTAGATGGTTGTGAAATAGAAGATAAGAGGTCTAGCTGGGACGGTGTAGTGTGTACTCCAGTTTGTTGACATATCTAAGCTATATATGCCAGATAGGATGCTTACAACAGTTTGACTGCAGCCAGTGTGTGCTGGTAGACCATATTGGCCTTCTAGTCATCCTTGGTAGTGCATTGATGACTATTTGAGGTGGTAACATAGACGTACACACAAGGTGATTAGACCACCACCAGGTGCTTGGACAGAGGACAATGAGACATGCCTAGAGCAGCGAGCTGTAAGTAAAACAAAGTTTTTAGTTATAACTATTCTTTTATTGCAACTACGAATTAACATTGCAATTTTTTATTGTGAGATAGAGATATTATCATACTTATGTGGCAAGTTGGAATCCTGGCATGCAAGGCCATATCGAAGGGGGTGGCTACAAAATATTAGTGATGAAGACTCTTTGAGGATGGAGAAAGATCTTGAGGAGGCATTCTCCTTAATTCAAATAGCTCATATCATAAAGAATCGAATGGGCAAGAGTACTGGACCGTCTACAAGCAGGGGTAGTTAGATATTATACTAATTTAGGTTTAAAACTTTTTTAACGATAGTTATCTGTAAATATTAGTTTAAATTCTCATGTTTTTTGGTTTTATGATTAGGAAAGTAAAACTAACAATGTTAAATGGTGTTTTAGTTTTCATGTATGAAATTATTCGGTTGCTAACAACCTTAAACTCTATAACCACAAACTTTAATATATTAGATATTAAGTTCAACGCATAATATTCATGATGTCTTTGAAATTGTTGTTTGAATAAATTCGTCATTAAAAGATCTAAAATATCGATGGTTGTGATGGGCAACCAAAATCTATATGCGAAGTAGTTACTCTTCCATGTGGATGTCCCTAGATATCTCGGTCCACATTTCATTTTGTGTCTGTTACATTAATAAAAAGACATTAAAAACTATATAACCAGAAAAGTATTATTTATTAAAAATATGAATGTACATACCTTAAATGGAAGATTTCATCCATCAACAGAAGGGTCATGAACTTGGTACCATAATGGGCTAAGAGGAGGAAGTGGAGTCTCACCATCTATATGAACTCTCATAATATGATTGCAATCATGTATCAATAATGAGTACAACAATCCCTTCATGCTGGTGTTATGTCTTAGTGGTAGAGATGTCCAAGAATGAATACAACTATAAGCACTTTTAAAATGTACGAAAGCGACATTGAACCGAGTTGCAATGAGATCAGTCAACTTCGTGGCCATCCAATGGTCATTTGGTGTTGGGGTATCCAAACCAGTCACACTGATAGATTAGTTGCTCGTACATAACATCATTTAATGTGCTCTTTCACCATGAAATATTGTTTGGTGTACCCCTCAATCCTAAACACAATGAAGATTAAACTTTTTCCGATCATCTTGACTTCCAAATCTCCACTCCGCAATGACACGAAAACCATCGTTACATCAGGAACAACATCCTTAAACCTAGTAAATAATCAAAATATTTGGTAACCATTAAAACTCAACCAATAAGAAAATTCATCCATGCCCGCCCAATCAAGAAGTCCACCAGTGGTACCCTTTTTTACCTATTTTTATCATACCTCTTATCCATATGTTCATGGTAGGACTTTTCATGAAGTTGATGTTATTTTAGCTTTGGTCTACCTCTTGGCTGAATGATATTTGGCTCATCCAAGTGACATGTCGCTTCAAGATACACAATTGGGTACCAACTATTCATGCATCTTTTTGTCTACACTGGATCTTATCTTTGTATCACATGATCATACATTTCCTTCGATTTTGATTCATTCTCATCCACCTCAGATATAAATTCTTGTCCCTCAATAGTTTCATCCATACCCAACGTTCTCCATAATGGGTGGAAGTTTGCCAATGGAATCATATCCATACGCTCAATAAACTCATACATAACTTGAGCACAAGGAAGACCATAATTCAGAACATGAGAACATCCACAAATTTCTTGATTGATACCAAACACCTTACCATGTTTAAGCTCACTATGCAACAAACTAAAACACTTCCGAGTCACGTGTCCACACAGACTTGTAAAAGCTATGCGCTTGTCATCATACACAAATTTAAACTGTGAAGTCTCCATATCCTTTAAACTCTATATGCCGAGACTCAAGAAATGCATGAATTTGGATAACAGTTGTATCCATTCGTGTCGTTGATGTATGGATCCATTGCTTCAATGCCGCATGAAAGCTCTCTGCCCTACATTAAAAGTGTCATAAAATAGTTAGAAAATAACAAAATAAAGAAAATAGTATAGGGTTTGATATTAAACACTAATATGTTAATAATGACAAAATATAAGTTACACAAAATTCAAAATTACCTGTTGGTACTAGTGTTTCCAAAAGAGGACAATGCTTCACATAACACTCAACAAACTTCTGAGGAAATATTATCCAAGTGGTGCGCAAGTAGTATAGAAATGTTGGAACATTTTGATATCTCTTTGCCATTTTTCCAAGCATCTTCTCAAAATCCTCCTTTTTTTGCATAAACCACTCTTCTCCACAATGCAGAAACCTATTAACCAAACCAATATTCTTGAAAAAGCTTTTGGCAGAAGCCTCCACATTCTTATTGATATTCCATCTATAAAGCAAGTGATGTGTTTCTGGAAGGACGTTGGTTAACGCTTTCATAAGACTTAACTCTCGGCTAATAATAATAACTAAAGGATGTTCGATCATTAAACACTTCAAATTACAGAGGATCCATGAATAGATTTGCTCACTTTCTTCTTTTACAAATGCAAAAGCAATGTTGAAGTTCTTCCCACCAGATGTCATTCCAACCAGCTTAGTTAAAGGTGCCTTATAAATATTCGCCTTGAACGTGTTGTCAATGATGATGATGATATGTGGGAATGAATGAAAAAGTTCGACTGGAAAAAGGATACGTAAACATAAAATATTCCAACTTTGTAATATCATCCACAATGGCTTCGTTCCCAGGTGGTAGTATGATGTTTGTTTTGTGGCATTTCTTATTTTGGCAGTTTTGGCAAAAATGCCAAATACCTCCTTTGACTGTTCGGTGAAGGCAGTCTCCTAGGGCTGGCTTTTATGTCCGCTGTTTCTTGCTGAAGTCCTTCACGCCGCATCTCATCTTATACCTCTGGTCTCCTGTGTCGACCTTTGTTGTCGATTTGCATTGTATGTAAAAGCCCGAAGCTGGCCGGGCGTCTCATCTTCTACCTCCGTTCTCCTTTCTTTTCTTGTGCTACTTCCGTTTTTAGGTTTTTGGTCTCGATTCGCCGGCTCAGCGCACACAGATAAGTGAAGCGTTGTGCACTTCGTTTCTTCCCCTTCTCCTTTATCTTCTACCTCCAACGCTCACCGGTGGATCAATGGCTTCACCAGTTCTTCTCTGAAAACTTTCTCCCCGAATCTCCTTCGACATCTTCGTTGATATTTGTTTTCAACCTGCCTTTCGAGCTTGGTAAGTTGCACACCTTCGGATTTGCTACTGATTTGAGAAGAAAAATCTAGGGTTTACACCCTAAAAGCTTGTTGGATTCATATGTTGCCCGCCTGTTTCGGGTGTGGTTGTTTATTTTCTGATCCGCTTCACTTGCTTGGTTTGTTTAGTTCTCTGGTCGGTTCATGCGCTGCCCCTGGTACTCCTTCTTTCGCTTCGGTCGTGCCATCATCTTCTCCAAGGTACCCGCTCACCATTTACGGCATTTACTGTGTATGCATGTGTTTGAACATCCCATGCTCTGCTTTGCGGCTTTGAATTTGTCCTGAAATTGTTCCCGTACATTTGTTTAGTGATGGAACTTCTCTGGTTGAGATTTGCTGGTTGAATAATTAGATTGTTTGACCGTGATGAAATTTTTTTGGGGCGTAATATGACCCTTCTGGATCGATTCTGGAATTTGCGGTTATTTGGGTTTAATTTGGTTGGAGCATTTCTTCTGGAATGATTCTGGAATTTGTGGTTGAATGTGGTTGGAGCATTCTTCATGCTTATCAGGTTCGACCGTGTCTGAAATTGTTGATTATGGTTCGACCGTGTTTGAAATTGTTGATTATGGTTCGACCGTGTCTCTTCTGTGATGGTTCGACGCTGAATTATGGTTGATGTTATGTGACTTTACTTGGCTTTTCTGGCTGGAACTTGAACAAACTGGTGGTATTAGCTGGTTTAATTACCGCATCTGTTTGGAAAATCAATTGTTGTCTCCTTTTTTATTAGTTTCGTTCTAATTAGACGGTCATTATCCAGGAACTTAAAATCATGTTGAGATTATTAAAATTGCCCACAAAATTGTGGACAAGTGTATGACACCCGTCATTTGTCTTAGATTGGAACACGTGCTTATAACGGCCGCCCCTCCTTAGGATGTACCCGAACACCTTGGCCCGATTAAGAAAAATTTGATACCAACAGATACTATATCAAGGGTCGTCCTACTGTGGTAGATGCGGTAGTTATAGGTACAGTAGTTCCTTAATTTGGCAAGTGGACGTTGAATGTCTACACTTGTCTGCTCAGCGATGATGAGGGCAAACACACTCTAAGCTGAAAGTCCCGAATAATAAAACAAAGTGATGACGAGGACAAAATTACTTCGAGCTTAATTGGCAGAACAATATCATTTATGATTAGTTGATGGTCGGTGACGAGATGAAGCAAACAAACGACATCGAGAGTACTCTATTGATCTGGAAAGAAGACGCAACAATGATGGAGCAGTGGCGGACAACTATCAATTAGGATTTTAACAGATATTAGTAGTACGACTTTATTGATTTGTTGTACAAATTCAAACTAAGTAAAAGTACATTCGTTGTTATAATGTTGTATTACTTACAACTGTGTTTCGAAATTAACAAATTTCTAATGAAAATGTTCCGCACATGTTAATATTTAAATTGTCCAAGATTAATTGACCAAACAACAGTGGTAGTTGATGCTAAATTAAATTCCAATTTTATATAATTATAGATGGCCACTGAACAACGCAAAAAAAAAACAGCTAAGGGAAAGAAGGGAAAGGAAATAGTTGATGGTGAAGGCAATCGTACCAATGTCACGTGGGTGTGAGAGATAATGAATTGAGTGAAAATGATTAATATCAACATTACCGTAATGAAGAGAATGAATACCGTGCATTTATAAATCTTAATGTAAATGTTAACAAAAATTGATTGTAATAAAAATTTGTTGTTTTTGTGATAAATAAATTATGTAAATATTAATCCGTATATTTGCTAGTAGTTTCTTTATTTTCCTACTAACAAAAAATTGTTTGAAAATGTAATATAAAATTTTTAATTGTAACACAGAAAACGGTAAACGTACTGCACATAACTAACGAAACTAACTTATTCAAAACAGCCAAACGAAACCGCTGCCTGCCGAACACTAGTTTTCAAAACAGCCACAAAACAACCAGCACAAAACAACCACCAAAACACCACAAAACAACCAACCAAAACAACCAGACCAAAACAGCTACAAAACAACCGCAAAAAAGCCATGCCGAACGGAGCCAATGTCATCATAAATGTAAAACATAACTATATGACTTAGTGTGTATATTTATAAGGAATTTTAAACAAAAAAAACTTAAACAAAATACCTTGACCAGGTTCAAGCCAAATTTGATAACCTTTTGCATTCAACTCATCGACACTACATTGAACTACAGTTCGACCTTATTTGCGCTCTTGATTTGGCTTAAAATTGTAAGTGTAAATAGACCGTTTGTCAGTTGTGGTCTATGGGTTTAGCATCTTCAGTTGATCAAGTATTTCACACGTTGGGACTTGTCTTTCGTTCATAGTACGAATTAAAGTCTCCTCATAAACACTAAAACGTGGTCTAACATGATGCCCTTGTGAATATCTCCCCAATGTATGGTTATGCTCTCCATTCACCACAATTAATCGCCAACCGCTATCTTTCTTAAGAAAGGCTGCTTTCAAACAAAAAGGACAACCACAATTCTTGGAGGTGGTTACTGACTTATAATGTTGAGGATTTCCATATCGCTCACATGTAATAACATCAGCAACACCATGCTTGCGCTTAGTTTTCTTCATCACGTATACATGATGAGGATGACCAACAACATATAGCCACCACATTAACTCATCAAAACTTGAAAATAATTAGTTTGTTTCAAACAAATAACTAATGTTAATTCATTCCACATCATCACCAAGAAGTTTGTGATCTTCTAAAAATCTGCTTCAATTTCATCATGAAAATCTTCAACATCACACAAAAAGATAAATGGTATAGAAATATTAGTTCAATTCTGCAAAGAAAATGTACTTTAGGTTAGTAGTCGGCAACCTACACCAGATACGACCGTTGAGCGGCTGTACTAGTGTTAGCCGGCGGGCGGCTGTAACTGAAATAACCATTCAATGGCTTTACTTGCTCCAGCCGGCGGCTGCCGCAGGTGTAGCCGCTAGGCGGCTGTGTCTATTGTAGTCGCTCTTCAGTTGCGTTATGGCTGCTTGTTAAATACCTTGGATCTTGTATGTTCAACATCTTCATGATCGTTAAACTGTTTTTGCTCATATTTATCGCCCCGCCTCTTTCGATAGGTCGTTAAAACAATTTTTTGAAAATTTTTTGTTAATCAATTAAGTGTCTGTTTAGGGAGAAATGTAGAGAGAAGTGAGAGCATATATGAAACATTGACACTTGTTGAATGGTTTTATTGTGTTAAATGTTTTTATTTAATAAAGTGTTGTTTTTTTTAAAAAAAAGTAATCACATGAAGAAGTTTTATGAGCTTTGCGGTTGAGATTTATGGGGTTTTGCAATTCGCAAATTCGACGAAACGGCCTGATCGCACCGTGATTCGTACGGTCTATACATTTGGCAGCCCAGTCAGCTGCTGACTAGATTATTTTTGCTTGTTGGGCTGCCTTTTTACTATGTTAACTTTAAATAGTTGTAACTTTTAATATATAGTTCTAAAATGAAAAAAAATTATATCATTGTTCACCTAAATTCAAGCTCTTCAAAACAAGACTAGTCATGGATATGTTTTGACAACTTTTAAAAAAATATTTTTACATGTGTATGATGATACACTAAAATGATAATATGATTCATTAATTTTGATATTATGATTCATTAAAATTGATATTATCATTCATTAATTAAATGGTAAATAAGATTACGAATACCGGAACTGATGAAAATCATTATCGTTTTGTAGTGTATTATTATTGTTGTATGGTGTATTTTAAATCTTATATGGTGAGTCATGTATTTTTCATACATACCAAATATTGTTTTATATTTTTATTTTTATATGTTTACGATGATACACTAAAATGAAGATATGATTCATTAATTTTGATATTATGATTCATTAAAATTGATATTATGATTGAATAACTAATAAGTGGTGAGTTAGATAACAAACTTCGGAACCGATAAAAATTATTATTGTTTTGTAGTGTATTATTATTATTGTATGGTGTATTTTTAAACCTTATATGGTGAATCGCATATTTTTCAAACATATCAAATATTATTTTGTGTTGTATTATTGTGTAAAATTCTTTATTCTTATATGTTTGTGATGATACACTAAAATGAAGATATGATTCATTAATTTTGATATTATGATTCATTAAAAGTGATATGATGATACACTAAAATGATGTTATGAATCATAACTCTCATTGATATATATATATATATATATGGATATATACATGTAATTAATATAAATTTTTAAAGTTCTCAAAACATATCCATGTTTGATCTTGTTTTGAAGAGCTTGAATTTAGATGAACAATGGTATAATTTTTTTACATTTTAGATTTATATTTTAAAAGATATAATAATTTAAAGTTAATATAATAAAAACCAACTCAGTCAACAACTGACTGGATTGCTGACCGGATGCCAACTTATACAGCCGCACCGAAATTCTGCAGACCGTCTGCACCATCGCACGTCTGTTTGCAATTTGCATGACTTGGGAACAACAGGATCAAATAAAAAGTTAGTTTGTATTATTCAACACAAACTAAAAGTTTCATTTTTCTATCATCATTTTATTGATCGCGAATTGGCTAAAGCCGGGTGTAGCCATCGTTGGCTACATCCCGGTGATTTTGACGTTTGTTTTTTTTTTTTTTTGAAGTTTGAGATGAGTGTCGGTAGTTAGTTTTTTTTCTTTTTTTTATCACATAATCTTTAAATTATTGTAACTTTTAATATATTGGTCCAAAATTAAAAAAAAATTATATCATTGTTCATATAAATTCAAGCTCTTCAAAATAAGATCAGTCACGGATATATTTTGACAATTTTTAAAAAATATATTTTTACATGTATATGATGATACACTAAAATGATAATATGATTCATTAGTTTTGTATTATGATTCATTAAAATTGACACTAGTAGAAAAAAGATTTTTAATGACGGCGTTTAAACCACGGTTAAATGAAAAACCGTGGTTTAAAGTTTATAAACCACGGTTTTCAGGGAAACCGTCATTTAAGGTACACGCCAGAGTGAATATACCACGGTTTTTAAAGAACCGTCGTATATAAGTTACTTATATACCACGGTTTTCAGGGCAACCGTCATATAAGGTACACACCATAGTGAATATACCACGGTTATTGGAGAACCGCCATATATAAGGTACTTATATACGACGGTTCCTCGGCAACCGTCATTTATATTGCACATCTTACTATATTAAACCACAGTTTTTAGGTGAATCGTGGTATATAGTCTAAGCAGGAATTTCAATTTTCGGCCCAAATTAACGCGGCTCTTTCTCTCTGTTCTCTTATATAAATTCTCTCACGGTAATTTTGGAACCCAAAGAGACGCTCTGCAACTCTTCTTCATTCTCTTCAACCTCACGGTAATTTTGCAACCCATATTGGCAAACAAGGAACATGCTCCGACTTCTCTCATCTCTTGTTTTCACGGTAATTCTCTTGTTTTCACTGTAATTTTTTGCAACCCACACCGCGCGAACACATGCGAACAAGGAACACATGCTCTCATTCTCTTGTTTTCTCTTGCAACTCTTCTTCATTCTCTTGCAGCTTACACTTGCGAACAAGGAACACATGCTCTGCGCCTTCCTCATTTCCACTCACTGTAATTTTCGCAACCTTAACCGGCGAACAAGGAACATGGTCTACGCCTCATCCATTCTCTTTCACGGTAATTTTGCAACCCACCGCGAACAAGGAACATACTACCTAAATCGCAAACAAGGAACATACATGTTCTGGCCTCTTCTCTCGTGTATGTGCTCTGTTGAGATCTGTGAAGGCGGCGCTTCTAAATCGCCGGCGATTTGGAAAAAAGTTCATAGACTATAAACCACGGTTATATGTATAACCGTGGTTTATTCGTTGATTTTATACATTATATACCACGGTTGTAGGAATAACCGTCGTATAAAAGCACTTTATACCACGGTTCAGGCGCTAACCGTCGTATAAAAGGTACTTTATACCACGGTTTAGACCTTAACCGTCATATAAAATCAGTGAGACTGCGTCCGAAAACGGTCTTAAACGACGGTCATAGGAAACCGTCGTATATAGTACCACTTTTAAACGACGGTTACGAACCGTCGTATATCGATATTTATGAATATACGACGCGAGCATAAACCACGGTTCCTAACCGTGGTATATAGGCAAAATAATCGTGGTTAAAAACATTTTTTCTACTAGTGTGATATTATGATTCATTAAGTAATAAGTGGTGAATTTGATGTTTTTATACTTTAATGTGATGATTTACATATTTTAATGTGCTAATGTACATGTTTTAACGTGACAATGTACATATTCTAATGTGAGAGTATACATGTTCTGATGTGAGAATGTACATGTTCTTTAATGAACATCTGCACATGTTTGTATGGCCATATGTACATGTTTGTATGACCGTTTGTACAAGTGTTTTTCCTTATATGTACAGGTTTTAATCTAAGGATGTACATATTTAATGATTCGTACAGGTTTATATGGGTACCTATGTTTTTAATGCGAGGATGTACATGTTTTTACGGCAGGATGTACATGTTTTAGTGAATATTTGTACAGGTTTGTACGACCATCCGTACAAGTTTTCTTTTACGTTCTATGCTCTATACATGTAAAAACAGTTTTTTAAAAAGTTGTCAAAATATATCCATGACTGGTCTTGTTTTGAAGAGCTTGAATTTAGGTGAATAATGGTATAATTTTTTTTTCATTTTGGACTTATATGTTAAAAGTTACAACAATTTTAAAATTTTTTGATAAAGAAAAGAAAAAGAATAAAAAAAGTTGTAAAAAAGTTTTAAAAATAAAGAAAAAGAGAAGAAAAAAACGCGCGAAAAAAAAAACGTACTTGTAGAACGGATTTAGCCAATTTGACTACAGTAAGATGTAGCGGACTGTTTATTGATAGGTACCACTATGTTAACAAATATATTTTATTTTTCATAATTGAGCTGATCAATTTAATGCAGCCCAGCTCGTTAGAAAGCAGCGGCCCCCACGAGTTGTCACCAGAAATCACATCATATCGTACGTTGTCAAGGTCGTCCTCATTTAAGAGTCCTAATTATAGTTAAGCTTCTCCAGTAGTAGTACTGCATATACTCCGGAATCCGGATTGTATGTATATAATGGCTACATCCGGTTGGAGTTTGGTGACGGACGGTAAATGACTCGATCTACACCATCGATTAATGTATTATACTTGATAACATCTATCTGGTTTTTATTTTTTTATTAGAAGTGGGGAAAATGGTACCCCACTAGTATAATATAGCTGAGTAGCTCCTCAAGTGCAGTTATAATAAGCGAAACAAAAAACTCTCCTTCAGCAAAAAGCTTACTCATAAATAAAGATTGGTTTTATTTTCTTGATTTTTAAGAAATAAAGGCGGGTTGTCCGTCTTGAGGTAAAAGCACAATATATATATAACAGGAAGAAAATTATCATAGACAAACTACAATGTAAAGATATAATTACTTAGTTAGTTTATAATTTGAGTTTGTATAAGTTTTTTTTGCTCTTTCAAGAAAGTAGAAAAAAGAAAACGAGTGATTAATATTTTTTATACTTTTCAGATAAACGTTTGGAAACGATCAA
The DNA here is from genome assembly GCA_023374045.1 of Limonium bicolor. Lineage (NCBI taxonomy): Eukaryota > Viridiplantae > Streptophyta > Magnoliopsida > Caryophyllales > Plumbaginaceae > Limonium > Limonium bicolor. The sequence continues at coordinate 122,129,669 of CM041780.1, forward strand.
CTGAGTTGTTGAATTTGATTTTACATATTCGTTAACCTTGGTTTTTACGTATCCAAGATAATTTATAATCATTTCCACTGGTGATTAAGAACATGTACACAACCTTCTACAATCGTTTCCATTAATATAATGAAAAAGAAAATACTAACTGTTATATATCTTTTCTTTTGGCCGTTCTTATCTTACCATTGTGTATAGGAATATTTTCTTACCAATTTTTAGTTTACGGAGCTTGGCTAATTGAGAAACCTGAAGGCTATAAACGTTTAGAATGAATGATAAACTGAGTTGTTAGATTCGATTTTACATATTTGTTAACCTTAGTTTTTACGTAATCATGACAATTTTAAAAAATGTACACAGCCTTCTATTATCTTTTTTTTTTTGGAAAAACAACCTTCTATTATCGTTTTCATCACTATTTAAACTATAAATGTTTGAAAATTATAAACTGAGTTGTTGGATTCAATTTTACGTATTCGTTAATATTGGTTTATACGTATCCTTGATAACACATAAATGTTTCCACTGATAATTAGAAACATGTACATTGTTTTATATAATCGTTTCCATCACTGAAAAGATCACACTAAGTGTTATATCTTTTTCTTTGACCATTTATCAAACCATGGTGTGTAAGAATATTTTCTTTGCGTTTATCAGTTTACAGAGTTTGGCTGATTGATAAACCTGAAGGCTATAAATGTTTGGAAACGATAAATTGAGTTCTTGGAGCCGATTTTACGTATTCATTAATCTTGGTTTTTACGTATCCACGATAGCTTATAAAATGTTTCCACAAATAATTAGAAACATGTACACAGTCTTCTATAATCGTTTCCATCACAATTTTAAGAAAGATGACACTAACTATTATACATCTCCGTTCTCATTGAATCATTGTGTATAAGAATATTTTCAAGCATTTATCAGTTTATAGAGTGACTGATTGATAAACCTAATGGATATAAACATTTGGAAACGATAAATTAGGTTGTTGGAGCAAATTACACATATTCATTAACCATGGATTTTATGTATCCCCGATAATTTTATGTATTTATTAACCATGGGTAACATTCCTACGATGGTTTTAATGGTGTGTGGTGTTGGGTGTTTTTTTAGTTTTCCCATAATGGTTTTTAGGGTTGTGGTTTAGGGTTTAGAGTCCTCGCTGATAAAGTCGGACCGAAGCCGTAGACTGTATTTTGGCTTCTTTTTTAATTTTCTATTGTTAGTAAAATTTACATTTTTATAGATAAATTGTTATAAATTATGATGTAATATTTTCAACCAATTATTGTAAAAGAAAAAAATTATTATTCAACCCATTTCCAAATTATCGCTAATGTTTCAAACGATAAAAATAAACTTTTCAAAATAAAATAAAAAATGACAAATAGTGGCATCATTTAGTTAAGACTTAAGATAAAATAAACTGAGATAAGTGATGGACATCACATCTTAATTAATTAGACAAAGAAAAACAATAATCCATCACTACCAGACTAGGATGAATTGAGCGGTCATTATTGTCTTCCGTCAGCGACGGACAATTAGTATCCGTCACATAATCCGTGCCCGGCTACATCCTGGGCGGAGATCAGGTGACGGAAACCAAATTTCCGTCCCAGACGGAAGTCGTTTTTTTTAAATATACTGCAGCTGAAGGGAGGATACTAGAGTGGAAGGGATACAATTGTATGTATGTCTTTTTTTCACAAAAAATTATTATTTATCATATCTATATAAATATGATTATTGTATAATAGTTTTTTAAGTTTATAATATTTATTGCTTTTATATATATATATATATTTAAATATTAGAGTATATATTAATTCAAAATACATGTCTTAAATAACTGAAAATTTTTGTTTTAAAAATAATTACTAATTTAAATCACTAAACTAAAATTTATACTTTTATAAATTCAAAAGTCGGCATATAATACATTTTAAATATATATGAAAATATGAGTATACATTATGATTCATAAACACTATAATTCAATGAGAACGATCAAAGGAAATATATATAACAATTAGTATCATCATTTTTAAAATAGTGTTGGAAACGATTATACAAAGTTATATACATGTTTCTAATAATCGGTGGAAGCATTAACAAATTATCGTGAATATGTAGAAATCATGGTTAAAAGAATACACAAAATTGACTCCACTAACTCAGTTTATCGTTTCCAAACATTTATTTATCAATCAGATCTTGGTTTCTTGTTTTTTTTTCAATGTGGTTTAGAGTATCTTTGTGTTTGTTTTGTCTTTTTTTGTAATTGTTTTTTATAAGATTGTCTTTTGTTGAAGTTATTAACATTTTTATATTGGTTTAATCAAAACATTTGTTTATCATGAAGTCAATGTTGGTATCATTTACTGCAAAGGTGAGGAATATTGGTGAATGGGTTTTTTAAGTATAAAAATTACGGGTGGGGATTGCATGTTTTTGCTAAGGAAAATTATGGAATGGTGTTAATTGTGATGGAAATTAAAATGTTTGTGAGAAAGGTTTTAGCTTGTACATGTTGTTATAATGTGTATTTTGTTTGTTTATATTCCAAATTTCATTTTTTTAGTGAAAAGTTAAGAATAGTTATAGTTAATCTTAGATCTGTGTTAAAACTCAAAAATCGTAATGTATGTTATTATCAATCAGACAGGTTATAACTGATGAATGTTAAAAAATATTTTATACCAATCATTCAATGAGAACACCAGGGAAAAGATATATAACAATTGGTGTCATCTTTTCTAAAGAGTGATGGAAATAATTATAGAAGGTTGTGTACATGTTTATAATCATCAGTGGAAACGTTTATAGATTATCGTGGACACGTAAACTATGGTAATGAATACATAAAATCGACTCCAATACTCGGTTTATCGTTTCCAAGTTTATAGTCATCACGTTTATCATCCGATAAACTCTATAAACTGATGAATGTTAAAAAAATATTCTTATACACAATAATTCGATGAGAAGAACCCAGGGAAAAGATATATACAATTGGTGTCATCTTTCTATGAGAGTGATGGAAACAATTATAAAGGTTGTGTACATGTTTATAATCATCAGTGGAAACGTTTATAGATTATCGTGGACACGTAAAACTATGGTTAAATGAATGCATAAATCGACTCCAATAACTCGGTTTATTGTTTCCAAACGTTTATAGTCATCACGTTTATCAATCAGACAAACTCTATAAACTGATGAATGTTAAAAAATATTTTTATACAAATAATTCGATGAGAACAACCAAGGGAAAAGATATATAACAATTGGTGTCATCTTTCTATAAGAGTGATGGAAACAATTATAGAAGGTTGTGTACATGTTATAATCATCAGTGGAAACGTTTATAGATTATCGTGGCCACGTAAAACTATGGTTAAATGAATGCATAAAATCGACTTCAACAACTTGGTTTATTGTTTCCAAACGTTTATAGTCATCACGTTTATCAATCAATCAAGCTCTATAAACTGATGAATGTTAAAAAAATTTCTTATACACAATAATTCGATAAGAACAACCAAGGGAAAGGATATACAACAATTGGTGTCATCTTTCTATAAGAGTGATGGAAACGATTATAGAAGGTTGTGTACATGTTTTGAATCATCAGTAGAAAATTTATAAATTATCGTGAATATGTATAATTGACTCCAACAACTCATTTTATTGGTTAACACGTTTATATCATTTAGGTTTGTCAATCACTCAAGCTCTGTAAAACTAATAAATTGCAAGAAAATATTCGTATACACAATGACATTATATTTCTAATCATTAGTGAAAATGTTTATAAATTATGGTGGATAAGTAAGCCCAGGTTAATGAATATGTACTCTCATCATTTAAGTTTATATATTTTTGGATATCAAAATTAAGGTTAAAATAAGTTTTTTTATAGTTAAGCCTTTATCTAGTAATCTGAATGAACGCCACACATCTATGATTCATTAAATTCAATTTTATAATTATCTTTATATTTTGATTTATTATCTTGTTAGCTAATTGTATTTTATCTAAAATATATGGTTTTAAACTTTTACTTTGTAATTAATTTTTAGTTTAAAATTTTTTAAATAAATTATATAACACTTTTTGAATTTATAAAAGTTACACATATTTCATTTTTTGTTTTTATTGAGTTTAAATTCTTGTTAATAGTATCATGACATTTATTTTTGAATTGATATATACTTAATTGTTTGGAGAGAGAAAGTTCTATATAATAATCATGTATATGGATAAAGTCATATAATTTGTTATATAATTTATGACTTTTTCTGAAAATTATAATAATTATATTATTGAAGTTTTTTTAAAAAGAAAGAAAGTTATAAACATAAATTAAGTTGTCATTCCCAACAATTATAAGTAATTATATTTATTTGTCTTTGTATTGACTGATAAAAGAAAAAAAAAATAGAGATGCAAGATACGGAAAAAACAAAGATACTGCATATAAAAACAGATATATGAACGGTCAAGATTGGAAGGAAAAAAAAAAGAAAGATGCAGATTTTTTCCGTCATAGGGTGCGTTCTGTGGCACCATTAATCTGCTAGAGTTTTCAAACGCAGCATATACTAGCTTTTAGATAAATGTGTTTGTGAGAGGGAGGTGGAGCCTACCTAAAAAGTAACAAATAAGGTTAAGACAAATGGCAAATAAAAGTACATTAATCTAGGTAGGAAAATAAAGTTGATAGACGAACGGAGACGGAAAAATATCTTCCGTCACAAAATCCACGGCCCTACATCCTTAGTACATTAGTGACAGCGACTGCTTGGCTACTGGGTTGAAAATAAGATTGTCTCAGCAATTAAGATAAATAAAACCTAGACAATGACCTCCATTTTAATACCGTTCCTTTTCTGTTTATTAATTGGACGGGTCACATAGACAACAACTCGACCCCTCACGGCCTCGTATTGTCTCAACTCAATAAATTGAGTGAAAATGAATCAACTATTAATTTACACCTTTGAAAACCATAGAGAGAATGAAGTCTATTATTAAGCTGAAAACTCTTATGGAAAGCTTCTTTGTTTACTTGTTTGAAATTACGTGGTGTGTTTAGTCAAGCTTTGTGTCTATTTTTGCTCACATGTAATCGTCTTTTTAGATTCGGGTTAAGAAAGGTTAGTTTGGTTTGTGTTAACATATTTAATTGTATATTTATACAATAATACGTCGACCCTGGCGAGCGTTAGGGTGTAAGATGGCACATGTCACGTGTCAAACTCTTAATGTACAATTCAATTAGGAAGGAAAGCAGTTCACGTGCGTGAGTTCACATAACTTAATTACTTGACTTTTCTTTTTCTTTTTTTTGTGCCATATGTCATATCCTAATTGGTTGAGTACCGATTATAAGTATATTAAATTTTAAGTGTTATAACTTACAAATATCAGTGCAAAAATATAAAATTATACAATTGTTCATCACAATTCGTGCTCTTCAAAACAAGATGCATCATGAATATATTTTAGTAAACTTAAAATGTACTATGTTGAATGAGTATACATACGTTATTTTGATAGTGAATCTTATTCATTAGCAAAATGAATCTTCTTTAATAATAAATGAAAAAAATGTTATTTGCAGTCATAAATTTACTAAATGTAGTCACAGACAGCCGGCGGGAGTCTACAAGTCGCGTAACCGTCAGCCGCTTGGATTCCCTGCAGCCAGACAGGACATAGCCGCCCGCCGACTACCTTCAAGGCCAGCCACTGGGAGGCTCGTTTTTTTTTGAAGATTACGCCAAGATTACCCTACACCACTCCCTATCCTAAATTCACAAACCCTAAAAAACTGTCAAGTCAGTGACAACAAATATAAAGTATAGAATGACTTCAAAAATATTATCCTACACCACACACACACCCTGAACCCTAAACCACAACCCTAAAAAACTACCGAGTTAATGATGATATTATAAAGTATAGAACGATTTCAAAAAGATTACCCAACATCACAAACCCTAAAACCCACCATAGAAAAGCTAAAAAACGTCGAAGACATTTTTAGGGGTTTAGTACAGGGTTTAAGTTCACTTTTAAAAAGCAAAGGATTCACATTGTTTAATGTGGAGGTTCACTTTACTAAACATAATATTCACTTTTTCAAAAAATTATTCACTTTCAATAAATGAAAGGTTCATATTGTTCTCGTATAAGTTTGTGTTATGATTCACTTTTCTTAAACAAAAAAGATTCACTTCTGAAAAATATAAGATTCACTTTTTCAAAATCTCTGATTCACTTTTCTTAAACATCTGATTCACTTTAGTTAAACAATCTTTGTTTACGAGATTCACTTTTCTTAAATCTCTTATTCACTTTATAACAACCTCTGATTCACTTTTTTACAACCTCTGATCCAATTTCTTTAATCTCTTTTCACTTTAGTTAATTATCATTGTTTTAGAGATTCACTTAGTAAATAATCTTTGTTTAAGAGATTCACTTTTCTTAAACCTCTAATTCACTTTTTACAACCTTTGATTCACTTTTTGACAACCCTTGATTCATTTTTCTTAAACGTCTTATTCACTTTAGTTAAACAATCTGAATCACTTTAGTTAAACAATCTATGTTTACGATATTCACTTTTCTTAAGCCTCTAATTCACTTTTCTTAAACATATGATTTCACTTTTTTTAAAACATAAGATTCACTTTTCATAAACGAAATATTCACTTTCAATAAATGAAATGTTCATATTGTGCTTTCATAAGTTTGTGGAAAGATTGACTTTTCTTAATTCATTTTTCAATAAATGAACAACAAAAAGATACCTTAATCTTAAACATATCATAGGATAGTTAAACCGTGAAAAATGCTAATGTTGTTCAGTTATTAGTCACCACCAAAACAAAATAGCCCTACCCTCCATATACAACCCTAGGACGTACAAGTGACCACGTTCAGGCCGGTCGCGGTTTTGGTCCCGGCTCAACCGATCCTGGTCCCTAGAGTTAGGGACCAGTCCTGAACCACTAGTATTCTGGACCAGTCTTGTCCTTTTTTTATAGGGACCGCAACCGGTGCTTTTCTTTTTAATGATGGACTTTGTGTAGTTTATGGCTAATTAGTAATATTGTAAAGTTATAATAAGAATGACAATATTTTCTAAATAATCTTATGTATTCTAAGAAAAAACAAGATTTTATTTATTTCTTGGGCTTGCACTGATCTTAAGATATAACATCATAAGATAAGTTGCCTACATATCCCAAAGGAATCAAAGCCCACGTAGTTCTATTATTACAATCCTAATCACGTTAGAATTCTACTAGTAGTTCGAATACTACGTTCTAATTTACAAGTTCAAAGTTTGACTAATATCTTAATATACAATCATATAATGGCTATATTCAAAATAGGGACCAATTCTCGATCCCGGCCTGGAATGGTCCCTAGTCGGGCCCAGTTGAGCTCGACTTAAAGCGATCCCGGGCCGGTTCCGATGTGGTCCCAGTCTCTTGGAAAGTAAAACCACGGACCGCCGTCTGTTTTTTCCAAGACTGGTCCCAGGACGGTCTAGTCTCTGGTCAACGGTCTTGAACCGGTCTTTGATCGGGCTCGGTGGGGTCTCGGGCTGGCTCGTCCCAGTGGTAATGTAACACCCCTACTAATCCTGCTCCTAAAAATAATATAATCGCAGCGGTAAATAATAGATTGTCGTTCTAATGGTGTCACAGTTATCACTCGCCCACGGGTGATAACGAGTTACCTGATAATCAACATGCGAAACGTGTTCCCGCAGTGACCACAAGAGATAGATAGTAGTACTTAAACAATTTAAAACAAATCTAACAACAACCAATTATTACAGACCGTGAGCATCTAAACCAAATACACCTCGGTTAAACAACCCGAGTCCAAAACAACCTGAGTATCACACCGTACCAAGTCTAATCCAACAGTAATATCACAATAGTCACGCCTCGCTGCGACCCACCAGCTAGTCTCCTGCAATAAAGATGGTTTGTGGTATGGAATCAGCCCCTGCTGAGTATGTCATCACATGCCCCGTCATGCCCCCAAAGACCCCTCAATTATTTGGTCGAGAGCATGAGGTTCATTACATGCAATACCGTTTTAATATTTAAAACTGTAAAACAATTAACAGTACTATCCATACAATAACACAACCATCAACATATATAATATAACCACAAGTATAACCAATGAACAAACAAGCGAAACAACGAGAATAATAAACAAGTACTAGTTCTCGTCCATGGTGTAGAAACCAATATCGTTCGCCACTGTATAATTCTTAACTGTATTATTTTCAGTTATACCTAGTGACAATGTCTCGTTAAAACGACATGTCTCTAGTTACCCATATATTATGGCGGGTCACCCACGGCAGTAGCCACTCCAACGGTAGAGTCTCCGACCAACGAGCCATTCTAGCTCACGGGAAATTTTCTTGATACTTGCGGACCCGTACGCGGACATCCTGGTATCGTTTTTGTGATCACAGCGCGCACCAAGAGCCACATCCTCCTGGCTTTACTTCCTTTCCATTAATTAATTATACCATCGCATCGCATTACCAATTTTTTTCCTAACACAGCAGACTAAGGTCATTAGTCCAATCCAAGTCTGTAAACTCGGGATCCAGTGTTAGATACGAGAGCGGCGTTTAGAAAGGCCAATGCTCCGTATAAAAGTCTCGGATAATATGTATATCTTATTATCCTAGTGCTACAACGTTTTTCTGACGATCCTTATATTTCATATAAGATAGCACCATAGCCGCTAGTTCGTTTTATATATATAGGTCCATATATACGAACCGGTACTGTTAACTCGACAACAGTAATAATAAGCAGCTATAAATATACAATTCATGCATATTAATTATCACATTCAGACAAACAATCTTATCACAGATCACACAGAAGTCTGAACTGAGGAAGCCCTCAGAGACAATCAGAGACACATAACAACATACCGTTCACCCTGATGTATTACGGTGGAGTATGAATCAGCGAGATCCTATGCTCCTTGTGTAGTCTCTAACAGTCTAAACAATACATAATGCTACTGATTAGCATACCGTATAACAACACAATTCTACGGTACCCCGTACCGTCACTAACACCTCCCGGTTACCCCCCGTTATTAGCTATCAACATTTGTCGGGTTTTAGGTTTAACTCGAGATTGGAAAAGTGTTATATTACATGCGTAGTTTGTCTTGTATATTAATATACTTATTGTTGAACTCGTTATCGCATGTGACTTAACTCACCCTTGTATGTCGTATAGTTTATTTCATTATTGCATGTGTGACCTTTGTCATGCATATGCATCTCACCTTAGTATTTATTTTCCTAAGGTTTGTCTCTTTTTTTTTAAATTCAATGTGGTATAATTCATTGTAAACAATACTTTGAATGTATAAATTCTTATTATCCCATGTATACTCCTAACATTAGAATTCCACATCTAATGTTTGTAATTCTTTTCCCTTTTATCATATGTCATTTTAATTATGAAAACACATGGTCTTTAAACCATATTATATTTTTCCACCATAACATATATTTATTTATGTGTATGTATTATGGAACTATTTCTTATATGGTAAGTCTTATAATATATATTCATTCTTTCTAATGAATACCTCTTATATTATAAATGTTATAATCTTATAACATCAAAACCATATTATAAATTCCATTTAAAAATATTAATATTTCCGAACAGCACCTATGTTCTTAAATATTTACAAAACCCACCACTTAGTTAATATAATGTTACATTATTGTTATATAACATATCTTATGACATTTAAGTCATTTAAAACAATTATAACCTATAGTTATATTTTGTTTATAAAATACCAAATAGCCCCTTATATTTCGGTTTCCATTATACACCACTAAAATTCTATAAATCACAATTCCATCCCAATTTATAATACATAGTTTTCTAATTCCCTTAAACCATCTATATAACATATATCTTTCTAAAACCTTATATATCATTTCAAAAATTACCAAACTATACCAAAAGGTTATAAATATTATTCCTAACCTTATACTCCTTAAATCTCGGTTTTCACCCCTTTGTTACCCATTTGTAACAATGTTATAAAGTATCTTATATTATACTTATATAACTCATATAAACTCCAAATTTAACCAAATAAATTCTAAAAATTCCTAATAACCTAAGGTTTGTACTAAACTCCATTTAGTACCCCAAGTTTTGGAAATTACATTATAGCCCCATCTCTTTTAAATCTTTTACAAATTAATACTTATCTTAATATAAGGTAGTATTTTAATTTCTTAAATTTTCCAAACTTGGTCAAAGTCTCCTATATAGTCAACTTTGACTTCTAATACCAAATGGGAACCAATTTTTCGGTAATCACTAATAATAACCTATACTTTTCTATTTTTACAATTTTGACCCAAAACTTTATAAAATGTTATAATTTTTATTAAATTCATTTAAAAACCCTAAATTGCTCTAAATTAAGCCCACGGCTTTCTAATTTCCTAGTAATTACGAATTGGCCCCAATTTAATTATAAGCATAAATAAAACTAAATAAGCTTATAAACTTAAATTAAAATGGCCTAATGACATGGCCTTATTACAACCTTGAACTTGCAAAATAAATTACACAATAAATGTCTCAAAATATAGCATATATTCTCGGCCTCACTTTGGTTTAATTATTTTTCCACATAATGTCATAATTTGACCATTATGTTAATTAAATCTCTTAAATGACTAGCTTAATTTATCTTAGCCATTTTTTCCATTTTTAGGTCAATATGACCTATATATGTAATTTCACTCTCGGCCATATATATATATGCTTACAAATTATAAAAATCATAAGTTTAAAGTGTTTATACCTTGGTTATTCCTTGTATGCACTCGGCTTCTTGTAGGAAAATTCACCACATGATTTAGACATGTTTAATACACAAAAACAAGATATGGTTACACTCCAAGCTTGAGCTTAACCATAAGGAATAATTAATGTAAGATTTAAGGCAAAAATCACCTTAAAAATGCAAGGGAAGTTCTAGGTGGTTTCGACCTGAACCAAACACACCACAAGGTGTTAGATCCACCATATTGACATAGGAAATAGTTAGATCACAACAAGCTACCTTGTTATTAGGTTTTACCTTGGAAAAATGCCTTAAAAGAGGGTATTTCCTTTGGATCTTGGTCACCCTTGCTCCAAATGGCTAACCAACTGAATGAACATGTAAATATGAAGATTATGAGTGTATAAACTCATAAAAATTGAAGGAAGAAAACCGCTTGAAAGATTGAGAGGCTTAAGGTATGTTTTTACCTTAAAATGAAATTTGAGCAACCTTGGTCCCCCCTACTTGCTTTCAACCGAAGTTTGGCTCTTGTTCTAACCTTAGAACACACTGAGAGAGAATAAGCATAGGATTAAGTGATGCAAAGCCACGAAATCTTGGTGTTGGAGGTATTGTAGCGTAGTGAAGAGATGAAGAAAGAAAAGGGCTAAAAATGACCTTAAAACAACTTACCCTTAAGAGTTAGGAGTTAGATCTGCCTTCCATGCTCAAGAACAAAGCTTGAGAGCTGCTAGGAAGAAGGAGGAGAGCTCTCGGTTGGAGAGGCTGGGATCGGACAAGGAGGAAGGAAGAGGTGGGAAAGGTTGGAAATATTGAAAAAGTAAGTTTTACTATTGTAAATTTGTGTTAGGTATCAATTGTCTCTTAATTATTGTAAGCTGTCTCCTCTCCTCTTGCCAGCCGATTTCCATGGTCCAAATGGGTCAATTAATTGACCATTGACCATACTTGGTCAATATGGACTCATGCGGGCCCACTTTTTTTTTTAGGGTTTTATAATATTTAATATTAAATTTGTAAAAATTCGTAAATTTCTGGAATTAAATTCCTAATATGATATAATGTGATATATTATCATATTTAAAGGTAATTATAACCTTTAAGCCCATAAAAATCAATTTAGAAGGCAAACTCACAAAAACGTGCTTTAAGGTGTTTTAGTGCACATTTTTGTGTCACAGGGTGTTCCTGGGCTTAGTTCTTCTTGAGAACAGTTTTGTTATGTTCTTACTTCATTATAATACTTAGGAATCCACTTTGGATCCTATTTGAGGTCATACAATCTTATGGTGTCTTAAAGCACATTTTTGGCTTTACCGATCTTAAGGCGTGTTTTGCCTTGTTGCGATCTTTTAGATTGTTCCCCAATAATATTTAGAGTTTATTAATCATCTTAGATCATTAATAGATCATTTAATATATTTTAAGGTTAGGGGTATTTCAGTCTACCCCCCTTAAAATGGCTTCGTCCCGAAGTCCTTAACCCTCTACAGTTCACCTAAGGAATCAAGTTCCACTAAGTAACCAAACAGTCCATTGCTAGGGAGTAACTCCCACTAGGTTCAGACCTAGTCTATACATACAGCATATATCAAATAATTAAACTCATGCTATAAACTCATTCATATCACAGCACTAAACAAGGTGCACATCCAACTCGTCAACCAAAAGTACTCAGCGGTACTATGTATATATTCAACCAGGTGCACTAAGGCACATACATAAAATGTATCATACATACAATCATCCAAAAACACGTATGACATAGCATACTACCAAAACACACCACAAAATAACAAGACCTAATGCACAACATGCGCGCAAGCCAAGTGGTGTCTAACCCCCCTTAAAAAGGGTTTGACCACAAACCCGTACAAGTATCACAGCTACTACTCGAAGAGTGCTGGGTACTTCGCTCTCATGGAGTCCTCTAACTCCCATGTAGCCTCCTCCACCTCATGGTTCGACCAGAGAACCTTGACCATGCTTACAGTCTTGTTCCTAGTCTGCCTCGTCTTTGTATCGAGAATGCGGAGTGGTACTTCCTCATATCGTAGAGCGGGGTCCAACTCTAAAGTCTCTGGCTGCGGCTGCAAGACGTGCGATGGATGGGGCACATACCTCTTCAACTGTGAAACGTGAAAGACGTCGTGCACCCTCCCGAGCTCTGCTGGTAAATCCAGTCTGTAGGCTAATGGGCCCACACGCTCCCTAATCACATAAGGTCCAACATACTTTGGGCTCAACTTGCCCTTACTGCCCAAACCGGAATATCCCCTTCATGGGTGACACTCTAAGGAATACCATATCGTCGGTGGTGAACTCAATGTCCCTCCTCTTGGGTGTCTGCATATGATTTCTGTCGGTCCTGAGCTGCCCTCATGTTCTTTCTAATCTGTAAGACATCCTTCTTAATCTGCTCTAGGTACTCTGGTCCTAGAAGCGTAGTCTCGCTGGCCTCATCCAGCATAAGGAGTCCTACACGGTCTCTACCATAAAGTGCCTGAAATTATGGCATCTGTATCGAGGAGTGGTAGCTGTTGTTGTAGGCGAAACTCTATCAAGTGTAGACGCTCTAACCAGCTCCCCTGAAAATCTAAGGCACATGCCCTCAGCATGTCCTCCAGTGTCTGGATGGTCCTCTCACTCTGACCGTCGGTCTGTGGATGGAACGCCGTACTAAGCTTTAACTTCGTACCCAAGGCTTCCTGAACCTGTCTCCAGAATCTGGACAAAAATCGAGGGTCCCTATCAGAAACAATAGTCTTTGGCACACCATGGTGCGGATCACCTCCTTCTGGAACAAGTCCGCTAACTTCGGGACGTTCCAGGTATCCTTCATAGCAATAAACTTTGCCACCTTCGTCAGACGGTCCACAATGACCCAAATCGTGTTCAGTCCTCCCTTAGTCGGTGGGAGACCGACAACGAAATCCATCGAGATGTCCTCGAACTCTCCAACAAGGAATAGGCATAGACTGCACTAAACCTCGGATCTCCTATGCTCAAACTTAACCTTCTGACAGGTCAAGCATCTAGCCACATACTCAGCTACATCCTTCTTCATCCCGCTCCACCAGAAATGAACTTCAAATCCTTATACATCTTTCAAAGAACCAGGGTGGACGGATAAGGACGAGCAATGAGCCTCCTAGAGTATCTTCTCCTTCAGATCAAGAGACGACTCCGGAATACATAATCGGCCATTCAGTCGTAACATGCCATCATTACACAGTTCGAAATCATACTTCTGTCTCTCAAAACAACCCTCTGACATTTTCTGTTTGATGTTCTCCAAGTACTGATCACTCTCCTGAGCAGCTCGTATCTCATCAATCATACTGATGCTCGCTACTAGTGTAAATAATGAATGAGCTCTGCGGCTCAGGGTGTCGGCAACTACATTTGCTTGCCCTCTTTGTACCTCAGGTCTATGTCGTAGTCCTTCAAGAACTCGACCCATCTTCTATGTCGCATGTTCAGCTCCTTCTGAGAAAAGAGATGTTGTAGACTCTTGTGATCAGTGTAGATAGTGACTGTCACACCATACAAGTAATGTCGCCAGATCTTCAAAGCGAAGACTACTGCGCCTAACTCAAGGTCATGTGTGGGGTAATTCACCTCATGCTTCTTCAGCTGTCGGGATGCGTAGGCAACTACCTTCCCATGCTGCATAAGCACACAGCCTAGACCGGTTCCAGAGGCATCACAATATACCTCGAACCCATCGGTGCCCTCAGGGATAGTAAGAACGGGCGCCGATGTCAGGAGATCCTTCAGCGTCTGAAAGGAATGCTCACACTCTGCAGACCATAAGAACTGGGATTCCTTCTTCATTAGATTTGTCATTGGTTTGGCCTCCTTGGAGAAGTCCTTCACGAACCTTCGATAATAACCGGCCAAACCCAGAAAGCTACGGACGTCTGTGACTATCTTCGGCCTTGGCCAACAACTTCACTGCCTCAATCTTAGCAGGATCTACAGATATGCCGCTAGCTGATATTATGTGTCCTAAAATGACACGCTGTCCAACCAGAACTCACACTTAGAGAGTTGGCATACAGCTGGTTCGCTCTCATAATATTCAACACCTGTCTCAAATGTAACTCATGGTCTTCCTGGTCTTTGAATAGATCAGAATATCGTCGATGAAGACTACAACTGAACTATCAAGATGCTCTCTAAAAAGACGGTTCATCAAGTCCATGAATATGGCTGGCGCATTCGTCAATCCGAATGGCATAACGGTGAACTCGTAGTGTCCATACCGTGTCCTGAAAGCTGTCTTCTCAATATCACCCTCTGCGATCCTAATCTGATGGTAGCCAGATCTGAGATCTATCTTCGAGAACACACTGGCCCCTCTCAGCTGATCAAATAAATCATCTATCCGTGGTAATGGGTACTTGTTCTTGACTGTAACCGCATTAAGCTCGCGTGGTAGTCGATGCAGAGTCGCATACTGCCGTCCTTTTCTTGACGAACAGCACTGGAGCACCCCAAGGAGAAACACTAGGTCGAATGAATCCCGTGTCGAGGAGGTCCTCCAGCTGTAGCTTCAGCTCCCTCATCTCAGCCGGGCCATACGGTAGGGTGCCTTAGCAATAGGGCCCGTACCTGGCAACAAGTCGACGGCGAACTCAACCTCGCGCACAGGCGGCATGCCTGGCAACTCATCAGGAAATAAGTCAGGAAAATCTACCACAACTGGAATGTATACGTCCGTCACGTCGCTCTGTCTCGTGTCCTGTACATAACAGAGAAGGCTTGTCGGCCCTTCCTAACATCCTTCATCAGGGACAATGCTGACACGATCTTGACAGTTGGCTCTCTCCTCACACTGCGGTATGACACTGTCTTGCCGCTCGGCCCTTTCAGTAGTAGTCGATGCTCTGCACAATGAAGGCGGCCCCTATGCTTCTGTAGCCAATCCATGCCCACTATAATGTCAAAACCCAAGTTCTTGAACTCAATTAGATCAAGGGAAGGTCTCAGTCATAATGCTGATCTCTAACCCTGTATACTGTCTGGTGTGCAACCTACTTTCTCCTTCGAAGGAAGGGTGACTGAAAAGTCTAAAAGCTGTTCGGGGGTGGCCCCCAGCTTCTTAGCAAATGCCGAGGAGGAATAAAAGAATGCGAGCCCCTGAGTCGAACAATACGGAAGCACTAACACCATCAATAGGAAAGGTACCTGAGGTCACCTCTCATATTAGCATCGAGTCCCAATAAATCACTAATTTACTGTTGTTTGTAATTGTCATACCTGTGATGACATTACCAGACTCCTTGGCTTGCGCCATGTCTAGGATGCAGATGGTACCCTCCTTTCCATTTCTATGGCCTGAAGTTATGAATTATCGGTATTACAAAATTGAACACATATACTTGAAGGTATAAAACTCTTATTTCATTCATCCACTGTATTATACAAGGTTACACACTTAGCTACTGCTATTACATCAATACTGTCTGAAAGTCAAGTTTAAACGGCCGGGTCGGATGTAGGTATCGTTCACTAGGGTAGGTGGTGCGGTATTGAGCTTAATGCTCTTAATACCATGATATACAAGTCTCGACTCTCCACCAAATACCAATACATCCCCAGACTTGAGGATGATCTGCTTGCTAGATCCATCCTCTTCTGGTCTCCATAGATAAACTCAGCATCATCGCCGATGGAGAATGACACAACCGGTATTCCTCTGGTGATGGACTCGGTCGTCTCATCACGGTCCTGGTGCATTCCAAGCTTTCCTCCCTGCTCATAGTAGTTGATGATGCAAACGTCAGGTGTCATGTCGGGTAAGGGATGGATAGTCCCACATCTTGAGCAATATCCATTGCGTTTCTCACCAAGGTAAGGAAACTCTCAGGTATCCTAGGTATAGATACGTCACTACCATCCTCACCTCTCGATAAACCCTAGCTTGTGGATCCCAATCTTTCCCTAAGCACATCATGTGCAGTTTCATTCTAGAACCACTATTAAATACAGGGGTATAAAAACTCCTATGCCCTTACCCAAAGCTCTACACTCATTCACTATGGTGATTTGCTCATCTAGGGTTAGGAACTCTCTGAGAAGTATCATGCCCGGTCTGACTACATGACACAACTCACTAGGGTACTCCCGTCTTTCTTCCACGGGTCTAGGTGATCTCTGTCTTGTAAGTGTGGGATAGCAGATGTCGAAATCTCCTAAGATGTAACAGGTTTCCTAGGTAAGTTGTTCATCTAAAGCGGTAACTTAAAACACATTCATGCTAAGGTAAAGCGTTTAACACTTAGTCATGCTTTCATACAATGGTTAAGGTTTCAAATGCTAACCTTCACCGCGCTGGGTACTAGTGCCAGCGCCTGAGCTCCCGCTGCATTCAGCATACGGTTGCCCACCCCTTTCTCATATTTAAAACCGTCCGTTTACACGCATTTTGCTTGAGTTTTCATCGGACCTTGCATTTTCAGGTAAACATTTCTTATGAGTTTTCATTCCAATCGGACCTAATATAATAAGAGGAATTTTTGCCAAACAATTATAATTAAACCAGTAGACATAGCATGAAAAATCAGATTATATTAACCTGAACCAGAGTCCCGTTTAATTTATCTATTAACTTAGTTTATTTTATCTTTTCCTTTTTATTTATAATACAAGTCAATTAATCCCCCTTTTTTGTGACACGCTTAGGTACTATAATATGCACATTAGTCCCACGGTTCGATATCCGGTCCTTACATTTCACTATACTACCACGACCGGGATTTTGTTTGCAGCCCGACGTTTATTTTGAGTTTTTTAATTTCTTTCTTTTATTTTTACACCAGTTTAACCACTCAGATATATACGTCTGCAAAATGTGGCGCCGTTGCCCGGGGACTAGATTTATTCTAGTCCTTAAGCCCCGGATTATCACTTGTTATATTAGAATATTTTGTATATTTTTTTTTTGTTTATATTAATTATCTTTTATATTTTGTTTATATTATTATTATGTTTGTTTCTAATCATTTTATTTTCTAATCTGTTTCAGTAGTTTCGTTTATATATACAAAACCAAAAAAATCTGTACGTGCACAATGGAGGAGGAGCTCGAACATGAGTTTTTGCTATTCCTATTTATATAACTGCTCCGTATGTTGGGGAGCTCATGATTATGAGGATTGTCTCATATTACAAGAGCAACTCTGGTTAGAAGATCAACCAGACTACCTGGAAGACTCGCTCAACAAGAACAGCAACCAAAGGAGCAAAACAGTTCATGAGGTAGAACAGCACCCCCACTACGGATGTAAGTTACTCTCTTTCCCTCTATAGTCACCTACCGCCAGTTTCCATCCTCTCTCTCTATGCTCTATCCAGAAGATGAGGATATTTACATCCTCGAAAATGAAAGAGAAGGAATTGCCATCACCTCCCGCCACCATATCCTCCAAACAAACGCCACTATCACCTTCGAAGAATCAACTTTCTCTGAAGATGATATCGATCAGCGTTCTTTCTATGAGCCTCACCTACACAAAGGAGGATGTTTACATCCTCCAATTTGAGGAGAAGAATCATCACCACCGGGTCTTCTGTTAGAACTACGTTCCCGGAAGTACCTCCCTCAAACACCAGGTTTCGTGGAGTATCCATTTTCCTATTTTATATGCCGAAGTAACGTTTTGTTTTGATCCAGGTGGTTTGCTTTTATTATTGTCAACTCCGTTTTCATGGCAGAACTGTTGTCTACTTATATTTTTGATCCAGGATACGAAGCGGGCATCTAGCCAAAGACGTTAAGAAGGGCAGCTTCCCGGGAGGCAACCCGGATGAACTTTTATTTTATTTATGCTCTTTTAATTTCAGTTCTCTTTAAATTTTATTTTTGCTAACTTTTAACTCCGTTTGTAGTATGGTTGCTTCTAGTGTCTTATACAGGTGCACCTTCATGTCTACACGGCAACCAAGCTACGCTACTTGAGGCTGAAGCTCAAGTGTGGGGGAACTCCTTTAAACAACTAGCAAAATAATATCAGGGGAGTACCAGTTTCTTTCTTAATTATGCTTTTATTTAATAAAAACTGCAGAGGAGCGTTTATGTGCTTAAACGTTTATTTGTGACCTTTGTGTTATCTCTATTTATCTACTTACCGAAAAGGTCTTCTCAAACTTTCCCTTGTTTTACTGGTGAACAATGAGGACATTGTTCAATTTAAGTGTGGGGGAGTGTGCCCTTTTCGGTGACATTTTTGTGCTTAAATGCTTAATCTCTCTGCTTATCTTGCGTTTGTCAATTCAATATTGTGACCCATTATATGTGGGTTGTTCTCTTTAAAGATAAATACTGTTATGAATTGTGGGATAAATGGTACAAATTTTAAAATTTAGATTACTTTTGAGGAGCATTTTATATGCGGTGTGACCAAATGATCTGCAAATGGTTGGATTTTATTGCTCAGGGGTTTCTTTCTGTCTTCTCTCTCTTAGGGATTGCTAAGGGGTGCCTTCTCTGTTAAAAAAAAGAAAGAAAGAAAAATACAAAAAATAAGGGACTTGCGAGACACCATTGGTAACCACAAAGAGAGTTGAGTGTTCTTAAATACTAGGCGTGATGCTTACATTTTCTCATCCCTTATGCAAAAGTGAAACAAATGTGAATCTATCTTTTTCCTTTTGTTTTCCTCCTCAATGCCATTCTTGAGAGAAGTTGGCCATGGTAAAAGTTCTTAGAGTCACCTAAACAAAGAAACATTGAAGTACCTTGATCATACCCCGAAACTCTATATTTTATTTTTACCCTGAGCACACACCTATTCCACCCAGCATTTGATGGATCACACTCCTCAATAAGTTAAAAAGATCATGAACTGTTCACTTCTTTATCCTACCCTTCATAATAATATTTGTTAATATTGAGCATTCCCTACTTACTAGGGTACGTGGTTTTTGCTTGAGGACAAGCAAAAAGATAAGTGTGGGGGTGAATAAAACGAAACTACTGAAACAATTAGAAAATAAAATGATTAGAAACAAACATAATAATAATATAAACAAAATATAAAGATAATTAATATAAACAAAATAAAATATACAAATAATTCTAATATAACAAGTGAATAATCCGGGGCTTAGGGACTAGAATAATCTATTCCCCGGCAACGGCGCCATTTGCAGACGTTATATCTGAGTGGTTAAACTGGTGTAAAATAAAAGAAAAGAAATTAAAAACTCAAAATAAACGTCGGGCTGCAAACAAATCCCGGTCGTGGTAGTATAGTGAAATGTAAGCGACCGGATATCGAACCGTGGGACTAATGTGCATATTATAGTACCTAAGCGTGTCACAAAAAGGGGGGATAATTGACTTGTATTATAAATAAAAAGGAAAGATAAAATAAACTAAGTTAATAGATAAATTAAACGGGACTCTGGTTCAGGTTAATATAATCTGCTTTTTCATGCTATGTCTACTGGTTTAATTATAATTGTTTGGCAAAATTCCTCTTATTATCTTAAGGTCCGATGAAAACTCATAAGAACTCGTTTACCTGAAAATGCAAGGTCCGATGAAAACTCAAGCAAAATGCGTGTAAACGGACGGTTTTAAAATATGAGAAATTATTTATGCATCTGAGTACTAACTTAAACGATGAAATAAGTTTCCTCCAGATTTACGGCTTAATTACCTATCTATTTGTCACCGATCAGATTAGAAATAGATTTAGTAAAGCAATTTAATAAACTCATGACATTTATTAAAAAGGTGTCGAGATAACCTTTAAACGCAACAAACTATATTTAATAAACCAGTAAACATATTGCATAATTAATACAAACACATAATAACCATTCCCAGAGTATAAATATTCTAGCCTAACATATTAAATAGATAAACAGAGACAAGAGTAGTAGAATCATCTGTAGTCACTCCTGCATTCGTTCTGCTATTTTGTATACGTAGGACTAGAGGTGGATATGGTGGAATGTAAATAGATAAAATGGAGAAGATGGGAGAAAGAAATGGGATGGACGTGTGTTGTGAGGTGGTGGACGTGTTCCCTGAAAACAGAAGGAACGTGTGTTTTTATAGGAGAAGGAGAGAAGGAAGGAGAAGGAAGAGACATGCTGGATCACGCGTGCTAGTGGGTGAACAAGATAAGGAGGTGTCAGTTGATGGAGTAGATGGATAAGTTGCAGAACGCGTGAGTGAATTAAGGAATGGATTGGGTGGCTGAACACGTGAATACTGTCGGCAGAATCAAGTTGCAGACAGTCGGTGAAGAAGATAGCTCGCGTTAATTATCTAGACATTTACACGCGTCCGCGTAGGTGTCCGCGTAGCTGTCCGCGTTGAATGGGGCGGACAAGAGAGTTAGGCGCGCTCCATATCTTGTCCGCATGGCTGTCCTCGCTTGTGACGTCGTGGTTCTATGCGGACACTCATGACGTCACAAATGGAGTCCGCGCTCCATATCCTGTCTGCATGGCTGTCCTCGCTTGTGACGTCGTGGTTCTATGCGGACACTCACGACGTCACAAATGCGGACACAACTTGACCGGCTCTAGATTCTTCATTTGGACTCCGTTTTTCGAGCCGTTTGCCCTATGCGTCCTGTCTCTTCTCTCTTCGTCTACTTTGCTCCCAGCTTGGTTTTCCTCATGTTTAAATAATAAATTTAGATAAAAACATAAAACATAACTAGAGGAAAACTAACCGAAGTGGAGAAATGAGCAAGAAAAGTGCTAATATAATATATGAAATACACCTATAAATCATGCTCATTTGGACACTTATCACACCCCCACACTTATCTTTTTGCTTGTCCTCAAGCAAAACCACGTACCCTAGTAAGTAGGGAATGCTCATATTAACAAATATTATTATGAAGGGTAGGATAAAGAATGAACAGTTCATGATCTTTTTTAACTTATTGAGGAGTGTGATCCATCAACTGCTGGTGGCATAGGTGTGCTCAGGGTAAAAATAAAATATAGAGTTTCGGGTATGATCCAAGGTACTTCAATGTTTCTTTTGTTAGGAGACTCTAAGAACTTTTACCATGGCCAACTTCTCTCAAGAATGGGCATTGAGGAGAAAACAAAAGGAAAAATAGATTCATGCATTGTTTCACTTTTGCATAAGGGATGAAAAAATGTAAGCATCACGCCTAGTATTTAAGAACACTCAACAACTCTCTTTGTTGGTTTACAATGGTGTCTCGCAATTCATAACATATTTATCTTTAAAGAGAACAACCCACATATAATGGGTCACGATATTGAATTGGACAAACGCAAGATAAAGCAGAGATTAAGCATTTAAGCACAAAATGTCACCGAAAAGGCGCTCCCCCCACTTACTTAATTGAACAATGTCCTCATTGTTCACCAGTAAAACAAGGAAAGTTTCAGAAGCCTTTTCGGTAAGTAGATAAATAGAGATAACACAAAGGTCACAAATAAACATTTAAGCACATAAACGCTCCTCTGCAGTTTTTATTTAAATAAAGCATAATTAAAGAAACTGGTACTCCCCTGATATTATTTTTGCTAGTTGTTTAAAAGGATCCCCCACACTTGAGCTTCAGCCTCAAGTAGCGTAGCTTGGTTGCAGTGTAGACATGAAGGTGCACCTGTATAAGACACTAGAAGCAACCATACTACAAACGGAGTTAAAAGTTAGCAAAAATAAATTTAAAGAGAACCTGTAAATTAAAAGAGCATAATAAAATAAAGTTCATCCGGTTTGCCTCCCGGGAGCTGCCCTTCTTTAACGTCTTTGGCTAGATGCCCGCTTCGTTATCCTGGATCAAAATATAAGTAGACAACAGTTTCTGCCAGGAAAACGGAGTTGACAATAATTAAAAGCAAACCACCTGGATCAAAATAAAACGTTACTTTTACTGCATATAAAATAGGAAAATGGATACTCCACGAAACCTGGTGTTTGAGGAGGTACTACCGGGAACGTAGTTCTAACAGAAGACCCGGTGGTGATGATTCTTCTTCCTCAAATTGGAGGATGTAAACATCCTCCTTTTGTAGGTGAGGCTCATAGAAAGACGCTGATCGATATCATCTTCAGAGAAAGTTGATTCTTCGAAGGTGATAGTGGCGTTTTGTTTGGATATCTTGGCGGGAGGTGATGGCAATTCCTTCTCTTCATTTTCGAGGATGTAAATATCCTCATCTTCTGGATAGAGCATAAAGAAGGATGGAAACTGGCGGTAGGTGACTATAGAGGGAAGAGAGTAACTTACATCCGTAGTGGGGTGCTGTTCTACCTCATGAACTGTTTTGCTCTTTGGTTGCTGTTCTTGTTGAGCGAGTCTCTCCAGGTAGTCAGGTTATCTTCTAACCAGAGTTGCTCTTGTAATATGAGACAATCCTCATAATCATGAGCTCCCCCACATACGGAGCAGTATAAAACTGTGAATAGCAAACTCTGTTCGAGCTTCTGCTCCATTTGTCACCTACATATTTTTTTTTTGTTTTTTTGTTTTGTATATAAAACGAAACTACTGAAACAGATTAGAAAATAAAATGATTAGAAACAAACATATAATAATATAAACAAAATATAAAAGATAATTAATATAAACAAAATAAAATATACAAATATTCTAATATAACAAGTGAATAATCCGGGGCTTAGGGACTAGAATAAATCTAGTCCCCGACAACGGCGCCATTATGCAGACGTATATATCTGAGTGGTTAAACTGGTGTAAAAATAAAAGAAAAGAAATTAAAAACTCAAAATAAACGTCGGGCTGCAAACAAATCCCGGTCGTGGTAGTATAGTGAAATGTAACGACCGGATATCGAACCGTGGGACTAATGTGCATATTATAGTACCTAAGCGTGTCACAAAAAGGGGGGATTAATTGACCTGTATTATAAATAAAAAGGAAAGATAAAATAAACTAAGTTAATAGATAAATTAAACGGGACTCTGGTTCAGGTTAATATAATCTGCTCTTTCATGCTATGTCTACTGGTTTAATTATAATTGTTTGGCAAAATTTTCTCTTATTATCTTAAGGTCCGATGAAAACTCATAAGAACTCGTTTACCTGAAAATGCAAGGTCCGATGAAAACTCAAGCAAAATGCGTGTAAACGGACGGTTTAATATGAGAAATTATTTATGCATCTGAGTACTAACTTAAACGATGAAAATAAGTTTCCTCCAGATTTACGGCTTAATTACCTATCTATTTGTCACCGATCAGATTAGAAATAGATTTAGTAAAGCAATTTAATAAACTCATGACATTTATTAAAAAGGTGCGAGATAACCTTTAAAAACGCAACAAACTATATTTAAATAAACCAGTAAACATATTGCATAATTATAGAAACACAATAATAACCATTCCCCGAGTATAAATATTCTAGCCTAACATATAAATAGATAAACAGAGACAAGAGTAGTAGAAATCATCTGTATCACTCCTGCATTCGTTCTGCTATTTTGTATACGTAGGACTAGAGGTGGATATGGTGGAATGTAAATAAATAAAATGGAGAAGATGGGAGAAGAGAAATGGGATGGACGTGTGTTGTGAGGTGGTGGATGTGTTCCCAGAAAACGGAAGGAATGTGTGTTTTTATAGGAGGAGAGGAAGGAAGGAGAAGGAAGAGAGACAGGCTGGATCACCGTGCTAGTGGGTGAACAAGATAAGGGAGGTGTCAGTTGATGGAGTAGATTGATAGTTGTTGCAGAACGCGTGAGTGAATTAAGGAATGAATTGGGTGGCTGAACGCGTGAATACTGTCGGCAGAATCAAGTTGCAGACAGTCGGTGAAGAAGATAAGCTCGCGTTAATTATCTAGACATTTACACGCGTCCGCGTAGGTGTCCGCGTTGAATGGGGCGGACAAGAGAGTTAGGCGCGCTCCTATCTTGTCCGCATGGCTGTCCTCGCTTGTGACGTCGTGGTTCTATGCGGACACTCACGACGTCACAAATGGAGTCCGCGCTCCATATCCTGTCCGCATGGCTGTCCTCGCTTGTGACGTCGTGGTTCTATGCGGACACTCCTGACGTCACAAATGGAGTCCGCGCTCCATATCCTTTCCGCATGGCTGTCCTCGCTTGTGACGTCGTGGTCTATGGCGGACACTCACGACGTCACAATGCGGACACAAACTTGACCGGCTTAGATTCTTCGTTTGGACTCCGTTTTTCGAGCCGTTTACGCCTATGCGTTCGTCTCTTCTCTCTACGTCTACTTTGCTCCCAGTTTTTTTTTCCTCATGTTTAAACAATAATTTGTGAGATAAATAAAACATAAACTAGAGGAACTAACCGAAGTGGAGAACAACAAAAAAAAAAGTGAGCACGAAAATGCTAATATAATATATGAAATACACCTATAAATCATGCTCATTTGGACACTTATCACACACTTATCTTTTTGGTTTCCCAGCCGTTTGCGCCCATTTTGCAGACGTATATATCTGAGTGGTTAAGTGGTGTAAAAATAAAAGAAGAGAATTAAAAACTCAAAATAACGTCGGGCCTGCAAACAAATCCCGGTCGTGGTAGTATAGTGAAATGTAGCGACCGGATATCGAACCGTGGGACTAATGTGCATATTATAGTACCTAAGCGTGTCACAAAAAGGGGGGATTAATTGACTTGTATTATAAATAAAAAGGAAAGATAAAATACTAAGTTAATAGATCATAAAAAACGGGACTCTGGTCAGGTTAATATAATCTGCTTTTCATGCTATGTCTACTGGTTTAATATAATTGTTTGGCAAAATTCCTCTTATTATCTTAAGGTCCGATGAAAACTCATAAAACTCGTTTACCTGAAAATGCAAGGTCCGATGAAACTCAAGCAAAATGCGTGTAAAGACGGTTTAAATATGAGAAATTATTTATGCATCTGAGTACTAACTTAAACGATGAAAATAAGTTTCCTCCAGATTTACGGCTTAATTAACCTATCTATTTGTCACCGATCAGATTAGAAATAGATTTGTAAAGCAATTTAATAAACTCATGACATTATTAAAAAGGTGCGAGATAACCTTAAAACGCAACAAACTATATTTAAATAAACCAGTAAACATATTGCATAATTAATACAAACACATAATAACCATTCCCAGAGTATAAATATTCTAGCCTAACATATTAAATAGATAAACAGAGATAAGAGTAGTAGAAATCATCTGTAGTCACTCCTGCATTCGTTCTGCTATTTGTATACGTAGGACTAGAGGTGGATATGGTGGAATGTAAATAAATAAAATGGAGAAGATGGGAGAAGAGAAATGGGATGGAACGTGTGTATTTGGTTGAAGGTGCAGTGTGTTTATATAGAGGAAGGGAAGAGGCAGATCTGGAGTGGAAGAACATTGATTGCTCATTAATTGCAGGGGACAGAGCTGAAGACGTGTGAGGGAATTAAGGTAGACGGTGTGGAGTAGATGGATATGGCAGAAGCAAGTCGACGGGCGAAGAAGTCGACGGGCGAAGAAGAAAAACTCGCGCGTGATTTTTAGTCACGTCCGCATGGCTGTCCGCGTTGTTTTAGGCGGACACTCATGAGGACACAAATGGAGTCTGTGTCCTAGTCTTGTCCGCATGAGTGTCCTCGCTTGTGTCCTCATGGTTTGGGCGGACAAGAGAGTTAGGCGCGCTCTCAATTTGTCTGCATGGCTGTCCTCGCTTGTGACGTCGTGGTTCTATGCGGACACTCACGACGTCACAAATGGAGTCCGCGCTCCAATCTTGTCCGCATGGCTGTCCTCGCTTGTGACGTCGTGGTTCTATGCCTAACTCTCTTGTCCGCCCCATTCAACGCGGACAGCTACGCGGACACCTACGCGGACGCGTGTAAATGTCCAGATAATTAACGCGAGCTTATCTTCTTCACCGACTGTCTGCAACTTGATTCTGCCGACAGTATTCACGACGCCATTTTGCAGACGTATATATCTGAGTGGTTAAACTGGTGTAAAAATAAAAGAAAAGAAATTAAAAACTCAAAATAAACGTCGGGCTGCAAACAAATCCCGGTCGTGGTAGTATAGTGAAATGTAAGCGACCGGATATCGAACCGGGACTAATGTGCATATTATAGTACCTAAGCGTGTCACAAAAAGGGGGGATTAATTGACCTGTATTATAAATAAAAAGGAAAGATAAAATAAACTAAGTTAATAGATAAATTAAACGGGACTCTGGTTCAGGTTAATATAATCTGCTCTTTCATGCTATGTCTACTGGTTTAATTATAATTGTTTGGCAAAATTCCTCTTATTATCTTAAGGTCCGATGAAAACTCATAAGACTCGTTTACCTGAAAATGCAAGGTCCGATGAAAACTCAAGCAAAATGCGTGTAAACGGACGGTTTAAATATGAGAAATTATTAATGCATCTGAGTACTAACTTAAACGATGAAAATAAGTTTCCTCCAGATTTACGGCTTAATTAACCTATCTATTTGTCACCGATCAGATTAGAAATAGATTTAGTAAAGCAATTTAATAAACTCATGACATTTATTAAAAAGGTGCGAGATAACCTTTAAAACGCAACAACTATATTTAAATAAACCAGTAAACATATTGTATAATTAATACAAACACATAATAACCATTCCCAGAGTATAAATATTCTAGCCTAACATATTAAATAGATAAACAGAGACAAGGAGTAGAAAATCATCTATAGTCACTCCTGCATTCGTTCTGCTATTTTGTATATGTAGGACTAGAGGTGGATATGGTGGAATGTAAATAATAAAATGGAGAAGATGGGAGAAGAGAAATGGGATGGACGTGTGTTGTGAGGTGGTGGATGTGTTCCCTGAAAACAGAAGGAACGTGTGTTTTATAGGAGAAGGAGAGGAAGGAAGGAGAAGGAAGAGACAGGCTGGATCACGCATGCTAGGGGGTGAACAAGATAAGGGAGGTGTCAGTTGATGGAGTAGATGGATAAGTTGCAGAACGCGTGAGTGAATTAAGGAATGGATTGGTGGCTGAACACGTGAATACTGTCGGTAGAATCAAGTTGCAGACAGTCGGAGAAGAAGATAAGCTCGCGTTAATTATCTGGACATTTACACGCGTCCGCGTAGGTGTCCGCGTATCTGTCCGCGTTGAATGGGGCGGACAAGAGAGTTAGGCGCGCTCCATATCTTGTCCGCATGGCTGTCCTCGCTTGTGACGTCGTGGTTCTATGCGGACACTCACGACGTCACAAATGGAGTCCGCGCTCCATATCCTGTCCGCGCTTCCTTCCATGCTCAAGAACAAAGCGTGAGAGCTGCTAGGAAGAAGGAGAGCTCGGTTGGAGAGGTTGGGATCGGACAAGGAGGAAGGAAGAGGTGGGAAAGGTTGGAAATAATTGAAAAAGTAAGTTTTACTATTGTAAATTTGTGTTAGGTATCAATTTGTCTCTTAATTATTGTAAGCTGTCTCCTCTCCTCTTGCCAGCCGATTTCCATGGTCCAAATGGGTCAATTAATTGACCATTGACCATACTTGGTCAATTATGACTCATACGGGCCCCACTTTAGGGTTTTATTAATATTTTAATATTAAATTTGTAAAAATTCGTAAATTTCTGGAATTAAATTCCTAATATGATATAATGTGATATATTATCATATTTAAAGGTAATTATAACCTTTAAGCCCATTAAAAATCAATTTAGAAGGCAAACTCACAAAAACGTGCTTAAGGTGTTTTAGTGAACATTTTGTGTCACAGGGTGTTCCTGGGCTTAGTTCTCCTTGAGAACAGTTTGTTGTGTTAATTACTTCATTATAATACTTAGGAATCCACTTTGGATCCTATTTGAGGTCATACAATCTTTATGGTGTCTTAAAGCACATTTTGGCTTTTCCGATCTTAAGGCGTGTTTTGCCTTGTTGCGATCTTTTAGATTGTTCCCCAATAATATTTAGATGTTATTAATCATCTTAGATCATTAATAGATCATTTAATTATATTTTAAAGGTTAGGGGTATTTCAGGTCATCTCTATTAGAACGTCTAATACAGTCGAATAAACTAACACCGTCAACGAAGCTAACACCGTTGAAGAAGCTAACAACCGTTGAAGAAGCTAACACCATCGGAGTAGGCTAATGTGGTTCGATTATTAACCATCATGCAATAAACAAATATAAACTTTTCCTTTCATACAACCCTAGGTTGGCTAACACACTACGAAAAAGCTAGTACTATCAAAACTATAAAGATTATGCATTTTTATTTATTTTCAAAGTGAATATTATAATATATGTACATATATTCAAAAATATAAATTTATCAAAACATATTCATATTGGATCTTATTTTGAAGAGCTCGAATTATGACGACATCGGTTTAAAATTTAGGTTATTTGGACTTATATTTAATAAATTACATTACTTTAAAACATTAAAAAGACAGATATATAAAAAGACAAAAATGATGCTACCTTCCTAGGTAGCACTGCCTCAGGCTTCTAATTCGCGTTTATACAATACTAAGTTGGTTCCTTTGTCCAAACTCGGATATCTGAATTGGTGGGGGATGAAGTAAGGACCATTTGGTCCCAAGTTTGAATCCTCCAATCTCCACCTTCTCATATCAACCTATCACACAGGGCTCACCATTTACCTAGTCGGTGTGGTTTGTTAACGGCTCGTCGTGTGTAATTGCAAACAATGTAACAGTCCAATTTCAAGTTGCTGGTAGATATTGTTCGCTTTGTCGTAGCTCACGGTTTTGTTTCTGAGGTTCAACTAGTTACACCACTCAAAAGTCTACCAAGGAGAAGTGTCCACACCCAATGATTGATGAGTGAGGATGGTGGAGTTCGCAACAGGGTTTGCAATCGGCTATGGTTATTTGGAGTCTGAAGCGCGGTGACAATCGAACTGAACGATGCTATCAAATTTGACTGATATCAAAGACCCTATTTCGGTAGTTGTTAATAGCAACTACCGAAATAAGGTCTCTAAATTAAAAAAAATCAAAGAATAATCTATTTCAGAGGTTGTTACTAACAACCGCTGAAATAGACTCTTAATTTTTAAAAACCTTGAGACCAACTATCTTGGCGGTTTCTATGAACAACCGCCAAGATAGGTTCCCAGAAAATTAAAAATACACTATTTCATAACTCCTCACATTTTGTACTAGTGAAATAGGCCACTTTTGGGGCGCTGAAATAGGCCACTTTTGTACTAGTGACAGTGAATCCCGCTAACTAGTGCATGTCAACTAGAAGCAAGAGCGAAGTGCATCCCCATTTGAAACCCCAAAGCCATCATTCGAAGGTCTAGAAAGAGCTTGTCTCAAGGTAGTCAGAGGAATATGATTCTAAAGATAATGTTTTATGACAAAAGACCATAGCCAAGGCAATTCCTAGGAAGGATCGAGGGTGCAAGTCAACCTCCCTGGGCTTTAGCAATACTT
Organism: Limonium bicolor; assembly: GCA_023374045.1. Classification (NCBI taxonomy): domain Eukaryota; kingdom Viridiplantae; phylum Streptophyta; class Magnoliopsida; order Caryophyllales; family Plumbaginaceae; genus Limonium; species Limonium bicolor. The sequence goes on from CM041780.1 coordinate 122,160,005, forward strand.
ACGTGTTAGGTAAATGGTATATAGGGGAATATGAAGGACAAATGTAAGTCTGATAAGGATAAAAGGGTAGGAGCTAGTGAAAAAGGAGACTAAATAAAAATGTTGCTTTGTTTGTTAAAGCTTTCGCTAGATCTCTTGTCTACTTTAGTGGATTGATAGGGGGAGTGCTTCTAATTACTTAAAAAAACATCTCAAATACCAAAGCTTCTGACATGCTGTATGAATGAACTTTTAACAGGATATGAAGGCACTACCACTCTCATCTCGCACTACTACTACTACAGCTAACCAGCACTCAACCCCCTTATTTTCAACATCATAAGAGCAACCACAACAATGAGAGTGGAATCCACCCATAAAGTATTATTATTTTTATTCTCCTCTCTCACAACATTAGCTAAGAAACTCTCTCTTCTCAATCCTTAGATAAGAAACTCTCTCTCATATCTCTCTCCTCCACATAATCTTTTATTTTTTTTCTTTTTAATATTGGAGAGTGGATTCCACTCTAGTGGAAGCCCTAAGAGCAACCACAATAATAAGAGTGGAATCCACCCATAAAGTATTATTATTTTATTCTCCTCTCTCACAATATTAGCTAAGAAGCCTCTCTTCTCAATTCTTAGCAAAAAAACCATCTCTCATGTCTCTCTCCTCCACATAATTATTTATCTTTTCTTTTACATATTATAGAGTGGAATCCATTCTATCATGGGTGCTCTAAGAGCATCCACAACAGCAAAAAGGTAAGACATTTCTTATATATTATATTTTATTCACTTCTCTCACATTCTCTCTCTTTCAATGTAAATGTGTTAGTAAGAAAGGGGTCTTGTAAGTTCGTAAAGTATAAAATCAGAAGCCTCAGTACAAGACTGACAGAGAGCCGAAACGAGAAACGAGACAGAAAGTGTTTAGAAGAAAAACTCCGCTATCAATCTTATTATTGATAACTTGAAAACTCCTCACCTGATCTGTTCAACACTTTGAACAATCACTCTCACGTCTAATTCTAGACAAAAACGTTGATTACTATCAACAACTCTCTTCTCTCTCAAGACTCTCTTTTTGCGGTAGAAGCTCTACCTTTTCTGATGTTTTTGCTGTACATTTATACTACTTGGAGGCAGATAACAACCTCCTAAATATCTACAAACAATCTTAATCTAAAACCAATATAAATACAAAAAACAAGATCCTAAAATATCTCTAACTATTTCCTAGTATAATGCTGGCGCCTCTGATTTCACTCATTCTTATTATTAAGTAAATATTCTGTTAAGATCTTCACTCAAAGCTGCTGACTGTAGAGGTTGTTGAGATAATATAGGCTTCCTTGGTTTGGGGATTTTGCCACATCAAAAACCTTCGGTAAATATACATTTACAGTTTGCCCCTTTTTTGATGTGAGCAAACTTTGTATGGTGAGATAATGTAGCATTCCCCCTCAAGATATGCATTCTTCCTTAAAACGAGCATTCCCCCTGAAGATGTTAAAACCTTGCAGCACTTGAATGAGATTTGGTTAATCAAGTAACATATTCAAATTACTCACCATATTTCCCCCTTTTGCGAAATCAAAAAATGGTACTAAAAAGTCTATCTCACGGAGTGTAAAAATAGCATGCAAGATCATCAAAATGGCATTTTATACGAATTCATGCGTAGGAACACAGAACATAAGGATAGGCTGTCCATAGAAAAGGCAATGAATAGGAATAAAAGTGTCGTCGGGTCAGGCTAAGGCTGACTAGGATGCTGGCTATCGAAATGAAAAGGCAATGAGGTAGAGGATTAACACATACTTCAAGAATAGCTTCTTCAAATTTCTTCATCTGCTGAGGTAGACAAGCCAGAAGCTCTGAGGGTTGTGAAGACACACCCAAAGCCTTTAGGGGTTGTTTAACAATGCACTGATCATCGTTCAGTTCAAGACTCATCTTGGAAAGAGTTAAGGATCCAATCATGATTATGATCCAGAGGCGTAGACATGACAACATCCAGAGGTACAACTTGAACAATTATTTGTGTAATCTTGTGCAACATATGGTACATCATAATTGGACAAGACTGATACGAATCTTCGTTTGTAGGGTGTAGCATAATTCCTTTATTTCTTCCCACTAAACCTCAGTCTAGTCTTGGACCAAGTTGTTCAGCCTTGTGCTGAAGCAAATCTAGCATCTGATGTTGGATAATGCTTGTACAACCAGAATCGAATCACCCCTTTTTATGAGACTATTCGAGAATCCTTTATGGGATAGGAAGAAAAGACTAGGAAAAATACCAGTATGAAAGCCATTGGTGAGGTAAATTATGTACAACAAAGAAACTGGAAAAATGGTACGGGAATCTTGTGGAGAAAATGGTGAGAGAAAAGTGACCAACGAAAGTGGGTTCTATGCTGAGGGGACAGTTGGTCAGGTACGGATAACCGGAAAGATAAGTGGTGGTAACAAATGGATAGGGCCACCAGATGTTCAATGTTCCAACTTAGAATTTGATCCAGATCAGCCAAATTAATAATCAAGAGATGCCACGGAAAGAGAAGTAATCCTCACTTTATTATAGAGTGAAATGAAATAATAAAATATACGTCACGCTCCACTCACTCTAAAGTACCAATTCTGATGCACACAATAGAAGTCAATACGATAAATAAAAAGAATACACCTTTGTCAACATTGAGCATCCACAGTGCAAGACTGAATGAGGATAATGTTTCGTGTGGAAAAGCTTTGGTGAAAGTGCTTGCCAATTGTTTATCAGTGGCACAATGAGGGAGATCCACAATATTCTTGCCAACTTGATTTTGAGAAAAGTAATGACGAATCTCAATATGTATAATCAAGGAATATTGAACTAAATCCTTCGTCAGTGCAATACTGAAGAGAGTATCGTAGTAGATTGGCACAGGAGACTGAGGAACACCATAGTCAGCCAATTGATATTGAAGGTAGAGGATGTGGGCGCATCAAGCAGTAGCAACGATATATACCGCTTCAATGTGGGAGAGTGCAATATGTGAATGCCTCTTAGAAGAACCAAGACACCGGGCTTGAGCTGACCAATTTGAGGCAGAATCGGAAATAATTTTTTTCAGTCTCGATCTGTGAAAGACCTTAGGAAGAAGGCAGATCCTACATGAAAAACCAAACCAAAGTTAGTAGAGTGTGATTTCCTTTCATATGACAAGAACATCCAAACTCCATTAGCCGCCAGTTTGGAACTTTATTATCCTGAAAAGAGAAAACAGTTAGTGCCGCTTAGGGACCCATTGTTGTCTGGGACGTCTATGATTGATATAAAGCTGAGCATATTTAACAGTATCAGACTGAGCAAGTCGAGCATTCTTGCATTGAAGCTTATGACATGAACGAATATGGTGACCATGTATATGACAATAACTACATTCAACCCTTACATGTGAAGTAACATTCATAGCAGTGCTATATGAAGTTCATGGATGAGAAACACTAGGATATCTTGTAGGATCAGTCCTAGTCTGTGAACTTTGTTTCTGGGGTAAAACATTAGACGTCGATGAAGTAGTGCCATAAAACCCTAGACCAGCACGTCCTTGATTAGGTCGACCTACCATTTCATTAAGTTTAGCTTTTCCTTTATACCAAGAGGGATTTTTCAAAGTCATAATGTCTAATTTTCTACTAAGTGCGTCATACTGCCTTTGTAGATCAACATTATCCTGACGTATCCACTCATTATCAGCTTTGAGTGATTGAATTTCTTTTTCTGCCCACTCAGGAATAGATTTCAGTTTAGTACTGACGGGTGCAGTAAACGTGGATTGAACAACCTTAGCTGAGTTTAAGACTAACTGAGATGCCAACTCCTTATTTTGTTCTTTCAAAACAATAATCTCTTCTTGTAGTTTACTAATCACAGTATGAGACTCAGTGTTATGTCCCTGTTTCACTTCCAAATCCCTAATTTTCGAAAGAGCATCTTTCAACACATCAAACACTTGTGACTTAGTAGAACTATCATAAAAATCATTCAAGCTTTGAGAACTTACCTGATCCCTAATGAGAGATTGAAGAGCCTTATCTCCAGCCATCAAACACATAGTTTCATCATATTTGGCAGTGCCAGTATGAGACCGATGGATTGCAGTCATGCAATAATGTGCTGCATTGCTTTCTATGCCATCTGATTCAGTATCACTCTCATCCCATACGGCTGCTTCCATGCGTGACTCACATCCTCGATGTTGTGGAGGTTTTGATGGTAAAGGACAATCCTTCATCAAATGTCCTATTTTGTGACATCGGAAACATTCATGCTTGCTGGTATTATACTCACGTTTAGAATTTTCACCGTGGTGACCTCCACGTTTTCGACTAAGAATACGCTTCAGTCCTTGTGCTAGCATAGTGATCTCATTCTCCATGTCATCATCATACTCCCAGTATGGTGTATCTACGTTAATCTTTGCCTTTAGTGCAAGATCCTTGTGCACCACTAGATTTTGTTCCTCCATCTTGCTTTCATGAACCATCAAATCTGAACACAATTCTTCAAATGACATAGATGATAATTCTTTCATTTTCTCAAGAAGTGATGTATAGTTAAGCCAATCTTTGGTTAGTGAATCAAGAAATCTTTCATTAATAGTCTCATTAGAAAGAGTTACCCCAACCGTTTTGAGTTCCATAAGCACTTGATTGAACCTTTCCACCGTCAGTGCTAGACTCGCGCCCTCTGACATTTTAAAGTTGTTAAAATCTCGTTGAAACTGTTTCTCCTTGGCTTTGCGGATTGATTTCGTTCCTTGATAAGCAATCTTCAAGAAGTCCCATACTTCTTTTGCCGTTCTTATACCCAAGACTCTTCCTTGATCTTCGTCGGACAAGGAGGAGACAAGAATACGAAGAGCTTGTTTATTTTTGCTTAAAAGTTTTTCATCGGCTTCCGTCCATTGATCCTCAAGTTTGGTCTGTTTCACACCTTCAACAAACCATAGTAGGTTTGTAATCACCTTGTGCCACCACCTTCCAAACCTTGTAATCCATGGACATCAACTGCGCTTCCATCTGTTCGCACCACTTGGAATAATTGAATTTCGTCAACCTTGGTGCTTTTACATAATACGAACTCATCTTTCACGATCTACCCAGAAGTGTTAACCTCTATATTGGGTAAACCTGCTCTGATACCACTTGTAAGTTCGTAAAGTATAAAATCAGAAGCCTCGGTACAAGACTGACAGAGAGCAGAAACGAGAAACGAGACAGAAAGTGTTTAGAAGAAAAACTCCGCTATCAATCTTATTATTGATAACTTGAAAACTCCTCACCTGATCTGTTCAACACTTTGAACAATCACTCTCACGTCTAATTCTAGACAAAAACATTGATTACTATCAACAACTCTCTTCTCTCTCAAGACTCTCTTTTTGCGGTAGAAGCTCTACCTTTTCTGATGTTTTGCTGTACATTTATACTACTTGGAGGCAGATAACAACCTCCTAAATATCTATAAACAATCTTTATCTAAAACCAATATAAATACAAAAAACAAGATCCTAAAATATCTCTAACTATTTCCTAGTATAATGCTGGCGCCTCTGATTTCACTCCTTCTTATTATTAAGTAAATATTCTGTTAAGATCTTCACTCAAAGCTGCTGACTGTAGAGGTTGTTGAGATAATATAGGCAGTCTTGGTTTTGGGATTTTGCCACATCAAAAACCTTCGGTAAATATACATTTACAGTTCTTAGCTAGTGTATACCTCTTACCTCCACATAATCATTTCCTTTTATTTTTATTTTGATGTGTTAGTAAGAAATGGTTAAGAACACTCCTGTGGTTGCTCTAATTCACCTTCACTACCCTGCGAGATACGAGCCAATGAATAATGGACACATCAATATTTTCTGCAACACCACGGGCAATCGTACAGTCAGACTCGGTCTAGGATGGCATCGGCCATGCGCCCCTAAGTGATAAGGGCTCAAATAATAGGATTTTTAAATTGTTAGTTACTCCCTCCGTCCCTTCTTGAGTGTCCTGTTTACTATTTGGATATATCGTTTGACTTCAATATTTAACATATAAGATGATATAATTTTATAAATCTAAGTTTTGTAGTAGATTCCTTAGGTGATAAACTATACATTACAAAAATTAATTTTGTAAAATTAATTTATATAATATGTTTAATATTGAAGTGGAAAAATGTGCCAAAAAACAAATAAGACAGTCAAACTGGGACGGGTAGTATAATACACACATAGTTAAGGAAAAAAAAATCAATATCTTGTTCCAATTTCTATATTAGTTCTTTCAACTACGTCTCATAATTTTTTTTAAAAAAAGGTTAATTTGATTGTATTCTCTTTAAATAAATAATATAATTATAAGTAATTATATTGAATCATATTTGCACACGTAGTGAATCATATTACACGTACGATGGCGGCTTTTTTCATCCCAAGGTGCTAACTACATGATCGTAATCACAGTCTCTCGTGGACGATACGTACGTGTAGTATCACTTTCAACTTGAAAACTCATATTTGCTTGAAAATTTATTTTCACAATAATCACTATAAACACTTAGCACGTTTCAAAAGATATTTATGCCAAGTTGCCTGCCTTGCTTAAGGCTCTCAATCTTTGGGACTAACAGATTTAAACGGAAGCGGAAAGAAAGAGGAGGAGAAAGGCTTGAAGCGGAAGCAAGTCGAGAAGGAAGAAAATGATTTTATTTCATTGTGCTTAGAACTTTTCTATTACAGAGGAGATGATATGCTTAGAAGAGGAGATGATATGTATTGAAGCCTAACCCACGTAGTGTATATATATACAAGTAAACTACCAAAATTGTGTTAATCTAATTCAAACTAATTCAAACTAATTCAAACCAATTCAAACTTCCTATTTCAGAATTGGCAATACAAATCGTTTCATTAACTAATGGACTAATGGTTATTTCCATATGGGTGACTTATTACTCCAACACCCCCCCGCAAGCCGATGGTGATCTTGATCAACGAGGCTTGAAATGTTGGTGTTGGATATACCCATGCGGTCAAGTTGTGCTTTGTAAGATATTCCGGGTAGAGCTTTTGTCATCATGTCAGCCAACTGTGTTGATGTGGGGGTGTACACAACATCAACGAGTCCTTCTTGAATTTTATCACGGACGAAATGACAATCAATTTCTATATGCTTGGTTCGCTCATGAAAGACTGGGTTACGAGCTATGTAAATGGCAGACTGGTTGTCACACTTGACAGGTATGGGATGTACATTGGAAACATCAAATTCATGTAGTAGTCTGCTTAGCCATGTGAGCTCTGCTGTCACACGTCGCAAAGAACGATACTCAGCCTCTGCACTAGAAAGAGAGACTGTTCCTTGCTTTTTAGTCTTCCAAGAGATTAGACTGGTACCAAGGAAGATATAATAGCCAGAGACAGACTTTCGAGTGTTTGGACATGCTGCCCAGTCTGAATCACAGTAGGCTACAAGATCCAATTGAGGTGCCGTAGATTTATTGAGAACAATACCGTATGTCATTGTTCCCTAACATAGCCACAAGGCATGGATGGCGGCGTCCATGTGCACATCACAAGGGTTCTGCATAAACTGGCTTAAAGTTTGGACAGTGTAACTAAGATCTGGTCGTGTGTTGGAGAGATAGTTTAATTTTCCCACTAATCTCCTATAAGGAGTGGGATCATCTAGCGGTGTGCCTTCTGAGCGTAGGAGTTGTGAGCCCACCGCCATAGGCCCAACTGTTGCCCTTTTATTATCACACCCGTATTCCTTGACCAGATCCATGCAGAACTTTCGTTGAGACAGGACTACGCCTCGGGGCGTGGGAATAAATTCTATCCCAAGGAAATAGTGCAAGGTCCCCAAGTCCTTGATTTTGAAATTGTCATCAAGAGCTTGTTTGATGTTGTCAAGATCCTCTTGATGATTTCCAATTAATAACATGTCATCAACATAGACTGCCACATATACACGACGGATGCCGTTCTTCCTAAGAAACAAAGAATAATCGTTCTTGGATTGTTGAAATCCAAGGGTTTTGAGGAAGTAGGCTAATTTGGAGAACCATTGCCTGGAAGCTTGCTTCAATCCGTATAGAGATTTCTTTAGAAGACAAGCTTTGTTACGTCCTGTGACATCTAGCCCGTGTGGGATTTTCATGTAAACTTCCTCGTCAAGATCCCCGTGCAAGAAGGCATTATTAACGTCTAGTTGATTGATGATCCACCCTTGTGGAGAGCAACCGTGATAAGGGCACGTATGGTTGTCATTTTTACAACCGGAGAAAAAGTTTCATGATAATCAAAGCCATGTCGCTGGGTGAACCCTTTTGCAACTAAACGTGCCTTGTATCGTTCCAACGAGCCATCGGACTTCAGTTTTACTTTGTACACCCATTTACAACTAACCATTTTCTTACCCTTGGGTAAGTCAACGATTGTCCAAGTGTGGTTTTCCTCTAAAGCTCGTAGCTCACTTTGCATGGCTTGCTGCCAGTGCACGTGCTTGACGGCCTCATGATAAGATTGGGGTTCTTCCAATTGTTCAATATTGGTGGACACAGCAAGAGCAAGGGATGAACTAGGTCGTGTGTCCGTGAGGCTCTCACATTGTATTAAAGAATTCATCCCTTTATTCTGCCTATAAACTCGTTCGTCGAGCACATCTTGAAAGGCTGTGTTACATATATAGTCGTTAAGATAATCAGGCCTACGAGTCTCTTTGTGATCGACGAAGCCCGTCATCATTGGTTTGATCATGTTCTGGAATATAGGTGTGTTCCAGGACTGTTTCGTGTGCAAGAGGGGGAGAAGAGGGGGTATTGTCATTTGTCACGGAGTGGACCACACCATGGGGTTCATCGACATTCGTTGTAAAGTGAACCACTCCACGAGGGTCATCGTCAGAGACCCAAGATGGTGGTATGCTAGGTTGTTCCCCTGAACAAGTTACATATTCTCCCACTCCATTAGCAAAAGGGAAAACATCTATATGGAATTTAACATCTCGACACACGTCAATTTCTTTGTTACCAAACTCAAGACTTTGTGCCCTTTCTTGCGGGGTTCCTCTCCCAGATATACACAAGCTTCGGCCCGGGGATTGAATTTCCCTCCCTTTTCTCCAACTATGGTCTTATAACACAGACATCCAAAAGGTTTAATGTCATCATATGTCGGTTGTGTTTCATAAAACCGCTCATATGGCGTTTTTCCCAACAGGGCCTTAGTAGGTAATCTGTTAATTAGGTAAACCGCATGAAGAATACATTCACCCCAATATTCTGTGGGAACCTGAGACTGAAAAAATACCGCTCTAGCCGTTTCAAGTAGGTACTTGTGCTTACGTTCTACAACGGCGTTTTGTTGCGGGGTATGTGCACAAGTGGTTTGGTGGAGTATACCATTTTGTGCGAGAAACCTTTTGCCTAAGTTAGAACTGCCTAATTCTTTTGCATTATCACTCCTGAAAATTTGATTTTCGCATCAAATTGTCTCTCCACCATTCGAACAAAATCCACTATTGCATCCCAGGCATCCCCTTTATGTTTTAGTAATTGAACCATGTAATCCTTGTATAGTCATCAACTAGACAAAGAAAGTACCTATATCCATTGTATGTGGTTACGTTAAACGGCCCCCATACATCTAAATGCACTATGTCGAAAGGTTTATTGGTTTTAATTTCGGATTTACCAAAGGGTAATCTTTGACCTCGTGACTTATAACATATATCGCATGCAAATTTTGGAGAAAAATCAACTTGTTTTATCAACTTCATTTGAACGAGTTTCTGATATGGCACATGCCCCAACCTAATATGTAGTTCTTTCGCATTTCTAGTAACAAAATTAGCAAATCCTAAAGTACTGCTCATGCTCAGGTTTCCTTGACGTCTTTGCTGATGGGAAAACCATTGATTCATCCTTCCTTGATCCAGAATGTAGAGACCATTCTGTTCGAGCCCAATCACTTCAGTCTCCTTTGTAATAGGGTCCTGGATCAGACAAGTTTCCATGCCAAAGGTTAGAGGTTGTTGTTCCTGTTCGACCATTCTCTTCACAGAGATCAAATTGAACATAAAATCTGGAATAAATAGCACTCCTTTTAACCAGAACCGTTCTCCCAATCTTACATCTCCTACCATAGAAACTTGTTGAGGCCTTCCATCCGGCAAAATCACAGATCTTTTACATTTCAAAGTTTTCCAGTTTTCAAATAAATCCCGGGCACCAGACATATGGTCCGTAGCACCAGTATCAAGGATCCATTTCCCAGTTAAACCTCCAGTATCATGCAGAATTTTACTCATCAGGCATAGTTTGCTTGCTGTAAAATTTAAACGATTACCTAAAAAGTGGCAATAGCTAGGATCTCCTCCCTTCGACTCTTGATCGCTGGCACGGATGATGCTAGCAATCTGCTGTATTTCTTCTCGAGTAAACCCTTCACCGTCTTACTACCTTCGCTTGAATTTTCTCCACAAGCTAAAACCGCCACGCCCTTTTTCCTGCGTGCTAGTACTTGCTCCCTCCCATGGAGATGAAAGCAGTCATCGGCAGTATGCCCAGTCTTCTGGCAGTAAGTGCACTTCTGTCTAGCATAACATTCTTCAAAAACATGCCCGTTCTTTTTGCAAAAGGTGCAGCTCTTTTTCTTTCTTTCTCCAGTATTCTTCTCAGGACCGCCTTTCCTGGTTGAATTCGAGCCACCAGCAGCAGTAAAGAAAGAGGCGTCAGATTCCGATTTCTTCTGGGCTTCCGCAAGGAACGACATGGAGCTGCTTTTCTCTCCTTCCGTGTTAGCGCCTTGCTGTTGTTCTTCATGTATCACCAGGGCAAACGCACGCTCAAGTGAGGGCGTTTCTTTCATTGCCAGTATTTGGCCACGCACGTGAACGAATTTCCTGTCAAGACCCATTAGGAAATGGATTAGACGGTCTTCTGCAATCTGCTTGCACAGAAGATCTCTCGCTTCTCCGGAACATGTAGGAAAGGGACGGGCCAAGTCCAATTGTCCCCAGATGCTCTTCAATTTCCCGAAATACACCGTCACCGTATCGCTCCCTTGCTTCAGTTCGCTTAGGGTTTGCTTGAGGTTATGAATTGTAGCAAGGTTGGTCTGATCGTACCTTTCGCAGAGGCAATCCCAAATTTCCTTGGGATCTTCTGTGAACATGACGGTTTGGGCTATGTTTGGTTCCAGGGCTGTGGTAATCCAGGAGCGAACCAGGGAACTCGCACGAGTCCAGGCCGCCTGTCGAAGGAGATCTCCAGATCCTGGGTTTTTGACGGAGCCATCTATGAAACCTTGTTTGTTTTTAGCCTTCAATGCTGTGACCATCGACCATCTCCAGGTTGTGAATCCCGTCCCGTCAAATTTTGGAGCGAGTTGCAAGCCGGGCTGTTCGGAGACATGGACGTACAGAGGGTCACCGGTATCTATGGTGTTTGCCGGCGCGGTGGCCTTTTCTCCCTCTTTTCCGATTGAGTTTTCGTTATCCATCGCCAATTAAAGAGAGTCCTGCTCTGATGCCATAACAGATTTAAACGGAAGCGGAAAGAAAGAGGAGGAGAAAGGCTTGAAGCGGAAGCAAGTCGAGAAGGAAGAAAATGATTTTATTTCATTGTGCTTAGAACTTTTCTATTACAGAGGAGATGATATGCTTAGAAGAGGAGATGATATGTATTGAAGCCTAACCCACGTAGTGTATATATATACAAGTAAACTACCAAAATTGTGTTAATCTAATTCAAACTAATTCAAACTAATTCAAACCAATTCAAACTTCCTATTTCAGAATTGGCAATACAAATCGTTTCATTAACTAATGGACTAATGGTTATTTCCATATGGGTGACTTATTACTCCAACAGGGACGGATCTGAAATTGGACATGAAAGCAACACGCTAAGACGTGATTTTGAGTTACAATTTTTAACCTAAAATTGTCAAAAACCTGGATTGGTTTTGAATTTGACTTGTTGGCTCGACTTCAACCTGTAATCTGAAAAAAAAAATTTATAAAAAAAAATAATTTTATGACATAACTCTAAATATATATTTATCATGTAATTATTTATGTTTGATAGTTTTATTATTTGTATAGAATTTGTATGATATTACAATATTTTTAATTTTTAATTGTTTTTGGGTCCATGTTGGATTCGGGTCAACATGTAAATTTCAGATTCGTGTCAAACAAGTTGGGTTCGGGTTGGAGATATGTGAGGGGCGATTTGAGATTGAAAACTCATATCCCGTTTCGAGTTCAGATCAATTTCATGTTGATGTGAAACATGAACAAATCGGGTTAATGTCGACCCAACTGTAACATCCCAGTATCCCACTGTTGTGATATTGTCCGCTCTGGCACGTAGGCCACACGGTTTTGTTTTTGGGTTTCCTTGCCCCAAAAGACCTCACAACAAGGAGAGGTATCCACATCCATATATAAGGAGTGGTTTGTTCTCCCCTCCAATCAATATGGGAGGTAAACCTCAAGGGTATTTACACTTCACCCCCTTGGGAGCCCAGCGCCCACGCGGGCCACACCGGCACACCAGGTCTAGCTCTGATACCAACTGTAACATCCCAGTCTCCCATTGTTGTGATATTGTCCGCTCTGACACGTAGGCCACACGGTTTTGTTCTTGGGGTTTTCTCACCCCAAAAAGCCTCACAACAAGGAGAGGTATCCCCACCCATATAAGGAGTTGTTTGTTCTCCCCTCCAATCAATGTGGGAGGTAAACCTCAAGTATTACACCAACCCAACCAAAAATCAGAAATTGACAACATGATGGACCCTTTATTATGAATGCACTAAATATTATCTGAATACGCAGTTCACATAAAAATATGACGTGCATCGGAGCAACAATAAAAGCTAGATGCCTCATATAGCAATCACATAAAAGTTTGACACAGCAATAGCGATCAGTGTACCATGAATCGCCAAACAAAGAGTTGATATTGTCCGGGTGAGACTTTGGGAGTGTTTCAATCACGAGTTTCAAGAGACCTGCGCCTATAATCTGCTCCAAATGTTCTTACGTGATTTTGATTCCGTGTGTTTGGGAATAAAGAAAGAAATTTAGCACATTTTTGTATTTCCTTCCATATGTTTAACTATTTTATCATTTTCCATGGAAAATGATTAAAAAAACAAATTTAGAACCTTTATCTTATTTCCGATCTGCTCTTAAAACTGAAATTTTTTACCCATGAAAGATCAGTTGGTAACTGATTAACTATTAATTAATTACTATTAACCAATAATTATTTACTAATAGCATTTCTTAATTATATTTTTTACAAACGAACGCCATATATATACTAATTAATGGTGATCACGGTTCCGGTTCCACCGGTTCCGGAAAATGTGTATTTGGATTCGGAACCGGTCCTGGGCGGTTCCGGTTCCGGATCTGGAACTCTGTATTCGCTTCGGATTCGCTCAAATCAACGGTTCTGACCGGTTCCGGAGCGGTTCCGGTTCAGGTTCCGATCGGTTCCGACCGGTTCCGGAAAATATTCGATCAGCTCTAGTTTCTTCGTTTTAACTCCGATTTTAGATCCTTTTGCACGCACAAGTTGCTCTTTTCGTCCACTTTACTCCTAGCTAGGTTATTCCTCAAGTTTATAATCCTAAATGTGTAAGAACCAAAGACTTAAATTTTTGTATTGAATTTGCAAAAATTAAAGAGCAAAGCGGATTTTATTATATGATTCACTGCCTCGTTAAAACCTTATTAGGTAAAAATCTATTAGGAAAACCCTAATAAGGAAAAAGAGTACGGCTACTAATAGGTTACATGATTTCAATTTGGAAGTCTTAAAAGATTACATGGAAAGAAAGTAATACTAATACATTCTAAAAGATTACAATACAAAATAGAAGTCCTAAGTGGTGTTGTCCCCATTCACCTCGTACCAATCATCATGTTGCCCTCGTATTGCAATGTGTGTGCTTGGCATCTCAGCTCGGCTAAGTCCCAATCATAATTCCCAACACAAACCTTGATTGAGTCCGGTGCAAGGCTTGATCTCTTTTCATCCAACACTCGTTTGTGCACTAAACGCCGACTCTGAAGCAACGGTTGATGCTAGAATTGCTAGTATATCTCGAGCTAACTTTGCAAGGATGGGGATCTTGTCTTCATGTGCTTGCCACCACTTAAGAACATCTATATCACCATCATCGTCATCAAAACTAAAAGTGAAATTAATGTAATCATCATAAGTACAAAATCCCGAACCCGATTGAACTGATCTTGGTCTTTTCAAAATACCAGAAATCAAACTACTTCTTTTGCTACCGGGGCATGGTGGTTTAGAAGAGAAACCACTACCACTAGCAGACGAAAGCTCATCCAGACGGTACTTTGAAGTGTACTCCTCATGTAGCTTTTTCAAGGCTGCATTAACTTTTTCTACATATTGTTGAACATAACCATCATTGGGTGGACCTCCTGAAACAATACTATAATAATAATCAAACAATTTTGTTAGACCATCCAATTTTATTTGAGGATCAAGAACAGTTGCCATACAATAAATCAAAGGAAATTCATTGAAATAGTTAAACCATTTAGACATCATATCATGAATAACACCACTAACCTCAGCAACATTCTTGTTCTCATGCAAGACATGGAAAATACTAATGCATTCATTTAAGACAAGATGCACATTAGGTTCATAAACTAATGAAAACACCTTAGTTGCACTATCAAAACATTTTAAAACATTATGTATGGCATTAGCCTTTACCCAAAAGTCCGCACCCATTAATTCTTGATTTTGTTGAACAACCATAGTGTTATACAAACTAGTCAAAATGGATTGGTGTTTCTTAGTCTTAACTGACAATTCATATGTGGAGTTCCATCTAGTGGTGGTGTCGGGAGCAAAATGACGAGGACGTAAACCGGATTCCTCACACTTTTTTTGTACTCATTTTTAACAAGACCCGATTTTCTAATTTTTCTCATGACATGCCTAAGTGGTTCTAGTGTGGAAGTCAAGTTAGATAAACCATCTTGTACACACAAATTCACAACATGAGCACAACATCAAACATGCAAGTAATCACCATCATGCAAGAGTATGAGATTTGAATTAGCTTTTAGATAATCTACACACTTAACATTGTTCAAAGCATTATCTAAAGAAATTGAGAATTCCTTGTCTAACAAATTCCACTCAGATAATACTTCAATAATTTTCTCAGAAATATTAAAACTGGTATGTGCATCATCAAAAATATCAAAAGCAATAATACACTTCTGAAGCGTCCAAGAACTATCAATCCAATGAAGTGTAACATAAATAAATGCCTCATTAGTAGTAGATGTCCACATATCACTAGTTAATGAAACACGACCATCAAATGCTTTCATCATTTCCATAAGTTGGTTTCTAGTTTTACTATGTTGTGTAAAAGTTCTACGTTTAAGTGTATTCCTAGGCACTCTACTATATTGTGGTTGTAATGTGGTGCAAACAAAGTTTTCAAAGTAAGGACTTTCACCAAAATTAAAAGGTAATTGTTTAGCAATCATAAACCTAGCCATGTCATCTATCATTCTTTCTCTATCACAATGAAAAAAACTTGGACCGGGTTGTCGTTGGTTAACCCCGGTTAGCATAGTTTGACCACTCGTACCGCCTGTCATTGCCGCCGTATCCTTGTAGATCTTGTGCATCTTCATATGTTTTGCAAAGGTTCCGGCTCCGGTTCCCAACGCCCATGCAAGTCCTTTATGGCTAATATTGCAATGTTGCTTGTATGTCCCGGGTGAAATACCCCAAATCTAATTAACACTTCAAAACCATTAGATAATGAAAATTAATATAAGGATAAATCATTTCACGTACGCATGCTCATTCCTGCATGCAAAAGTTTACATAAATAATATTACGCGTGTGCATGCAAACATTACGTAAAAATAGTCGTTTCACCATAATAACGCTAACAGACGTAATGTAACACCCCAACCGCTAATCCTTCCATTATCCTCTAATCATCCTCATACTTACCTTACTCGCAGCGGAATACTTACTTACTTACTTACTCCCGGCGGGTGATACAATGCCGTTAGCCATCCAAGACTAACAAGGCTACTACTTACAGTAACGGTCTGACGATTAGAATACCCGAATACATACTACTCACTTACAAAACCAAGTACTTACTTACAATTGATTACCGAGTATCCAAAGTATACGAATTACATCCCAATACTACTTCCCAAAAATTAAGAGTTTGTACATTTACTCATTTCTATCCAATCACAATTCATTATCCAAAAAGGTGTACCACATGGTACACCGGCTACTCAAAAAGGCCTTAGCCGTGTACAACTCGGTACACCATCTCAATCCTACTAACTACCCAAAAAGAATTCAACAAGATCCTTACTCGACCATCACGCCTCGCGGGTACCTGTAGAATAAAAACATTCCCCCTAGGGGGTCAGCTTACGCTGAATATGATAACCGCATACCCCGCGTACTAGCGAGGGTACGCCAACTAATTGGTCGAGTACATGCGGTTCGTTTCATTCATTCATACATACATACATGCTTTATACAATACGATTCAATACATTCCATACACAAGGCATACATACAATCAATACATGCAAGGAAGACATTACACGTCTACCGTTCTTACTTACCGATTACTCACCGCATTAGGGGATACAACTCTCCATTCCATACAGAAGTCATGTTAGCTTCATTACACACCCGGGTTAATCGGGTGTTCAATACTTCTTACTCATGGTCAATGACTTACAATAGTCAAGACCGATACACATACAATACTTACTTTTTACTTATTTTACTCCAGTTAAGTCGGTATGACCTCCGGGCAGGGATTACTACATCCCACCACCGGGCTTTAGGGTGGCCCACTAATCCAGGATGCTACCCATTCAAGGGATTTGGTCCATGGAGAAGATTACAGCCAGGATTCGGATCCAACCTCTTGTGTTTCCTTATCCTCACGCGTGGCCGAAACTATATCGGACTTCTACTCATTCCATTTTACTCATTACTCAAGTCAGGAGTTAGAATGTTAGGAATTAGTAGAAGTCAATACTCCTTTTCCATACATCAATACAAATACTCACCATGTACACATACACTTCATTCTCAATCATTCATTTCATGAATTATACAAACTAATTGTTCAAGAAGACACAACAAGAACAAATAGTTCAAACACATTTATGTGCAATAAAAGTCCGATACGTGCATTTATCTTATTGGTGATCACATAAGCACACAAATCGGGGTAACCAAGTTAGGATACAGGGCATGAAGAAATCATACCGTTCACCGTCGTATTCGCACTACCGGTTCCTTTGGAGATCAACTATTTGATTCCTATACATACATGGAGTAGTATGATCAATGGTCTATTATTGATCTATCTTACTCCTTCATTACTGCTTTCAATGTATACTTACTACTTCATTACTTTCTCACTTGATTATAAAACCATTCTTTCCTTTACTACTTCTTAAATTTGTTGTCTTACTCATTTACTTACTTTCTTACCATTACTACTTCATTCATGGTGTGCTACCACATATATATGCTTATATGTATATATGCATATATATATATATATATATATTATATATACATATGATCTATAATCATATAATAATTTTTTTTTGACTCGACCGAACTTGCAAGTCCGGTCGCAAGTCCGGACAATTCCAGTAGCTCTCATTACGGGAAAATCCTCTGGTCCGACCGAACTTACATGTCCGGTCGCAAGTCCGGTCCATTCCAGAAGGTTTCTGCCGGGGAATTTTCTGGTCCGACCGAACTTGCATGTCCGGTCGCAAGTTCGGTCTATTCCAGAAGGTTTCTTACCGGGATTTTCTGGTCCGACCGAACTTGCATGTCCGGTCGCAAGTTCGGTCTATTCCAGAAGGTTTCAGACGGGAATTTTCTGGTCCGACCGAACTTGCATGTCCGGTCGCAAGTTCGGTCTATTCCAGAAGGTTTAGACGGGGAATTTTTCTGGTCCGACCGAACTTGCATGTCCGGTCGCAAGTTCGGTCCATTCCAAAAGACTCCCGTCTTTGTGATTCTGGGCTCGACCGAACTTGCAAGTCCGGTCGCAAGTCCGGTCCGGCCCAGTACTTCAGTTTAAAAATCTGTTTTCTGTTGGTTTCTTTACCCATTGCTTCCTCCTCTTTACCAATACTTCCCTAGATGTTTACCACTCATTTAGATGTTCTAAATCACTATAATCCATCCCCAAACTTGTTCCTCCTCAATTTCTACTCAACTTATACAATTTTTTTTCCTCATTTCATTTCAACACTTACACTAGTTCTCCTTACACCAAGGCTACAGATTTTGGTTTTCTTCCTTATGCTACAGATTTTTCATTCAACTTCTATCCTCCATTACTCCCTCAACTAATGCTATTCCTATCATCCAAATGCATTACTTGACATTCTATTTCTTCATATTACCTAAACTCTTTTCAAATCTGTTTTCAAGTGGTTGAACACTCTCTTAAAATTCTCTAATTACACCTAGTCATTGTCTAGGTCATTACCTCTCCTTACAACACTAAGTCCTCAATTTCTAGACAAATTTGGACATAATCTCCCCTATAATTCTTACTTTGCCAACACACTAACTCAGCTCATAATTGTTTATTTTCACAACCTGTTCATTCATTACATTATACTCACATCTTAACTCCACACACACATTAAATTCCTGTACATGCCCAATCAATACCCAAGGTTTACCCAAGCTTTTAAACATCTTTAAAAAGGCTTCAAAACTGTTTTATTCTCTTCTCCAATACACTACTACCTTACTACTACTCATACTACATACATTACTTATTTTACTTCTCAAAATTTGTTACAACACTACATACAAACTAGTTCAAGGTAGGAGTCTTTACCTTGTTCTTTCTAGTTTTCTTTCTTCCCTTTTTCCTTCTCTTCCTTCCTTCTCCTTTGTTCTCGGTCCCAATGAGACTCACACACACCAAGTGCTACAGCAAGCCATACCAATACACAAAAACACTTAGCATCCATTTTAACTAACCCTAGAATCTTGATGTTTTAGGGTTTAGAAATGAGTATTACCTTCCAACCAATAAGTGAGGTCCTTGGTTAGCAAGAGAAAAAGATTCCTAGCCCAAATAAGGAGCCAAAATCGGCTGGAGCAAGAAGAACCAAGAGTTCAAAAACTGAAAATCCTTATAATGCAAACAAGGGCTAGAAATGATGGATTTTTGAATTTCTTTTTACCTCAAGATGATAAGGAGGTGAAGGTGCTTCTAATGGTGATCTTGAATCTTCAAATGGAGGATACCCATAAAAACAAAAATGGAGTTTTTGGATTTTTGAAAGGAAGAAAGTGTTCTCCTTTGCAAGGGGATTCCAATGGTATGGTTTTTATAATTTTTGGACAAAGGATGAAGGCACAACAATGGAGAGAAGTTGTGGGTTGTGTGAGTTTTCTTCAAAACTCCATGGGAGCTCGGTGAAGGATGGAGCAATTCAGAGAAGAGGGAGGTGGGTACGGTGAGGAAATGAGGGATGGAAGAGAGAGAGAGCCCCACTTCCCTTTTTACTTTTTCTACTTATTTCTTTTGTCTTTTAGCTAATAAGAAAACAATAAAGAGGGTGAGAGTGAGAGAGGGAAATCGGTCCCCTATGCACCCCTCTACAGATTTTTGATTTTTATTTGCAAAGTGGACACACTAACTTTGTTTATTTGCATTCTCACCCCACAACTTCCCAGTTGTTACAGTTTTTACTAACCGGAACCCGTTTTCCGGAATTTTCTCGTTTAATTAATTTTATTGGTTCTAAAGCTCTACTAATATTTATTAGTGACTATTTAGTTGACCAAAATTGTTACGAGTCTATTTGACCCGCTTAAAGTCGCGTTTTCCCGGTTTCCTCGAAAAACGCGCTTTAAGGTTCGTTTATGCTTTTAACCCATTTTAAAGGTCCGTTTTCTTCGGGATTTGTTCCCTTATATTTATTTAAGTGTAATTAAGCCTTCAAAATTTATAATTAGCCTAATTAATCACTGTTTTTAATTACGGGGTATTTCAATCTACCCCCCTTAAGGAACTTTGCCCTCAAAGTTGCTCAAGGTTTACGGTTTACTACTTCTACTCATTTGGCAACCCAATTGCCATTACGCATACTACTACCACCTTACAAAGTGTTCACTATTCATACACTACATGCATACACAATTCAAATACCATACCCATACTCAGTTCAATTGTCATACACAATACTCAATTCATACTCAATACTCCATTCAATTCGCACATTCCATAATACACTTCACAATGTCATTCGTGTCATATACCGTACAACACAATGCATTACTCATTACACACATATCATACACATACCATACTCGTCGTACTACATACTGAATACTGCTAGCACTACTTTGTGCCAATAAATACAATTAGCACTACATGTGCCAACAAAATACCATTATAATACATACATACTATGCAATGCTAACCCGAAGCAATGCAAAAGCAAAAAGGCTCTACCCCCCTTAAAAGGGGTACGCCCCGTACCCTCCGTGCTATACGGATACTAGACATCTAGTCTACAAATAAGTTCGGGTACTTCACCGCCATGGCGTCCTCTAATTCCCAAGTCGCTTCCTCGACGTCGTGGTTAGACCACAAGACCTTCACCATTCGTACAGATTTATGGCGAGTGTCTCTTGTCTTTGTATCAAGGATTCGCAATGGAGTCTCGACATATCTCATCGTCTGCTCTAGGGATAGATGTTCGGGTTCTAATACATGAGAGGGGTCGGCTATGTATTTCTTGAGTTGTGATACATGAAAGACATCATGAACACGTCCCAATTCTTCAGGCAATGCTAGCCTATAAGCCACGACTCCAATCCTCTCGATAATGGCATACGGGCCTACAAATTTCGGGCTCACTTTGCCCTTCTGGCCAAATCGAAAGACGCCCTTCATAGGTGAGACACGCAAGAACACTTGGTCGCCCACAGCGAACTAAAGGTCGCGTCGTCGCACATCCGCATAGGATTTCTGTCTATCTTGGGCTGCTTTCATATTTGCTCGGATTTACTGAACTTCAGCTTGTACTTGTTCTAGATACTCCAGTCCTATGATGACCGCTTCACTTGACTCATCCCAACACAACGGGGTACGGCAAGGTCTACCATACAAAGCTTGGATTGGTGACATCTTAATCGAAGCATGATAGCTATTGTTATACGAAAACTCGATAAGATGAAGCTTGTCAATCCAGCTCCCCTGGAAGTCTAAGGCACATGCCCTAAGCATATCCTCTAGTGTCTGGATGGTCCTTTCTGTCTGACCGTCGGTCTGTGGATGGAAGGCGGTGCTAAGTTTCAATTCAGTGCCCAGCGCTTCCCGTGTTGCTCTCCAGTATCTCAAAAGAAATCTGGTGTCGCGGTCAGATACAATGGTTTTTGGGACTCCGTGGTGTCGGATGATCTCCTTGTCGAATAGCTCCGCGAGCTTCGCCACCTTCCAGGTGTCCTTCATCGGTATGAATCGGGCAACCTTGGTGAGGCGATCGACTACTACCCAGATCATGTTGAGTCCTCCCCTGGCAGGTGGGAGTCCAACAACAAAATCCATAGAGATATCATGGAATTTCCACTCCAGAATGGGCATGGATTGCACCATTCCTCCCAGTCTTCGGTGCTCGAACTTCACCTTCTGGCATGTGAGACACCTCAGAACATACTCAGTCACGTCAGATTTCATTCCTGACCACCAGAAGTACCTCTTCATGTCTTTGTACATTTTAGAGGCTCCCGGATGGACATGCAATGTCAACAATGTGACTCTCGCAGAATGCGATCCCTTAGTTCAGCATTGCTTCGGGGGACGCATAATCTGCCATTCAATCGGATCAGACCATCTTCATGCAATTTGAAGTCGTACTTTCGGTTCTCGAAGGTACCCTCTGTGATTTTCTGTCTGATCTCTGTGAAGTAAGGGTCGCTTAGCTGAGCGTCTCGCACCTCGTCAACCAAGCTAGAAGAAGCGAGTAGCGAATGGAGCGAGTGTGCTCGACGACTCAGGGCATCGGCTACAACGTTTGCCTTCCCTTCTTTATACTGGAGGTTGATGTCGTAATCTGAGAGGAACTCCATCCACCTCCTCTGTCTTAAGTTCAATTCCTTCTGTGTGAATACATACTATAAACTTTTGTGGTCGGAGTATGGTGATGCTTACCCCATAGAGATAGTGTCGCCATATCTTCAAGGCGAAGACAAAGGCTCCTAACTCTAGATCATGTGTCGGGTAATTCTCCTCATGCTTTTTCAGCTGGCGGGAGGCGTATGCTACTACCTTGCCATGCTGCATGAGTACGCATCCCATGCCCTTGCCCGATGCATCACAATACACCTCAAATCCCTCTGTGCCCTCTAGAAGCGTGAGAACTGGCGCTGAGGTCAATGAGTCTTTTAGGCTCTGGAAGGATACCTCGCACTCGTTTGTCCACACAAACGGTGCATCTTTCTTCATCAATGACGTCATGGGCTTAGTAACTTTTGAGAAGTCCTTTACAAACCTCCGGTAATAACCGGCTAAACCAAGAAAGCTCCGGATGTCGGTAACAGTCTTAGGTCTAGGCCATGATCGCACTGCTTCGATTTTGGATGGATCTACTGAAATACCCGCGCTCGAGATGACATGACCGAGGAATGATACCTGATCTAGCCAAAACTCGCATTAGAAAACTTCGCATACAGCTGGTTCTCGCGCAGTGTTTCAAGTACTTTTCTCAAGTGGTCTTCATGCTCTTCTGCTAACTTCGAATATACAAGGATGTCGTCAATGAATACTACTACTGAAGTGTCCAGCTGATCACTGAATAACCGATTCATTAGGTCCATGAATTTGGCTGGTGCGTTAGACAAACCGAATGGCATCACCGTGAATTCGTAGTGGCCATATCTTGTTCGGAATGCTGTTTTCTCGATGTCTTGCTCTTTGATAGCAATCTGGTGATATCCGGATCGGAGATCAATCTTAGAAAAGACCGAAGCTCCCTTCAACTGATCGAACAGGTCGTCGATGCGTGGCAATGGATATTTGTTCTTTACGGTGACCGCATTTAATTCACGGTAGTCGATGCAGAGGCGGAGACTACCGTCCTTCTTCTTAACAAAGAGGACCGGTGCTCCCCAGGGTGATACGCTCGGGCGTATAAACCCTTTGTCGAGTAGTTCACGTAGTTGTTCTTTCAACTCTGTCATTTCTGCTGGCGCCATGCGGTATGGTGCCCTAGCAATGGGACCAGTACCAGGTACAAGGTCGATTTCAAACTCTATTGCTCTCTGTGGTGGCATACCAGGTAGCTCTTTTGGAAATACATCAGGGAATTCTGAGACTACTGCTACATCATCACTGAATTCTGGATCTCTCTCCAGGTCTTGCACGTGGCATAAATACACTTCATGTCCTTTTCTGAGCTCCCGGTACATTGCCATAGCGGAGATGACTGTAGTTGAAGGCTCTCTCGGTC
Source organism: Limonium bicolor (assembly GCA_023374045.1). NCBI lineage: Eukaryota > Viridiplantae > Streptophyta > Magnoliopsida > Caryophyllales > Plumbaginaceae > Limonium > Limonium bicolor. Next base: position 122,183,608 of record CM041780.1, read on the forward strand.
TCTGGCGGTATGAAACAGTGACCCCAGATGGACTCTTGAGCAGCAATCGGTGCTCGGCGCATAGGATTCTCCCCTTGTGCCGCTCCAACCAGTTCATTCCAATTATCAAGTCGAATCCCAACCCGTTGAATTCAATAAAGGAGATGGGAAACGCTTCGCCTTTGATTTGAATTGTGGCGGTGTGGTAGTACTTAGTACACTTTACTCGCTCCTTCGACGGGAGAGTAACTAGGAAATTTGGTAGCTCATCTGCGTCTAGCCCTAACCTTGTAGCGAATGATGGCGATACAAAGGTGTGAGAGGCGCCGGAGTCGAATAATACTGAGGCTTCGATGTCGTTTACTAGGAATGTTCCCGTTAAGATGGTGCCGCTTTTGCCGGCTTGCTCCTCGGTGAGGATACTCAGGTTACCTTCGGTACCGAGTCCACAACCTATTGATTCATAAGATGATAAGTAACGATGGTGGAACCCAAGTGGAATTTAATAACCAACACTGCTTTTATTGAACAACCAACCATCATACATACTGTGTCTCTAATACACATTACTACTGGATTACATGCTACTATAAGATTAATACTTTCTAAAGGTAAGGTTCAGGCGTCCTGGTTTCATGTGTGTGGCATTGATTATTGCCGGTGGTGCCGTGTTCAACTTGATCTTCTGGATCCCGTGATACAGCAACCTTGATTTTCCACCCATGATTAGGACATCTCCTGATCTCAATACCAATTTCTCTGCGAGGTCCACACGCTTCTGCTCGCTATACAAGAATACGGCGTCGTCACCAATGGACCAAGACACTACGGGCACTCCTAGTTCAAGAGATTCCGCTGTCTCGTCCTTATCTTGGTGTAAGCCAAGTCGTCCTTCTTTCTCATAGAAGTTGACGATACATAGATCTGCTTCGAGTGCAGGGATTGGTTCATCTTCGTACTGTTGTGGATTTCTACAGCTTGTGTGACAAGCGTTTGGAATTCCGGGGGTATTGTTGGAGGTGTGGCTCCGTCTCCTGTTCACGTCGTTTGGTATGTCTTGGTATAAGGGTTCCAATCCTTTCCCAAGCACATCATTTTCAGCTTCATTGTAGCTCCACCGGGGAATTCGGTTGTATAAAATCCTCCTGGACCCATTCCTAACTCGTTGCATCGTCGGATAATGGAAACTTGTGCTTCGGGTGTCAGGTATCCTTTTAATAAAATCATACCTGGGCGGATGACCTGACACTGATTGTTGTCGAAGTGGTGAGTGGCGACGTCGGTCTCTTCTTGAGGTGAGTTCGAAGGTATTGGGTAACAAATAAGGAATTTCCCTAAGGTGGTAAATTATATCTAGTGTGAGTTCTAGGCTTACTAATTCATTTCATGCTCAATACATACTCCCATGTTACTTACTCATGCTCAATTTCATACTTCAAATACTTACACATTAATGCTCCCATTCATACAACTACCTTGACACTTAGACATGCTCTTCAAGGATTAAAGGTCACGGTAGTTACCTGGGCCGGACTTAGTCCCGGTCCCGTCACGGTCAATGATGTGTAAGGCCGGCTGCCTCTGTGCTGCGCCCTTCTGCGGACCTCGGGATCCCTGTCCCTGCGAGGTGTGCTGGGCATGAGCATCGCCAGATGCAACCTCCTTGCCCTCACGCTGCTTGTAGCCCTGGTAGTTGCCCTTGGGCTTAGATTTCTCTGGGCATGCATTAGCACGGTGCCCCGGCTTCTGGCAAGTGTAGCAGCGGATCTCCCTTCCTTGGAAATCTGTGCCAGGATGATCCTTGTTGCAGTTTCGGCATATGTAGCTGCGGCCATCAGATTGGTTCTTGCCTTGGCCAAATCCAGAACCTATAGCTTCTAAGTTAGCGAGGTTCGGTGTACTTACAATACTCCATATACATACTAATTCACAAGTGTACTAATTCGGTTTCGGGTTCTTACCCTTGTAGGGCTGAGACCTCAGTGGCTTCGCTGCCACTGGTGCGGTGTAGGCAATCTGTAACGGTTCAGCTTCCTTGCCCTTCTCAGTATGGGCTCCGCCGTCTCCTCAGGTGTTCTTATGGTGGGAATGCTTCCCTTTCTTCTTCTTCTTCCAAGGTCTGGCTTGGTTTTGGTCGTCGGAGGTGTTACCCTTGCCGCTCACCTTGCGCTTCAGCGCTTGCTCCTCATCTCTCAGCTGACAGGTGATCTCAACTCGAGATGCAGCGTGGTAACACTCCTGAATTACTTAGACATTAGGTTGCACTTACATACGGGAATACTAATTCACATTACTCATGGCTTTTAAGGGTTCAACGATGTTTACCTGAAGGGAGGTAAGCCGTGTGAAGCCCATGCCATACCGGAGTCGATGACTCAATCCGCCGTAGAAGCGGTCGACCAAGACTTGGCCGGTATACCCAAGGTCGGGTAGGAGTCTGAGAAGAGAGGTGAAGGTGCGGTAATATTCATCAACCGTCATCTTCTCGGTCATTTTCAGGGCATCGAGCTCAAGCCGAATCTTGGTCTTGACATGCTCGGGATAGTACTTAGATCGGAGGAGAGAGGTAAATGCTTCCCATCCGAATGCAGGGTCGGCTATGTGCTCGGCCTTAACGAGCTTCCACCAGTCCATAGCCGCGTCCTTGAGGTAGTACGCAGCTATCCTCACTCGAACTCCAGCGGGAGTCTTAAGTGTCTCGAATGCCGTCTCCATCTCGGAGAGGTAGGCCTCGAGCTTGGCGGGGTCGCTCTCGCCTCTAAAGCATGGAGGTCGAAGGTCGGCGACGGCCTTTACCCAATTTGTTTCTCGGGGTTGAGGCGGGTCGGGCTGCTGCTGTTGTTGTTGCTGCTGCTTTTGTTGGGTTGCTTGTACTGCGGTGATTACTTGTGGTAGCATCTGTGCTACCGTGGCGGCGACGATCTCAACTATCATCCGCGCGTCCGGTCCATCAGATGTCTCTCCTCTAGGTCGGCCTCGACCTCGTCCTGACATCTGAACAAGCGTGGATTACATTAGATACGGCGAAACTATGACCACATGGTCTTGATTCAAGCAATGGTATCGTCCTTGCAGACGTAAAGGGTATCCGTTATTGCTAACGGTAATTCCTAGTTAGGTTTCTAATTCCTCCGTTGTAAAATGGTTTATGGCCTAACTCGGTAATCACTACACTCGGTATTCTAATCATTAGAGCGAGACTTCGCTCTGATACCACTTTTTGTAACACCCCAACCGCTAATCCTTCCATTATCCTCTAATCATCCTCATACTTACCTTACTCGCAGCGGAATACTTACTTACTTACTTACTCCCGGCGGGTGATACAATGCCGTTAGCCATCCAAGACTAACAAGGCTACTACTTACAGTAACGGTCTGACGATTAGAATACCCGAATACATACTACTCACTTACAAAACCAAGTACTTACTTACAATTGATTACCGAGTATCCAAAATATACGAATTACATCCTAATACTACTTCCCAAAAATTAAGAGTTTGTACATTTACTCATTTCTATCCAATCACAATTCATTATCCAAAAAGGTGTACCACATGGTACACCGGCTACTCAAAAAGGCCTTAGCCGTGTACAACTCGGTACACCATCTCAATCCTACTAACTACCCAAAAAGAATTCAACAAGATCCTTACTCGACCATCACGCCTCGCGGGTACCTGTAGAATAAAAACATTCCCCCTAGGGGGTCAGCTTACGCTGAATATGATAACCGCATACCCCGCGTACTAGCGAGGGTACGCCAACTAATTGGTCGAGTACATGCGGTTTGTTTCATTCATACATACATACATACATACATGCTTTATACAATACGATTCAATACATTCCATACACAAGGCATACATACAATCAATACATGCAAGGAAGACATTACACGTCTACCGTTCTTACTTACCGATTACTCACCGCATTAGGGGATACAACTCTCCATTCCATACAGAAGTCATGTTAGCTTCATTACACACCCGGGTTAATCGGGTGTTCAATACTTCTTACTCATGGTCAATGACTTACAATAGTCAAGACCGATACACATACAATACTTACTTTTTACTTACTTTACTCCAGTTAAGTCGGTATGACCTCCGGGCAGGGATTACTACATCCCACCACCGGGCTTTAGGGTGGCCCACTAATCCAGGATGCTACCCATTCAAGGGATTTGGTCCATGGAGAAGACTACAGCCAGGATTCGGATCCAACCTCTTGTGTTTCCTTATCCTCACGCGTGGCCGAAACTATATCGGACTTCTACTCATTCCATTTTACTCATTACTCAAGTCAGGAGTTAGAATGTTAGGAATTAGTAGAAGTCAATACTCCTTTTCCATACATCAATACAATAAACAAATGCTCATCCTGTACACATACACTTCATTCTCAATCATTCATTTCATGAATTATACAAACTAATTGTTCAAGAAGACACAACAAGAACAAATAGTTCAAACACATTTATGTGCAATAAAAGTCCGATTCGTGCATTTATCTTATTGGTGATCACATAAGCACACAAATCGGGGTAACCAAGTTAGGATGCAGGGCATGAAGAAATCATACCGTTCACCGTCGTATTCGCACTACCGGTTCCTTTGGAGATCAACTATTTGATTCCTATACATACATGGAGTAGTATGATCAATGGTCTATTATTGATCTATCTTACTCCTTCATTACTGCTTTCAATGTATACTTACTACTTCATTACTTTCTCACTTGATTATAAAACCATTCTTTCCTTTACTACTTCTTAAATTTGTTGTCTTACTCATTTACTTACTTTCTTACCATTACTACTTCATTCATGGTATGCTACCACATATATATGCTTATATGTATATAGGCATATATATATATATATATATACATATGATTACTATAATCATATAATAAATTTTTTTTTTACTCGACCGAACTTGCAAGTCCGGTCGATTCCAGTAGCTCTCATTACGGGAAAATCCTCTGGTCCGACCGAACTTGCATGTCCGGTCGCAAGTCCGGTCCATTCCAGAAGGTTTCTCTGCCGGGGAATTTTCTGGTCCGACCGAACTTGCATGTCCGGTCGCAAGTTCGGTCTATTCCAGAAGGTTTCTGCCGGGGAATTTTCTGGTCCGACCGAACTTGCATGTCCGGTCGCAAGTTCGGTCTATTCCAGAAGGTTTCAGACGGGGAATTTTTCTGGTCCGACCGAACTTGCATGTCCGGTCGCAAGTTCGGTCTATTCCAGAAGGTTTCAGACGGGGAATTTTTCTGGTCCGACCGAACTTGCATGTCCGGTCGTAAGTTCGGTCCATTCCAGAAGACTCCCGTCTTTGTGATTCTGGGCTCGACCGAACTTGCAAGTCCGGTCGCAAGTCCGGTCCGGCCCAGTACTTCAGTTTAAAAATTTGTTTTCTGTTGGTTTCTTTACCCATTGCTTCCTCCATCTTTACCAATACTTCCCTAGATGTTTACCACTCATTTAGATGTTCTAAATCACTATAATCCATCCACCAAACTTGTTCCTCAATTTCTACTCAACTTATACAATTTTTTTTCCTCATTTCATTTCAACACTTACACTAGTTCTCCTTACACCAAGGCTACAGATTTTGGTTTTCTTCCTTATGCTACAGATTTTTCATTCAACTTCTATCCTCCATTACTCCCTCAACTAATGCTATTCCTATCATCCAAAATGCATTACTTGACATTCTATTTCTTCATATTACCTAAACTCTTTTCAAATCTGTTTTCAAAGTGGTTGAACACTCTCTTAAAACTCTCTAATTACACCTAGTCATTGTCTAGGTCATTACCTCTCCTTACACACACTAAGTCCTCAATTTCTAGACAAATTTGGACATAATCTCCCCTATAATTCTTACTTTGCCAACACACTAACTCAGCTCATAATTGTTTATTTTCACAACCTGTTCATTCATTACATTATACTCACATCTTAACTCCACAACACACATTAAAATTCCTGTACATGCCCAATCAATACCCAAGGTTTACCCAAGCTTTTAAACATCTTTAAAAAGGCTTCAAAACTGTTTTATTCTCTTCTCCAATACACTACTACCTTACTACTACTCATACTACATACATTACTTATTTTACTTCTCAAAATCTGTTACAACACTACATACAAACTAGTTCAAGGTAGGAGTCTTTACCTTGTTCTTTCTAGTTTTCTTTCTTCCCTTTTTCCTTCTCTTCCTTCCTTCTCCTTTGTTCTCGGTCCCAATGAGACTCACACACACCAAGTGCTACAGCAAGCCATACCAATACACATAAACACTTAGCATCCATTTTAACTAACCCTGGAATCTAGATGTTTTAGGGTTTAGAAATGAGTATTACCTTCCAACCAATGAGTGAGGTCCTTGGTTAGCAAGAGAAAAAGATTCCTAGCCCAAATAAGGAGCCAAAATCGGCTGGAGCAAGAAGAACCAAGAGTTCAAAAACTGAAAATCCTTATAATGCAAACAAGAGCTAGAAATGATGGATTTTCAAATTTCTTTTTACCTCAAGATGATAAGGAGGTGAAGGTGCTTCTAATGGTGATCTTGAATCTTCAAATGGAGGATACCCATAAAAACAAAAATGGAGTTTTTGGATTTTTGAAAAGAGGAAAGTGTTCTCCAATGCAAGGGGATTCCAATGGTATGGTTTTTATAATTTTTGGACAAAGGATGAAGGCACAACAATGGAGAGAAGTTGTGGGTTGTGTGAGTTTTCTTCAAAACTCCATGGGAGCTCGGTGAAGGAGGGAGCAATTCAGAGAAGAGGGCGGTGGGTACGGTGAGGAAATGAGGGATGGAAGAGAGAGAGAGCCCCACTTCCCTTTTTACTTTTTCTACTTATTTCTTTTGTCTTTTAGCTAATAAGAAAACAATAAAGAGGGTGAGAGTGAGAGAGGGAAATCGGTCCCCTATGCACCCCTCTACAGATTTTTGATTTTTATTTGCAAAGTGGACACACTAACTTTGTTTATTTGCATTCTCACCCCACAACTTCCCAGTTGTTACAATTTTTACTAACCGGAACCCGTTTTCCAGAATTTTCTCGTTTAATTAATTTTATTGGTTCTAAAGCTCCACTAATATTTATTAGTGACTATTTAGTTGACCAAAATTGTTACGAGTCTATTTGACCCGCTTAAAGTCGCGTTTTCCCGGTTTCCTCGAAAAACGCGCTTTAAGGTTCGTTTATGCTTTTAACCCATTTTAAAGGTCCGTTTTCTTCGGGATTTGTTCCCTTATATTTATTTAAGTGTAATTAAGCCTTCAAAATTTATAATTAGCCTAATTAATCACTGTTTTTAATTACGGGGTATTTCACGTAATTTTACAAACGTCTTAACATACTCGTACAAAACACTCATGTACGTTTATTAATGAGGATTAAACTCCATACATAAAAAGCTCAATAAAGAGAGCGTCAAAAAGGAAAGATCAATATGAAACATTTATACACACGAGCACGTATATTTTACGATGCCGAAGCATTTATAAAATGCTAAAATAAATTGATATACACATGTAAACAAATGTAACAATGTATTTTACACCTATTATATGTATATATATATATATATATATCATAAAAACATAATAACCCATCAGAGGTCAAGAATACGCACCAAACATCTTAACGACAAGAACGTTCTTAAAACGCCTTAAAAACGTGCGTTGAGCGTGACCTTGTATGACCTTTTTAACTCAAACCAAATGGTCATACCCTCATTATATGACTATACAAACATAGTCCTCAGGCCATATTTAGTTAGAAACGCAAAGTGCTCGGGAGTGCTCACGCACGCCCCTTAAAGCACGAAAAGCCCTGGAAAGCCCGGAAATGCATTCTAAGTTAGTATAACTCAGTTTTCTTCACTCCAAATGGTTAGTTGACCATTATTCAATATTTATAATAGGATCTCCATGCCACCTTTTCAATTAAACACGAAGTGCTCGGGGGCAATTCTTAACGCTCCTGTTTTGGTCCTGGGAGTCCCGGAAGTCCTGGAAATTATGTCATGAGTTGATATAACCCCATATAACTCAATGTAACACCTTAATATATCATAATTGACCATAAACAATGTTTATAAACACTTGGAACTCGTTAGAACAATTTATTTTCCAAAATGTCCTTATAGCACAAAAACGCACTTTCGGGTGCCGTAAAAACGTGTTTTACGCAATTACCTTGAAGTTTTGAAGAGCCAAGAATTGAGAATCTTAAATGGGGATGGATTGACCATATGAATCAATCAAAGACAGTGCTAAACCAGTAGCACTAATAGGGCCAAAAATCTACTCAAAAGTACTATAAATTCAACATTTAAGCTTATAAAATGTCATGGAATTTGATGACTCATCCTCCCACATGCTATGTGACTTTATGACAAGAGAATATTAGTCCAAGTTGGCTCTCCCATTACCGAAATTCTGCACCAACACAAGAGGAGATTAGCTTTGCAAAAGTAAGAATTAAAAATGTAAAAAGTAGATCTAGATCTAGAATAATGTTATGTTATGTCATGACAACAAGGGAGGCATTTAATCAGCCCTCTATCCATCCTTAATGGCTAATGCCGTGTACAAACAAGAGGAAAGGGAGACACAAATCATCATTGAAAAATCAAAAGAAATAACCTTACCTACCTTACCTTATCATCTTGTCTTCCATTCTTTAAGCCACCATTATTCTCCTCCCCACATGGCCGAAAGTTGTAGCTGATTGAAGGAATTTTGGAGCCTGAAATCAAAAGCAAATCAATAAACAAGTCTTTACCTAACATGCCACATTATGGTGTCCACATAAACAAATCAATTTCCATTCTTTCCTAGCTAAGTTATACGGCACTTAGCCTTCTCATTCTCTTCATTCCTTGCAGCCGAATTGGTAAGCTCTTCCCTCTCCTTTCATCTTCTTCCTTTGAAGCTCTTAAGTTCATGAATAGAGTTTTAACTTCCATCTTCATTTCTATGTCAAAATCCTAGTATTTCTCATCAAGTCTTGAAGCAAAATTCTTCCTAGCACAACTACAAGTTTCCGCCACCATTTATACTCCAAGGAAGTTGTCTTGAATCAACATTAATCCAAGGAGCATCCAAGATCATCTTAAGGTATTTTTCATGCTTGAAAATCCTTAAGACATACTATATATGTATTCGAAAATTCCACATCTTCTAAAGCTATTTTCTTCATCAATTTCATGAAGGAAAGTTGGTTCTCCATCCATCCTAGGAGTTCCAAAAATCTAAGGTAAAATACCTAAGGTAAATCCTTGGAAAACTACTTATAAATCTACTTAAGATCATTGTTTTGATCTAACTCTTAAACCCCTTCCTTTCTTGCACAAGAACCAAATTTGGAACATCAATTTCCATTGAAGGAAGCTTGGGAAATTCAAGAGGAGTTCAAGTACTTAATCATCCTTTATTAAGAGTAAGTTTACTAAGCCAATCTTTATTGTTTTAAGCTTGGTTAAGCTCGTAAAAATTGTACAAAAATGTACACCTTCTTAGGTAATTAAAGCCGAGACTGTATGGTAATACATACCAAAAATATAACTTATAACATATATGGCAAGATTATTACCTTAAGACACATTTTTGTGCTACAAAAATTACCTATGTTAAATACTTGTTCGTGCCGATTTACCTAGGGCAAATATGATCCATTTTGAGCTAAAAATCAATCTAAGACATTACAATAGTTTTTACATGAGTTAGATGGCTCATATGTATTTATGTATAATTATAATGTGTTATAAATTAACTTTTATAAACTATATGGTATCATATAATTATGGGCGAATTATATTGGTGGAAAAATAGGTTTTAATGAGCTGCATATGTATATAAACTTATATTATAAAGTTTGGTGAGTTAAAAAAATTTACTAGTGCTTAAATGGCTAGTTTATTAAGTTATGTGGCCAAATTGTAAATTTTGAAAAGTTTGGAGTACATATAGTGAAAACCGAGAGTTATATGTATTCTTGGCATAAATATAATATAACATAAAGGTATGAATTAAGATTATGAATTTTGGTTAAAATAAACAAGTACTAAAGTAACAATTTATAAAGTTTTGGGGCTATTTTGCATTTTTTAAATGTTTAAGTGCAAAACTGGAATTTAGTATGGGGCGAATTCATAATTAGAAGAAATATAAGTACTCTTCCAGAAATTTAGAAGAATTAAATATTGAACTATAGTTTATAAGTTATTAAGTAACTATTATAAAGTTTTTGGGGTGAAAATGTAATTTATGGAAAGTTATATGTGAAAGCCAAAATTATTTGGGGTTGTATAGTAATTAAAGAAACTTAAGTGTTCATTTCGGCAATTAAAAGAATTTAATATTAAAACTATAGGTTATAAGTTATTATGTAAAGGTTATAAGATTTTTGGGGTTAAATTTTAATTATAAGAGATATTTTGTTAAGGCCGAAAATTTGTGGGGGCCAAGATGTAATTTTGAAAAGTTATAATGTTCAAATGGTAAATATCGAAATATTAGTGGTGGATTTGTAAATTAATTAAATAAGGAATTAAAACTATATAATATAATGAGATTAGAGTTAAAATGCAAAGTTTATGAATTATTGTGGTTGTTTTTTTAAATAACCGAAAATATAGGGGTAAGTATTTGAATTTAAATAATTATAGGCCTTATGTGGATATTTGGAGGAATTAGAAAAAGAATTTTGATTAAAGGGATTATGTAATTAAAACTATGGGTTATATAGTTATAAGGAATTTAATTGTAACCAATTAATATTATTTGTGGTTAAGTGGAGAATAATAAAAATTATAGGAATATTATGTCCATGCGTGACATATAAATATAATTGGGAAATTATAAAGTTGTTGTGTCATTTAGACAATTACAAACATGTAACATAAATAGTACATGAATATATATGTACATATACATTAAAGGATTTAAAAATAAATCAAAGGAAATAACAAAATAACTTATACATTAAATCATAAGGTAATTAAAAGAAATTACCCCACAATATAAGTGTTATAAATTAAGACTATAAGATTTGGAAGTATATAAATGCCTTAAACATCAATAAGGTTAAGAGGTTAAAGAGATTGTCTAAGCGTAAAGAAGTAAACCTCGCATGAAATAACGAATACGAAATCGTTTCATGATCCGATAAAATTATTATACGAGAGTAACATAAATTGACACTCTCAGTTAATCCTATTCTAGGACTATACTTGACCAGACGTTGACCAAGATATATTCAATTGCAATCTACGGTGAACGGTATGGGATTCTTGCAACCTGTTTGCTACCGGATTACACCGGCTTGTGTGCTATCTATTGTGTGAAATAACGACCAAGATAATTGCATGTAAAATGTTGTGTTGCTCTTGTGCACTGTTGTGTTATTCTATGTGCGTGAACGATACTAATTGTAACGTGTATGTTCCACGCATACAACACTACATTACCAGTGGATTAAATACCTACGTATTATTATACCAAGAACTTGTACTAAAGTTTCTCACTAACTTCCTTTTATAACAAACGTTGTTATCCTAATCGTGATAACTGACATTACACATTGTGTTCTTGTTTAACGTCCTTGTGTGACACCTAACAAATTCTATGCTACGAGAAGCGAGGAGCCCAGATATATCTGGCCATGCATGCTACAGGAGTTGTACCTGTCTCAGGTCGACTCCTATTTGAATATACGTCGCGATGGAAGTTTTGGGTGCACTCTATGTCCACTCACCGGGTTAGTACCGGAACATTATTGAAGTTGGGAGGAAGGCTACATTTCTCCCGAGGGTACGATACCCACCTCTTTTAAGTACAGGAGTTAACTACGTTATCTCCTGAGGGAATTATTACCCACATACTTATGCGAGAGTCCCATCTCGTCTACGGGTTTATCATACCCGACCAATTTACTCTATGAAGATAGAGTTTAACGAGGTCACTATACCTCCTATGTATTAATGTACTCTTATATACATGTCAGTCCCATTATGAGGATCTGACTACTATCAAGCAATTACAGAACATCTAACTTGACCTTCTGAAGTCTTGTTCTGGGTGACATTATTGTCCTTGTGTGGATACTTGTTATGATGATTGTATGCTGCTTGTTTACAGCTTTAAAAAAAATGATCCGCATGTATTCGATAAAGTAGTCGGTGTGGCCCAGTAGCTTGTGGACTGCACGCTTTTCATACCAGCGTTGTTTGCTGAGCCCTTCGGGGCACCCCACTTTTCAGATACCTGAAGTTGAAGAGATTACCCGACCGAGCGTAGGTGGGGTAGATCATGCAATGGGAGTTTATTTCCAGCTATTGTCTTAAGAGTTTTACTTGATTATTGTACCGTAAAGTTTGGAACCTTATATCTCGGGATTGTATTCGTATTCAGACCGTGACATTTGTAAGTTGTATTTGGAGTTAGCCTTGTTAGTCACATGGGTGGCTAACGGCGTTGTAATACCACCCGGTTGTTGTAATTTATTCCGCTGCAGTTCAAGTTTTATTGGGAGCGATCATCGTTCAGGTTGTTGGATTTTGGGTTGGGGTGTTACACCGGGCATCTACGGATCTTATTTCTTTGTGAAGTATGCCCACACCCAAGAAGCTTGTCTCGATTTTATTGGAGCGGTGGTGTTGTCGGCATCATCATCTTCTTGATCATCATCTTGACCAAGATTGTGAGCATCGGATGGGGTAGAGGATGTACCTTTAATTGTAAAAAAAATGATTTAGACTATAATTAAGATAAGAATGTAATTAAAATTAAAGTTTGTATAAAAAAGTTGTAACTAATATTAAAACTTACCATATGGTGATGATATTCCCGGTTGTGTTGCCCCCATGTTTGTAGATCCGTGCTGAGAAATTGTATAGCTTCCACCTTGGGGGAGTGATGAAGGTGAATAATGTGGATGTTGTTGATGATACCCGAAATCGATCTCGTCGATTTCGTCTTGCTCATCAACTTGAAAATTTGGATCGATTGGGATGTTGGAAGAAAGTATCACTTCCTTTCCGGATCTCCTCGGCATTTTGCTAGAATTTGGGAAATAGAAATTGAGAGCTAATGTGGGAAATGAGCCTTTAAGTAGCTATAATGCTTAATAACACTTAATTGCACAAGAAAATACTAGTAATAAGATAGAGGAAGAGTATGATGAGTTGTGTGGTGAGAATGATGATAAAATGGTGTATTTATAGGGGTTTGGGGGCAATATAGACGTTTGGCTTTGTTTGGAGCCGTTAGACACATAAAAAAAAGAGCTGGTGGGAATCTGGGCGGTTCCGGTTATGATTTCGGTTCCTAACGACTACTTTGACCAGGAGAGCGCGCGCCCGAGACCCAAAATGACGACGTTTTGGACTGATTCCAACGGCTACTTTGGCCAGTTCCGGGGCGGTTCCGGTTCCACGGTTCCGAATCCGACGCGAATCCAGGCAATTCCAGGCGGGTCTAGGCGGTTCCGGTCCCGGTTCGGTCCCAAATCTCAAAACTTGTATTCGGATTCGATTCGCAAGGGGGTGGTTCCGGTTCCGAACCGGTTCTGGGTAGAACCGGATTCGGTTGCCACCATTACATTACTAATGGCAACAACGACGAACTTTTTTTGGGACCTTTGCATTGTTGACTTAAGAAAAGAAAATGTAGTCAAACTTTGCATGTGTTTTAAGTAAACTATATATATATAAATCAAAGGCCTGACTCAAAAATTGCCCATAAAAAATTGCATGTGTTAATGATTGTAAATGAATGAAAAATAAAAAATATATTTCCCTTGATACTTCTTGCAACTAAAGACTTAGTATGAAATTAGGGCTTGAATTTTCTATTACATAAGTTTTAATTGAGCATAAAGATATAGTTTTATATCAATGTAGATATGAATATAGTAAATATAAGTTACATTTGGCAGTAACCAACAATTATTGATGAAACAAACATGCCTAATAAGAAATGCGTGTGTAATCTCTCTTCGGCGAGAGTCCCTCATTTCTCACCCTTTCTGTTGTGGTTACATGTTGTCAAATCCTCCAAAAGTTTCCAATTTATCTACTAGTTTTCCTCAATTTTCTTAGTCCATTTTAAACCTATGTTTTGCTATTTTCAATTCTACTAAGTCTTGTTCGTGGAAACCCAAGTGGATGATGACTAATAATTGGGTAATCGGTTCCTTATCGATAAAGGAAGTAACCGGATCGGTCTTTTGAAGTCGAAAACCTGGAGATTTGAACTCCTCTTGTTCTATACTCCTTTCAATTTCTCGTATATGTCAGTCGTAGTTGGTGGAGTATGGATGCTAATTCTTGATTTTGTACCAGTATTCTCAGTCTATCTCCTATTCCTCCATGCAAATTTTAAGGAGAGAAAGAATTGGATACTCACCTATTGTCAAGCACCTAACCTTTTACATCAACCGCGCCAACATGCTTAGCATGTTGAGCGTTGAGAGATGCGAGAACGATTCACAGAGGAAGAAGAAAGAAAGATATCTTGTTTCTATTATTGAGATAGAGAGAAAATAACTCTCTATGTTTATTACGGTACAGTACTAGAAGTATTAATATTTCTATGCTATACTACAGTCCTATATATATAATGTTGTACAGACTATAACAGAGAAAGAATACTATAAGTAACCAACGGAATATAATATGATATAAGATACAGAATATATCCTATGTTATATTCCTAATACCCCCCTGAAGATGCAAAACCATTGAGGTTTTTATGTCTTGTTGTTAATGTCGTTCGTTATAGTATCCATGCCCATCTTTGGTAGAGTGGTTTTGTATGCTTTACCAGTTAATGGTTTGGTTAGCATGTCAGCTAACTACCGTGAACTGGGAATATATTGAATCTGGATTAGGCCAGCTTGTAGTTGTTCATGGACATAATGGCAGTCCAACTCTATATGCTTTGTGCATTCATGTGCTACGGGGGTTTTAGCAATGTGGATGGCAGAAATGTTGTCGCAGTGCAGCGGTACCGGTTCTATGTCTGGCATGTCCAGCTCATTTAGCAATCGTGTAAGCAACTCAGTTCGCAGGTGGTTTGTCTTAGTGCACAGTACTCAGCTTTTGTTGAGGAGAGCGCAACTGCAGCTTGCTTCACTTCCAGCTAAGAGGAGAGCCTCCAAGAAGGATGTAATATCCTGATATAGATTTCCTGCTAATAGGACGTGAAGCCCAATCAGAGTCGCAAAAAGCTAATAGTTTATAAGAATCTGATTTATTAAAGCAAATACCAAAGCCAATGGTGCCTTTGAGGTAGGTGGGAGTATGATAAGAAGCGGATAAATGAATATCAGTGGGTTGTTGTAAGAATTGACTTAAGTGTTGTACAGTGTAAGATAAATCAGGCCTGGTATTTGTTAAAAAGATCAACTTCCCTATTATTTTGCGGTACTGTGTGGGGTCTGCAAGCAGCTGCCCTGTGTCCTTGTTGAGCTTCTGATTTATCTGCAAGGGAGAGACTGATGCATGACAATCTAACATATTATATTCAGCCAGAATATCCAAGATATACTTTCTTTGTGACATGACCAACATGTCTTCCGTTTCAGTAAATTCCATACCAAGAAAGAAGCTGATTCTACCAAGATCTTTGATTTTGAAGTCATTGTTTAGTTTTTGTTTCAGATTCTGAATTTCTTTTCTATCATTTCCAGTTACAAGTATGTCATCAACGTAGGGGACATGCCGGGAAGACCAGAGAGGTGGTGTTTTTTTCCACATTTGTCTTTTTATAGGAAGACCAGTGAATAGTCATTCTGGATGTTTGTAGCCAGCTATTTTCAGATATGGTCCATGTCATATTTGCAACATTGCCTAGAGGCTTGTTTGAGACCATACAAGGATTTGTGTAATTTATAAACCTTGTTGGTTCCAACTACCTCTAGGCCTTGTGGTATAGACATGTAGATATCTTCTTTGAGTTCACCATGCAAGAAGACATTGTTTACATCTAATTGGTCTAGAATCCAGCCCCTTTTATCCCAAGAATAATCAAGGCTCTAACGGTAGTGATTTTGATGATCGGAGAGAAAGTTTCTTCATAATCTAGACCATACCTTTGTGTAAATCCCCTAACGACTAGTCTAGCTTTGAATCTTTCTAAACTACCATCAGCCCTTAGTCCTATAAACCCACTTGCAGCTGATTGGTTTCTTTCCTCTTGGTAAATCAACTATTGACCATGTTTTGTTGTCTTTTAGGGCTTGGAATTCTTCTTGCATTGCATTGATCCATCTTGGATCTTTGCTAGCTTGGTTGTATGTATGTGGTTCTTGCTGAGAAAGGACTTGTGTCAGAAGTCTATTTGAGGAAGAAGAGAGGGAGAAAGAGGTGAGACTAGTACTTGGAATGATATTTGTGAGGGTTTCTAGAGGTAGAAGGTTGGTTTCCCTTTGTTGTTGGTTGTGTAATTTGTTACGCGGGATTTCCGAGAAGTGATCATCCTTCACTATGTTAAGTGTGCATATATAATCTGCTAACTTGGCTGGGGCCTTGTGGGCTATAGATGATCGTCTCAATCCTTGATGATTATCTGAATTTTGGGTAGGTGCTTCAGCTGTGTAGGGAAGGTTATCATTGTCATCCAAAGGTTCTAAGAAAGGATCTGCAAGGGTTTGTGGATGGACAATTTGGTCTGTTGTGGTGTTAGGTTCCTTTGGTTGATGATTTAGGAATTTTCTTGGTGAACTGTGTGTGGATAGGAGGTCCTGAGTGTTATGTGTGTCATGATGAGTGTGAGTAGGTAAAGGGTCATAAAGGAAGTCAATATTTTTTGTTTCTGGTATAACTTTAGTTTCAGAAGGTTTTTCTTTCAAAGGGTTGTTCCATTCTTTATCAAGGATGGGGTAAATGTCTTCGAAAAAAGGTTACATCCCTGCTGGTTCTTATGTCTTATGTTTCAAGATCTAGAAATATGAAGCCTTTAGAGTTCTTGGATCTCCGAAATATATAGAAGGTGTGGATCTAGAGCTTAACTTACTCCAATGAGGGCTAATGTTGGTGACATAACATAAACACCCAAAGTTTTCTGATCTGATCATAGTTTAGAGGGTGATTGTAGAGTTTTTGAAAGGGGAAATGTTACCTATGGCTTTAGAAGGGGTTCTATTGACAATAAAGGTTGAGTGCTCTAATGAATAACCCCAATACTTTGGCTCCAGACCACATTGGAATAAAAAGGATCTTGTGACTTGCATTATGTGCCCTTGTTTTCTTTCTACACTCCTGTTTTTTTGGAGTGCGTGTGGGCAACTTGTTTGATGAATAATTCCTCTTAACTTAAAGAAATTAACTCCCTCTTGTGACTTTCCTAGCTCTTTTGTGTTGTCTGTTCTAAGAATTTTAACTTGTGCTCCAAATTGGTTGTCTACAAGATAAATGAATTCCTTTATGGTGGTCATTCCTTCTGATTTTGATTTTAAGAGTTTGACCCAAGTGTATCTAGAGAAATCGTCAACAAAGGTTATAAAATGTCTATGTCCTCTCATAGTTTGTACTCTCATGGGCCCACATATATCTACATGGACAAGGTCAAAAGGGTTTTTACTAACTGTCTTAGAATGACCAAATTTTAGCCTCTTTCCTTTTGCCTTAAAACATACAGTGCAAGGAACAGCATCAGGGCAATTTAAATTCTTTCCAACTTTCATACATTTCAGTTTGCTTGGAGAAATGTGACCAAGCTTACAATGCCATAACAGAAAATCTCTACTGGAAAACACATTAGTGACAGAACAGACAGGCCAAGATACATTGTTCACAGAATTTCTCACTTCTTTCAAGAAAACTCTAAGAGCAATCATATTCAAGAAATACAGACCAAAACTTTGGAAAGCAATCTCATCTTGTAAATGGGTGATTTTATCCTGCAAAACACAACAACTATCTGTGAATACAATAACTATATTCTGTGAATAAATAACACTTCATCTAAAGTTACATCATCACATATTCGTATTTTTCCAGTTCTGTTTGCAATTTGGGTTTTCCCATCTGGTAAAGTAATAGTTGTGTTAATTCCTAAGTAACTGATTTAATTGAACAGGCTTCTATCACCGTAACATGCTCAGACGCACCAGTATCAAGAATCCACAGGGAAAGCAAGTTATCAGGCAAACATCCATTCATGCTATGTAGTTGATAAACAGGGATTCGAGAAATGTTACGAGAGAAAGTCCCAAAGGACTTGGTGGAGTTTTCTTTCGAGAAGATGCTCCTTTGTTCCATGTATTTAGCATGTTGGTCGATCTGCTCAATGATTAAACCCGTAACAGGTGAGGATTGGCCTTTATTCTCATCCTTCATTGAGCTTTGTTCGAGGACAGGGCCGGCTATTGCTTGATTTCTTGATTGTAGTTGCGGTTGTTTTTCTGGAAATCCCACAATCCACCAACATTCTGCTCGAGAGTGACCTAATTTGGCACAATTGGAACACTTGATTTGATTTTGCTGATTTTTCCATCCCGAATTTGAACTTTGAGCCATCCCCTTCTTAATTGACGGTTTTCCAGTAACTCTCTTGTTATTGATTTGGGTTTTGGCAGCAAGAGTGATAGTATCATCGGTGTCTTGATTCTCTGAGTTTTGTCGTTGTTTCTGGTCTTGAGAAATGAGGGAATAAGTTCGTTCTAGGTCAGGAAGAGGATTCATAAGCAAGATTGTTCCCTTTGCGTGTTTGAAGTCGTCATTCAGCCCGTCGAGAAACTTCATAAGTTGATCTTCCTCCTTGTTGATTTGGACTACCTTATTTGTGCCGCAGGTGCAACCACAGGAACATTTAGGGGTTTTTCTTGCTGAATCTAGATGGTCCCATAATTTCTTTAGCTTGGAGAAATATGAACTTACAGTTTCCCCTCCTTGTTGCAGCAGATTTATCTCTTTCTGGATAGCATATATCTCCGGTCCATTAGTTAGCTCGTATCGCTTCAGTAGGGCAGACCACATACGGTGCGCGGTAGGACAGTAGACGATACTCTCGGCGATTTCTTTGTTCAAAGAGTTCAAGATCCATGCCATTGTTGTATGGTTGCAGTGCTCCCATGTTGGATACTGTTCAGAAGAAAGCTCTGGCTCCTCGACTTGTCCGGTGACTAAACCTTTTTTTTTGCTTTTAACACAATCGTCGTCGCCCTCTTCTAGGAAGCAAAATTGTCACCCTCTTTGAACTTTACTCCATAATTCATTGAGGTATTCGCTTATGGGTGTAGAAATAATGGGTTGTTGAAGTCACTCTGGCTAATTAGGGTTTCATCTTAAATTTCTGATTCTTGTTCTTGCTGTGCGTTTTCTTCTCGCACCGAACTTTGGCTTTTCTGTGCTTCATCATCAGCCATGGATGCGAATTTTGTTTCTTTTGCTCAATCGAGCTCTGATACCATGTTGAGCGTTGAGAGATGCGAGAATGATTCACAGAGGAAGAAGAAAGAAAGACGTCTTGTTTCTGTTATTGAGATAGAGAGAAAATAACTCTCTGTGTTTATTACGGTACAGTACTAGAACTATTAATATTTCTATGCTATACTACAGTCCTATATATATAATGTTGTACAAAATATAACAAAGAAAGAATACTATAAGTAACCAACGAAATATAATATGATATAAGCAGCGAAGATGGTGTTGCCTGGGGTTGGATCGGGTAAGGGCAATGTGCAGCTAGTCAAGAACGATAGGATGTTGGTGGAGTTTGGTGAAAGGGGCAGAGAGAATGAAAACCTGGAAGGAGTGAACAGAGGAGCGATCTCAACTGTTGGTCAGGATGGGGTGTTATATACTACTATTGTGAAGCTACCTCCATCGACGCTGAAGAAGAAGTCTTCAGTTCTTCTTCAGCTGATGCGGATGCAACTGATGTCCAGGTGGTGGCAATCAAGGTTGCACATTGGGTGGGTGAAGGAGCGGTGAGAGTTGGTGCTAGCATAAGGATGGCTTCTACTTTGTATAATTGGTGGTGGGGTCGGGGCTTTGTGCTCTGGTTGATGAATTGCAAGTTTGGAAGGCCCTGGATTTCTCGGAGGTTTGCCAAGAAAAATGAGTCTAAGCTTGACTGGTTGGCAGGATGAGCAGAGATCTCATACAACGAGGACTTTATTTTGGATCGCTGCTAACTTAGTAGGTCTGATAGTTTACAACAATCTCGTATTCTGCACTATCATAGTGCTTTTAGTTAGTATCATAACATGTTCAATTGCTTTGGAGCTTGTCTTTCAGGTGGGTAGCCATAGCATTTGTTGTGAACTAGCATTTGAGTTGGTCAGGAAGACGTTGGCGGGTGATGACATACGCAAAGAAAGAGCTACGGTGATGGAAAGTAGTAGCCTTTATTATCTTAAGTTTAGGAGTATGCTGACTCCTTTTATTTATATATGTATTTTTACTTTATAACTAGGTTTGTCTGGATTTTGGAAGTTTTCGGTTGTTGTTCAAAGCGGATTTCTGATAGTTAGTGTCATCTCTGTTAGTAAGTGTTTCTACTTTGGGAAAATTCATGAGATACCCCTATTTTCTTTCATAATTCACAATATACCCCTTTGGTTTTAGTAATTCAACTTTAAACATGCTTAAATGTTGTCCAAAATTGATGAAACTTTACATGGACGATGCTAAAATGTTATATTTTGGTCCAATATCAAATTTGAAGTTTTTTAAGCTCACATGTGACCTGTGGGACCCAATGAGCAGTCACATGTTCATTGGGTCCCACAGGTCACATGTGAGCTTAAAAAACTTCAAATTTGATATTGGACCAAAATATAACACTTTAGCATCGTCCATGTAAAGTTTCATCAATTTTGGACAACATTTAAGTATGTTTAAAGTTAAATTACGAAAATCTCAGGGGTATATTGTGAATTACGAAAGAAAACAGGGGTATATCGTGAACTTTCCCTTCTACTTTTGTGATAGTACTGTTAGCCTAGTAGTTCGGTATGCTTCGTTTGGTATCATCTTTTCCTATCCTTTTGTGGTTTATGTATTGATGCAGTTGTTTACTTTTGTCTTTATAATGGTATGTGTAAGGGTAGACGAGCTTAATATGCTCTTAGTCTCTTTGGACAGTTCAAATTGCATCTCTACTAATGGGTGCTATTAGGGATTACCGATTTTGCCGCTTCCGTTTACATCGTTTGACTGGAATGGGATTTGTGTGCAGTCCGCTATTGCACTTATGTATGGTCGTTATATATAAATAGAAGTGGTAGGTTCTTTGGAAAAAAAAAAGATAAAGAAAGGCACACATCCATTATTAACACCAGTATTTAATTACTACTAATTGTACATAAATTTGGAGGGTCACTACACGCAGTCGAGTTTTCAATTCGTTCAGTCAGAAAATAACCTTTTTACTTTTGCTTTGCAATGTTTTCATAATAACAATATATACTTAAAACTTTTCACATATTACAAAGGGCTCATTCAAAGGTATTTTTTATGTATTTGAGTACTTTTATGTTAAATTCACATACAAAAAATATGAAGGAAAATAGAAAAAAAACAATCAAAACACGATAAAATGGAATTTCTTCGCTAGAAGCAGGCGTCACCACCCACGAAGCAGGGTGGGCGTCCATGACCACTCAGTTGAGTGGGCGTGACGCTCGCCCTGCTTTGTGAGCAGTAACGCCTGCTTCTAGGGGATTCTGTCGCTCATGTTTTGATGTTTTATGACTGATTTTATCCTATTTTGTTCTATTATAAGTTTAAATCTATTAAAAACGCAATAAAATGGCACAATTTCTTCCATAGGAGTGAGTGTCAACGTCCGCCCTACTTTGTGGGCGGCGACGTCCGCCATGCTTTATGGGGGCGACGCTACTTTCAAGGGGATTTTGTCTCTCATTTTTTATGACTAATTTTTTCTTATTTTGTTCTATTATAAGTCTAAATCTATTAAAAACTGTAAACTGAGACGGTTTACAGAACGCCCATCATCAAAAAAGCCCGAGGGCGTTGCCCCTTGCCCCCCCACAAGGCATTTCACCCCTGGACCCTGACTTGCTGACTGGTCAGCAAGACCTCCGTTTTGGCTAGTCACACGAAGTGGCAACATAACAGATTCAAAACACCCTTGAATCTGTTATCTTGCCGCTTCGTGTGACTAGTTGAAACTATGTTACTATCAACATTACATTTGTCCAACTTTTTGACCTAAATTTAACTTAAAAGGACTGTAAATTCATAAAATTATACTATTTAATGAGCCCCTCATTCGTCCTCATCCATGTTAATATCATGCAGGTGGTGCTAACCATGTTTTTGGAAATTTTGTCTGTTTTAATATTATTTATAATATATTACAAGTTTTTGATGAATATTATAATGTTTGAAAGTATTAGGGCCCGTTCTATGCTGACGATTCATGGACTTTTCACGAATTGTGCAGATAAACCTCGACGTTTACCCGAGCGATTTGCTTCAAAAGTTTCACATTAATGCAATTTTGAGCATTTAACTTAACGCAGGTTTTACCTTCGTTCACCATTTAAAATCATGTGAGGACCTTACCGTAGGGGTGAGCAAACGGGGTGGTTGTTTTGGATAAACCGCAATAACCATTCTTTTTTCGGATTCGATCACCGTATTTTTTAACCGTTTTACAAAGTTCAGTTATTTCGGTTAAAAATGGTTATCCGTAATAAAATACGGTTCGGTTAACGAAAATTAAAATTTAAACTTCGATTATCCGTAATAACCGAACTTTTATAAATATATTTTATTAATTTTTTCTCTTAACCTAATAATTTTATCTGATATATTACTACTCACCCAATTAGGTTTAGGTTTTAATTATTTCGGTTAATTCAAAAAGTTTGGTTTTTTCGGTTATTTTAGGAAGTTTGATTATTTCGGTTATTTCAGAAACTACGGTTATCGGGGCAATTAACGGTTATTAGTTTAATAGAAAAAAACGGTTATCGATTAAAACGGTTATCGGTTAAAACGGAAATTAGTATTAAATTCGGTTATAACCGAAATAACCGAACACCGTACTTTTTTTTAAATTTCGGTTAACGGATATCCATTTTAACCGTTTGCACACCCCTACCTTGCCGTAAAAATTGGAATTACGTTTTCACCCCTGCTCCCTATTCATGAAACAAGTTCGCTCTCCTCTTTTTACTACAATTCATCATCCTCACACCGTCGTAATCCTATATAAAGGATATTTGAGTCTTTACCTGGACAAACTCTGCTTCTACCTATCGCACCCACCGAACAGGTTGCATTCATTAACATATTAATGTGCATGTTTAGCATTGACATTAATCCCCACCTTTAGGAAGAGGAATTTGTAAAAAACAGTTGTCGAACGGGTCCTTAGTGTCTTTTGGGTACTACTTGTAATCACAAATTTTATGTGAATACTACTCCCTACGTTCATTTTTATCTGTCATTTTAGATAAGGTGCACACATAATAAGAAAACTTGTAAATCAATCAAAATCACCCTATTTTTTAGCTGTCAGGATAATGATTACTGTTTTAAATTTTTAAACTAGTATTTTTTTATCCTCTTTTTGTGGGAACTACTCATATTCTTGATTTTTCTTTTCAGCTAAAACAATAAAAATCAACTAAAAATAAGGAGATCTTCTACACTCCAACACGGCAAACTATAAACCCACCTCGAATAAATAAAAATTTTTGATAAAAACTCTTAAACGTCAATTATTTTCTAATAAAATTAAAACAACAGATAAAAATGAACGGAAGGAGTATAATTTTTTAAAGTATTAATATGTTTTGGACAATTGTTGTATATATCTTAAATTTTAGATGAATATTATAATTTTTTAGAGTATATATATAATATTTTATGAGAATGATAATTAAATAAAAAAAATTCCCATTCCGTGAGTTGGAAGCTCGACTGACTTCCCCCACCTTGGAGTTCAGTTAAATTTGTTATGCTCTAGCAATGAGCGCGGCAGCATACCCAATAAATAAAAACGACTAAGCCGACCACTCAGGGACCGACTGTGACCCAGTCTATTGGGCCACCCATGACATGGAGGTACGTCGAAGTCTGTAGCTTCAAACGCGTACGGTCGAGGAGTGTCCACGCGGGGTAACGTATGGAGAGAAGAAAGAAACAATATTCTTTTTTTTTAAAAAAAAAGGAAAAATAGTATGGGCAAGAAAGAAAGAAGTAAAAGACAAACAGACATGCTATCATTATCACAAAGATGTATGATTGGGCCTGGTAGTGGTAGGTAGATCATATTGAATGTGAGCCCAGTTAGATAAATCATTTCAAGACCTCGGCCCACAGAGTAGACTTGAGGCTTGTCTTCTAGGTTGACACGTCATCAATGTGATCTGAAAACAGAAATCCCTCGTTTGAAGACTCATATAGTATGTTGACACCTGTCCCGAAACATTCAGTTTCCATTATTGAAATCTTACACGTAGGTTTCTCGAACCTACTAGTAGTCTAGTACTCACCGCGGCTGATTGGGAGGACATTTGTACTAGTATAACATAACGGAAGCATACGATAGGTTATACTACCTCCGTCCCGTCATAAGTGTTTCATTTGCTTTTTGACACGTTTTTTCACTTCAATATTAAATATATAAGATAAAATAATTTTTAAAAATTTTTTTTTTACAATATATAGTTTTCACATAAGGATTCCATTATAAAAAAAAGTTATAAAAATATATTATCTTACATGTTAAATATTGAAGTCAAACGACAAGTTAAAATAGTAAAGTGGACAAAGAGAGTGAGGGAGTATATTTTATTTTTTTGAAAAATCGAGCATATTTGATTGGTAAGAGTAGTACATATTTAAGTAAATGGTCCAAGTTAAGTATATATCCAAGTAACAAATTAAAGTAAGTACAGGAAGACTAATACATATCATAAGATGGCCAACTTTTTACTTAGTCGTGTTTCCACTTTGTCCCATTGGAATTTTAAAAAAATTTACGATATTGTTCTTATTTTAAAAAAATTTATAAAAATTTATAAAAATTATAATATTCATCTAAAATTTGTGATATATTATAAATAGTGTTCATAACACACTAATACTTTTAAAAATTATAATATTCACCCAAAACTTGTGATATATTACAGATAGTGCTCATAACACACAAATTTTTCAAAAACACAGCTAGCACCACCTAGAAGATATTAACGTCAACGAGGACGTACGAGGGGCTCATTCAATAGTATAATTTAATGAACTTCACTAGTAGAAAAATGATTTTAAATGATGAACTTTAAACCACGGTTATACAAACAACCGTCGTTTAAACATCATAAACCACGGTTCAAGAGAGAACCGTCGTTTATATTGCACGCTTCATCAGATAAATGACGGTTTTATAAGAAACCGTCGTTTATAATTAAAACGCTTAGAAGAAAAAACGACGGTTCCGATACAACCGTCGTATAAAGTGATTATAAACCACGGTTCTCTTTCAACCGTCGTTTTATGTTTTGCCCCAAAAATTTAAAACCACGGTTTTCTAATAACCGTCGTTTATGCCTCCTGTCTCATAGGCTTTAAACGACGGTTTATAAACCAACCGTCATTTAAAAGCTTTTTTTAATATACCCGACGCTTCCTTCTTCCTTCTGCAGCTTCTTCTCTCGATCGATTTTTTCCCTGTTCCATCCTTGTCGCCGGCGAGCCTCTCCTCCGCCACTGCATCTTGCGCCGTCGACCCATTACTCCACCGCCCTGTGCGTCTTCCCTTAGCTCCCGACATCTAGAGAAGCCGCCGATTTTAAAGCCGCGCGCCCGTGAAGCTTCCCCACCGCCGCTCTCGGTGTCGTCCCGTCGTGAAGCCGCACCAGAGCTCCACCAGCCGCCGCCAGAGCTCCACCAGCCTCGCCCTGCCTGAACGCCGCCCCAGCCCTAGCTCTCGATCGGTAATTTTTTTTTCTTCATTGTCTGCGCGTCTGTTGTGATGAACGAGCTAGATGTTAGGAACTGCTAGCGTCTGTTGTGATGAACGAGCACTGAAGTTGGAACTGCTAGCGTCTGTTGTGGTGGTTGTTGTTGTTGGTTTCGATGTTGGTGGTGTTTCTTGTTTCAAAGTAGTCCCATGGTAGTGATGGCCATCACGTTTGCATACTCGACAAAGTGAAATCTCTGCCTGTGGATTAATTAAAGAGATTGAAGATAGTAAGCTATGGTTTAGAGAGAAAAAAACAAAATTAAACGAAAATTGGGGAATTGATCATATGCTTTTGATGCTACTGTAGTTATGGCATTTAGGGTGATATTGTTGTTGTTACTGACAAAAAAAAGAAGAAGAAGAAGAAAAAAGCTTCATTTATGATGACCTCTCAATACGAATCCCTTCTTTGTTAATGCAGGATTAATAACTTGTCGTTTATTTTCAGTTTTTTTTTTAGTTGGGTTTCTATTTCTATTTTACCCAGCTTTACTTTGTTCTTGCATTTGTCTTTCATTTGAGAATATTTTAATACAATAGTACTTTGAATGTTCTCAAGTTTTTGGAGCTATGTCAAACAATATTAATCTGAACTTCCAATGTTACATTGCCGTGAGATTGTTTGATTAAAACAAAAGAGTGCTATTATGCTGCTATTCTGTTTGGTTATGCCAAAAAAAGTGTGGAGTATCTAATTATACGCAGAGGTCATGCCAAATTTTTTCCAGAATTTGGTTTGTCAAAATATATTCATTTGTTTATTTGTTCAATTAGTCATGTTTTTTAAAATTAAAACTTTATTAGACATTTATGCTGAATAGGTGTTACTACCCACGGTTGGATTGTCCACTATCTGTTGCTGTCAACCTCTGCCACCGGTTTGCCTGATCAGAACCCACGGTAAAACACTTGCATTTCTGATTATAATTTTAGAAACAAATACTAATATATATGTATATATATATATATATGTACATATATATATAATATTGTCACAAATAAACGTTATACTAAATTCTACTTGTATTCTACAATCATTAGAATATATATTTGCATAGTGTGGTTGAAATGGGGTGGTTGTTTTTGTTCATTGATCATATATATATATACATTTACTATATGCATACTTGTCTGTCTGATAATAATTCGTATGGTTTGCTGAGAATTAATTTTGCTGCTACTGTGTTTGTTTCTGCCTTAAAAAAATGTGGAGTGTCTAAAAATACGCAAAGGTCATGCCAATTTTTTCCAGAATTTAAGCTTTGTTCTAATTTCATTGAATAGGTGTTATATACTGCGCGCAAGAGCATTTGTCTACTTCTCCTTCTTCTGTGCTGTTCGCGCTAGCTGACCATCCAGTACTCATCAGGTTGGTATTTAAAATGTTTCAATTTATTTTTGTTTTTCTATTAAACAATGGAAAATCAATTCAAACATAGAATTACCTGTCTGAGATATACCTGATAGAGGTATGTCTTAGATAGTCCCTGTTGGGACTGTCCAATGACCTTTGATCTCACCATCTAGGTTGTGAATGAGTTAATAATATACAGTAGTTCAGTGATAATTTCAGCAGCATTACCCTAGTGTTCTTCTAGTGTACATATATATATGTGAATTGAAACGTACGATTCGTATATATATATCTACACTAGGAGAACTGTAGGGTAATGCTGCCGAAATTATCACTGAACTACTGTATATTATTAACTTGTTTTAGGTGAGATCGTAGGTGATTGGATAGGTTTAGGTTGTTAAATCTGTAAATAAAAAAAGAGGAGATCAATGGAACGAGTTCACGACATCTGGTGTGTGTTGAAAAAGGAGATGGAGCGCTCAGTGATGTACAGTGACAGATTGGACATCAAGTACCTAGAAGGGGTCAATAAATTTTGCAAAGTCCTTGTTGACAATCTTAAACCAAGGGATAAGGGATATATTCGATGTCCTTGTGTCGATTGCAAGAACGACTTCAAATACCGAGGTGTGGACAAGATTAAGGATCATCTGATTCGCAGAGGGTTTACAGATGATTATGAAGCCATAACAATACTGCATGGTCAACATTCAGTACAAGTGTTTGAATGTGCTGATAACGTCGTTGCAGAACAATCAGAAATGATGCTTCACAGGATTTTGGGGATACTCAAGATGATTCACTAGGTAGTGATTCAGATGATCAGGAGGACCTTAATGCAATGATGGAAGATGTTGAACAACATTTTTCCAACAAACCCAAATCATTCGAAAATCTGATGCAAGCATCAAAGGAACCGTTGTACAGTGGATGTGAAACGCAAACACAAAACAAATTGAGCGTTGTCTAAAACTATTCAATCTGAAGGCGAGACATGGATGGAGTGATGTCAGTTTTACAGATCTTTTACAACTGCTGAAGAATGTACTACCAAAGGACAATGTGATACCCACAACAACTTATGAGGCAAAGAAGTTAATGTGTCCGATGGGTATGGAATAAAAAAAATACATGCTTGTCCAAATGGGTGTATGTTGTATTGGAAGGAGAATGAGTTGGATGACCATTGCTCTGAATGTGGGGAATCACGCTATGTAAAAAAGGGTGACAGAAACCACATAAGCACTAAGTGGGCTCTCCTGCGAAGGTGTTGTGGTATCTACCGATAATTCCCCGATTCAAACGTTTGTTTGCAGTTCAGAAAGATGCTGAGAACCTCCGATGGCATGCTACCCATAGAAAGGATGATGGTAAATTGAGGCATCCAGCCGATTCACCACAATGGAGAAATATTGACAGAATATACCCTCAATTCGGTACAGACCCAAGGAACTTAAGACTTGGTTTATGCACTGATGGGATGAACCCTTATGGCACTTTGAGCAGTATACACAGTACTTGGCCTGTTTTATTGACAATATACAATCTGCCACCATGGTTGTGTATGAAACCCAGACATATTCTCCTCTCTCTGTTGATATCGGGTCCAAAACAACCGGGAAACAAAATTGATGTGTTTTTGCAACCACTTATTGAGATTTAAAATTGTTGTGGAATGAAGGTGCGACGGTGTATGATTCATATGGTATGGAAAACTTCACGCTCCGGGCTATGTTGTTTTGTACGATCAATGATTTCCCTGCATACGGTAACCTCTCGGGATACACAATTAAAGGAGCTCTAGCGTGCCCTATATGTGGAGATAGAACTTGCAGTATACGGTTAAAACACAGTGGAAAAAATGTGTACATGGGCCATCGGAAATTCCTTCCTAAAGGGCACAAATACCGTAAGATGACAAAAGAGTTTGATGGAAAAACGGATCATGCAGTCGCTCGACCACCACTATCTGCTGCTGAGACTTACAATCAGTTGAAGAATGTTGTGAACAACTTCGGTCCACCAATTAAAGCCACTGAAAAGAGCATCTGGAAGAAAAAATCAATATTTTGGGAACTTGAATATTGGCAACATTTAGAGGTGAGACATTGCATTGATGCTATGCACGTGGAGAAAAACATTGGTGAAAGTGTATCTGCGACACTACTAAACGTGAAAGGAAAGACAAAAGACCATTTAAAGGGTAGAAAAGATCTGGTTGAATTGGGTATACGAGAAGAACTCGCGCCACAACAAAGAGGGAAAGAACATTCTTGCCTCCCGCTTGTCATACATTATCCAAAGAAGAGAAAATAAGTTTTTGTAGTTCTCTTCGTCATATTAAAGTGCCATCCGGTTACTCATCGAACATATCAAGTTTGGTATCAATGTCTGATCTTAAATTGGTAGGGATGAAGTCTCACGACTATCATGTGCTGATGCAGCACTTACTTCCGGTTGCTCTCCGTGGAATCCTTCCAGCTGATGTCAGGAAAACTATTACAAATTTATGTGTTTTCTTCAAAGGAATTTCGTGTAAAGTGCTTGATGTGGAGACGCTGGATAAACTACAGAATGACCTTGTGATCACCATGTGTCAGTTGGAAATGTATTTTCCTCCTTCGTTTTTTGATATTATGGTGCATCTACTTGTTCATCTTGTTAGAGAGATCAAACATTGTGGTCCGTTATACCTTCGATACATGTATCCGTTTGAGAGATATATGGGTATACTGAAAAAGAAAATGAAAAACCGTCGGCGTCCAGAGGGAAGCATAATTGAAGGGACAGTAACAGAGGAAGTAGTTGACTTCTGCACTCATTACTTAGACGGTGTTGATGTTATTGGATTACCGAAAGCAAGACATGATGGCAGGCTTAAAGGGGTTGGTACCTGTGGGAAAAAATTATGCAGAGTTGATATTGATACATTGAACAAGGCACATCTGGTTGTGTTGAATCATTCAGAAGTTGTTGAACCGTATTTCGATGCACACCTAGCGTACCTCAAAACAAAAACCCAACGATGAGTAATGCCAAATTAAAAAAAGAGCAGAATGCAACATTTGTTAAGTGGTTCAGACAGAAGGTGTTGTATGAAGATTCAAGGAGCGTGGATGAAATGATCCAATTGTTGGCACTTGGTCCAAATCTCGATGTGTTGTCGTATGAAGGATATGATGTAAATGGATTTTCTTTTTACACTGCACGTCAAGATTGTAAATCGACAAACCAGAACAGTGGTGTGCATCTTATCGCTTCACAAGACATTTTCACAGGAACAAGTCGTAATACACAGAAGAACGAATATTATGGTGTTATTGAGGATATTTGGGTCTTGAATTACACTAGTTATGAAACTTGCGTATTTCGTTGCAAATGGGTGGACAACAAACAGGGATATCGTGAGGAGGATCATGGTATGAAGCTAGTTGATTTAACGACAGCGGCTCCTACTGATGAACCCTTTATTGTTGCATCAAAGGCAAAACAAGTATTCTACTGTCGTGATCAATCTAATCCCAGATGGTCTATTGTAATGCAGAGTAAAAGATCGATAGTTGGGATTGATAATATTGTTGATGAGGATGAATACGACTGTGAAGATGAAACAGATGTACCTATTCGGTTGCCGATGGAGGTAGATAATGTAACTAATTTTGAATATCGAAGGTCCGACCACAATGAAGGATTGTGGATTGAACGATGAAATGTCATTTTGTAAGTTTGTTGACATATTATATTATTTAATTTTTGTCATGTTTCAATATTTGATTCAGTAGATGTTCGTATTAACCTTGTTAATTGTTGATTATTTTTCAGATTATGGATCCTGACGATAGAGACGAAGAGGACTTATGTTGGGGCTGGATGATATTGACGATGACGTCCCTACTGAAGAACCACCAGCTGCATCTACTTCGCAGCCCCCTCGGAAGGGACGTGGACCGACCCGTGGGTTGAAGGATAAGAAAGATTCTCCCATCGATTTGATCTGGGACAAGTACCTCCGACATCGTGGTGGGTCGAAGCAGAAGTTTGCTTCCTACTTGGGATTGATGGTAAAATCCCATTGCTCGGTTAATAAGGACTGGAAAGATCAATAAAAGGCAGACAAAGACATCATGTGGCAGATGGTGCAGAAGAAGTACAAGGTCGCGGATGAACTTCGGACGAAGATTGAATCACTTCTAGCGACATCACTGCGACAGTTCAAGCATCGGTTGGTAGATGGCTGGATTACCAAACCGGGCTCCAAGAGGTCACCGCCGTGGGTAGTGTATGATGGTATGATCACGGAGGAGGATTGGAAGATATTCTACGACCATCGTCAGACTGAAGAGTTTAAGGTACTTTTACAATTATTCTTTCTTAATTATTTAAGGAATAAAATTTAACAAATATTTTTTTATTATGTATAACTTACAAATATACAAATTTTGTAACAGTTACGTCAAGAAAAAGCGAGACGTAACCGGGCGAAGAATATCTACAAGCACTTCATGGGGCGAGCTGGATACACGGGGCGGTTGGAGAAGTGGAAGAGCGAGGGCTTACTGACTAAGACTAATGAAGACGGCACTCAGTCAGTTATTGATGATGTTGACGATGCAAGTAGAGTGCAGACATTTATGCTGGGTTGAATGGTGAAAAATGACGAGGGGGTGTATGTGTTCCCGCAGAGCGAGACTGCTGAGTTGGCGTCCAAGATTGTAAGTATATATATTTAAGAGTTGTTGTTTACTAATTAATAAGTTCATTTCTAATATTTTTGTTAATTTAAAATAGTCTGGCTCGACTGAGCGATGGGAGATGGTTCCGGCCCCTCCGTCTCAGGATGATCCACTGAATAAGGCCCTTGGGCAAAAGGATCATCCAGGAGATCAAAGGGTGAGAAAGGAAGTGGTGAAACCTTTCGATATGACTCCTAGGAGATCCCCCATTCTGACACCTAAGTATCTGAAGAAGTTGACAGTCAAACAAAAAATGTTGTATGACTTTTTCATGACGAGGCCGCAGTCTGTCACCAACTTCAACATGAAAGTGTCTAAGCATGTTTTCCACTCCTCTGAGCCCAGAGATCTGATGATTACCGTGAGCGATCTACGAGAATTTTTGATGGGAGACCTGCTTAACATCTCTGTGATTCAGGCCTATTGTGTGTAAGTATCTTTCAAATTATTACATTATCTTTCTTTTTTTTAAGCTATTTAACATATCTTATGAAAAAATGTTGTTTAGGTGTTTGACTAGTAGACTGCTAGCGAGCAAGAGATTATCTGCCCTCTCTTTCTTGTGTCCGCAATTGATGTCAGCAAATCAGGCCGCATTGGATGAGCAAGGATGTGTACAGCAATGTGAGGCAAGGATTTTGTACTGCGGTGCGAAGAGGAAGCAAATATTTGCTGATCCCATATCATCAGATGTAAGTACACAATAACTAGAATTTTTTGCTTCCTAATTGTGATATTTAATAATTGTTCTACAAAACATTCTTTGTTTTATCTGTGGCAGCAATCATTGGATGTTGTTGGTGTTGTGTATCGACACCAACTGCTTATTGATACTAGACCCATTGGGCGGCCCTGATGACCTTCGAGAGATCGCTGTAGAGAAATATTTGAAGGAGTGAGTATTCAAAATTTTAATGCATTATGTATTTATTTTAAGCTTGTCCTAGATTATTGACAATAAATGGCTTCATTTTAAAATGTTGTATTTATGCAGGGGCCATAAGCTTGGTTTAAGTGATGAAAAGAAACCATTCTCCATCTTGGACTTCCACTACATACGTGTAAGTAATCATTTAATTTATGCATTTTTGTATTAAAGTTAAACGTTTAATTTTTTGATCTGTCTAAAGTTGGTAATCCATGGATGGTGTGATGACAGTGTCCTCAACAGCCTGATTCAAAAAGCTGTGGCTATTATGTGATGCGGTACATGTTCGAGATGGTACAAAATATTGACACGCTTACGGATGATGACAAGGTAACCCATACCAATCAAAGTTTCAGTTAAAGTTATTGCATTTTAAATAAAATTGTGTACTAATGATCAGTTTCTTTTTATGGACAGATCGTTTCTTATTTCACACAAGCAGGGAGCACGTATTCCAAAGGGGATCTCGACTTTGTAAGAGATCATTTATCGCAGTTTTGGTGTAAAAATTACTTGAGTGTTTCTTAGATCATATCCTAGTGTACGTAGTTAGACTTAGACTTTTGTTTTTGCTGAAGCAACTCTCAAAGTTTGTAAAGTTCAACTCTCTCTTATTTTTGAAAGTTTGAATGGGTTTGTTTGCAATTCGTTTTCAATGTTGCAATTCAAACTGGCAACTTGGTTTATGGTCATAGTGTGGTTGGTTATCAAAGGGCAATACCAGTTGGATGCCCTGTACAGGTTTATATACGATTGTAAATTGGGTTGTGTTGGAAAACATATGTGGTGGATGCTAAAAAACAAAAAAAACTAAAAAAAAAAAACCACGGTTCACGTAAAACCGTGGTTTAAAACTCAGAAGTCAGCGAGTATAAACCACGGTTTATTAACGAACCGTCGTATAAAGTACTCATATACCACGGTTAATTACCCGAACCGTCGTATAAAACCCAATGGAACGACATTAAATACCACGGTTTCCGTCCCAACCGTGGTATAAGTCGTCTGATTCCCGCGCCACAACGGGCTTTAAACGACGGTTTTACAAACCGTGGTTTATAATGCGTCTTTTAAACGACGGTTTGGAACCGTGGTTTATGTGAATTTTCCGATATACCACGCGAGTATAAACCACGGTCTCTAACCGTGGTATATGAGCAAAATAACCGTGGTAAAAAACATTTTCTGCACTAGTGCTTGCAGTTAAATTTAGGTAAAAAAAAATGGACAAAGGTATTGTTGATAGTGACACCGATTCAACTAGTCACACGAAGTGGCAACATAACAGATTCAAGTATGATTTGAATTTATTATCTTGTCACTTCGTGTGACTAGCCAAAAAATGGGCGATAGAATCACCTAGAAAGCAGGTGTCATTGCCCACTCATCAGGTAAAGGAAAGAAATGTGTTTGAACGCTCTTGGCTGGTATCTGGGTGCATTATCATATACTGCTGGTTGGAGCCGATGGTTTAGAAAAATGCAACTGTAAAAAAATGGTCTAAAACTTATGCTTGTGATACTGGTCATGGTATAAAGAATTTGCATCGTCATCTAAAAGTGAGTCCTATAAGAAATATTAGAGATGTGGGACAATTACTCATATCACATGATATTAGTAATTTGAAGAATTCTAGCTTTGATCACAGGGAAATTTAGGGACTCGGTGACTGCATCTATGGTGATGCGCGATCTTTCATTCAATTTGTTGAAAGGATTAGTATTTGAAATCTTCTAATGTATCTACGTGAAGATCTACATATTATAACTAGAAACACCTTGAAAATGACTGTATGTGGCTATTCAAATCTGAAAAGGAAAGGATTAGGGGGCATGCTTAAGGCTGCACCCTGGAGAATCAGTTTTACTTCATATTGTTGGACTTCTGTCACCTGTGATGGCTATACTTGTTTGAATGTTCATTTTGTTGGCATAACATTAGCTGAAAATATTTATGGATTCTTTACTTAATGGGGAGTAAATAAGAAAATATTTTCATTGACCTTGGATAATGCTAGTGATAATGTTCTTTCTATATCATTTTTGAATGGAGAATTGAGTAGCATAGATAAACTAATTCGTGGTGGTGCTTATTTTCATGTCTGTAGTTGTGCTCATGTTTTGAACTTGGTAGTCAAAGATGAACTTAAGTTCATTGACGCATCCGTGGTCAACATACGTGAATGTGTCATGTATGTGAAAGGTTCACAGAGTATAAAACAATGATGTTTTAGTGTGTTTCTCTTACTTCTACTTCAGTCAATGTCAAAAGAAGATTGAAACAAGATGTGGATACTAGGTGGAATTCGACATACGTAATGTAACACCATATATTTTGCCTTAAATGAAAGCTTATGAAATTACGAGTCTAACAACGTAAACAGAATTGAAAACGGACTTCAAACGAGTCCTAAAAGTGCAAAACAAATCAAGTCCAAACTTGTGTCCGGACGTTTAAGTTCGGACACAAGCCGAGAAGAAATACGTTCGAAAAACCCAAGTGTCCGAACTTGTGTCCGGACAAGTCAAGAGTTGAAAAATCAGAAAACGAAAGCGTCCGGACTTGTGTCCGGACTTTGATGTTCGGACACAAGTCGAGATTCAAAGTTCCAAAAAATTTCTTACGTGGTCCGAACGTTGGTCCGAACTTGTAAGTTCAGACATAAGTCGAGACTTACAAGTTGGAATCGTCCTCGCATGTTGTTCGAACATTAAAGTTTGGATAGATGCTCGGACACACCCAATTCTGCGAAATCAACTTAAACTCTCGGGGCCTGTCCAAACATTGATGTCCGAACGGACATTCAGACAGGTCCTGAAATGCGATTTTAAGTATGAATTCAGAGTCAGAAATAAGCCAAAAATATTTATGAAATTAATGTCAATAGATAAGAAATGCTCCAGCAAGTTTAGACAGCATTAGATATCAACATACGAAAACCTTAACATGTGTTATAAACTCCAAAGAAAATTACTCTAAAACATAACATTCAAAGTTTAGTCAATAGCAGCGGAGATGCAAAAATTACCAGGGCGTTACCACCACACTCAAAACCATTGAGTGCTCTTTTGTAACACCCTTCCCGATAACATGTAATAATCTCTCACGTAGCATAATTAAAAACGTCTTACAGCGGAAGTATAACAATAATATTAATCCTCACTCGGGTGTCACCTGTCATTACTCGCCCATGCGAGTAACGAAGCAGAAACTAAATACAACAACAAAATAAACAACGATACTAAACCGCAGTGATAACGAGATAAATACATATACATCATTCTAAGTCCATTACCATAACCAATGACAAGTGAGCGTCTACCCAATCCCGAATATATACAACATTACATTCCGAAGTCTAACTTCATTATACAAACAAATGTCATGTGCGGTAAGTAATAATAACAACCCTAACTACTCGGGTCCCGCACTTTGGCTTCAACGATAATCAGCAACCTGCACAATGCCGTGGAGGCTCAACGATAAACGTTGAGTATGCTAGGTTTGCACTCAGACCCTATTGGTCACTTAGTCATTTTAACCATCTTGATATTAGATTGGTTATATGCTTTACCAGTTTACAGTTATATACAATACTGTAACTAACAATCATGCGTAAAAACATAGTCTTCCATCCAACCAATACAGTCACTACATTTCACAAGCAACAGTTGCATAAACGAATATATCGAATAAATGCAATAAAGTGCATAATCGCTTTTAGC
This sequence comes from Limonium bicolor, assembly GCA_023374045.1. Lineage (NCBI taxonomy): Eukaryota > Viridiplantae > Streptophyta > Magnoliopsida > Caryophyllales > Plumbaginaceae > Limonium > Limonium bicolor. The sequence continues at coordinate 122,220,308 of CM041780.1, forward strand.
GAACGGTTTTCATACTTATAATAATATTCGGCCTTCAAGGCCCTATCCAACCTCACTATGTTTACTTATTTACCAGTTGGGTGTCATGTTAGGACAACCTGAATTAACCTTCCAAATGGACAGTAGTCCTTCCGTACACACAAAGGTGCTCATGTTTGTCAGAGGTCTGGACGCCCCTGGGCTTCCACTATGCCTCGTAAGGTGTCCATAGAAAAGGCCGTAGCCGTGTACCAACAGCAGGTACCATCTGACCCAAGATCCAATTTGGGCTCGTGGGAAAATTTCCTAGAGCGGAACCCGATCGGGTATCCCCTCAGTGATCACAATGCATAACCAGGTAGTTCGTAAACTACAATGGATTCCTTTCCTCATCACATACCAATTCTCTCAAGGATTAAGTGTCTTAATCATTTCCCTAAGATATACTCTTAGTTTTATGGAGAATACATTATATTACTTACTGCCCAGTGGGTCCGCACACATACCTAGAGATAATCTAGGTCGTATTCATGTTCGAGATCATGCTCTAGAGACCGACATTGTTGTATCTCATACCTAAGTGTTTTACTTAGGTTATTAATTACATAATTATAATACTAAGGGTATTATATTAAGTAACCATCATTTTATCACATTGAACGCATATGTATGTTTATGTAAGTCGATCTATAGTCGATGTAATATGAGCCCGATGGGCATTCGCGTACAGTAGTAATAATGCAATAATAACAATCAGTTATACAGTTCAATACACATACATGCATATGAGCATCCACATAGAATTCTTAACACACACCAAATAATGTCTGGACCCGAGGGAATACTCAGGACAATCCAGATCCAAACCATCCACATACCGTACACCACAGACCAAGGATGTGCAAACCCTAGCTCGTCAGGCACCTTTGTCTGTTGTATGATCCAAACAGTAATAACACTATGAGTCAGTATCCTTGACTAACTAGATCCGGTATTTCGGAATAAAATTGTAACCCCGACAGTTCATCCCGGATTTCAACAGTTAATTGTTACGGGTTTCTCTAAACCATCCGGCTTCATTACTTAGACTCTTAGTACGTAATATTTCGACTGTTGAGTTTAATTCATTATATTCATTAATCTTGTTCATTCTTGAACTTAGGCATATAACCTATAGTTGCTTGTATGCATGCATTATTATCATATGGTATTATTATCTAACCATCCATTATAATACATTGTATTATATAATCCATTAATCTTGTAATAAATTACATTTGAATTCAAACTTTTTAACTTATAGTTCATAAACTATATTCATGTAATAACCTTCACCAGTTTTATTATATGGTTTCCAACCATAATATATACTCATCCTTATATATATATACCAATATATGTAAGTTTCATGATTTATAAAACTCTTATATTATATGAGAAGATTATTCTCATTTATTTATTGTTTGTCACATTATTTCATGTGAATATCCTTACTTATATTAATTCCATTTAAACCACATTAATACCATATAATTGTTATAGCATTTATAACATTGTAGACCATAGTCTAAAACCTCATTTTCCAAACCTTATATTTTCGGTAGAACACTATATTTTCTTTTAGTTTCATTTTGACCACATAATATTTATGTAATGTTATACCATATACTAATATCATATAATATGATATTTTTATCCCATCATAATTTATAACCTATAGTTTTATATAAAACTATTTATATTGCCCAAAAGCACAATTCACATAATCTAGTTTTTATAACTTACCATATCTATTTTTTTATTACCATATCACCCCATAATTTATACTATGTTTATATACCATATAATATAACATTTTTAGCTTTATAAAAAGTATAACCTAAGGTTATATGTATGAAAATAACCGAATAGACCCATGTCTTGTTCTTATTTATTTTCCAGCACCTTTAACTACCATAATTACAATTTGACCACATATATAATATTATGTCATCTATATTATATATTATAACATTTTAAACCTTAATATAAATATAACATATAGTTTATATATTCCTAAATTGCCGAACAAACCTTAGAATGTTCTAAATCATTTTTCAACCCTTTAACTTTCTATATTTACCAATTGACCCCCTTTTATAATATATAGTTTCTAATGTTATTAAAACTATATATTATACACATTTCTTATTAAAACACCTTATATTATTCTAAAAAATCACAAATTACCCCAAAAGGTTATAATATCATTTCTAACCCATATATTTTTGGTAATTACCTTTCCACCCCATATGCCATGTAATTTGTAACAATGACATAAATAACTATATATATACATATATAATTTACTTTAACTCCAAATTCAACCCAATAAATTCCTAAAAATTCCTAATAGCCCATGGGTTTTAAAATACGATTTTATACCCCCTAAGTTTTGGTAATCCCACATATACCCCAAATGTTTAAAATATGTTACAATTAAATACATAATTAAAATGGCCTAAAGTACATAGCCTTATTACAAACATTAGCTTATAAAATAAATTACACATAAATGCTCCAAAATGCATTAAACTTTCGGCCTTACCCATATCTTCTCCATATTTTACCAATTTTTCACATAATGTCTTAAATTTGACAATTATGTTATTTAATCACTTAGATAAATTTACTAACTCATTTCCTAGTTAACATAAGGTCAAATCTGACCATTTCACTAGGTTCACTCACGACAATATATTACACAAACTTAAACACTTATTAACATATTAAAGATGAGTTTAAGGTGTTTTATACCTTGAATTAGCAAAGGTAAGGCCTTGTTTGGCCACGGCACTTTAGGGGAAAATTTCCTCAGCTTCTAAAATGTGTTCTAACACAATATAATGACATGGTTAAGTTCCAAACTTGAGCTAACCATAAGAGTAATTTAAGTCATTAAAAACATGAACTTTTACCTTGAAATCTCAAGCTTTCTTAGGTAGGTTCTCGGCCCTATTTTCCAACATAAAGAAGTAAAAACACTCTTTAAACTAGCTATATAACAGTCAATGATCAAGGTAGAAGAAGGCTAGGGTTTACCTTGATCAAAATGGCTTAAAATGGGGTTTAAGCTTGGAATCAGCCACCAAATGAAGTGGCTGCAATTTCTAATGATAAAGCATGATAAATGAAGTATTATAAGCCAATGGAACAAAATAAATCAACCATATTTGAAGTAGAGAAGAAATTAAATGCTTAAAGCATATTTTCACCTTAATTAGGTCTTAAGCTTGCTTCCCCCCCTTTCTTTTGAGTTTCAGCCGAGATTTACCATTCCATTTGAACACCAACTCATTCTATATGAGTGGATGGAAGTGGTTTCAAGTTAGATCAATGGAAAGATGAAGAGAATGACATATAACATGTTTTGAATGTTTACCTTATGCCATGGAGTTGGTCTTTGAAGTTGGCTGGTTCTTGCACTTACCAAGGCTGGAATGGAGGTTATTGAAGCTGGGTAACTCGTTGCTACAGTGGGTAATGAAGGAGAAAGGCTGATTTTGGCTTTTAAGGTAAGTTTTATTACTTTAATGTATAATAAATGGTGATTCATCACTTTAAGAAGATATTTTGATCTAAGTGCAAAAGGCACTCTCATCCCTTCCTTTAGGCCCCTCTTATCAGTCCAAGGGAGGTCAATGTGTTGACCATTGACTTGCTTAGTCAATTTACTTAAATTGCACTATTTCGGTTACTATTCACAAATTAGTACCATATTTCTGATTTTTTTTTTAAATTCTTTGAATTAGACCTTCTAATATGGTACATTATAGTACATTAGTATAACAAGGTGTAATCCAGCCCCTAACACCACTCAAACCCACTCAGAAAGTCAATTTTCTCAAAAACGTGCTTTAAGGAGTTTTAAAGCACAATTTGTGTTTGAACATGTTTTTAAGATTTGTTTTCTTTGATAATGGTTTTATTATGTTCATTTATGAGTTATAATACTTAGGAATTAAATTTGGATCCTAAGGAGTTCATTTGGGGCACATATTTGCTCTAAATGGTCATAAGGGGTAATTCTTGTTTTATGATGACCATTGTTGTTTCCAATTGATTTTTAAGGCATGTTTAGGCCTTGATTTATTTTATTAGATGTTTAATCAATGTTTTATTAGTTAGAGGTATTTCATTTCAGGCTTAATCCGACCAAAATAAATCCAAAGCGTTTCACAACATTGTAAAAAAATGTATTTCAATTCACAAACTCATTTTAACAACTCAAAAATTGTCTCGTCCTTCCTAAGCAAGGTGACAGCGTATTCCCAATCCCTAATTAAGCCATAGATACCTGCGATCAGAAAATGACACACAGAAAACGTAAAGGGATCGCGTAAATTAGCGAAACTGAGTAAACATTGCCTCAACACGTAAAATGCATTTTAGAACACATTTTATATTTGCAAATCAGTAACACACATAATAACATTATCCAATTGAAATACTTCCAAAATCATAATCACCTAAAGTAATTCGGGGAGAACTTTCACCAGGATCCAATCATCAATTTACGCGGACGACACCCGAATAGGGGTCACAACAATAACATCCCACCTCACCGTAAGTCCTTAAGTGTGCACACCCCCAGAAGGTACTTTTGACCTAAAGGAGTGGATCATAGAGCTTAACTACAAGTATGTCTGCAGGCAAAAATTTAATACAGATACACGGGGTACAAAGTACCAACAATTCCATGGAGCACCATAAAGGTACCATCAATTTACACGGAGCACCATAAAGGTACCAGCAACAATCCAATAATTCATCCAGTGAAAGTCTCCCAAAATCATTATCCAATACCAATTGTAAAACCATTGAATCCATAATACACGGGGGAAAATAATTCCAGACTTCCAAAAATCCCCAAAATTGGGTTTTAATAATCCATCAATATTTTGTAAAACCACACGAGGAAACAATAATGAGCACAGATGTTTACCCTGGATACGCTCACAACTATGAAGATAATTCAACCAATCCACTAGAAGCGCCCGTCAGAGAAATCGGGGTCTAGAATTCGAATAGACAACAATCAGAGACTCACTCAATCATAACCAAAATAATATCAGAACCTTACCGATAATTACCGTTACCCTTGTACCTAATTCAGCACCAGGGAAGAAGCTTGACAGCAGCAGGAATGAAAGAGTGAGAGTTTGAGAGTTTTGGAAGTTTGAAGAGAGAGAAGAAACATAATGACGATGTGGTGAAGATGAAGACGATCATGAGAAAGATCGTGATTATAAAGAAATAATATAGAAGGAAGGGATTATAATAATTAATGAATGAATATAATTGATTAGAAAGAGAGAATAACCATCGATGTTGTAAATAATTTTGAAAGATAAATTAACTAAGTAATGTCGTAAATAATAATTTGAAAGTTGAATAAGTAATTAACCTTGTATCCATTGGAGAAGGATCTAGGTTCAACAAGTAGAAAACAAGGAGATATTCATAATTAGAAATAAAATGAGAAAAAGAATAGTTGATCGTTGAGAGAGGATAAGGATGAAATAAATATCTTCTAAGAAGAGATTTTTGTCTAAAACAAATAAATAAATATTAATAAGTCATTTAGGAGAGCAGTGGGATCGTGACTACGGTGAGGGTAAGAAAATGTATTTAATATTAAATAAGATTTTTATGAAGAAGAATGTAAGGGAAGTATCATAGAATTTATAATAATTTAGGAAGAGGTAAAGTTAGAATCGAACTCTTAGAATTAATAATAATTAATTGGAAGTAGCAAAAACCGGAATTGAACTTCTAGGATTAAAAGACGATGTAACGTATATAGAAGGTTTGAAATAAATAAATAAATAATAAATATATAATATCGGTTAGAATAAGAGAATTATGGGCAATCATAATTATTTTAGGAAGAGGAGAAATAGTGTAAGAGATTCATTTAACTTCTCTGGGCCTTTATTATATCACTCCCGACTAACCAACCATATAATATATGAACCAATATATTTCTAATCCATTAATTATATTATGTAGTATGTATATTCTAACTCGGATTTCGCTGGTGGTTTACCTAATGCTTTATACGGCACTATATTTCCGGGAGTCCTTAATTAACACGGTTGAGTTTAACTGATGATAGTCTCAAGCATTTTTCTACCTAGAGGAGTGGAAAAAAAAAAAGGAAACTCATACATTCCTTGGTAACTTCTACAATCGGTTTTTCTGCCACCCATAGTCCAACATCCAATCTTTTCTTTCATGGTGTATCCGCTAGTAATGTGACCATCAAAAAATCTATGCACAATGATGATTCTTGTTTGCAGAAAATGGCCAACAAGATGTTTGAAAATCTTAAGAAATATTGGAGTGAGTTCAGCACAATAATGGCTATTGTTGTTGTTTTGGATCCTAGATATAAGCTTTTCTTGTGGATTATTGCTTGATGAAGGTGGATGGGGTAAGTTGGAAGAGTGAGTCTATTCAGATGAAAGCTGAGTTGTACATGGTGTTTAATGAGTATATAGGAACGAATATCAACAAAAATTAGTCACCCTCTATTTCTGCATCTTTTTCAGCAACAACCTTCTCACTGTCTACTGATGGTGAGAGTAACATCAAGACTGCTGCATTCCTTGAGGTCAGGTACTACTTGTCATCTACCAAAGTTTCATGCTTTGTGGAAAATGTGTGTGCTCTAATTTGGTCTTTTGTGTGATTTGATAAGAATTCAAATCACTTGAATCTGGAGAGACTACTTGTACGAAGTCTCGGCTAGATCTTTATTTGGAAGAGCCAATATATAAGCTTTCTGATGAGATGAATAATAAGTTTGATATATTGATTTATTGGAGAACACACATTATTCAATATCCTGAGGTAGCTGTCATGGCACGAGATATGCTTAGTGTTCCTATTGCAAGTGTTGCTTCTGAAAGTGCTATTAGTATGGGTGGAAAAGTTTTGGATCGATATCGTAGTTCACTTGGACCTGAGGTTGTCGATGCTTTAATGTTTTCTAAAAATTGGTTGTTTAGTGGTCAAGGTAAATACGTGTAGTATAGTTATTATTGTAAAATATTATTTGAATGTCTGATGTTACATGTGTAAAGAGAATGCTACACTGGAGCCTCTCACGACTGGTTTGAGCTTAGAAGATAAAGAAGTTAATGAATCATAAGCTTGACTGATGAAGAAATTTTGACAGGCTACAGGTGTTGATGTGGAGATAATTACTCCATGATGTTGTTTTTGTGTGAATGAAACCTGTGTTTGGCATTTTGTAAATGATACAACATAGCGGGTGTGTTAAGATGTTGTCCAAGAGTGAACAAAAGTAAAAGAAGTATATTTTTTTGTAAGTAGGATCTTGATGATAGACCTCTCAGTGAATTTTGTTGCAGCAATGCGAATATTGTTAGCGATTAACTTATTGTAATTATTTTTCTCAGCATGTATAACGTCTTTCTTGTTTTCTAACTATGATAAATTTGTCAGAGTTCAAGGTTTTGAGCACTCTGTTTATAAATTATTTTAAAACTATCTGTGGGACGGAAGGCTATTGTGGTTCATGTGCCTAGGGATGGCAATGAGTGACAAGTACCTGTTTCACCCAACCACCCGAGCTGCTAATACGGGTGAAAACCCCATAAAAACAGGTGAAAATGGGTGACGGGTGAAATACGTGTGGGTGACAGGTCGGGTGAGGTGAACATTGTCCACCCGGTTTCCCGATCCGTTCACCCGACCCATCTCCCGCATGTATGTGTTATTGAACAAATATGGGTGTATTTTTAGTATTTTGTTGGTTAATACTCTATGTTTTGAGTAAGTCATTGACATTTATTGATGTAGTTTGTAGTACTGAATAAATATGGTGATATTTTAATTAAAAACTAAGCTTATGTAGGTGTTAAAGGCTAAAAGTACTCGTTGAAAAAAAAAACAAGTGACGGGTTCACCCGTTTCACCTGCATCACTTGCAGGTGACGGGTGGTGAATTTGTCGGTGACGGGTCGGGTCGGGTGATGCGGATGAAAAACGGGTGACGAATCAGGTGGAGCGGCACCCGACCCATTGCCATCCCTATTGTTCCTTACAGGCTTAGAAAGGCATACAAGAAGATTCACGTCCGCCTTGTGAGAGAGCTTGAGAAGAAGTTCAGTGGTAAGGTATGAAGCTTCTCTTTTTTTAATAAACTACCCTTTTGTGATTCTAAATGGGTAGGTACATGGATGAGAAACGTTGAAGGTTGCATGTCTCAAGTATTACTCATTCATTTCTAGCCGTGGTTATTTCTAATTCAACATAAACAATGGGTGTCTGATTAAATTGAAACAAAATCCTTGTATCTTTGTTTTTGCTCTCATACTGGGGATATCCTAGGTTGGTTAATAGATTATTGATTACTAAGCTATATCTTCCACTTGTGGAAATTGGATGTTTGAGTATTGTCGGTGATTTCAACTATGGGTTTTGACTATGGTTAGTAGCTCTTAAATTAGCTTTTTTTGTAATATCATGTTTATCTAGACAGGAATTTGTCTTCTATGGTATCTGGTGCCATCATCTTGAAGCTGATTTCCACAATTTCAAATGTTGTCTAGCATATATCTGACTATGTATACCTCAAAACAAACTATGCATGATGTTATTGTTATTGCCACCAGAAGGATTGTGCGTTCACCAAAAAAGGGCTCAGCTGCCAAGCGCCCACGTTCACGTACTCTAACAGTCGTGCATGATGCCATACTTGAGGATGTAGTGCAGCCTGCTGATCAGTAGGTGTTCAAGATACAGGCTGGATGGATTCGAGATCATAAAGGTAATTAAAGTCTTAACAGAATGAAACTTGTGGTATCCTTGATTCAAGCTTCTAATTTGAACTTCTCTTTTGTATGTGGTGATATTTGTTTACTCAGGTGTACTTGGACCCAAAGGCAAGGAATGACACTGAGTACAAGCTGGAATCCTTCTCTGGAGTATATAGGAAACTCTGCGGAAAGGATGTTATTTTTAGTACCCTACCAGGGTTGTCAATCTTGACACGAACCCGAAATCCGACCCGAAACTGATACGCTAAAACGTAGGTTTGGGTTGCAATTTTCGAGTCCGGTTTGGGTTGGGTTGCTAAAAACTCGGGTCGGTTTTAGGTTTAACCTGCCAATCTAATTTCAACCCGTAACCCGAAAATATTTTGTTTAATATATATATTCTTATAGTTATGCAACATAACCCTAAATATATTAATCATGTAACCATTTATGTTTAATGGTTTTATATGCTATGTTATGTTGTCTTGGTTTATTTTGTATAGAATTTGTAATGATAGTACAATATTTTTAATTTCAGGTTGATTTCAGGTCGATTCCGGTTGCTTTCATGTTCAGGTGAACGTGTAATTTCGAGTTCGTGTCAAACAGATTGGGTTCGGGTTGGGGATATGTGACTTGGGTTGGTTTTGGGTTGGAAAATTATAAACTATTTCAGGTTCAGGTCGGTTTTGGGTGAGGTGAAACATGAGTAGGTCGGGTTTGGTTGAGATCAACCCAACCCAAAACCTAGAATTGACAACCCTGTACCCTGCTACATATAGGGGTGCCCAAAATAACCGTTACCGTGGACCGTACTGAAAGTTGTTTATACCGTACCGTCTAACCAGTTAACTATACGGTCTTTGGCGGTACGGTTAACCGAACCGTTATAATTAGACAATTGTGGTTTAGGTAACAGTATATAACTTTTATACCATGGTTAACCGATTACATGTATATATATTATACATATAGTCTTCTATTTTGTTTTTTTATATTTTAAAATTGTTTGTTATGTGCTACTCTTTTGTATATCCTTTTTATATTTTGATATCTTGAACAAAGATAATCTAGAATGTAGAAAAAGAACACTGCTTACCTATGACATAATATATTATGTGCATTGAAGAGCAAAGTAAGCTCTATAAATAGTGTATATTGTAATTTTGTTTGTTAAATCTTTTGAGATGTATTTTGCTATCACTCAGTGATAACAAAAACAGCTTGTAAATAATTTGTAAATTATGTTGTTCGAATTTATATGAATTGATTTTGCTTATATTCTTGGGGTGTTTCATGTCATTGTGTTTATAAATGTGCGGGTTATATATTATATAATGCATTTATTAGATGATTGACCATTGTATAGTTGTGGATTAAGTATTTGTGTTATATGTTATGTATATAAACTAATGCTTGCACATGATATGAAATGCTTGGAACTTTCTAGTTTTTTTATTGTTTTTATTTGCTCATTTTTATCAAGTTTGTTATCATTACACAAGATTATTTACATAAAAAAATTTACACCTGGTTTTTGGTTCACCTGAATTACCGTACTATAAATGGTTAACCTGAATGCGGTTAACCGATGTAAACGGAATGGTAACGGTACTGAATTTTTAAAAACCGTATTACCTAGTTAACCGTACCGTGAACACCCCTATCTATAGAGGCTTAAAAACAATGTTCTACTAGATGAGGACATTTGTGTTTTGTTTTTTATAGTTTTTTGTTTGGCAATCAATTTTAGATTTACTACTACTTGAAATCTTGACGTTGTATCAAGAGATTCTCTGTCTGTATTGGGGAATGAATCACTTGTTATGACGGTTTTTTTTTAAAATAACTTTAGAAGATTTGTCGTTAGTGCAATTATCTAATGCATAATGGAGGTTTCGATTTTCGGTTCTCTATTTTATTAAGGGCACTAAATTCTTGACATAACATGTCATTTAAAGTTTCGGACAATAAAAAACAATCAAGCAATATTACTTCTCTTATTTTGTTTCATCATCATTGGATGTTTTTTATTTCTACATTAATTTATACATCTAATCCATCTAAATTATTGTGTTGGCTTAAAAACTAGGTTGGGTTGGTCGGGTGATGGTTAAAGGATTTTAAATGGGTTAGGTTAGGTCATGATTTTTTGACCCATTTATTTTTGGGTTGGGTTGGGTTAATGATATTTTAAATGGGTTAGATTAGGGTTGATATCAACCGATCCATCGACCCAAATTGCTAGATTTGGGTATAGATCTCCAACCCAAAAATAGATGGGTCAATAATCAAGACCATGACCCGTAAAAGTATCGATTGGGTTCGGGTTAGGTCAAAATTGTCAGGTCTAGGATTTGCCACGCCAGTCTGGTCCGAGTATATAGAGCAAGACACAGACCCAAAATAGACAAATAACTTAGCAGAATCACAAGATTAAAACAGAGAAGGAAGAGGAAAGAGAGAAGATCGAACAACAAACGAACTAGAGAAAGTGTAACACCCCAACTACAAATACTATACTTAACAAACGGTTGCAGCAGAATTACAACTCAACACGTAACTTAATCCATGGGTGCGACACGCCGTTAGCCACTCACGTGGCTAACAAGGCTAATACATATACCACGTACCGGTCTGATGGACAAGATTACCGAGCACTTATACATTACCATTCCACTCCATAACTAAGCCGAGTCAACACATTTACATTACCTATTGTACCGAGTCTAATACATTCCATTACCGATAACAGTTTCGGTCTTAACATACTTACAAATACATAAACAATTGAAATATCTACCCACGCATAACTAGCCATCCCGTCCTACTCTCGAACGGCTACCAGCTCCATTGTACCTTAAATGAAATGGGTGGCCCCAAAGGGGCTCAGCACCTTTGCTGGTAAGGTAATCGTGCAGCCTGTATACTACCAGGCCACGCACAACTAATTATCGTGTGAGCATGCAGTTGATTTTATTTAGAGCATGCATGAAATACTATAAACACATATCATACTTATAAATCACACATATCCAATAAATAGGATACAACCAATAAGGTTAACACATCAACACTTGTTAGATCACATTATTGTGTTCCTTGACCCTTGAGGGTTTCTACCTTAATGGAGCTAAGTTCTTATTAGACAACACTTACCCATTTAATCGGGTTACAACTAATTACTTCTTATACTAACATGGGGTTGATTTCGTTGATCAACGTACACAACATAACCACACACATCACGTAATAACATATACACAACATATTGTCGTTCTTCTTAGAGAATGTACACTTTACTTAAGATGTGTCGGATAAAATATAGATCCGAACACACCGTACACATTTACTTACTTAGTGTGTCGGCCATAATATATGCCCGATCACACCATACACAATTAATTTACTTAGATGTATCGGTCCTAATATAGACCCGAACACACCATACACATATCCCCCTAGCCCCAAACAATAATCAAGGTAGGAGAGCCAGCTATTGGCTCGTGGGAGATTGAATTTCAAGAAGGAAAACAACCGAAGAAGGGAGAGAGTTGAGTCAAATGTAGATATCAACTCCCATACATACCCGTGTGACCGGACACCCGGATTCCTCACCCCCCAAATACAAATTGGTTAGAAGCTCCCTCCAAGGGGCTTATTATAACAAATTACATTATAGTTAGTCAAGTTCGGTTAGACACACAGGAGTGGTAAGATACCATTCGGCATACATGAACAAACAATAGTCGTTACACAACGACATACTCAAAGGGGCAAACACACATCACACATAACCACATTATACAACTAACGCACAGATAGCCGTAGTTAGAATGTTCCCGTAGGTTGGGACGTTTAAATCCGAATACCGATCTCTTATGTGATCCTAAGGTCGGTTAGCTACGGTTTAACACATATTCGAGGTTAAACGGTATCAGAACAAAGTACGCCACATAATTGAATTACCGTAAACTCATTTCATGTTTATCTTGCATGGTGACAAACATTCAAAAAATCAAGTTGGCATACAAGCCGGTGTAACCCGATAGGACACAAGTTGCAAGAAAACCATACCTTACATCATGGGTTACTCTACCGTGTTCCCGAGGATTTACTCCAACGCGTCACCTCACGCTCCCCCCGGGTAGTTTCCGAACAACTAGTATTATTTCAAATGTTTCTATTAACATCAAGATCTTACGGTATGTAAACTTCTATTACTCCCGTACTTAACCCCGTTATCCTCAACTTATGTGATCTTAAGTTCACAAATTACACATTCACTCTCACACTTGTTTATACTTCTAATGGCCTTTACAAGTCACCAAACAAGGCCTAATCATCATCCAAAACCATCCCCAATCAATTCCCCATCATTACAACACTTAAAAACACATTCTGAAGCATTTTTAGACTGGTCCGGGTTGTGTCTGGGGCTACAAACCCGGACCAATCCCGAAGTTTACAATCTGCCTACATTTTGCATTGGTTCAGGTATATGTACCGGGATAAAAACCCGGACCACATGCTGGGATGGCTTTCTCCCGTGTTTTTGAGGTGGTCCGGGTTTGTGTACCGTTTACAAACCCGGACCAACCCTGAAACTATCAAAATTTACAGTTTTTGACCTCTTTTCAACCCCTATTTCATACCTAATCATTCCCCAATCTTTCCACATGTTTTATACACCTTAAACATGCCTTAAACCTCCTTAAATCATGGGTCAAACTCATCACTCAATTCTTGTTTAATTCCACACTCTTACACTCTAAAATTCTGCACTTGCACACGAATGCCTTTCCAAACTCCTCATGTCAGCTTATACCTCATTCTCAAATCATTTGACCATACCAAGTATTTCCTAGACATTTACATTACAATCTCCAAGTTCTCTCACCATTCCATAAGGTTAAACATTCTAGTTCTTTCCTAGAAATTTCAAGACATTATAACTACATTTCTTGCTATAGATTTTGCTTAACTCCATTCCATTCCTTCAACCAACACCTCAAGGTGATTAACGAACCAAATCAATTCCTAACAACACCTAGTTAACCTTAGGTTCTCAAAGCTCATAACAACACCTAATTCACTTAGACTTCTACCGAAATTTTGCCATAACTTCGTTACTATACTAACACATCCAAATTTTATCATCTTCATCACCTAAACCACAATAGTCACAATTCATACTAACCAAACCCTTAGTGGGTTCTAACAGCACACAAGTTTCAACACATTTACATAAACCTTCACAAAACACTTCAACTTACATAACTTGGCACTTAGGCCCTTAATTCAAAACACAACTTAACATTGCACCAAACACTAAACATCATCACCAAATTTCCTCTTACATTCACTAAACACACTTTCCCACACAATATTTTTGATTCATTCATTTAATTACCCATCCCAAATTCTAAAAAAAATGAGAGTATACATTAAGGTAGGTTATTTACCTTAAATGTCCATTTCTTTCCTTCCTCAATTCTCTTCCTCCTTTCTCTTTGCTTGAAAATCGGCCAAGACAATGAAATTTCCAAGAGCTCTAGACCAATATTCAATAAGGAAATGGGCTAAGTAAAATCACTTAGACACGCTAATTAAGCTAGCACAAGAAAAGGTGCTTAAGGCACAAATTAAGGGATTACCTTGTAACTCTAGGGTGGGCTTCTTATCATGAGTCAACAAGGGAGTTCCAACCACCCTTTTAAAGCTTGAACAATGGCTCAACAAGAAAGAAAGCAAGGCATCAAACAAGGCCAAAATCGGCTAGGTCAAAGATGGAAAGAAAAATGAGTTTTTCTTTTAGCTTTTCTTACCTTGGATGAAAGGGGAGGCAACCTAGCTCCTTGCAATGGGATTTTCTCTTCAAATGGGTAACACCCATGAAAGTCAACTTCATGGTTTTGAGATTTTGAAAAGAGGGAAATGTTCACCAAGGTGAGAGGAGTAATAATATGTATTTATTTTGTTGTTTTGAGTTGGTTTAAGCCATGGAAGTGGAGGAGGAAGCTTGAGCTTGTTGAGGTGCAGTAAAAATCGCCATGGCTGGAGCAAGAGAGGAGGAAACCAATGGGGAAGACAGGAAGGGAATGTGAGAGACAGAGAAATGGGAATAGGAGAGAGAGAGAGAGAAGGTAAAAATATATTTATACTTTTGTGAATAAAGTAGCTTAACTGTGTGTGAGAGGGGGAAGGAAAAATGTGTGGGTCTCATAAGTGGAGGGAATCAGATTATTATTTTACAATGAAGGATAGTATTTTACTCTTATTACAATTTACACCCCTTAAGTTCCCGTTTTTACACTATTCACTAATCCGGGCCCGTTTTCTAGATTTTTCTTGTTTTTTTAATTTTAATGGCTCTTAACCCTCCATTAGTGTTTAATTATAGTTATTTGATTAACTATAATTTTTACGAGTCCGTTTAACCACTTAAAGTCACGTTTTCAGGTTTTCTCGAAAAACACACTTTAAGACTCTGTTAGCGTTTTAACGCATTATTCGGATCTGTTTTCTTCCGGAATTTTTCCCACATACTTATTAGACATAATTAAGCCTTAGGAATCCCTCTCGGATCCTATTCGAGGTTATATACCACCTAAAATAATTAAATACGTTTTTTTACGTTTTGTGATCTTTACGCGTTTTCCTTTTTCTTTTGGTTTTACTTTCTTCACCAATGATCTTAAGGATTTAATTAGCCTTAGAAAGTTATAATTACATAATTAATTAACACATTTAAATTTGGGGTATTTCAGAAAGAAAAAACAGAAAAGAAGAGAAAAGAAAAGGAAAATGAAGAAGAAGAAAGAGGAGAAAACTCACCACCTTGGAATCTCTTCTTCAACCTTACATGGCTATTTCTTCTTCAACCTCACATGGCTATTTCTCTCTTATTTATGCTCTAATGGAGGAATAGCCTCCTTGTACCTAAGGAGGAGGATTTTATCCCATAATCCTTAAAACTCCATTGTGGTTCTTTAACTCTTTTGTAGCTTTATTTTAGTTCTTGGTTGTTAATGTTGATGAGAATGAGTATTTTATGGCTTTTAAGCTTGTCAACTCATGATCTGTAAGATTTGTTTAGGGTTTTACTTAATCTCTTATTTATGTGTTGGATTATGTCGGTTTTACTTTGAATCCGTTGATATGAGCTCTTGTGATAGATTATAGGGTGTCAATTAGTCTAGAATTATTGTGGGTTTGTATCAACATGAGATCCTGAGATAGAAATCTGAACCAATATAACTAAATCAATGTAATTTATCAAGTGATTATAAGATAGATTTCATTGCAACTTAGGAGAAATTTATACTTAATGCTATCAATTGAATAAGTACTTGAATGATCCATCAGAATTCCAACTCATTAGGTTAGAATTAGTATAACTATGATTTGGCTACTAATAATTAAGTGTTCTCGTTATTTACTTGTGAGTTTATGAATCAAGAATTAGTGGTTAAGGGGAGGTGGACAAAAAGATCCATCATAGGAAACATCTATTCATGGTAGTTAGCATAGTTCATGAATCGACTCACCGCCTATGTCCATGGTGCTCCCGACGAGCTTTGGATTTTTATTAGACCCTCACATCTCAGCCTACTGTTCTCTCCTTATCTCGTTTGCTCTCTCACGATTCCTTACATCATATTTTTCATCATGTGCTATGCATAATATATTCAGATTGGATAATCTACATCTCGTTCGTTTCCTTCAAAATTACGATACTGCTTCCGATAAAGTCCAACAAATTTTGCATTAGGTTGTAGTTGCTTCTTCTCTATGTTCCACGGTTTTATCTTTTCTTAAAAGACAAAAAAAAAAAAAGAGTACCCCTGCGAATGTTATGGTATTAACACTTTGTTCTAGAATTATCAAAAAAAAAAAAACACTTTGTTCTAGTTTTGGGTTAAGCGAATTGAAACAGCCTAGCAACAAGCCGCGTAAACTATAACAAAAACCTCTTTGACTTCCAACAAAGAAGTCGAACAAAACCCGATTGAAAAAAAAAAACCCATCGAACCCCGTTGTGTGAGTAATTCAAGCAAAAACAGTCCTGGACATTTACATAAAAAGAACAGAAGAACCATACCATCTGTCCTTTCGTAAACTCTTTTTAGAGTTAGGACTATAAACTTCTGATATGTATATATAGACTATTATATTTTTTATACAACCTTAATCTACAATCTATAGGAAGTAGATGTGTGTGTTACCTTTTTTCTAAAAACTGTGCATTTTTCAACTACAGAAACTAGTAAAATATATTGCAGCACAATCTTAGACCAATATAAAAAAAGTATTCCATCATTTTTTGATGTCTATTTTCTGAAATATCGTTCAAATTTAATTAGCCATTCAAAACCCTATTTCTTCTAGGAAGGTGAAGAGCTGCTCGGAAACAGCTTCAGGGTACTCTTCCTGGGGCAAAAGAGCCCCGGGTACCTCGACAAACTTTTTCACCCCTTTGGCGTCTCTCAAAGCCTCCATCTCTGCTTTTGACCTCTTGGGCGAGCCCGCTGACGAGACAACCAAGACTGGCACATTCTTCTCCTCCAAGCCCGCAAATATATCAAGGAACTCTTCTCGGGTAGTGACCGGGTCAAGCAAACCTGTCAAGAAAGCAGCAGGGACATAGCGTGCCCCTTTTGTTTTGGTCAGCTCATACCGCTTCCGCACAAAGTCTGAGGTCACGTTGCTGGGATCTGCATATACATGTGATTTGTATTGGGACGCAATGGATTTCTCATTGCTAACAAGAACATTATACATCATCCAGCCAACTGCAGGCGCCCTTAGAGTCCCCCTTAATAGAGCATACCTGGTCAATCATCAAGCAACTAAAGTGTCATGGATTGGCTAGGTCCAAAGAATTTGCCATTTGTGGAGGAACCAAAAAAAAGAATCAGGAATACGTAAATATTCAGGTGACTAATTTAGACAATTTGTTAGGAAATCGCGATCTTGGACACGGTGACTGAAAATGGGCAAGACATTAGCAAAAACCTAAACAACCGCCGGTTTTTTTCAAAATATTGAAGACGTAGTATCCGTAACAAAAGTGCTGCCAAGCGACCCTGAAAACATACTACTAGTCTAGACCTCAAATCAACTATTGAGATTCATTTAGGATTGATAACTAGCATCTGCACAGACCTTGGTTAAATGCATGCTCTACCTATCAACTTCTTCACAAACTAGACAAAGTACAATGTTCTACTCAGAATTACTGCTATATGCGATTCTAGAGATAGACAACTGATGATGGTATGCTTGAGGACAAGAACTAAGCTTGTAACGGTATGTCCATCATTAGGAGCATGTTGCCTTTCGGAAGCAAAGCCAACAGCCTGCCTACCTAGTCCATAACTAGGGTTCAAGGAACACTAAGCATTGTTGAGACCTGTATAAACAGCCACACTACCATTTCTGGCAACCATGTCCATACAGTGGTCCGCGGGCCAAACCTGAAACCACTGCACAACCTCCCCCAGATTTATTATACAGAGTAATGGATGCCCAACTCTCTGTCTTTCATCGTCTTCCACCAAAAACAGCAAGCATTACCCGTTATGGCTGTTTGGTTCAACCAATGAGGTCTCCCAACCATCACGACACCATCATCGGCGTCTTCTCCCAATCGTCTCTCGCACCCTTTCTGCCAGAGTCCCAAAGCGTCAACTCCCTAAGTTCCAAAAATATCAAACCCGGACTGATAAATACACATCAGCAAACCATGGACTCCTTCAATACCATCAACTACCTCTCCCAAATCATTCACCCCCTCCTCTATTTCTCACAAGCCTGAAGAACATATGAGATATCACAATGTTTCCATCAAAAATCTAAGAGGAAGAAGATAGAGGAAGGCCTCCAGAATACCATCGAGTCTTGTTATTGTCAGAGCTCAGCCAGTCTTGTGACTTTGTGCTTCTCTTCCATCCTTGGACCGCACATTGGAAGAACAATTGCGGTGGTGTAGTGAGCGGTGATGGCTCACGTGAAAGGAGGTGAGGCATGGTAAGGAGCCATGCCAATTAGGAACTCTTCTTTACTATGTCAGGTCATCAAGCAAATGAGATAGTAGCCCCAAAAATTAGAAGATGGGATTTTTTTACATGTGGTTCTTGCCGTTGGGTGACTTCAAGAATTTGCAGCCCATGCAATTCATGTCAAGCCAGCCAGCCAGCCACTAGAGATGATGATCCATCCTCCATTCAGCTCACATGCAAAAAAAGAATCATATTTCTAATTCTGTGGAGACTATGACCTAATTGTCTAATGAATCAACACATTGACAGAGAGTTCCTGATTGGCACGCCTCTCCAGCCACGCCTCACCTCTCTTTACGATAGCCATCACCACTCACAACAAACATTTTTCATTGCTAAGTGTGTGGTCCAAGGACAGAAGAGGAGGGCAGAGGGGTAGAGACAAGCAATAATTCTTCAAACTAACCTTCAACCCTATTACTTAGGGGAAGCAATTTTGACCCAACCAAAAAACTGATTCGAATCCAACCAGCTTATCATGGGTTTAGGTCAAAGTTTATGATCAGTTTATTTTTTGGGTCAGGTTCGGGTCAACCCTTCAAATTTCATAAAGAGTCTGGATTGAACCATTTTCAATTTTTGAGTCGAGTTTGAGTTAGGTGCTTTCAGGCCATTTAATATTTTAGTCAAGTCAGCGCTGAAAACGTTAAATTGACCAAATTCCAACCCACCCCGACCCATTATACACATTTAATAAATGAGCCATGTTCAGGTTGACGCATTTTATTAAGGGTCGGGTTGGGTTCGGTTACGGTTGTGTAAACCCGACACATCGACTTGTTTTGCCTGCCTCAACTACTATGGCTGATAACCTTTATGTATCTCTATTGTTTATTATTAAGTAGTCATCTAACTTGGGGGAAACAATTAGCTAATCTCTGTTTTTTCTTTACTAATATTGAATTATTGGATGTTAACAAAATATGAATACTAGAGTTTGATGATTAATGCAAACTTTTGAGGTTTCAATACTTTATCTTGCCAGAGTAGAATTATTACCTTGACCTCTGATTGATCTATGAATGTTTAATACAAGGGAGAGCAAGAATAATTACATAAAACAATGAGTATTAACAAATTAAATTCCGACTCAATACATAATGAAGACAAATTGCAGCATTAACAATATATTAATGCTTTTGGCTTTAGGATATCTGCATAAGATACGACAACTGTTAGATGGATAGCAGAGCACAAGCATCTGCTATTTAATTTGAACCGCATTGCCAACTTTGAGAACGACCATATTATGGGAAGCATGAACATGGCAGAATGGGTGAAGTTGGTAACCCCCTAAGTGCCTTTATTATCATGCTTAAAAAAATAAAACTGAGGATGAGAAAGTTCATTATGTGTAAATGGTGGTTAGAACAATCAGATTATGTGTGACCCTTGCTGAAACAGAAACAGTCACAACGATGTTGGGTTGCGACTCATTAATAGTTATTAGGATCAGAAATTTTCTTCAACAATTATTTTAGTTGTATTTTGATTGCATTAATCGTCAATATTGATTTTGACTTACCATATTGAGAACCGTGTCTATATATTGTGTGTGATTGCTTCTTTAAATAAAATAAGTTTTAAAAAAACTAGGTAATAATTTACTTTATTTCTTGAGTTTTTCTTCATGTTTTAATAACCACAGGTTGCAATGACAGGAATAGTTTAGGGCTAGGGTGTTAATGAATATGTTTAGAGAGCGACATATTTGGGGTGTTACAGCCGACGGTAAAGAGGCATTGACCTAATAAACAAGTGAAGTTGTCAATCTCCTTGATTCCCATCTTATCTAGATCACCAACTAGGTTATGGTTGTTGGCTGGGCCTCGATAGGCCAACACATGACTAATGTGGGTCACCTCATCACACAGCTTTGGATCTTATAGCTTGGTTCTCATCCTTGTATGAACCACATTGCACTATCTCTACTTAGCCTATTTTATACAGGTGTAAAGGTAGTAAACGGTTGAATGTCTAGTCAATGAGGGAGTCGAAAGCCGAGGGAAGCATTGACAAAAGTGGTGGTAAGCAATAATCCTAACCAATGATCCCAAGTAAATTAGTCCCATTAATTTAGGATTATGACTAGTATAATAGAAGGTGGATTGGATAGGTTGAATATCACAAAACGCAAATAAAAATCTAATGAAGGAGAAGCAATGAGAGTTAAAAAAAGTAGTCATTTTCCTTTCAGAATCTAAGGCAGTGCTAGGAAAATGGCCAGCCTGCCATATAAGCTCACTTTGCTAAGATTTGGTCTTAATGATATGCTGGCAGCTAATTGCCAAACAGGGTTGTTGAGTATTCCTACAACTTTCCTACGGACAGATCAGCTCAGATGCCAACCTAGATGCTGAAATATGCAATTAAGGTTGTGCAATTATTAGTGCGATACCAAGGTGACAGCCTGCAACCGGGTGACCATCTCGACTAGTTGTGCTTGTTTCCACATCAAATAATTTCTAGACATTGCATGTTATCTCTCAGTTCCACAAGACAACCAACAATGAATGGGAGAAATAAAAGATAAACTTACCTTGATTCTGCAGTAGAATCTCGGCCAAACACAATGGGTAAAGGACCGGCCCAGGTTGGCGCAACAGCAGCAATAGCCGATGGCTTTACCAGGCCCTTCTTTGCAGCTCTAACAGCAATAGTAGCAGCATGCCCACCTCCAACAATCACCAACTCATTATCTATCAATATAGAAGAAAATAATGACTATGTGACGCCATGAATTAAGGAAAAGGTAGCACGGGACATTTCTTTACAAATCTAACCCCCCTAATTACTGCTCTTTAACTTGAAAGACACCATAAAAACTGAAAAACTCATGCAAAATGCTGATATATGATGGTAAGTGATTGATAACAAATATACAACTGCATAGTGCTACATGAAGATGGTAGGCAAAGATTAAATCTGACAAACTAGTGTGCCCGGAAGGAGTGAATACATTCACACACATTTATTTATCACTTGTATTAAATGGATGCACCGGAACACTATAGGCGAAGCTATATTAATGAAGAAAGAACTCAAATAAGATATATGTCACTAAGGCTCGGAATAAACCATGAAGCAGGTACAGTCATCAAATACTTCCTCATACTGGTTTGCTGATATTAGTATACTACTCCACTGGCTGGAAAATAGTGCGAGATGAACTTTATAAATAAGTTCATCCATGGAGACTTTTTGTATTGATATGGAGGGGATAGAAACAATACTGCTTTCAACAAAAGATGCAATGATGAGAAGATACCTCTAGATACTGTTATTATGCTAATATATTTTTATTTTTTTGCTGATATATGTGTTATTAATTTGAAGGCTAAAGGTGAAGTATCTTATAGAGTTTGGTTTTTCAGCAAAAAGTTGGGTATTTTTTGAATGGACAAAAAGACAGACACGTGATTGAGTGTTTAGATGATCTCTCATCCTCTGTCTTCATGGTCTTTCCGTTTCACAGTAAGCATCACTTAATTTTTTTTTGATAATTGGGGCTTAAAGCCATTTTATTAAAAAGATGAGTGGCAAATATCGGGCCTCATTAAAACCTCCTAAGGCAAAACCCAGTGGGAAAAAGCCCAGGGAGGTAAAAGAGTGCCCGCCAAACTCAGGAAACAACATAGGGAACACTCCTATCAAAACCCAAAACAGACACCAACACCCTAAACAGTCATACCAACACCCTCACAGATCCACAAAGCAAAACCACACAAGCACCTTCAGACACGAAAACCCACTCACATCTGGTGGGCAAAACCCTTCCTAGACAAAACCCTCAAATCCCAAACATAACCGATCCTCCTCCTAAAACTAACCTCCCAAAAGAAAACCCAGTACCTAGGCCTCAAGCTATCACATTAGCTCTTTGATCTGATTGATAAGATTCACTTTGGTCTGGGTTGGATTCGGCATATGGCACCCTAACTGCCTTAATAATTTGATGCACTCATCAGCTTCTGCATCAGGATTGATGATTTTACCTAGCTCGTTCCTTGCCGGAACAATATCCCTTTTCTGAGTTGCCACTTCTACCCCTGACGTCTGCCTCTCCCCTTCGAGGTCCGCGACTCCCTCTATATTTGAGCCTATGTCAGTAACTAGCACCTTTCCGTCCTCAATTTGTTGACGCGGCACACCTCCTGGAGGAGGAGACGGCTCCTCATCGAGTAGAGCACCAAATAAATTATCAGCCTCATTATTCTGTCTCCCACCTATACCCACCGATTGTGTATCTGGGGATATGACGTGCCGCCCCACCTCAGACTCCTCCATTCCTTCAGGGACCACAATTGTCATAGGACCGGCACCAGTCTCAGGACCCGCTGCAATTAACTCCCCCTCACGATGACAAAAATTCTGCACGGTGCTGCTAACCGTCAATCTCCCCAGATCGACCACTAAGGGGGGCGCCGCTTCAAGACTAGGAATTAACGGGCTATCATGACAAAATGATTTTGTCGCCTGATTATCCTGTTGCCTCCCACCATCATCTGGCACAACTTCCAATCCACACTGCGCCTCATCATCTGTACGGGACTTATTTCGAACGCTGTCATCTCCACCCCTTTCATGGGAATGAACCGTATTATTGCAACTCTGTCGATCACGATTACAACCTCCACCAGCAGAAGGCATCTGGACAATGCTCTGTAGGTTTATTAGTACCGTGAATAATCTTAGTGTCACCAATTTCATCTATGGACACCGAGTAGGAGCGGTCCTCAACTATAACCGCAATTTTCTAGTTTATCAACTGGAGGGTCGACGTTTCTATGTAAATACGGATTTCGGCATCCTCCACAAACTGGTTCTCATCTTCTTCAATTTTAATGACATCCCCTACTGTTTGTGCAATTTTTCGCACATTAACCTTATTCCATGCATGGAGGGGGACACCACGTTTAACAACCCATGTCCTACGCTTCTCAACTTGGTCATCTCTGTCTCAATGACGCACTGCTAATCCTTCATTTTCCATATCACCAGATTGTAACACAACTTCCTTTGCTTCCTGGGTTGTGTTAAAAAGCATGAGAAATTTTCTCCTTGAAAAAGCTAGGAGCCCAGAAATGTTTAGCCACCTACTGAGAAGAAAATCCAAGGCTTCTCCTGGGTTCTTATCTTCTTGGAGTGTGACAGTCGTACATTTGGATAGACACGCCTTCATCCCTTCGTCGGATTTAATCTTAATAGAAAGCCTAGATTTAGCACTTCTATCCTTTTGGACTTGGGAACACATCTTTTGGGGTTGTAACGAGCGCTTTGCCGAAGCATCTCTACTCTCTCTAGCTTTGGGACCTTGAAACTCCATTCTCGCCCAGAGACTATTCCCATTGATATTCAAACCTTTGATGCCGCCAATCACCCTTTTGGCATCCTTGACGTGGTTAACGTCGACAAAAGCACAAGCATTTCGAGTCCATGCTCTCCATTTTCTACTAATATAAATCCTACTCCACCGAGCAAACCTTCTAACGATCTTGCCTAATTGATATTCTGAAACTCCTCTATGAATGTTATCGATGAATATTGTGGTAGTAGTGTTACCTCTAGAATTGTTGCTGCCATGGCACCACTGGTCAGAAATTGAGTCACGTTTATACCTCGAATAATGGCTCCTCGAACCATGGTCTGCCAAAGCCTTCTAGACGTACCAACTACACTTACTGCTTGGACGCAAGCTTGCCTCCCGGTTGGAACGACTCACATTCCTCCTCAGATTTTTCCTCCCTACACGGACCTTGTCTTTCCTCATAGTTAACAGCAGGTGGAGAGCATGGAGGCGATTTAGGGTTTTCTGCTTGCGGTAACAACAGAGAACTTGGTCTAACTCATGGTAGATGAATCCAATTGTCACAGAGCAGTTAGGGTTGCAAAATTGCAACAACTTCACAAGGGGGGATTGAAATCGAAGTCCCAAGAAGAGAATGAATACATGCGCACTGGCGATGGGGGTAACCGAAATAGAAATCACCGGAGAGAAGAAAAGTGCGAGTATATTGCCGGTATCTCGAAACGGCGGTAGTGACGATGAAGGTTGCTAGAGGCGGCGACGAAGACAGTGGCTAGAGGCGGCGAGGAAGACAGTGACTAGAGGGGGCGACATATGTGTATGGTGGCCTCCATCGCCAGTGGGAAGATGTAAGTTCGTTCGCCATCACCAGAGAGTAGATGTAAGTTTGAGTGTTTATCGGTTCTGGGATGAAGAATGAGGAGGATGCGAGCTTCAGCCCATCTTCAATCTGGTGGAGAGGGTCGAATCTACAGGAGCGTTGCAGAAGTACGTTGAGTGAAGAGAATGAAGATGATGCCGCGCACTTCCCTTTCCCCGATATAAATGAATCGTGTCCTCAATTGCTCTTCACGCTTCAGCTGCTCTTCACTAGTTGCCTGGCTTCTTTTTTGGCTGATATGATGAGAGCGATGGATATTGGTGGAGGAAAAACGCTGGTGGTGATGTGGTGGTTTCAGTGTCGCAGGTGGTAGAGGCATGGCTGGGTGTTAGGGGCGGCGGAAGATGAGGGCGAGGGAGGATAGAGAGGAGGGAGCGAGGGTTTTCGAGAGGCATCGCTGTCTAATCACTTAAGTTTTTTACTTGCCTTATTCATCACTTAATACTTTTCACTCTTCACACTTTTTAACTGATAGTGTAAATTAAGTAGTTTACCCTTACTTTCACATCGAAGAAAGAATAAAAAAAGCAAATAACACTTTATAGGGAAGAAAAAGTAGAAAGATGCAGAAATAATATTGATTGAATATGAGTAAATGTAGAAAGGGTGGTACACAAACTCTAGGTTGACAATTATTTCGAAACAAATTTTCAAGCCTAAAGCTACACTTATTTAGGAATGGAGGAAGTAGCATGTTACACATGAGAATGAAGAAAAGGTCACCCAGACTGACATCTGGCCCAGTAATAAATCATGAAGAAAGAACAGACAGGATGATCATAGTTACTCACCAGAGCTGGAAACTGGACCGTCAAAGGAGTTCACTAAATCCACCAAGAATTTCTCCATAACATCTGCATCATAATCCATCTTTGGCCTATCAGAATAACCCAAGCCAGGCCAATCAACAATGGTAACCTGCCAATTCAAGCTAGCATCACGCTGAATGAGGCCTTGTGCCACCAGTCTCCACTCTTCCACTGTGCTCACATCTGAAATAGTTGGTATGAAAAGGATATTCTTGTTAGGCTGGGAACTTTTCTTTTTGTATTCTTCATAATAAATACTGATTGTGTTGTCTTTGAATTTCCATTGCCAATTGCTCTTCTGAAATGCAACAATATGAACCAAAGCCATCAGCTAAATGTTTTATTTCAGAATCGATCAACAATATCCCCTTAGAAGCCCTTTGCAGAAAAAGAACATAAGTTTGATGTATTATTATACAGATTATGGCAACCATGTAAATGGGATAGGGGACTGTAACATAAACTTCAAGGTGAGCAATAAGCCAGGTAATCAAATAAATTGAATGTGAACTCTTACTTTGAGTGGCGTGGGCTGCTTATCAGCAGCAGATACACCGGCGTAACCAACAGAAGTTGAAAGGCTGATTTTCAAGGGTTTAAATGAAGATGATCGAATTGGTTTGCAAGAAATTAAAGGAGAAGATAAGGTAGACAGGTGGCAACGGACAGCAGCTAAGGACGCCATATCAAAGACAATCTGAGGTATCTCAGTACTCAAGGGCGTCAGAGCCGGAGTAGGGTCTAGATCGGAAGAGGATTTGAAAAAAGGTCAACCTTATAGGCGCAGAGTTTTCTCGAAACCTGATATTCTCCACTTCTGGGTTTGGTGACTTTGGTCGGTCTGGCCGGTGGTGGTGGTAATGGCTGTGAATACTCCAGGGTCCGGGCTTTACTGATTGGCTCGTATGAACTGTTGAAGAAATTATAATTAGTTTGTAACTAAATAATTTAGCTCATTATGAGTATTATTTATTTTTATAAAAAGTATAAATTTAACAAACATAGTAATTTTTAGCTATGTGTTTAGTTTATCTTATTTTTACCACTTATTTAAGTTTACATTATTTTGTATCTTGTTCAGTGGTATTTATATTGATATCTTTTATAAAAATAATATTTTTAGTAAATTATACGTTTTGAGATATTTATGTCTATTTTATATATTAATAAAAATTAATTAAAAGCTTTTATGCATTATTCTTTATTATAGACGCAAAAAGTTCAATCATGTTAGTATATGATTATGTTCAGCAAACTCCGGTTGGTCATGAGAGACTAAAGCAACAACTGTGTATTGAACTTATGTCATACATGCATAACAGTAATGCATAACATAATGCTTAAAAATCAGGAGTCAAAATTAGATATTTAGATAAACCATTTTATCTAATAAAGGTATCCAGGGATTTTATTTATCTATTTTGTAAATAGAATATTATTGTTTAGATAAATATATGTTATGAGATAAAATATTATATATATACAATTATATATATAGGGCTAACTGAATTAGGTTAGGTAGGATTTCACACCATAAAAGAGAGAAAAAAAGAGAGAAGAGGTAGGCAGGCTAAGAGAGAGACAGAACCTTTGTGTCGTGAGTTTGTTCTCGGCGTGAGGAATTTTTATGATGACTTGAAGTTAAGTTTGGATCCTGACGTGTGTTTTGTGTATTCTACCGTAATATGTGATTGTGTGACGTAAATTTCCATTGAAATAAAAGTTTTTTCCTTTGATTCTAGAGCACTCTTTGTTCCTTCATCTTTGTTAATCGTGAGTCTCATACTCACTATCTCATGGGAATTTCAGTATTGTTTCAGGAACTTTCAATTGGTATCAAAGTTTGGTTTCCCTTGTGTTTGAAGAGAAATCACCTAGGAGAGCGAGAATGAGTTTCTACAATGTCAAGGCTCCTAAGCTAACAAGATTTAACTACTCATGCTGGTGCGAGCAGATGGATAACCAGCTGATATCGTTGACTTTGATTTGTGACTGTAGGCAGGGGCAGACCCAATGTAGAGCGTAGTATGTCAACTGACACGCATGCAATTCATAATAAAGCTAAAATTTATTTATAAGCTATAACTAATCATATTTAGTTAGGTGGTTTGACATTCATGTGTTGATAAATATGAGTTGAGTTCAACTATGGTTAATGCAATTTGTTTATTTCATTACAAAATATTATCTAATATATGTAAAATAAATTGAGTTCAGGGCTAAAGAATGACCTTAATAATAGTTGTATTTCACTTTGTAAATCACTCTTCATCCGTGTATATTATATTTTGTTTTTAAATTTTTTAGTTTTGTTTTAGCCCTTATATATTTTAATTGTATCTTTTTTGCTCACCTAATATTGTTTATTTTCTCTAATCTTGATTTATTATGCATTCCCACCTTTCCACCTTTTTTTATCTCTAAGAACAGCAAAGGCTCTAAAGTTAATTACTTAATTTGTTGGTTAACATTTGCTACTTGTAAACCTAAATTTATTCTTTTAGGTTGTTCATGAATGATGGTTTACTAACTTCGATTAAGAATAATATGGTTTTTTACTGTTTTTAAGAATATAATTAAAATTTATTTTACTGTAAACCTTATACTACTAGAATCTATTATCAATATGATCATGACTTCAATATAACATTATATAAAAGTTTATTGTTAACTTCAAAAATATGAATTTATAAGTTTGACACGCCTAATTTAAAATTCTGGGTCTGCCACTGACTGTAAGGACTGATGGAGATCTCAACCCCAAGATCACTTAAGGTGGAGTCTCTGAACCAAAGCACGGGAGAATTGAAACGACAATGATAAAAGACTTCTTAGTAAAAAAACTCAGAATCATAGTCTCCTCGATGTCAAATGCAAACCACCAGAAGGTTCTTGGCATACGAGCTGCAAAGGAAGTTTGGGACTCCCTCAAAATGGCTTATGTAAGTACAAATTGTATCAGGAAAGCTAAAGGAAAACAATTTAAGAAGCAATTTTGACTATTTTAATATGCGGGAAGGTGAGTTTATTACTCAGACCTTGGTGAGATCAAACAAAATACTTGGTGAGCTGAAGATTGTAGGAGCACTTCAACAGCACAATCAATGAAAGATGTCTTGATAGTTATTTTGAGAAAGGACTGGCTCAATTACACCGCTTTACTTAAGTCCATAAAGGCTTTGTCCAAATGTCCGTGAAAGAACTAAGTTTTGAACTGACAGTATATAAAGGGAAGATGAAAGGTGACATTGCTACATCCTCAACTCAAACTAAGGATCTAGCCCTGAAAGCATGTGACACTGCAACAGAGTCACAGGATGAGGATTTGAGGTAGAGGAGGAAATTACTTCAATAGTAAATCGCATCCGGATGCTACTTGGTGGAAAACGAGGGTAAAACAACGGTATAATTAGTACAAGTCAAAGAAAGGACCAGTCATCAATGTTCTCAGAATCGCAATCCTAGCGTAAGATCAAAATTGACCCCTAGGTACGGATCGCGGGATCGTTCGATCCTACAAAAAGTGAGATAATATTGTTCAAAAGTATACATATGTAATTAAAAAAACTTCTCTTTCAAGTATAAAGATTAAATTGAATAAGAAATACAACATTTGAATAAAAAATTATAAACTAAGGCCACAACTATGACAATGACTAACAAAATTGAAACATAGATAAGCAAACATTATGAGTTCTTATAATATTGTCCATATAAAAAGACAAAATGAAATGAGATAGATTAAACATAAATCAAATCCACATATTTCATAATTTTTATGTGCGTTTTTTATTTCTTTCATCGCCCTCCCAACAAATATTATGAGCTATAAGGTTTTTATTTACTAAATCATGGGGTTTCCTGTCCATGCTCATTCAAAAGAGTAAGCAATGGAAAAACAAAGTCAATATGAGATATATAACAGCTTATTGTTCCAATTATAAACCAAGAAAGAAAAACGATGATAAGAGTGATCAATCATATTTTATATATTTGTATTGGTTCTTTTAAGTTATTTTTTCATTTTCTACTTTTGAGTTTTATAACTTTGAATTTTCCAACATTTACAACATTAATTAAAACTTTAAATGTTATACATTTTTTGGACACTTATGTACATTTTGTAATCTTTGATGCCGAAAGAGTAACATGATATTCAACCTTAATCCTTATCCACTCAATTACCTCAAATCAATCTACATATAAAAGTTGTTTTTAATAACATCTAGTTGCAATGTTCAAGGTTATGATATTTCATGGATTAAGAAACTTTCTACAAAATTTTGAAGACTGTTTGTTTCTTTAGACTTTATTAAGATATAATTCACATTGATATGAAAAACAAAAACAAAAAATAAAATTGGGATCGATGGGATCGTAGGATCGTACTATGGATCTCGAGTGTAGGATTGTAGGATCATGCGGTCGAATCGTGATCCTGTGACGAACCTACATGGTTCCGATTCTACCTGCGATCTGGATCGTAACTATGAATTTGGATCGTAAGATCGTAGGATCGTGGGATCATATGCCAATTCTGTGAACATTGTCAGTCATATGTTCTAGGTGTAACAAGTCAGGTCATCTTGTCAAGGTTTGTCCTCTTCATCAGAAGGAAAATTCTTAGACGAGGGTAAGAAAACTCTCAAATACAACAACAGTTGCATGAGGACATGACATCTCAATTAAAAACTTGAAACCATAAGAGGAATCACAGCTGTGTATAATGGTAGTTGCTCACGTAGACGATGACATCAGCATTAAGATTGGTACTGACTACTGCATAATAACGAAGGATATAATGGAAGAAAACACTCGAAGAAGAATAGATAAAACTAGATCATGTTGAATATGCTTTCAACTATATGACCAAGAGACAAATGTTTACTATGTTAACCTTTTCGTCTCTAAGATAAAAGTATTAAAACATCAGTATGATATTGAGATTAGAGAACTCAGAGCTCAAGTGGAAGCTCTGAGTAAGTCATCAACTAAAAATGAAAATTGTGTCATCTGGAGTCTAGATAAGGTCGAGATTAACTCGTTAGTCCATTAGAAACTAGAATTCTCACTCTTCCCTTTTGGATCACAACAAGCTGCTAAAAAGGGAATGTGAAACAATCTCATGTATGCTAGTCGATGAAAATCAAAAGTTAAGGCTTTAGACTCTGACTAGTCCTACTTGGTATACTGGGAAGGTAAATTTGAAGCAAATGATGCAGAATAATAACTCTGACTAAGTTGGTGTCTCGTACTTATTGCAAAGTTAACGACTGAAACTGAAATCCCCCTAACATTTAAATAATTAAATAATGGTAAATATATATATTATTTAGGGGATTATTAAACCCTAAGAAGGGATAAACACTTAGGCGTTAAAAATGCACCTAAACTCCTTAAGGTCAAAAACGTGTGTTAAAGCCCGACCTTAAGCTAAACAAGTTATACAAGCTATAAACTTCATATGAAGTTAATCAAGGATCATTATATGACCCTTAGAACACAGACCTCGTCTGAAACTGAGTAAAATACAAAATGCTCGGGAGTTCCCGTGAGGGCCCTAAAGTCCCGGAAGTCCCGGAAATACATTATAGGATGAAGTAAAGCATTACACACTTCATTACAAATGCACCATAACACTTTATTAAACATATAAGATGAAGTCCTCAAGCCAAATTCTCAGTTAAACGTAAAGTGCTAGGAGATGCCTTATGGGGGTCCCATAAACCCCCGGGAATGCCCCGGAGGAGTGCCGAGGTGGCACGAACTCCTATAAAATTCATTATTATAGTTCCTAAAATCATTATTCAACATTATAAAGAGAATGATCGAGCTACTTTCTCAAAAATAAACAAAGTGCTCGGACGAATTTCTTAACGCTCTTTTTTGCCCGGTTAGCCCGGGAGTTGTGTTTCGAGTTGATATAACCCCATATAACTCAATGTAACACCTTAACATATTATTATTGACTATAAAAAATGTTTATAAACACTTGGAACTCATAGCGACTACTTATTTTCCAGAAAATCCTTAAAGCACAAAAACGCACCTTCGGGTGTCACAAAAATGCGTTCTACGCAATTACCTTGAAGTTTTTGAGGAGCCACGAGTTGATAATCTTAAAAGGGGATAAATTTACCATCTAAATCAATTAATTCCAGTGCTAAAATCATAGCACAACCAGGGCCGATTTTTGAGTCAAAAAGGTACCTAAAATCAGCATTTTTACCTTAGAACTTTCATCTTTTACCTTGGTATATGTTAGGATATAGCGCGGAAACAAGTTGGTAGATATAAGCGTTGATAATGAAATAAAAGTGAAGTGAGAAGTGGGACACAAAATTTTTACGTGGTTCGGCTATGCCTACTCCACGGGCGGTGAGGAGAATATTCACTATATGTGTAGAGATTACAAATTACAAAAGAGAGAATGAGGCACTCAAAATCTCACAAGTGAGATAGCTCTCTTAAACCTCACAAATCACTTAGAAAAGTGATATACAAACTCTCTATATTTTTCTCTCAAAAGGAAAACTCGGTGACTCTTCGAAAGGGAGAATATTGCTTGATGCTTGGATGATGAAAATGCCAACACAAGACCCCTATATATAGGTCTGGTCGTGACTGATCACTAATCTCTGGAGTCTTCAAACGCTCATGAGTTACAATAATAAACCGCATAAAAATTCCCATTAAATACGCACTTAAAGCATGATGCTTAGTGCTAGTAAATGGAATAACTTAACTCCCATATGTTGAAGCAAAACTCCATCCCTTAAACTCTCCACCATAATTAATAAAGAATTCAAGGCAACTTTTAACAAATCTCACCTTGACTTGAATTCCTTCTCCAAAGTGAATAATTCAAGCTTGTTCCTCACCGCCATAAAGCCCCTTGGGCTAATCAACAAGAAGATGAAAGTCCCACTAAGTTCACACACAAGGTGAACTTTGGAGTCGGAAGGGACTTAGTAAACATATCTGCAGGATTTTCTGAAGTGTGAATCTTCTGAACCAAGATATCACCTTCATCCACAATGTCACGAACAAAATGATATCGAACATCGATGTGCTTTGTCCTGTCATGAAACATCTGATCCTTAGTTAAGAAAATAGCACTCTGATTATCACAATGAACATAAGTTGTATCATTAATCGATGTGAGTTCATCAATTAAATTTCTAGCCCAAATTGCCTCTTTGACAGCTTCACACAAGGCCATATATTCTGCTTCTGTAGTAGAAAAAGCAACAGTGGGCTGTAATGAAGCCTTCCAAGAAATAGTTGTTCCACCCAGAGTAAAGACATACCCTGTAAGAGATCTTCTGCGGTCAAGGTCACCAGCAAAATCTAAATCACAAAACCTGCAAGGCTATTAGATGATCTCCCAAATACGAGACTCATAGTAGAAGTCCCTCTGAGATACCGAAGAATCCACTTAACAGCTTCCCAGTGTCCCTTTCCTGGACATGACATATAACGGCTTACAACACTCACAGCATGAGCAATATCAGGACGGGAACATCATAGCATACATAAGGCTTCCAACTGCGCTAGAGTAAGGAACTTGAGACATATAGCGTTCCTCCTTGTCCGACTGCGGTGACAAAGCAGTTGAAAGCCTGAAATGGGCTGCGAGTGGCGTAGAAACAGGTTTGGCATTCTTCATGCCAAAACGACTTAGAACTTTTTCAATATAGTTGCTTTGGCTGAGATAAAGCTTTCCAGCAACTCGTTCACGAGATATCTCCATACCTAGGATCTTCTTTGCTGCACCCAGGTCCTTCATCTCAAATTCACTATGCAATAAATTCTTGAGCCTGTCAACTTCAGATCTATCTTTGCAGGCGATTAGCATATCATCAACATATAGAAGGAGATAAATGAAGGTGCCACTGTCAACCTCACGAAGATAGACACAACTATCATATTTACTTCGAGAAAAACCATGAGAAGTCATGAAAGAGTCAAACCTCTTATACCAACGCCTTGGAGACTGCTTTAGGCCATACAAAGACTTCTTTAGTAGGCAAACATGGTCCTTCTTACCTTCAACTTCAAATCCGGGAGGTTGTCGAATATATATTTCTTCTTCCAACTCACCATACAAAAATGCAGTCTTCACATCGAGTTGGTCTAGCTCCATATCATCTTGAGCAACTAGAGCTAGTAGAATGCGGATAGTGGAGTGCTTACAGGAGAAAAGACATCTTGGTAATCAATACCAGCAACCTATTTGAATCCCTGAACAACCAATCTCGCCTTATAGCGAGCATCCTCAACACCTGGAATGCCTTCTTTCCTCTTGAACACCCACTTGCAACCAATATCTTCTTATTTTTGGGTGGCTTTACAAGGTTCCAGGTTTATTTCGATACAACGACTCTAACTCCTCTTGCATAGCCACCATCCATTTCTCACATCATTCGACTAACTGCTTCGGAGTAGGAGCTTGGTTCATCTGATGAATCCACCTCGCTAGCAATGGATAATGCATAAGACACTGAGTCTGCATATCTTGCGGGTGGTCTAGATTGCCTCCTTCCTCTTCGAACTGCAATAGGAGGTGTCTGCTCTTGTTCGGGTTGAGTCTCTTCAAGGTGGCAAGGAAGAACTTGGGAAGATGACTTTGGAATCTCAACCTCCACCTCCACCTTATCAGTGCTTTATCTTGAGTACCTGTATCATTACAAGAATCCTCCTTCCCCGGATTAAGCATGAAAGATTCGTCAAAAGTAACATCACGACTTAGAAAAGATTTCTTAGTGGCAGGATTCCACACCTTGTAACCCTTAACTCCAGAACCATATCCAATAAACAAACATTTCACGGATCTAGGTTCTAATTTTCCATCATTTACATAAGCATAACATGGGCAACCAAAAACTCTTAGAGAAGAGTAATCAGAAGAGTTACCAGACCACATCTCTTCTGGTGTCTTCAACTTCAAAGATGAATGAGGAGAACGGTTTACCAAATAGCTGGCAGTGGAAGTAGCTTCTGCCCAAAACTCCTTTCCCAAACTAGCATTTGAGAGCATGCAACGAGCTCTCTCAAGCAGAG
Organism: Limonium bicolor; assembly: GCA_023374045.1. Taxonomy (NCBI): domain Eukaryota; kingdom Viridiplantae; phylum Streptophyta; class Magnoliopsida; order Caryophyllales; family Plumbaginaceae; genus Limonium; species Limonium bicolor. The sequence continues at coordinate 122,255,239 of CM041780.1, forward strand.
TCCGATTTAGGCGTTCAACTACGCCATTTTGTTGAGGACGACCAACACAAGTACGATGTCGTATAATTCCTTCTTTCTTACAAAAGTTGTTGAACTCACTTCCCACAAATTCAAGACCATTGTCGGTCCTCAAATACTTTATGTGCTTTCCGTCTGCTTCTCGATCATGGTCTTCCAATCTTTGAAAGTCTCAAAGACTTGATCTTTGGTCTTTAGGAAGAAGACCCAATTCTTCCTTGAATAATCATCAGTGATAGTTAACATGTACCGAGCACCACTGAGGGATGGAACCTGCGAAGGACCCCACAAGTCAAGTGAATGTAAAGGATACCTTTGGTAGAATGGGTCCCCGAGCCAAAGCTAACACGTTTGTGTTTTCCATAGACACAATGCTCGCAAAACTCCAGGTCAACCATCTTCCGAGTTCCAAGAAGACCTCTTTTACTCAACTCTATCATGCCCTTCTCACTCATATGGCCCAACCTCATATGCCATAACTTGGTAGAATCAGGATCTGACAAGCTGGAAGAAACAAAACTGATCCAAGAATAGTACAACCATGCAAGAGATATAAAGTATTATTTAACTCTGCTTTCATCATTACAAGACCACCACGAGAAACCTTAAAACTCCACCTTCAACCGGTGTACTTGCACCCATTTTATCAGGGCACTCAATGAAATAAGATTCTTTTTCAAATCTGGAACATAACGACATTGGACAGAGTTCTTACCATACCATCAAACATCTTAATCTCACACTGCCAATAGCTTGAACTTTGCATGGAGCATTGTTTCCCATCAGCACAACTCCCTTCAAAAGCATCCAAGGTATAAAGAAAATCTTGTGAGGCGTCATGTGGTAAGAACAAGCAGAGTCCATGATCCAGCGTGATGAATCTCTATCACCATCATGACTCGCGGTGAGCACATCTCCTTCATCGTTGGCAACACTAGCTTGATTACTAGTTTGATCAGAGGTGCTAGCATTATTGCTTGGCTCTTGCCTTTTCATCTTGTTTTTTAACTTCCAGCAATCCGCTTTGATGTGACCCTTCTTTTTACAATAATTGCACGTCATTTTTTGTGGGGCCTAGACTTTGATCGGGACTTGTCTCGATTTCCTTTGAAGCCTTTCTCATGGGTCCTTCCTCGAGCAACCAAGCCTTCACCGGGAGATTCTTCAGTCTTGGTTAGTTGGTTGTCAATAAGCTCTCGTTGAAGAAGAGCTTGTTTAACCTCGTCCGCGTTATTTCAACGCCCATACAACAAAGTTTCAGTAAAACTTTTGTAAGATTTGAGCAAAGAACAAATTAAGGTATGGCTAAATCTTCATCATTAATCTTCACATCGATATTTTCAAGATCCATAACGATAGAGAAGAATTCATCGAGATGAGATTTAATGGATTTACCTTCTACAAGATGGAGGTCTTGAAGTCTCCTCTTTAGGTAGAGACGATTTAACGCTCTTCGTCATATAAAGTGACTCCAATTTTAGCCACAAGCTGCAGTAGTTCTCTCCTGGGCAACCTCTCTTAAGACTTCATTTGAAAGGCAAAGTTGTATAGCAGTCAACGCCTTCTGGTTGATTGTCTCCCAATCCTCATCCGCCATGCCTGATGGCCTTTGGCCCAAAGCTTGATGCCAATCATGTTGGCGTAGGATGGCTTGCATCTTGATCTTCCATAGACCAAAATTCACATTCTGGTCAAACTTCTCATATCAAATTTTGTAACCATCTTGACACAACTACCAACGGACAAAAGCTCTGGTACCACTTGTTAGGATATAGCGCGGAAACAAGTTGGTAGATATAAGCGTTGATAATGAATAAAAGTGAAGCGAGAAGCGGGACACAAAATTTTTACGTGGTTCAGCTATGCCTACTCCACGGGCGTGAGGAGAATATTCACTATATGTGTGAGATTACAAATTACAAAGAGAGAATGAGGCACCCAAAATCTCACAAGTGAGATAGCTCTCTTAAACCTCACAAATCACTTAGAAAAGTGATATACAAACTCTCTATATTTTTCTCTCAAAAGGAAAACTCGGTGACTCTTCGAAAGGGAGAATATTGCTTGATGCTTGGATGGATGAAAATGCCAACACAATGACCCCTATATATAGGTCTGGTCGTGACTGATCACTAATCTCTGGAGTCTTCAAACGGTCATGAGTTACAATAATAAACCGCATAAAAATTCCCATTAAATACGCACTTAAGCATGATGCTTAGTGCTAGTAAATGGAATAACTTAACTCCCATATGTTGAAGCAAACTCCATCCCTTAAACTCTCCACCATAATTAATAAAGAATTCAAGGCAACTTTTAACAGTATAAATGTACCATTAAATGTTGTGACTTATAACATGTTATAATATGGTCTTAATACAATATATGTTACAGGAATCAAATTAAAAATCAATCCCATTTGGTCTCCATGTTAGGCGCCAATTTGAGTGTCTTTAGGCTAGATTTGAACTTGTAAATTGTCTTATGGAATGGTGACTCATCTTATCATGTACCATGTGATAATATGTCAAATAATTCAGTCAAATGGAGTAGCCATTACGATTTCCCTGCAATAAACAACAAAGAATAAGTTAGTAAAAGTCATAAGAATTTAAATACACAAAAGCAAGTCCTAGATCTACTTTAGCATTAGTCTAATATATGGAATTGAAACAACCATGTTCTCTAGCCATATGCTGCCGATTTCTATACAGGGAAAGGAGGTATGATTGCTGTTAATTAATTAAAGGAATACACTACCTAACTGTGAGCCTCGATTTTAAACCCCTATCCAATGTGGATTAAGTTGATTAGGATCTAATCGAGTTTTAGGTCCACTTATAACCTAAGATTAATAACTATGTCATATAACAATAATTATTAAAATCTAAGCTAGCTCACTGGAACCTATTATGAGTCGCCACCTAATTTTAACCTAGAGTAAATCAGGAAAGGTAGAGTTCGGGTTCGGGGGCTTGGTATTCGACTTATTTAGGGTTCAATTACTTTCATTACCCTTCCTAGGTCGTTTTTCCTCTACTTGGTTTATTTACGGCTTATTACGAGTCGTTTTAACCTAAGTGCGCGAGCTTCTGTTTTTTTGTGTTTTTAGCATTTTTTTGACAGAAAATTAAAGTGAAATTAAAAGCTACCTAAACTAGGGTTTCGGAGGCAGAATTAGGTCGAATTTTGCTTACGTCCGTAGCCACGGACCCCATGTCCGAGACCACGGACCCCAGTTACCTAGTTATACAGAAGAGTCGAAATTAAAGGAAAACAAAAAATTGCGAAGTCCGGGGCCACGGACAGGATGTCCGTGGGCCCGGACATTATTAGAACATCTAAATTTTGAATTTTTTAAATCCCGCCGCCGCCGTCCGTGGCGTCCGGGCTTACGGACAGGGAGTCCGGGACCCCGGACATGGCGTCCGTGGGTGCAGACCGCCCTCGGACGGCGGCTTTGAGGCTGTTCCCGAAAGTTTTTTGGCTCAAATTTTATGGGTGTGTAGCCTGAAAGATGTACAAGACGTTAGTGATTGAAAGTTTTCAATTTGAATTCGAATTAAGCACGAAACTTGGTAAACAATTGTTGGACAGAAGCTTAAACAAACAGCAATACAGAAGCGTAGAAGGGTTAGTTTGAGCCCAAATTTTGAGGCAAGACAGATAATACCGTAGGGAATTAGGGAAGTGGAGTTTCTACCTTGTTTTACCTTCGGATTCACAACGATTCTTCACACCGGATTCGTCGAGTGCTCCGTTGATGGCAGACCCGAAAGGTTTTCGAACCAAGCTTCTGGTTGTTGGTTGTTCTTGCTGTTCTTCACGTTTTGGAGGTGGTTTGGTTGATTTGATGATTGATGATGTTCTGGGAGTTGAAAATATGTTTTGGTGTTGATTTTGGTGAGATTTCGGTGTTTGATTGTGGCTCTGGAGTTCAAAAACGTGGAGAGAGAGACGGCTGCCTTCTTTGAGAGTCTAGGGTTCTTGAGGTTATATTTGATCATGGGATAAGGTTCCTTATATAGGCTTCCTTAAAGATAGAAAAATCCGGTAAAAACCGAGATTTACCGACGTTTTAGCTCAAGGGCTTCCAAAAGGAATTTGATTATGAAATTTCACACATGGGTAAAGGATGATATTTAAGATTTTTCTAAAGTGGAATCGAATTTTTTTGGATATTGGAATATTTTTAAATTCAATTTCTCGTCAGATTCAATCAGAAATTGCTAGGAAATTATTGAAATTCGAAAAATCAAAATTCCAACGCCATTATGCTTCAAATGTCATCCTCTATCATGGGTTACAATTTCAAAGCATTTTGAATTGATTTGACCCTTATTTGGAGGAGAGAGAAAGCCTATAGGGGGCTTAGGAGCCTTGAAAAATTACGAAAATGCCCCTGGAGATGACTAAGCTGTCCCTAGCACTCTGAAATGTGCCGATCAACTGGGAACCCTCGCTACTAGCCTATTAGTAGAGACTCTCTTCCGGGGGGTTGAAATTTTGGGTATAATAGATTGCCCCCCGTCAACTAGACTTTGTAATGGAAATGAAAAGGCTAGTTGATGCTTGAGTGATACCCCAAAATTTTGGATCTTAAAAGACCCCACGTGCAATTGAAATCCGACAAGTTGTGTCGAGCTATTCTAAGGCGCTGACTACCTATGAGTAAAGTAGAAGGGCGTCGAGCGGTTCTAAGGCATCGACAACCTAAAGGTAAAAATGAAGTAATGTCAGACTATTCTAAGGCGCCGACTACCTATAAGGATGATATGATGTCAAGCTATTCTAAGGCATTGACTACCTATAATGAGATGATGTCAAGCTATTCTAAGGCGCTGGCAACCTATAAGTGATTGAAAATTGGTGTTGGGTCGAGTTCTTCTATTCGGGTGAGTTCTGTTGCTCTGGTGAATCTGAATCTTTGGCTGAGAATTTGCATCTCTGAGGAGTCTGTATCTTTGGCTGAGAATCTGTATCCCTGAAGAATCTGTACCTTCGGCTGAGAATCTGTATCCCTGAAGAATCTGTACCCTCGGCTGAGAATCTGTATCCCTGAAGAATCTGTACCTTCGGCTGAGAATCTGTATCCCTGAAGAATCTGAACCTTCGGCTGAGAATCTGTATCCCTGAAGAATCTGTACCTTCGGCTGAGAATCTGTATCCCTGAAGAATCTGTACCTTCGGCTGAGAATCTGTATCCCTGAAGAATCTGTACCTTCGGCTGAGAATCTGTATCCCTGAAGAATCTGTACCTTCGGCTGAGAATTGCATCTCTGAAGAATCTGTACCTTCGGCTGAGAATCTGTATCCCTGAAGAATCTGTACCTTCGGCTGAGAATCTGTATCCCTGAAGAATCTGTACCTTCGGCTGAGAATCTGTATCCCTGAAGAATCTGTACCTTCGGCTGAGAATCTGTATCCCTGAAGAATCTGTACCTTCGGCTGAGAATCTGTATCCCTGAAGAATCTGTACCTTCGGCTGAGAATCTGTACCTTCGCTGAGAATCTGTATCCCTGATCTGTACCTTCGAGAATCTGTATCACTGAAGAATCTGTACCTTCGGCTGAGAATCTGTATCCCTGAATTGTGACGAGGAGTCTCGTACGAATAGATGCAATAGTTATGATGAAAGTTGATTATGAAAGTGCCAGACGTGGCAATGAGGATGTGCATGTCAAAATACGATCAAAGTGTATGTAGGAAATTTGTCCAAAACAAGAAATTGTTGAAAGAGGTGCCAAACGTGGCAGTGTTTGAAGAATATTATGTTTAATGAAAAGGAAAGCGAAATTTTCATTTCTTGACTATAGACTTTGTAATTTATCTCCTATGAGATGAACATGCCACCGGTGGGGTATGGTGTATGATGTGAAGGTACGGGCTTATGTGGGCCTATGGTGTTTGGTGTGCAGGTAAGGGCTTATGTGGGCCTGTGTAGTGGTGGTGTGAAGGTAAGGGCTTATGTGGGTCTGAGGTGTTTGATGTGGAGGTAAGGGCTTATGTGTGCATGTGGTGGAATGGTGGTGATGATGTTTGAACTCTGGGTTCCAATTGGTGTTGTCATAGCAATTGTTTGAACCAACAATTGCCCCCAGTATTTTTCCCTTAAGACAATCTGAGCTAGAGTTCATGGCGATTGATCGGATCGATCGATTGCCCCCAGTATTTTCTTTTATTAAACGTGCGAACGAGTCTCATCCTCACAGGGTCAAGGCTTATGTTTTTATGTGGTGCTTCCTAACCTACACTCGGCGTGTTTGGTGCTTGCACTCGTTCCTCATCTACGGTCACAACTTCTAGACCATTGAATTTGATATTTGATGGATTTACGCATTTGATCTGTTACTTTCACGTGATTGGACACACAACTATCAAGTCGGAAGTCTTTAAAGCTTATAACGTGGCCATGGGGTGTGATGAAGGACAACGGGACCATGGAGGGATATTTGAGGTATGTGGAGCTTAAGTGGGTGACCAAAGCTGCAACTTGTGTCTTCACTCGGATTCATCTTCCTTGTCTTGAAGTCGTCTAGCTGCTTTGTGTTGACGTTGTTTTCGAGCTTCTGGACTTGGACTTTCGAAGTTGTCCTTTACACCATTTCTCTTTTTGTCATTTGGATTTCTTCGAGGCACTTCGGGTTTGCCTTTTTGCTTTATCCTTTCTTGATTTCGCCTTCGGGGTTCTTGTGTTTCCCGGTTTTGAGTTTTGAGAGTGTTTTGGTGTGAGCTCTTTGGATCCTATGTCACTTTGGGACCATTTGCGGATCACTTCGTCATGCTGATAGCGGCTTTGCTTCTCTGGACTGATGAAAACGTTATCTGAGAGTCAGGCTCCTCGCTTCCTTTGGTCACCGGGTCGGTTATTCATCACGGGCTGGCTTATTTTGTGGAGCTTTGCAACATCGAAAAGGGATATATGAAAAGCTCAACGGGGGTGCCTAGGGTTTAATGTTAGGGTTCACAAGCTTTTGGCTATGTGGTGCTGTACCTAGGTGCTTCGTCATCCTGATAGTTGTGTATCCACTCTTTGTTACTTTTCGCAGGTCTAAGAGTAAATTTACAAATTATCTCCTTCGGTCGAGTTATGCCGTTTACCTTACCTTTGAATGTGGTCTCGTCGGAGTCGTGTAAAAATGACACGCTCGTTCACTCTTGGTTTTTCCGCTCAAGTCACTCTCGTGAACTCTCACTCTGAGACTTGCTCGCATATTTAAATGAAAGGTGAAAGATGATGAACTTAGACTCAGATTGCCCCCAGTATAAATCTAGGGTTTATAACAACAATTTGACAAATGTAGACTTGAACCGCTTCGTGGGTTGTTTGGATGTTTTGGGGTGAGTAGTGGTATTTGGTTGGACATGTTCATCTTTTAAGAACAAAAGACAAGTCGTTTTGTTCAGTTGCCAAGAAATGACCGTTTCATGAACATTAGTTTTAAGAAATGTTTGCTAATGAGCAAGATGATTTGGTTGAAGGTGCAAGGTGAGCGAACGCATTTCTTTTATTATCATTTTTGTGATTACAAACTGAAAAAGGTGAAAAACTGAAATTTTAAATCTAAACTTCATTAAAATAGAAATGTGATAAACTTCCCACAAAATTGAAATGAGTAAACAAAACACTGCTAGACTTTTGCCTACTCAACAAACTGGAGTCCTTGCTCGATAAGGTCTTCGATCTTGTGCTTCAATGCTCTGCAATCATCAGTACTGTGTCCTGGTAGTCGATGAAACTGGCAGAACTGATGGAGATGTTCCCCGGCTTGGGTGATCCCAGGACTAGGTGTGAGAGGCTGTAGTAAGTCTAGCTCTTGTAGCTTCATGAGTGCTTGACTGAGAGGCCGGCCAATGTTGGTAAACTGTCTCGGTGCAGAGAACCTCTTGGATCGGGGTGAGGCCTTGACGCTCTTCTTTGCAGCACTGGGTTTTCGTATGGTGCTCACTTGGTACGAAACTTGAGCTGCTTTGGCCGGTCCTGACTTAAAGGTCTCGATACTCACACCCTGGGCTTTGGGTTGTCCCAGCTTCAGCTCGCCTTTGTGAATCTTTTCTTCCATGACTCTTACCTGTCCCATCAGCATGTCGAAATTAGGGAAGTATGTGCAACTCAGCTCGTTGTTGTATTGTCTCTGCATATTGTCCACAATCATTCGAATTTGTTCTTGCTCATCCATTTTTGTAGGCATAGCAGCGGCCTTCATCCTCCACCGTTTGATGAAGTCGGACATTGATTCACCGTTTCCCTGCCGGGTACTGGCAAGGTCGGACCTGGTGACTTCAAGATTCTTAGCATACTCGAAATGGTGCAGGAAAGCCTCACAAACCTCTTCATAGGTTTTGGTGTTCATCCTCTGAGTCAAGTACCAACGTTGAGGTATTTCATCGAGATAACGGGCGAAAACCTTGGCCTTCTGCATGTCATTCAACCTGAGGATGGACATTTCCCTATCGAACATAGCCAGATGGACCTGCGGGTCTGAGGAACCTTTGTACAGAGCAAGTGTGGGTAGCTTCAACTTTAGAGGAGATTAACCTCGGGGTACGATTCCATAGAAGAGTAATCGAAACCAGCTGGCTTGCTTGCTTTTTCCATGCGCTCGATCCTTTTCAGAGCCTTCTTGAGTTCTGCAGTTAGTTGGTGGTCCGGGGCGGCTTCCCCTACAAATCTTTGTGCATCGTGGGCCTCAACAGAGTTAACTTCGATGTAGTCACGCTCGTTCCCAGAGTCAGCAATCTTTCCTGAAATGTTTTCCTGATGACCAACCTCAAGGGAATTGATTTTGCTTTTCAGCTCTTCGATGATGGTGACATACTTAGCCTCCATGTCATTAGTGGTGGACCTATGTTTTTGTTCCATGGCATCAAAGGCAGCCATGTACCTTTGCTCTAAGGCTGCAAACTGGGCCTCCATGCTGACTGGGTTTCCTCCCTCTGCCATACTTGGGATTCGGGCTTATCTGTTGGAAAACAAAAGTGGATTGAGCTAAAATTCTGGACCGCGAAGAAGTTTTAGGTGAAAACTTGTTTGGGCTGCAAGAAAAGCATATGAGCTGGAATGTTTCGAAGATTGTGGGTAGGCACTGAGGCCCAAAATAAGTTGGAAGGGAGGCGCCTAGAAGTGTTTGAAGAATGTGACTCTTAGGCCAGAATATTTTGAGAATTGGGCGCTTGGGCCAGAATGTGTCTGGGCTAGAGGTAAAGCATATGGGCTAAAATGATTCCTAAACCATGTTCTTGATGTGAATTGGAACCTGTGCCAAGTAATTCAGATTGGTCCTAAAATATGATGCATGTGTCTTGGATCTTGGGTCAAAGCCCAGGTGAAAAGTCTTCATAGACTAGAATGAGCCTTGAAATGGAAAGGCCTGGTGGATTTTCATGAATTGCTTTGGGTGGATTTGTTTTTCGTGGGCCTAGAACTAAATTGATAATTCAAATTGGGCTGAAAGAGAGAAATCACCAAAGTCTAAACTTTTGGGCCTGAGCCCGAACAAACAATTCATTCAAACCAAACAAGGCCTTTGGGCTGCAAACAATAATGCTGTAAATTCGGGTTGGGCTAGGTTGATGTTGGAGAAGTTCCTATCAATCTCTAGGCTGGGTAGTGGGCTGATCATACAAGCAGACAAGGCCCACACAAATTCAACATGTCCTCACTAGACGCTTAAACCAAACCGGGTGTGGATCGATCCGGAGAGGTGCTTGGGGCATGGGCCCAGGTCACCACAAAGGAATAGGGCTTGCACGCTATTCTCTTTGGGCTTCCCCACTTTTTTCACATCACTGTTACGTGTGCGTCTACGGTCGGGTCTTTGAATGACCAAACATTGGGCTTGGTAAGGGCACTGCCAGGAAAACGCTTGGGGCTAAGGCCCAGGTATTAAGGGGGTGTGGTTAGACGACACCCTCCTCTTTTCCCCCGCTTATTCACATCACCTAAAAGGTGTGAGTCCCTGACAGGGGACCCTCAAACGGGTCCCGGGGTGAAATCGGTTTGTGTGGACCCTCGCTCTCATATGATGCAAGGTGCAGAAAAAAGTGCGCACGAAAGTAAACAAACAGAGTAAAAGCCATAAATAAACATTTTCGAGTTAAGCCCTCTTTCTTAAAATTAAACAAGTTAAAATTAAGAATTTTGTCCCCAGCAGAGTCGCCAGTCTGTGAGCCTCGATTTTAAACCCTATCCATGTGGATTAAGTTGATTAGGATCTAATCGGGTTTTAGGTCCACTTATAACCTAAGATTAATAACTATGTCATATAACAATATTATTAAAACCTAAGCTAGCTCACTGGAACCTATTATGAGTCGCCACCTAATTTTAACCTAGAGTAAATTAGGAAAGGTAGAGTTCGGGTTCGGGGGCTTGGTATTCGACTTATTTAGGGTTCAATTACTTTCATTACCCTTCCTAGGTCGTTTTCCTCTACTTGGTTTATTACGGCTTATTACGAGTCGTTTTAACCTAAGTGAGCGAGCTTCTGTTTTTTTGTGTTTTTAGCATTTTTTTGACAGAAAATAAAGTGAAATTAAATACCTAAACTAGGGTTTCGGAGGCAGAATTAGGTCGAATTTTGCTTACGTCCGTAGCCACGGACCTGTCCGACCACGGACCCCAGTTAACCTAGTTATACAGAAGAGTCGAAATTAAAGGAAAACAAAAATTGCGAAGTCCGGGGCCACGGACAGGATGTCCGTGGGCCCGGACATTATTAGAACATCTAAATTATGAATTTTTTAAAATCCTGCCGCCGTCCGTGGGCGTCCGGGCTTACGGACAGGGAGTCCGGGACCCCGGACATGGCGTCCGTGGGTGCGGACCGCCCTCGGATGGCGGCTTTGAGGCTGTTCCCGAAAGTGTTTTTGGCTCAAATGTTATGGGTGTGTAGCCTGAAAGATGTACAAGACGTTAGTGATTGAAAGTTTTCAATTTGAATTCGAATTAAGCACGAAACTTGGTAAACAAGTTGTTGGACAGAACTTAAACAAACAGCAATACAGAAACGTAGAAGGGTTAGTTTGAGCCCAAAATTTGAGGCAAGACAGATAATACCGTAGGGAATTAGGGAAGTGGAGTTTCTACCTGTTTTACCTTCGGATTCACAACGATTCTTCACACCGGGATTCGTCGAGTGCTCCGTTGATGGCAGACCCGAAAGGTTTTCGAACCAAGCTTCTGGTTGTTGGTTGTTCTTGCTGTTCTTCACGTTTTGGAGGTGGTTTGGTTGATGTTTGATGATTGATGATGTTGTGGGAGTTGAAAAATATGTTTTGGTGTTGATTTTGGTGAGATTTCAGTGTTTGATTGTGGCTCTGGAGTTCAAAAACGTGGAGCGAGAGAGACAGCTGCCTTCTTTGAGAGTCTAGGGTTCTTGAGGTTATGATTTGATCATGGGATAAGGTTCCTTATATAGGCTTCCTTAAAGATAGAAAAATCCGGTAAAAACCGAGATTTACCGACGTTTTAGCTCAAGGGCTTCCAAAAGGAATTTGATTATGAAATTCCACACATGGGTAAAGGATGATATTTAAGATTTTTCTAAAGTGGAATCGAATTTTTTTGGATATTGGAATATTTTTAAATTCAATTTCTCGTCAGATTCAATCATAAATTGCTAGGAAATTATTGGAAATTCGAAAAATCAAAATTCCAACGCCATTATGCTTCAAATGTCATCCTTTATCATGGGTTACAATTTCAAAGCATTTTGAATTGATTTGACCCTTATTTGGAGGAGAGAGAAAGCCTATAGGGGGCTTAGGAGCCTTGAAAAATTACGAAAATGCCCCTGGAGATGACTAAGCTGTCCCTAGCACTCTGAAATGTGCCGATCGAACTGGGAACCCTCGCTACTAGCCTATTAGTAGGGACTCTCTTCCGGGGGGTTGAAATTTTGGGTATAACACTAACTAAGCATAATTCATGGTTAAATATAGACAAAAACAAATGTCTTGTACAGCACATGGTCACCGATTTTATGCAAGAAAACAAGGCTTTGATTGCCTTATTAAAATTAAACTTGGACATCTACCAACCTAGCTCATGTTTCAATTGTCAAAGGAATCAGAAGCCAATCTATACTAATACCACCGTAAAATACAAGGAAGAACAAGGACAAAGTAGCTTAGAAAAATCAAAAGAATCATGCACCAACCTTGCCTTTGTCTTCTTGTTACAAGTTGTCAATGAAAGTCTTCATTCTCTTATCAATCAGCCGTAAGTCTAGTCCACTATAGACAATTTTATTGAGCCAAACACCAAATTAATAAACAAGAGAAAGATTAAACAATTTGACAATTATTGTGTCAAAATAATTCCAATTTGATTCCTTGTCTTTGCCTACCTTCTTAGTCCATATGTGACTTCTCATTTCCTTTGCCCTCACTCAGCCGATTGGTAAGCATTCCATTACTCTCTCTCTTCTTCTTCATTTGATAGTTTACTCCTTAGAGCTTCTAAGCTCCATTAATGGTGTTTTAAGCTCTAACACCATTTCTATGTAATTTTCCTAGTTAAATCTCCTAAGTCTTGAAGCAAGAAATCATCCTAGCAACTCTTACAATTTTCGCCAAGCATAAGTGTTCCAAGGAGGTTCCTAGATTTAACAACAACACAAGGAACAACAAGATCAAGTTAAGGTATATTTTCATGTTGAAAATCCTAGCAAAATACCTAAGGTTATTACCGAAAATTTATGAACTTCTAAACCTATACTTTCTTCGTTATTTCATGAAGGAAATTTGGATCTACAACCATCTCAAGGTCTACCGAAAATTCCTCGAAAAATTCCTAAGGTAAACTCTTGTAAAACTACTCCAAATCTTATTTATAAATCCTTGTTAGAAGTCTAACAAATGGATCTCCTAAATATATTTAAGGAGGCCGAATTCTCTTCATCAAAATAACATTTGGAGAGCTTGGGATTCAAGGAGAAATCAAGTACAAGAATTGTCTTGATTTAAGGAGTAAGTTTATATAATTAAGGTCTATTAAGTTTAAGCTTGATTTAAGCTTCAAACCTTGGTATAAAAATTATGTATAACCTCTAAATAAATTAAGGCAAAAAATATAGGGTTATAATATCAAGAAAAATAATTTATGACATATAAGGTAAGATTATTACCTTAAGGTATAAAATTGTGTCACAAAAATTAAATAGGATACATATATGTACAAACTGAATTATCTAAGGATTATTTGTTCTATTTTGAGTTTATAATCATTCTAAGTCATTAGCATAATTTTTAGAAGTGTAATATGGCTTATATACATTTATATATACATATTATAAAGTTTAAATCAAGTTTTAAAACCATATAGCAAATATATATCAAAGCCGAGAATGAAATGGGTTATTTGGAGATTTTTGAAGTATATAAGTATATTAGCTTATATTATAAATTTTGGGAGTATTAAAAATAGCTACAAGTATTTAAATGGCTAGTTTAATAATTTATGTGGCTAAAATGTAAATTTTGAAAAGTTTGGAGTCCTAAAAATAATTGCCGAGAACATAAGGGGTTATTTGGTATAATTATGATATAATATTAGGTAGGAATTAATATTATGAATTTTGGTGAATTTAAATAAGTGTTTAAGTGTTAAAATAACATTTAATAAAGTTTTGGGGCTATTTTATAATTATTGGAAACTATAGTGTATAACCGAGAGTTACTTATGATTTTATGGGTATATTAAAGTATTAGTAATGAAATTAAGTCTTGGTCAAAGTGATGACCAAAAACTTTGGGTTAAAATGATTTATGACATAAAATATTAAGTTTATAAAAGTTTTAGGGTGAATATGTAATTTATGAAAGTATATATGAAAAATAGAATTTGATATGGGGCGGAAATATAAATTGAAGAAAGATAAGGGTTATTTCGGTATTTAAGAAAATTAAATATTAAAACTATAGTTTATAAGTTAACATGTAACTTATATAAAGTTTTGGGGTTAGATGGTAAATAAAGGAAATATATATATATTAAGACCGAAATCATATATGGCCATATTGTAATTTACGAAAGTTATTGGGTATAAAATATAAATACCGAAAGTTAATAAGGGTATTTAGTGAATTATAAAAGTTATATGGTCATTTGGTAACTTATAAAATTGATATGTTGCAATTTCCGAAAGTTAATGTGGATAATTAGTAAATTATAAAAGTTATATGGTTATTTGATAATTTATAAAGGTTAGTATATTTGTTTGCAATTACCAAAAGTTTAAAGTGATTATTTGGTGATTTATAAAAGTTAGTGGGTACAAAATATAAATACCAAATTAATAAGGTTGGTTTTGTAATTTAATAAAGAAAGGAATTAAAACTATGTAATATAATGTATTATGGTATATTATGGAGTATAAAATAAGGTTTATAAAATAATTGTGGTTATAATAAAAATAACCTAATGATATTGATACATGGACTAAATGGAAATGGTTTTGGATATATGATTAGTGAAATAAAGATACACAGTACAAAGGAAATTCATTATCACATGTGAATGTTACATAAAATAATGAACTGATAAATTACCTAGAACCACTGTTGAAATAACAGGGGGAAATAAAGAACATACAGAGTTAGTATACGACGAGTATAAACGTTACAGTGATAGTACTGTAATATTTAGTGAATAGTTATATTAATGTTACCCGATATTGCATGTTTATATAACAGTGAACGGGAAGGAACTACTAAACAGTAATTTGTCAAGCTAGCAGTTACTTGGTGAACGGTATGTTAATTGTGTGGTCTGAATGTCCTAAGGATTTTACGCGAATGTTTATGACTGGAAGTTTACACTTCTAAACTGGAACAGGACTAACTGACCTTTAGGTATTATTGAACCTAACTGATGGTCAACTGTTATAGTCTTAACTCAAGGATTGGATATTGTATCATTGACTAAAGGGCTAACTTATAAAGAGAGGAATCCAGACTGTTTCGACTTTCTGGTTGCGCATCGTGATCACTACGAGAGACTTCAATGGGGAGTCACTCAAGGGAATCCATCAGTCACATTCGATGATGGCGGAGGGCACTACCGTTGGTGCACAGGTTCGACTGGATCAGTCTTATATTTATCCAGGGCCATAAGGTCAGCTGGTAACGGTTCCATTGGAACCCAGGGGACTATCGTCCATTAATAAGTTATTAAGGGTTGTCTTGACATGACGCCTGAGGTGGAATTTAATTGGAAAAGGTTAAGTGATTGGTTTAAAGGATAAGGGCCAGGTGGCCAACTAACAAGTACAGTTTGATACGCGTATCTTGATTGGTTATTGCTATGGATTATTGATGCGTGGTTATTGGTGTTGTGTACTATTGTACACTGATGTTTGCAGGTGAACTGTTATGTGATTATTTTAATGTTTACAATTATTACTGTTATTATTGTAAACCGGCATTTTATGTAATGAATCTAATATCAAGATGGCTAAAATGACTTAAGGAATCTAGATGACTTAGGACTACATTTAGCATACCAACATTTCGATTCTTGAGCCCTTCAATGGGCAAAACATTTCAGGTTACTGAAGAAGATACAAGCCGGAGTGCGGGGAACAGGGTAGCTGCTGTGTTTTAATAAACACTCTTAAGTTTTATTTGGTATTGTAATAAGAAGTTTGTTGTATTCAGTTAGTTGCCCATTTAGTTTGGATTTGGTTTGTAATATTAAGGGTACTCAGTATCTGTTCATCACAGCGTGAGGAGTTAAGGTTGTTGGACGGATGCCTTGTTACTCACAAGGGTGAGTAACGGCGTGTAACACCAAGGATAGATAGTTTTATTTTCCACTGTGAATTATTATGCTACGACATGCGACGTTATTACAGGTTTAGGATTAGGGGTGTTACAAAAGTGATATCAGAGTGTAGTTACGCTCTGATGAAGGATACTGAGTCAAGAACATGAGCATAGGAATATTGGGATACGGGGAAACGTCTGTGAGGATTCGTGACCTAGAAAAATCTAGGAATATCTTATTACTAGTGGTTAGCTTTCTTATATATTTGTGATTGTGTATGTAAAATGGTGTAGCAACCGAGTAGTAATAATAATACACTATAGATGTCGACAAGAGGAAGACCACGTGGAGGCAGTAGTGGCCCGTGGGCGTGGTGGCGTGACACCAGCGGATGTTCCAGAGGTACCAGGCCTAGCAGCAGTCATGGCGGCCTTCGCGCAACAACTAGGAGCTCAACTTACGGGAGCCATACCCCACCCACCGCAGCCCAGGGAAACCAACTGGTTGAAGAGCGTTGCAGACGCGAGAGTACCGACTTATTCAGGGGAACCGGACCCCGCCACACTGGAGAAGTTCATTGTAGAGCACCAGAAGGCGTTCAAGGCTGTCAGAGTTCCAGAAGACCAGAAAGTCGACATCCGCGTACAACCTGAAGGACGCAGCTGACATATGGTGGCGGTCTGTGGAGGGCCACCGTAGAGCTACACCGGACTTTGGATGGACAGTGTTTGTAGAAGTGTTGCGGGAGAAGTACTACCCCGAACACCTAAAGCAGAGGAAAAGGCAGGAGATCGAGACCTCAGTCCAAGGGAGTCAAACAGATGACCAGTACTACGCACAGTTCACCAGTTTGTTGGACTACATACCAGGAGTCGACTATTCCGACACTGTGAAGATTCAAAAGTTTAGGGGAAGGGGCGCAGGAAGAAAGAAGAGAAAGAGTACCGAGGCAGATGATGGTCGAGCAACCTCTGGCGGTTACTACAGGAAGGGGAATAAATCCTTTGATAAGAAGAAAGGGTGGAAGGACTTCCATGGTCAGAAGACAAAGGAGCAGGCCCCTCGTCTGACCGGCCCAGCCATTGATGCACAGCCACTTAGATCAGCACCACCTAGAGGCAATAAGCCAACCCAGCGCCACTACTACTGTAAGCGCTGTGGAAATGATCACCCAGGCGTAGACTGCGCAGGCAGGAAAGTGGAGTGTCGCTATTGCAAGAAAGAAGGTCACAGGGAGTATGAATGCTTTTCCAATCCAGGGAGCCGAGTATACAAGGGATCTAAGGGTTCACAGAGGACACCAGCTACAGAGACTGGAGGACCCAGGGGAGGTCAGGCGCCACAGCATAACACCTATACTAGAGGACCGGCAGGACAGTCATCCCCATCCGGGAGTCAAAAGGGAAAGGAGATAGTTCCAGGAAGAAACACGTTGTACACAGTGGGAACTTCAGGCGCTGAGGCTAGCGCTCAGCGCGAAACCGGTAAGCCTAGAACCTAAACTAAATGCATGATGCATGAATGTGTGTTTATAGTTTTTAGTCGATGAGACTTGTAAGTGTTAGGTAAGTATCAAAATTTAGAGAGACCTGACTTAGGTAACCTCTCACCTAATAGGATACTTCGACATTTGTTTTCTCTTACCTATGAGACCGAGGTCACCTGAGCCTATGAGCAAAGGTCGGGAATATCTAGAGGCAGAATGCCAAGTACTTCGACCCGGCATGATCCTACTCAAGAAATACTTAACTATAGATGAACAAATAGCCACTATAAATGAATATGGAACTTTGGGGATATGCCTTCGAGGATTTTATATTCCAGGACATGGGAGTGGATCAAAACTTAAATTATATATGATGTGGATGGGTAAGAATTGGGATCCACGGGCTAGGTTATATAGTAAAGTAAGAAAAGTAAGTGGAACACGAGTTCCTAAGTTACCCGATAGTTCCAGACCTTGGTAACAGAAGCGGTCAAAATTGCACAACAATTAGAAAACCAACCACATACCTGACTAGTGTACCATGGGATTAAGAGTATTAAACCAAATACAAACCGAGATTAACCTTGGGATACAGGGTGTGAGATAGTACAGTGAGGAATAGTAAGTTAATTTTTGCTTGGTCGCCGAAGGGCGTTATCAACTGTCCAAACTTACAGTAACTACAAATTATGTCCTGCCTAAATGACGAGCAGATGTCATAAAAAGGAATACATTAATTAATATGAAATACTTAAGACTACATGAATTGTCAAAAGGGTTTGTTGAAGACCTGCACGTGAAGAACAAACATTGAAATTTTATGGGATACCCAGGCACCGAGCTTACCGCCCAGTGCGGGAATGGAAAAATCTTACAACCCCTTATTAACTTCATGAGAAGATAGTGCGAAACCTTGAAATATGACAATAGAGAAACAGAATCTCAAAATATATAGCTAAACATCCATCATGGATAAGCACGGGTTTTAAATACCTAAGCAAATACCAAGGGTCTTAGCTAGTATCAATATAGTGACAATGCTGGACTCCTAATTAATAAAGGGGAGAGAACAAACTTTGAATCTATATTTTCTGAAGTCGGGAGAACTACCTAAATAGCAATACCAAATGCTATATATACATATAATTGGGAGGTTGTAAACCTAAAACGTTGAGGAGTATTGATACATTTCAGAGGGCTAAGTACCATTAAATATACCTACCCTATTTTGAGGCTCACGTCCTACACTATCCTTATGGTTCTATACGAGCGTATGTCTTATATGACAGCTCAATTTATGAATGCGAATAAAGAGCGCAAGAAATCAAATAAGGTTAACCCCCTATGTAATATAAATGTTAATATAAACATGGTAACGAATAACTCACCTTGACACTTACAATGACGGTAGTATAAGTTATATTAAGAGGTCAAATTAATATATACACTAAAAGTGAGTGGAAGTTAAACTTAAAAGTAGGAAAACATACCCCTTGGCTTGTAACAAGTATTCTATACGTGAACCTTCCTAACGTTACATACAACCTCTATGAATTTTAGATCCTCTATTTATAACACATAATCGTCCTATTTTTGGAAGCCATTGAGCTTGTGGATTAACCACGTTTCTAAGAGATAGAAACAAACAATAAGCTTTGATTGTCCTGTTAACAAACCATAGGATTCAAACTGGAAACCCTTCGTTTGAGATGGTACTAATATTAAGAGATACTTAACCTAGGCTGAACATATGGTTCACCTGATTCATGGAGTTTAGATGGAATAAGAAAAAGCCAAGCTTTAAGGTGGAGGAAATAATACTTTATGGAGCTGTGATTGTTGATCGAGTTATAAAAACTTTTCCTTGGAAGTCTAACTGTGACTGTCCTTGTTCCATGTAATGATAACCAAAGTATAGGCAATAATCAATCCCTGGTGAGTTAAATACTAGATGATCCTTTTAAAGAGAAGAGGGTATCCTAAGGTATCCAGGTCCGTAACTGAATTTATTACTTGTGTGATGGATTTAAGAGTTAGTATGATTGATGAATATAATTGTTAGACAGTATGTGCCTAGATGTTTTAGTAGGAATTTATCTTTTATGCCAAGAGGAAAAACTGGCTTCCCCTCTTGATGATTTGATCAAAGGAATATGGTTCCGGGGATTAGGGAATACACTAGATTCAAGTATAGGTTATAACAGTTATTGGAATAGTTGTATAACAGTCAAGGGAAAATGTACATGTAGTACTCACCACATCACAAAGTTTGATAAGATAAAATTTGGAAAATGATAATTATGTGGTTGTTTGATATTTGACGTGGGAGGTTGAACTTGATCCTGGTCAGATAAGGGAAAACCAAACACAAAATGGAGTGGAAGGATAGTTCAACATTGACGCTGACCCCGTCAGGGTTAAATGATTCCTGAGACTCCCTACAAGTGGTCACAAATATCTCTGTGATAAGTAAATATTTATTCTTAATTTTAATATAAAATTTGATTAATGAAGTATATGAGTTGTAGAAGGTGTAAGTTAAGAGTTAAGTTGTCCAGGTTACCCTGAGGAGATTAAATAGCTAAAACAACTCCGTGTATGTCGGAAAAATAGTCAATTGTGAGGGAAATACTAACTATTATTATTCCATGAACCATGTTAATAAATTAAATATGAGATCAAGAGACAATTACCTATAATAAGAGTATTCTCAAGCTAGCTTCTAAGTTATGGCCATATTGCCATCTGAAGAGAAAGATCAACTTTAAGTCTTTCTTTATGAATTCAAACCCAATATATTAAATGGGAACCTACCTATACACATGGTAGAATATACAGAGTAGAAACATTATACTAATACTCACACGAGTTGATTCACAACCGCAAGAACATGTTCAATTGAGAGAAAACTGTACCTTGTTAGAAACCTTAGCAGGAACCCTACTGTGGTATACCTGACGAACAGACGATAATAATCGTATATGTACTACCGACAATTGGTGAATCAATAATATCAAGAAATCTTTCTATATTATACATAAGATGCACGGCTCGACCATAGGTCATACCTTAAAATGAAAATGAAAACCGAATATGGCGACACTAAACTCAAATACCAGAATCACAAGATGATGACCTGAAGATCAAAGAGAGGGATTTTAAGTATGCCCCAATATTAATACAGGACCCGAGCGCCAACGATTACAACTACAAGGGGCGATTAATGGAAGTGTGTTACACACGATAGTTTAAATAAGCCATGAGATAATATTGGCAACATACAAGATGGTAGATCACCTTCACCCATACATACGGGATTCACATATAAAAGCATACTAATGCACTATGGAACATGTCAAAGAATGCATAGATTCTTGGGGACTATACCTCGTAAATGGACAGAAGTCATATGCTGATGTCCGTAGA
This sequence comes from Limonium bicolor, assembly GCA_023374045.1. Classification (NCBI taxonomy): domain Eukaryota; kingdom Viridiplantae; phylum Streptophyta; class Magnoliopsida; order Caryophyllales; family Plumbaginaceae; genus Limonium; species Limonium bicolor. The sequence continues at coordinate 122,275,939 of CM041780.1, forward strand.
AGAGACCTCGAGTTCGTAGTAGGCAATCGAGTCTTCTTTAGAGTTTCACCTATGAAAAGAGTTTTCAGATTAGGGCAGAAGGGCAAGCTTAGCCCGAAGTATGTAGGACTGTACCTTATTACGGAGCGAGTGGGCCCATTAGCCTACAGATTAGATTTACCTGTTGAGCTTGGGAGAGTGCACAATGTGTTTCACATTTCTCAACTAAAGCAGTACGTGCCTCACCCGTCACATATCTTAGAGCCCGAGACACTCGAGCTAGATCCTACACTTAGATATGAGGAAACCCCAGTTCGCATCTTAGACTTCAAGACTAGGGAGACCAGGAACAAGACCATTAGAATGGTCAAGGTTCTGTGGTCAAACCACGACATTGAGGAGGCGACATGGGAGTTAGAAGACTCCATGCGAGACAAGTATCCAGCACTTTTCTCTTAGTTTTGTGTATGCTGGTGGGGGGTACGTGGGCGTAACCCTTTTTAAGGGGGGTAGAGCACCACATGCGACTTGCATATCTGCATTCTATACTGGTTTTGTATTTGGTTGTTTGTGTTTGATTGTTACGCATGTGTGCAATTGGTTGAATGGTTATTGATATGTGTTCTATGTAACACTTGGTTATTGATATGTCCTATGTGACACTTGAATGGTTATGGTTGTGTTCTATGTAACACTTGGTTATTGATATGTCCTATGTGACACTGGAATGGTTATGGTTGTGCTCTATGTAACACTTGGTATTGATGTGTTCTATGTAACACTTGGATGGTTAATAAAAGTACACTTATTTACTTTACAGTATATTCATTCCTATTGCAATCACACAAGAGATTTACTGCCAAGGGTTTACGCCTCTGCACTCTGTAGGACTGAGTGTTTTGGTATTGCTCTTGTGCAGTAATGACCTAGTGGGGTAGCTAGGAAGTTGGAATACTTATTTACTTTGCAACATCTATCAAGTTACTTATGCGATGAATACATTGTTTGGAATGTAGAGGTGTCAATATAGTATTGACACCCAGGAATGATTAAACATACAGGGAATAGATAGGAGGAACTTGATTCCATAGGATGAATAAGTATAAGCTATGACTTCGGGACAAAGTCCTTTTAAGGGGGGTAGACTGAAACACCCCTAACATTTAAATAATTAAATAATGGTAAATATATATTATTTAGGGGATTATTAAACCCTAAGAAGGGATATAAACACTTAGGCATTAAAAACGCACCTAAACTCCTTAAGGTCAAAAACGTGCGTTAAAGCCCGACCTTAACCTAATCAAGTTATACAAGCTATAAACTACATATGAATTTAATCAAGGATCATTATATGACCCTTAGAACACAGGACCTCATCTGAAACTAGGTAAAAATATAAAATGCTCGGGAGTTCCCTTGAGGGCCCTAAAGTCCTGGAAGTCCCGAAAATATATTATAGGATGAAGTAAAGCATTACACTTCATTCCAAATGTACCATAACACTTTATTAAACATATAAGATGAATTCCTCAAGCTAAATTCTCAGTTAAACGCAAAGTGCTAGGAGATGCCTTATGGGGGTCCCATAAACCCCCGGGAATGCCCCGGAGGAGTGCCGAGGTCGCACGAACTCCTATAAAATTCATTCTTAGAGTTCCTAACATCATTATTCAACATTCTAAAGAGAATGCTTGAGCTACTTTCTCAAAAATAAACAAAGTGCTCGGACGAATTTCTTAACGCTCCTTTTTGCCCGGTTAGCCCGGGAGTTGTGTTTCGAGTTGATATAACCCCATATAACTCAATGTAACACCTTAACATATTATTATTGACTATAAACAATGTTTATAAACACTTGGAACTCATAGCGACTACTTATTTTCCAGAAAATCCTTAAAGCACAAAAACGCACCATCGGGTGTCACAAAAATGCGTTCTACGCAATTACCTTGAAGTTTTTGAGGAGCCACGAGTTGATAATATTAGAAGGGGATAAATTTACCATCTAAATCAATTTAATGCCAGTGCTAAAATCATAGCACAACCAGGGCCGATTTTTGAGTCAAAAAGGTATCTAAAATCAGCATTTTTACCTTAGAACTTTCATCTTTTACCTTGGTATAAATGTACCAATTAAATGTTGTGACTTATAACATGTTATAATATGGTCTTAATACAATATAGTGTTACAGGAATCAAATTAAAAATCAATCCCATTTGGTCTCCATGTTAGGCGCCAATTTGAGTGTCTTTAGGCTAGATTTGAACTTGTAAATTGTCTTATGGAATGGTGACTCATCTTATCATGTACCATGTGATAATATGTCAAATAATTCAGTCAAATGGAGTAGCCATTACCGATTTCCCTGCAAGAAACAACAAAGAATAAGTTAGTAAAAGTCATAAGAATTTAAAAACACAAAAGCAAGTCCTAGATCTACTTTAGCATTAGTCTAATATATGGAATTGAAACAGCCATGTTCTCTAGCCATATGCTACCGATTTCTATACAGGGAAAGGAGGTATGATTGCTGTTAATTAATCAAAGGAATATACTACCTAACTAAGCATAATTCATGGTCAAATATAGACAAAAACAAATGTCTTGTACAACACATGGTCACCGATTTTATGCAAGAAAACAAGGCTTTGATTGCCTTATTAAAATTAGACTAGGACATCTACCAACCTAGCATGTTCTCATGTTTCAATTGTCAAAGGAATCAGAAGCCAATCAAATACAGGACAAAGAGAAAAATACAAGGAAGAACAAGGACAAAGTAGCTTAGAAAAATCAAAAGAATCATGCACCAACCTTGCCTTTGTCTTCTTGTTACAAGTTGTCAATGAAAGTCTTCATTCTCTTATCAATCAGCCGTAAGTCTAGTCCACTATAGACAATTTTATTGAGCCAAACATGAAATTAATAAACAAGAGAAAGATTAAACAATTTGACAATTATTGTGTCAAAATAATTCCAATTTGATTCCTTGCCTTTGCCTACCTACTTAGTCCATAGGTGACTTCTCATTTCCTTTGCCCTCACTCAGCCGATTGGTAAGCATTCCATTACTCTCTCTTTTCTTCTTCATTTGCTAGTTTACTCCTTAGAGCTTCTAAGCTCCATTAATGGTGTTTTAAGCTCTAACACCATTTCTATGTAATTTTCCTAGTTAAATCTCCTAAGTCTTGAAGCAAGAAATCATCCTAGCAACTCTTACAATTTTCGCCAAGCATAAGTGTTCCAAGGAGGTTCCTAGATTCAACAACAACACAAGGAACAACAAGATCAAGTTAAGGTATATTTTCATGTTGAAAATCCTAGCAAAATACCTAAGGTTATTACCGAAAATTTATGAACTTCTAAACCTATATTTTCTTCATTATTTCATGAAGGAAATTTGGATCTACAACCATCTCAAGGTCTACCAAAAATTCTTTGAAAAATTCGTAAGGTAAACTCTTGTAAAACTACTCCAAATCTTATTTATAAATCCTTGTTAGAAGTCTAACAAATGGATCTCCTAAATATATTCAAGGAGGCCGAATTCTCTTCATCAAAATAGCATTTGGAGAGCTTGGGATTCAAGGAGAAATCAAGTACAAGAATTGTCTTGATTTAAGGAGTAAGTTTATATAATTAAGGTCTATTAAGTTTAAGCATGATTTAAGCTTCAAACCTTGGTATAAAAATTATGTATAACCTCTAAATAAATTAAGGCCGAAAATATTGGGTTATAATATCAAGAAAAATAATTTATGACATATAAGGTAAGATTATTACCTTAAGGTATAAAATTGTGTCACAAAAATTAAATAGGATACATATATGTACAAACCAAATTATCTAAGGATTAATTGTTCTATTTTGAGTTTATAATCATTCTAAGTCATTAGCATAATTTTAGAAGTGTTATATGGCTTATATACATTTATATATACATATTATAAAGTTTAAATCAAGTTTTAAAACCATATAGCAAATATATGTCAAAGCTGAGAATGAAATGGGTTATTTGGAGATTTTTGAAGTATATAAGTATATTAGATTATATTATAAATTTTGGGAGTGTTAAAAATAGCTATAAGTATTTAAATGGCTAGTTTAATAATTTATGTGGCTAAAATATAAATTTTGAAAAGTTTGGAGTCCTAAAAATAATTGCCGAGAACATAAGGGGTTCTTTGGTATAATTATGATATAATATAAGGTAGGAATTAATATTATGAATTTTGGTGAATTTAAATAAGTGTTTAAGTGTTAAAATAACATTTAATAAAGTTTTGGGGCTATTTTGTAATTATTGAAAACTATAGTGTATAACCGAGAGTTACTTATGATTTTATGGGTATATTAAAGTATTAGTTATGAAATTAAGTCTTGGTCAAAGTGTTGACCAAAAACTTTGGGTTAAAATGATTTATGACATAAAATATTAAGTTTATAAAAGTTTTGGGGTAAATATGTAATTTATGAAAGTATATATGAAAAACAGAATTTGATATGGGGCGGAAATATAAATTGAAGAAAGATAAGGGTTATTTCGGTATTTAAGAAAATTAAATATTAAAACTATAGTTTATAAGTTAACATGTAACTTATATAAAGTTTTGGGGTTAGATGGTAAATAAAGGAAATATATATATATTAAGACCGAAATCATATATGGCCATATTGTAATTTACGAAAGTTATTGGGTATAAAATATAAATACCGAAAGTTAATAAGGGTATTTAGTGAATTATAAAAGTTATATGGTCATTTGGTAACTTATAAAAATTGATATGTTGGTTTTGCAATTTCCGAAAGTTAATGTGGATAATTAGTAAATTATAAAAGTTATATGGTTATTTGGTAATTTATAAAGGTTAGTATATTTGTTTGCAATTTCCGAAAGTTTAAAGTGATTATTTGGTGATTTATAAAAGTTAGTGGGTACAAAATATAAATACCGAATTAATAAGGTTGGTTTTGTAATTTAATAAAGAAAGGAATTAAAACTAGGTAATATAATGTATTATGGTATATTATGGAGTATAAAATAAGGTTTATAAAATAATTGTGGTTATAATAAATATAACCTAATGATATTGATACATGGACTAAATGGAAATGGTTTTGGATATATGATTAGTGAAATAAAGATACACAGTACAAAAGACATTCATTATCACATGTGAATGTTACATAAAATAATGAACTGATAAACTACCTAGAACCACTGTTGAAATAACAAGGGGAAATAAAGAACATACAGAGTTAGTATACGACCAGTATAAACGTTACAGTGACAGTACTGTAATATTTAGTGAATAGTTATATTAATGTTACCCGGTATTGCATGTTTATATAACAACGTACGGGAAGGAACTACTGAACAGGAATTTGTCAAGCTAGCAGTTACTTGGTGAACGGTATGTTAATTGTGTGGTCTGAATGTCCTAAGGATTTTCCTAAGGTCCAGACATTGTGTGTTTAATTGTTAAGAGCGATATCTGTGATTTATGTATATTGTTTTATATACTGTATTGCTCAACACAACTGTGTTCTATTTTACGCGAATGTTTATGACTGGAAGTTTATACTTCTAAATTGGAACAGGACTAACTGACCTTTAGGTATTATTGAACCTAACTGATGGTCAACTGTTATAGTCTTAACTCAAGGATTGGATATTGTATCATTGACTAAAGGGCTAACTTATAAAGAGAGGAATCCAGACTGTTTCAACTTTCTGGTTGCGCATCGTGATCACTACGAGAGACTTCAATGGGGAGTCACTCAAGGGAATCCATCAGTCACATTCGATGATGGCGGAGGGCACTACCGTTGGTGCACAGGTTCGACCGGATCGGTCTTATATTTATCCAGGGCTATAAGGTCAGCTGGTAACGGTTCCATTGGAACCCAGGGGACTATCGTCCATTAATAAGTTATTAAGGGTTGTCTTGACATGACGCCTGAGGTGGAATTTAATTGGAAAAGGTTAAGTGATTGGTTTTAAGGATAAGGGCCAGATGGCCAACTAACAAGTACAGTTTGATACGCGTATCTTGATTGGTTATTGCTATGGATTATTGATGTGTGGTTATTGGTGTTATGTACTATTGTACACTGATGTTTGCAGGTGAACTGTTATGTGATTGTTTTAATGTTTACAGTTATTACTGTTATTATTGTAATCCGGTATTTTATGTAATGACTCTAATATCAAGATGGCTAAAATGACTTAAGGAATCTAGATGACTTAGGACTACATTTAGCATACCAGCATTTCGATTGCTGAGCCCTTCAATGGGCAAAACATTTCAGGTTACTGAAGAAGATACAAGCCGGAGTGCGGGGAACAGGGTAGCTGCTGTGTTTTAATAAACACTCTTAAGTTTTATTTGGTATTGTAATAAGGAGTTTGTTGTATTCATTTAGTTGCCCATTTAGTTTGGATTTGGTTTGTAATATTAAGGGTACTCAGTATCTGTTCATCACAGCGTGAGGAGTTAAGGTTGTTGGACGGATGCCTTATTACTCACAAGGGTGAGTAACGACGTGTAACACCAAGGATAGATAGTTTTATTTTCCGCTGCGAATTATTATGCTACGACATGCGACGTTATTACAGGTTTAGGATTAGGGGTGTTACAGAAACTGTGAGATCTCAGCCAAGATTGAACTCACGTCGATACGGTCATCAACTATGGCACAAGATCAGATGGTGCCCCAAATTATTGAAAAAAAATTGTGTGAAAAATCATTAAGATAAAAATTATCCACAATCAATAGATCGCACACTAAAAAGTGGGTTCATATCAAATATTATAAGTCTGTGACTACAACTGGGCTCAAGCAGATCTAGATACCTAAATACACACATCCTTTAACATATATATGGTTATTGGATGAGACTATCCAATGATCATATATTGACTCTAGCATGTTTTGATTCAATAAAATAAAAAAAAGGGACTACTATCATGATTGGTATGCGTTAAACAAGACACCTTTCCTTCTTTCCAACTAAAGTGACAAAGGATAATTGATTAGGGTATGTTTGGTGGATACCTTAATATATCTTTATAAGCTTTATAAGTACATTGTTACCGGTACGATAAGTAACATTTTTCGTCTAACTTTCTCTTGTGCCACCTTCATCTCCCTTCTAATACCCACTCAAACACATCATTTTCATCTTCATTCCAATTCTCTTGCTTTCGTTTATCCATTTCACACTATTTTGACACAACATGATGTACTCCTAAACAACAATTGTCTTCATCCATCTTCTTCTAAATATACACTATCAAACTTAGGCGAATCCATCAGTACACCATAATTTCTCCTCAAACACCGCCAACCCTACGAAATAACCACTAGTACCATTACCTTTTCTGCATTTCTAATTGTCACCTTCACATATATCCAGTTATGCTTATGACTCACCACCACTTCATCAACATCTTTATCACCGTCACAAAGAAGGGACAATTGGCGTAATCATAGACCGAGGGTATTTTTATCATCACTGAAACCATGGGGTAATTTTATCCTTTAAGTGAACAAAAATACCAAAAACTTCAGTTTTTCCTTGAGATTAAAGTTGAAGCTTATGATATGTTTGTTTATGAGAGAGGAAACATAATAGAATTAGGAAAGGGAATGAAGGAGTAAAAAATAATTCACGTTGATTTTTCTGGCTGTTTGTTTGTGCAGGTTGAAAGGAAATTAGGGGGCGTTTGTTTTGGGCGGGGAAATGAAATGAAATTAGAAAAGGAAATGAAGGGGAATGAAAAAGAATTTCATTTTATTTTCCCAGCTGTTTGTTTGTGCATGGAAAATGAAAATGAATAACCGCTCAATGACCACCGGTCAATGGTCAATGACCACCGGTCAATGGTCAATGACCACCTGCTACCGGTCAACGACCATCAATTATTGGTCAACATCTACTGGTCACTGGTCAATGGTTGTTGCTCATCGGTCAATGCCCCTATGTCACCGGTCAAAGTGTACCGGGAAATAGAATCTTACTCCCAAGTAGGGGTAATCCCATTCTCTTTCTCATTCTTGAAAATATGAAAAACTAACTAAACAAACAGTGGAAAATGGAATCATTCCGATTCCCTTTCCTGATTACCCCAAAACAAATGTCCCCTTAATCACTGGTCAACGATCACCAGATGCTAGTCAACAACCATCAATTCCCGGAACATCCACCTGTCACCGCTCAATGGTTATTGGTCATCGGTCACCATATTTGATGAATAAACTGAGACCAATTAACCAACTAAAAAAACTACTTATTACAAATAATATCTTGTTGTTGCATCAAAACATATAAATGTTGGCTGATCTGGCTAACATTGGTCAAAGTGTATTAGGAAATGAGAATCTTATTCCCTAATGGGAGGTGGGAAATCAAGTTAAAGAGATCTGGGATAATTATGTTTCCTTTCCTTTTCATGGAAATATGAATGTTGATGTTATTTTGATCGGCAAACTCAGTTCAATACTGAAGCCCGTTTAGAGACTAGCCTGAAGTGAAGCTCGTCAGTCTGGAACTGACGAACAGAGAAGAAGATAGAATATTTAACAAGATTTTATCTAGCTGTTAAAGATAAAATCTTGAATGATAAACTCTCACACGGTCTCTGTATCTATATAAGGGGAAGGAAGTCTAGGTCATAGGGTGTGGATTTACGCAAAGAGAAAATAAGAAATACAATGTAATTTGCGAGTATAACAGTAAGGGTAAATTTAGAGAAAATCAGAGAGAGAGATAGCGAGATTATAGAGTCAATTCAGAGAGAGTTTTGCTGTTGATTTCGTTGTAAGTAACTTGAGTTCAGAACTCAAGTTACGTGTAAGTTATGTCAAGATAGTGTTCTTGACGTGAGGGTTGGTATTCGCATTACGTGATTGTGTAACCATTGTTATACATGATTATAATAAAGGTTCGACATTTATGCTATTTTGGTCTTCCCTTCTTTCTCCCTGTTCGTCCTCAGTTCTGAACTCAGACCATCGACACGTTCTGAGTTGCAGACTCAGCACCGACAAGTAGGCATCTTCAATTGGTATCAGAGCAAGGTAACCCTAGACGCAGAAGAAACTTCTTCAGGGTTGATCGTGATGAATTCCTACTATGTTAAGCCTCCAAAGCTGACAAAGTTCAACTACACCAGTTGGTGCGAACAGATGGAGGATCAATTAATCTCTATTGATCTGCAGTTATGGGACGTAGTGACTGAAGGTGACCTGAAGCCAACAATTGAGAAGGATGGCGTCACCAAAGAAAAACCAAGATCCAGTTGGAGTGAGAGTGATAATAAGTTGATAAGCAAGAACAGACAAGCTCGAAGGATTATCATGTCATCATTATCAGATTCAGACCAACAGAAAGTCTTGGGCTTACGCACTGCTAAAGAGGTTTGGGAATTTCTCAAAACCGCATATGCTGGAACAGATTCGGTTAAAAAGGCTAAGGGCAAACAGCTCAAGAGACTGCTTGATAACTTCAAGATGTTAGACTGTGAGACTATATCTGAAACACTTGAGAGATTTGACAAGATTTTGTGTGAGCTCAAAACTATCGGGGTAGGTCTTGACAATGATGTGGTGAACGAAAGATTTCTAGATAGCCTTGGTAAAGACTGGCTAAATTTTACCACACTTTTGGAGTCCACAAAGGATTTATCCACGTTGTCTTTCGAAGAGCTGGGATCAGAACTGACGGTGTACGAAGGTAAGATGAGAGGTAACTTTGTTACTCAAACTAAGGATCTGGCTCTAAACGCACGTGATACTACCACAATACCAGAAGATGAGGATTGTGACGTAGATGGGGAAATCACTAAGATTATGAACATAATACAGAGGCTGAGTAGTAGAAAACAAAGGTCAAGCCAACAGAGTAAGTCAACGAAGGGACAAAACACATGTTTTAGGTGTAACAAGCCTGGTCATGTTGTCAAGGATTGTCCTCTCCAGCAGAAGGAAAATTCTCAGAAGAAGATTAAGAAACACACAGATACAGCTGCAGCTGCATGGGGACAGGACATCTCAGATACAGACTCAGAACTCGGGGAGTGCGCGCAGATGTGTTTGACGGCAATTGCTCACGAAGATGATGACATCAATACTGAGTATAACGTAAAGGAGAAGGAAATCTGGAAGGATACTCTCGAGAAAGAAGAGATATTTATTCAGCTAACCTCTGCACTCTTTGAGATAAAATCCTTGAAGAATCAGTATGATACTGAGATTAAAGAACTCAGGGCTAAGGTGAAAAGTCTGAGTCAGTCTTCGACTGAAAGCAAAAATCGTGTCATTGAGAGTCTAGATAAGCCAAGGATTAACTTTGTTAGTCCTTTGGAAACTAGGATTCTTACTCTTCCTTGTTGGGCACAGGAAGAGATAAATTCTCTTTTGGATAGCAACAAATCGCTAAAAAGAGAATGCGAAACACTCTCAGACATGGTAGTCAAGGCAAATCGAAAGTTAGAACTTCAGACTCCTACTAATCCAACTTGGTATACCGGGAAGGTGAATTTGAAGCAAATGATGCGGAATAATAACTCAGACAAATGCGGTTTGGGATATAAGTCTGAGACATTCTCTCAGTCTACGACTGAGAAGTTACAGACTGTAACTGCGAGACATCAGCCAAGATTACACTCATGCCGATATTGCCATCAGCTAGGACACAAGGTTAGATGGTGTCCCAAATTGTTGAAAAAACAATTGCGTGAAAAATCATCAAGGTAGAACTCATTCGAAATCAAAAGATCGCACACTAAAAGGTGGGTTCCTATCAATCACTTTAAGTCTGAGTCAACAACTGAGATCAAACAAGTTTGGGTACCAAAGTCAAGTCGGCCCTACCGGACTCGTCAAGAAGGCACTTCACCTCCTTCAGAATTATCATCTCCTTCCCAGTGATCTGACCATGACGCATCACTACCCCCAATCCATAAGGTTTATGAATTAATTCCTTTTTGATTTGGCAAAAGGGGGAAAGTGGTCTTGAACGCACTCTACAACTCAGGGGGAACATTCATCAGTTCAAGACTTACAGAGTTTACCAATTAGTCTTGAATGTATACAACGATTCAGGGGGAACATTCATCAGTTCAAGAAGTTCAAGACTTGCAAAGTTTGCCGCATCAAAAAGGGTGAAACTGTTGATGTTATTTTGATCGGAAAACTCAGTTCAATACTGAAGCCCATTTAGAGACTAGCCTGAAGTGAAGCTCGTCAGTCTTGAACTGACGAACAGAGAAGAAGATAGAATATTTAACAAGATTTTATCTAGCTGTTAAAGATAAAATCTTAAATGATAAACTCTCACACGGTCTCTGTATCTATATAAGGGGAAGGAAGTCTAGGTCATAGGGTGTGGATTTACGCAAAGAGAAAATAAGAAATACAATGTAATTTGCGAGTATAACAGTAAGGGTAAATTTAGAGAAAATCAGAGAGAGAGATAACGAGATTATAGAGTCAATTCAGAGAGAGTTTTGCTGTTGATTTCGTTGTAAGTAACTTGAGTTCAGAACTCAAGTTACGTGTAAGTTATGTCAAGATAGTGTTCTTGACGTGAGGGTTGGTATTCGCATTACGTGATTGTGTAACCATTGTTATACGTGATTATAATAAAGGTTCGACCTTTATGCTATTCTGGTCTTCCCTTCTTTCTCCCTGTTCGTCCTTAGTTCTGAACTCAGACCATCGACACGTTCTGAGTTGCAGACTCAGCACCGACAAGTAGGTATCTTCAATGAAAAACGAACTAAATGTTATAAATAGATACATTTTATAGTGGACTCCACATCTGTAATTAGGGTTTCCCCATGTACTCTCTATAAATAGAGGTCCTGTATACTCATATCATAATAAGAACAGTTGTCTCACTATCTCGTGTCTCTCTGCAATCTCTCTTCCTTTCATTTACAACACGTTATCAGCACGCTCTAAATTTTTATAGAAACCCGCTTCTTATTCCATCACCAATCATCCAATAAAAACTATCCAATCTTTTTTTGATCCAGATACAACAATTTTCTTTCTTTCCAATTTCATCTTCTGACAACCATCACCATCGGATCCATTAATCAGTAAAGACGTCACAAAAGAATTTGACGACGTCGGTCACAGCTCCGCCGTGTAGAAACTATTTTCAAAATTCTTGTAACACCCCCGAATAAACATCCATAGATTAATTGAAGCGTCTGACAATATCATAAGTTAACTATGCAGCGGTATAAGCTCCATCCGGGTGTCACAGACGCCAACCACCCACGTGGTTGACATACCACATCACTAATACCAAGTTACGGTCTGAATGACTGGAATTAAAACCATAACCAAATCCAAGTACAACGGGAAAATATAAGCTAAGTACCGAGAGCCTACATCATAAGTTCTTACTTAAGTTACACAACCGAAACATACAACAAGGGTTTAGTGTTACATAAACACAGCTCCTACATTAAACATACTACACGAAAGTCTTGCCCGTACGGACTACCCCTATGGTAGTCGCCCTTGCCTACTCTCCGTCTGTTTCCCGTTTTATACCTATAAAAATAAAGGACTCAGCAAACTATGCCGAGTATGAACGTGTGAAGCCCGCATGTTACCGGGCTACACGACTACTTGGTCGCATATGATTAAGTCAATTTACATGCTATAATAGAGCAGTAAAGCACACATCAGCACATCATGATATCATACGCACTCATCGGTAGCATAGCAATATCAAAAAGCAACCAAGCACAACTTGCAAGAAGCATAACAATATCAATAAGCAACCAAGCACAACAAGCTGCTAATATAGCAACAGCAATCATGTAAGTCATCAAACGTGTGCATAGGTATGTTTACCAATGATCCTCCCTATGGGATCATTCGAGCGTTGTATGTTTTCATTTCTTTTCTCTTGTTCCCACTGTGTATTTTCTTTCTTTCTCTTCAATTGCAACACAGGTTTGGGGATATAGTTTAGATCCCTGACCATAACATATAGGTGCCAATCTTTCCTTGTTCTTAAAGAATCACATTTGTGAATTTTCTTATTTGCTTGGTCTCATACACAGTTTTCCTCTATTCTCTGGCACCAAGCGGGGATTAGATTAGATCCCGAACTTTATTATGTAGGTGCTAATCATTCCTTTTTCTTGAAGGGTATTTGTGAATTCTTTTATCACCGGCACGTTGGAGGAAGTCTCCTCCATAGCTAGTCCCCCTATTCCCGACCCCCAGGGTCGAGAAAGCGGAGTCACCCTAGACTCCAGGATAAGCTCCACCGATTTGTCACTCCCCTTCCCGACACCCAGGGTCGAGAAACGGAGTACATATCTAGACTCCAGGATGTGCTGAGAAAGTTGGGGTCACCCAGGGAATCCCCAAAATATATCCAACCATAGACGGTCGAGGATCTGAATGCATGCCAACTCCCGATCATCCATACCACGCGGCCCGAGCTGTTGTCTTCCCGGGTTGTTCTCGTGTTTCAACCAGTTGGTACTTTCGTTTCATTATAATCTCGACACCATAGTGGGTGTCATTAGCGGTCCTCTAAAGTTAGAGAGGAGTTTTCTCTTTGTATAGTTCTTTTGTTTGTTCACGGGGTTCGTCGTGTCCCACCAATTGTGATTTGCTCTTCATTTTCATTAATGAATAGACACCAGAGTGGGTGCCGTGGTACGTCCTCAATGGTTTAGAGAGGAGTTCCCCTTATAGAGTTTTCTTTGTTTTCATAGTTCATTGTGGTTCATCTCGAGTTCCATGAACGAGAAAGGGACTAAACTACTGTGTGCGCGCAAGTAATATGCCACAAGGATATATAACAAGCATATAAGCAAGCCATAAGAAGCAATCCAATTTCATGCTATAGTCTTATAGTCATTGTCAAACAAAGCACACAGCACACAAGCCGTGTAACACGGCAACATACGAACCACACATGTCCATACCTTATTCAGAGGCAAATGTCGTCTCACACACGGGTTCCTGGTCGGCGTTCGTTACGACCCTAACGCTGATTAAAAACAATGTGTCAGTCCATGATCTCATGTGACGACATTTTATTCTAGTTTATCTTATTTATACCGGGGGTTATTCCCTACGTGAGTCGTTGAATGTACAGTTTATTTTAAACCTTAGGACTTCCCAAGTATTAACCCTAGGCTTATCTTGCTCCTAGGACATTCACAACGTTAACTAAGTCATTTCCTCTAGCTAGTGCTTTAGAGTATTATAAGCACTAACATGTAACATGTTTATTTAAGATGGACTTTTATTTGCCTAAGTGGTATTCTCTCCTTAGCTAAATAGTTATGTTTTAAGCTCCTTATTTACACAATAGCACTCTTCAAACACTTCTAGAACTCCATTATACTGAAGCTTAGATATTTCAAAAGGACTGAAATAAAGTTCTTATATATAACCTTATATTATCACATTTTTTAACGTATCCAAGGGTGTCTAACTTCCCAAGATGTCTAACCAACTAGGTATAGGTGTTTATAATGTTTTTAACTCAAAACCACTCCACTAATACTCACGTACTTATCTGTACAGAACTGAAACAAATCTGTAACAGGAATTGAAATGTCAAAACCTGTTAACCTCTATTTCTTTCCTTTCTGTTTGTTGTTAATCCGTCTGTTGATTCATCTCAGAGCACTCACCTACTAAATCAAGTGTTATTGCTATGTCTTAACCCAAAACTACCTAGACAGTCCTATTAAACCCACTAGTGCAGTCCTTATACTGAAACATTAATTTCAGAAAACTGAAACAGACGATCTAGTGTTCTCTCTTCTGTTGCCTTTATTTATTCACGCATATGATGTACAATCCCTCCCAAGCGGTTTATAGATTTCCTTAAGTGTCTTAGAAGTGTGTTAGGCTCATTAACACTACAATGCACCCCCTTATAACCTTCTGTAGTATAGTCATACAGAAACTTAAGTTTTTGTTCAAAAACTGAAACCGTAAAGCTGCTATATTCTCTTATGTTTCTTTTCTCATTCTTTCATCTAACTTCTAACTCTTTTCCTGAATTTCTCATCCCATAGTTAAGTGTTTACTCAGGGTTCAATCTTCAATACAGACCCAAACCATTTTGTTAGAGTTCCAGAAATCCAAATGTTGAGCTGGAAAGAAACTAAAAATTGAAACACTACAATCTGTCACCTTCTCTTCTACCTCTTTTTTGTTCGGTTCACGAACTAATTCCCAATTTTTCCTAACTGCTGACTTAGTGATTTAAGTGCTTTACCAAGATTTTAACTCCCAAACAACTTCATTAGTGTTACTGAATCTTCCTCATACTGGAACAACCATTTCAGGTGCTGGAAACTGAAACAGATTCATGATACTGCTATCTTTTTTTTCTTTGTTCACTCGAAACCAGATTTCTAGTTTCCCCTGGGTTGCCTAGTCACTCAGGTATGTGTTAAGTATAGTCCCCTCTTAAGAACAACCCCTATGACTCAATGAAACTCCTACAACCTTTCTGTACAGAGTTGTACAGAACTGAACACAACTGAGAGAAACTGAGACATAACTGATTTGATCTCTTATTTCCTTTCCTTATTGTTTGCTTATCTGATTTTTAATCTCCCTCCAACATGCTCACTCACCTAGTTAAGTGATATAGCTATCTTTTAAATTCAAAGACAACCCCTAATAACCCCATGAAACTCACAGATACACTTTATACAGAGGCAAAAACTCTTCCAGAATCTGAAACGAAATTGGTATACCCTTTTCTTATTGTTTTCTGTTCACTGAAATGATTTTCTATTTTTTTTCTTCCTAATCGTTTAGCTCCTTGTTAGATGTATTAATACAGTTTTATCATCGAAACATACCCACAACAGCCTAGTTATAGTTGTGGAAATTACCTATACTGAAACATCTAACCGCAGAACTGGATTTATAACCTGATTTACTCCCCTTTTTTTCTATTTCTTTTCTATTTGTTAATAGTCTGCCTTTTTATCTGTCCCAAGTACACATCTATGTATCTAAGTGTTCTACCCACAAGTTCAAACTCAAAACAACCCATAGCAACGTGGTTATTGCCACTACAATTTATTATACAAAAACTGCAATGCTACAGAAAAAACCGAAAACCTGAAACTGGTTTAACCTTCCTACCTCTTTTCTTCTGTTTGTTCAGAGATTGATCTCTAGTTTGCCCCAGATTATACACACGTAGGTTTTGGTGTTAGCAAAGTTTTAGATTTATTATTACACCCATTAAGCCGTCATAGCCCTTCTAGAATCTAGTTACACAGGGAAGCAAGAATTATGAAACCTGTGTTTCAGTTCCTGTGTACATCTTCTCCTAGTGCTTAACCAGTTTTTTTTGTTTCTGCCTAGGTGTTTAACTCGCCTAGCTAAATGCATTAGTTGTATGCTAAGTGCATTAAAAATAATCAACACCCACTCTCTATACCTCCTGGTCAGTTAGTATTCTGAAACAAGGTTACAGTTTTCGAATGGTCATCAGGTTTGCCAGTGAGTTTCCAAACATTAGTTTGTATCCGTGTTTGTATAGTTTTAAATGCAAGGACTGACCATGAGTTGAGGGTTATCACCTTGAGTGTTTTAATACGGTTAACTCTAACCCAATACAAAGAAACAATGAACAATGTCTCTCAAGCTCTTTATACAGGAACTGTATCATGGAAAACGAAACAGAAAACGATTTTCAGAAAAACAGAACACCAACCTGCAGTGTTGATTCCTGTTACCACTTCTTTAATTACCTCCTGTTACAGATTAGAGTTTTCTTTCTCTTTGTTTTCTCTCTCACTCGATAATCTAGCCACTCAGTTGAATGTCTTAGTATGGTTTTAAAACTTAAAATTGATCCACAACAATATTAACAACACCTCTGGATTTTGTTATCCAAAAGGAAAAACAACCCGTTTCAAGATATGTACAGAATTTGAGTAGTTTAATACCTTGGGTTTCTTTCTACGTTTTGGAGTTGGTTCCTCCTGGTAATCACTTGGCACAATGCAAGCTCTCAGGCCTCTTGATCTCTCAACTCCAACTGGGATAGTTTCTCGGTGTTATTCTTGGCACAACTAGAGTAAAACAGATATGTGGCTAGAGCAGAACTGAGATCTTTTGCAAGTTTTACCTTCTGGTTAAGCTTCAGGTGGGGAGTTGCTACTACAATCCAGTATAAGGTTGATAAAGCCTAGGACACTGCATGCATGGTTGATGCATGACAGGAACAGGAAAGGAATGAGTTGAGAATTCTTCAACTGTCTCAGTCGACAGAAGAGAGGAAAGACAGTACAGAGATGTGGTTACCATTTACCTGAAGCTGATGCTAATCAGTTTCCTTTTTGAATGCAAACGCAGCAACCTGCCAAGAGCTTGGCTATACTGCATGAGTAACGCTTTGGATCAGGAAGGAAAGAGATCGGAAAGAAAATAGAAGGCAGTCTTGACCTCTGGGGCTTACCTTTACGCATGAGCAAAATACAGAGGGGAGGAGAAAGTCTCTGAGCGAGGGATAACCGTGGTATGTGAAGGTGAGTAAGGAAGACAAGAGCATGGATTTTATTCAACGTCAGGGGCAAGGGGTGGTTGATAGTGGGATGAAGTTCCAATGCAACACTTGGTGGGAGTTTGAAAAAAAAAACATTCCCTCTGGTGCGTGAGAGTTTGCAGCATAAACAGGCTTTAATGTGCATGTCATGTCCCTGGTCGTTTTCTTTGAAATCGAGACTGGTGTTGTTGGAATGTTGGGGCGTGCACTGATCAGAACAAGGAATTGATTTGCCAGATAGGGGAAAAAGAATTCGGGAGTACAGAGGCGTGTGTGATTCTTTTTTTTTATTTAGCTAGCTTAGTTGACGAGTTACTAGTTCCCATTCGGTGGCATAAGTTGCTGAATTTGAGCACAGCTCACCCGGTTAAGCACTCGGGGGAAGTACGGGAGGTCTCGGGTTTGAAACTCAGCGGGAGCGTCTTTGCTCCCCCCCTTTTTTCTTAAAATCAATACACAAGTTTATTTTTATATTTATGTGACTATACATTATATCATGTTATTATTATTATTATTATTATTTCCTTTTGTTACGAAGTTATGTGACGACATTGTCACTTATTTACAACGTCACGATATAGGTACGACTTTATATTATATCGTGTTATTATATATTTCCTGTAATGAAGTTATGTGACGTTATTGTCACTTATTTACAACGTTACAATATCGTAACGCTACGTGCGTGTGTTTTCGTATTCGTACACATATATATATATATATCTACTAGATTTAATTTTCGTACGTTATTTTATGTCCGTATTATGAAACGCGTTATGATTTTATGCGTTCCATATTCAGGGGTATTTCAGCTTACCCCCCTTAAAAGAGACTTCGTCCCGAAGTCTTACTTCCTTAACTCATATTTTTCCACTCCTGGTAATCTTAGGGATCCAGTCCCGCATTCATTCACGATACCCAAAGGATTAAGTTCATAATTAAAATTCTCAGTGCTTCTAGGCACCATGCCACCTCAGTGGCTTCACACAAGTTCTCGTAGTACACCAAGGAGCTAGTAATGTGTATATCATGTTAAAGTGCAAGTCAAGGCACACAACATTCATTCATACATAGCGTATAATACGCTAAAGTGCAAACCATGACACACAACATTCATTCATACATAGCGTACATAACATTTTCACACACAATCCAAACACACAAACCTACCAACCAACCACGAGTGGTTCTAGGAATACATCATACTAAATCAACACACATCCAAAACAAAACGCGCTTACCCCCCTTAAAAGAGGGG
The DNA here is from genome assembly GCA_023374045.1 of Limonium bicolor. Lineage (NCBI taxonomy): Eukaryota > Viridiplantae > Streptophyta > Magnoliopsida > Caryophyllales > Plumbaginaceae > Limonium > Limonium bicolor. The sequence continues at coordinate 122,294,755 of CM041780.1, forward strand.
TACGCCCCCGTACCCTACACTAGGCCGAAACATCTATGAAAAGATAGGGGTACATAGTTTTCCTTTTATCCTCTAATTCTCATGTGGCTTCTAGGACTAGCCTCCCGCACTATAGCCGGGTCTGTAACTCTTGCTCTCGCGGTTCGCGAAGCACTCAAAGGCCCTATGCCCGGTCTTCTTGCAGTAAAAGCACTCTACCGGTTCGCCCTGGCAATCAACTCCGGGGTGGTTCTTCGAGCATCGTCTACATTTAAATCGGCGCCCGGACCTTTCGCTCGGGCCGGCTTCAGACCCTGAATAGGTGATTTGGTTAGTCAATAATTGGTCATGACAACTGTAACGGTACTTAAGCATTAGAGTTGGGTTCAGTTTACCCTTAGATGGGTAGGAGCGTAGCGGCTTAGCCGAATTCGCCGGGTGGCTCAGCTGAAGTGCCTCTGTAGGCTTGTTCCCATGGTATCTCCCCCGTTTCCTGTTCGGGTAGCGCTTATTCTTGTCCGCACTCTTCTGTTTACGGTCCTCCGAGTCATCGTCTTTTGCCTTCCTTTTCTTAGCGAATTCCTCATCCCGCATTTGAACGGTGATCTCGACCTGGGATGCTGCATGATAGCAGTCCTGTGCATACTAAGGTTTAGTGAAACTCTTCACAATATAGTAGTTAATTCAAATTCATAGTTCAAGTTCAACCTGGATCATGGCGTAACGACTGGGCCCCATGCCATATCTGATGCGGTGATTCAGGACACCATAGAAACGCTCCACTAAGATCTCATCTGAATATCCCAAGCCTGGAAGTACACGAAGTAGAGCAGTGAACGTCGAGTAGTATTTGTCTACGGTCATCCCCTCGGTCTGCCTCAGGGTGTCTAGCTCAACTCGCTTCTTGGTCCGGAGGTGGGCGGGGTAGTACTTAGCCCTCAGCAACGCAGTGTAAGCATCCCATCCAAACGTGGGGTCGGCTAGGTAAGCATCCTTCACAAGCTTCCACCAATCGCTCGCTGACTCTCGTAGGTAATAGGCTGCGAGTCTGACCTTAGCCTCTGCTGGAACATTCAAAGTCTCGAAGGCGGTCTCTAGGAGGCTGATGTAGCTCTCTAGGTAGGCGGGGTCCATCTCTCCTCGGAACTCAGCTGGTCGAAGGTCTGCTAAGCTCTTCACCCAGTTTGTCTCCCTGGGTGGGTGGGGCTGTGGTGGCGGTGGTGCCTGCTGGGCTCCTGGCTGGAAACCTATGTGACCTAGGGCTGCTGCTACTATCTCGGCTATGGTCTGCCCTACAGCTACGCTATCTGGCTCCATTTGGCCTCGTCCTCGACCTCGTCACCCGGACCACACATGTCCATACCTTATTCAGAGGCAAATGTCGTCTCACACACGGGTTCCTGGTCGGCGTTCGTTACGACCCTAACGCTGATTAAAAACAATGTGTCAGTCCATGATCTCATGTGACGACATTTTATTCTAGTTTATCTTATTTATACCGGGGGTTATTCCCTACGTGAGTCGTTGAATGTACAGTTTATTTTAAACCTTAGGACTTCCCAAGTATTAACCCTAGGCTTATCTTGCTCCTAGGACATTCACAACGTTAACTAAGTCATTTCCTCTAGCTAGTGCTTTAGAGTATTATAAGCACTAACATGTAACATGTTTATTTAAGATGGACTTTTATTTGCCTAAGTGGTATTCTCTCCTTAGCTAAATAGTTATGTTTTAAGCTCCTTATTTACACAATAGCACTCTTCAAACACTTCTAGAACTCCATTATACTGAAGCTTAGATATTTCAAAAGGACTGAAATAAAGTTCTTATATATAACCTTATATTATCACATTTTTTTAACGTATCCAAGGGTGTCTAACTTCCCAAGATGTCTAACCAACTAGGTATAGGTGTTTATAATGTTTTTAACTCAAAACCACTCCACTAATACTCACGTACTTATCTGTACAGAACTGAAACAAATCTGTAACAGGAATTGAAATGTCAAAACCTGTTAACCTCTCTTTCTTTCCTTTCTGTTTGTTGTTAATCCGTCTGTTGATTCATCTCAGAGCACTCACCTACTAAATCAAGTGTTATTGCTATGTCTTAACCCAAAACTACCTAGACAGTCCTATTAAACCCACTAGTGCAGTCCTTATACTGAAACATTAATTTCAGAAAACTGAAACAGACGATCTAGTGTTCTCTCTTCTGTTGCCTTTATTTATTCACGCATATGATGTACAATCCCTCCCAAGCGGTTTATAGATTTCCTTAAGTGTCTTAGAAGTGTGTTAGGCTCATTAACACTTCAATGCACCCCCTTATAACCTTCTGTAGTATAGTCATACAGAAACTTAAGTTTTTGTTCAAAAACTGAAACCGTAAAGCTGCTATATTCTCTTCTGTTTCTTTTCTCATTCTTTCATCTAACTTCTAACTCTTTTCCCGAATTTCTCATCCCATAGTTAAGTGTTTACTCAGGGTTCAATCTTCAATACAAACCCAAACCATTTTGTTAGAGTTCCAGAAATCCAAATGTTGAGCTGGAAAGAAACTGAAAATTGAAACACTACAATCTGTCACCTTCTCTTCTACCTCTTTTCTGTTCGGTTCACGAACTAATTCCCAATTTTTCCTAACTGCTGACTTAGTGATTTAAGTGCTTTACCAAGATTTTAACTCCCAAACAACTTCATTAGTGTTACTGAATCTTCCTCATACTGGAACAACCATTTCAGGTGCTGGAAACTGAAACAGATTCATGATACTGCTATCTTTTTTTTCTTTGTTCACTCGAAACCAGATTTCTAGTTTCCCCTGGGTTACCTAGTCACTCAGGTATGTGTTAAGTATAGTCCCCTCTTAAGAACAACCCATATGACTCAATGAAACTCCTACAACCTTTCTGTACAGAGTTGTACAGAACTGAACACAACTGAGAGAAACTGAGACATAACTGATTTGATCTCTTATTTCCTTTCCTTGTTGTTTGCTTATCTGATTTTCAATCTCCCTCCAACATGCTCACTCACCTAGTTAAGCGATATAGCTATCTTTTAAATTCAAAGACAACCCCTAATAACCCCATGAAACTCACAGATACACTTTATACAGAGGCAAAAACACTTCCAGAATCTGAAACGGAATTGGTATACCCTCTTCTTATTGTTTTCTGTTCACTGATATGATTTTCTATTTTTTTTTCTTCCCAATCGTTTAGCTCCTTGTTAGGTGTATTAATACAGTTTTATCATCGAAACATACCCACAACAACCTAGTTATAGTTGTGGAAATTACCTATACTGAAACATCTAACCGCAGAACTGGATTTAAAACCTGATTTACTCCCCTTTTTTTTCTATTTCGTTTCTGTTTGTTAATAGTCTGCCTTTTTATCTGTCCCAAGTACACATCTATGTATCTAAGTGTTCTACCCACAAGTTCAAACTCAAAACAACCCATAGCAACATGGTTATTGCCACTACAATTTATTATACAAAAACTGCAATGCTACAGAAAAAACCGAAAACCTGAAACTGGTTTAACCTTCCTACCTCTTTTCTTCTGATTGTTCAGAGATTGATCTCTAGTTTGCCCCAGATTATACACACGTAGGTTTTGGTGTTAACAAGGTTTTAGATTTATTATTACACTCATTAAGCCGTCATAGCCCTTCTAGAATCTAGTTACACAGGGAAGCAAGAATTATGAAACCTGTGTTTCAGTTCCTGTGTACATCTTCTCCTAGTGCTTAACCAGTTTTTTTGTTTCTGCCTAGGTGTTTAACTCGCCTACCTAAATGCATTAGCTGTATGCTAAGTGCATTAAAAATAATCAACACCCACTCTCTATACCTCCTGGTCAGTTAGTATTCTGAAACAAGGTTACAGTTTTCGAATGGTCATCAGGTTTGCCAGTGAGTTTCCAAACATCAGTTTGTACCCGTGTCTGTATAGTTTTAAATGCAAGGACTGACCATGAGTTGAGGGTTATCACCTTGAGTGCTTTAATACGGTTAACTCTAACCCAATACAAAGAAACAATGAACAATGTCTCTCAAGCTCTTTATATAGGAACTGTATCATGGAAAACGAAACAGAAAACGATTTTCAAAAAAACAGAACACCAACCTGCAGTGTTGATTCCTGTTACCACTTCTTTAATTACCTCCTGTTACAGATTAGAGTTTTCTTTCTCTTTGTTTTCTCTCTCACTCGATAATCTAGCCACTCAGTTGAATGTCTTAGTATGGTTTTAAAACTTAAAATTGATCCACAACAATATTAACAACACCTCTGGATTTTGTTATCCAGAAGGAAAAACAACCCGTTTCAAGATATGTACAGAATTTGAGTAGTTTAATACCTTGGGTTTCTTTCTACGTTTTGGAGTTGGTTCCTCCTGGTAATCACTTGGCACAATGCAAGCTCTCAGGCCTCTTGATCTCTCAACTCCAACTGGGATAGTTTCCCGGTGTTATTCTTGGCACAACTAGAGTAAAACAGATATGTGGCTGGAGCAGAACTGAGATCTTTTGCAAGTTTTACCTTCTGGTTAAGCTTTAGGTGGGGAGTTGCTACTACAATCCAGTATAAGGTGATAAAGCCTAGGACACTGCATGCATGGTTGATGCATGACAGGAACAGGAAGGGAATAAGTTGAGAATTCTTCAACTGTCTCAGTCGACAGAAGAGAGGAAAGACAGTACAGAGATGTGGTTACCATTTACCTGAAGCTGATGCTAATCAGTTTCCTTTTTGAATGCAAATGCAGCAACCTGCCAAGAGCTTGGCTATACTGCATGAGTAACGCTTTGGATCAGGAAGGAAAGAGATCGGAAAGAAAACAGAAGGCAGTCTTGACCTCTAGGGCTTACCTTCACGCATGAGCAAAATATAGAGGGGAGGAGAAAGTCTTTGAGCGAGGGATAACCGTGGTATGTGAAGGTGAGTAAGGAAGACAGGAGCATGGATTTTATTCAACGTCAGGGGCAAGGGGTGGTTGATAGTGGGATGAAGTTCCAATGCAACACTTGGTGGGAGTTTGAAAAAAAAAACATTCCCTCTGGTGAGTGGGAGTTTGCAACATAAACAGGCTTTAATGTGCATGTCATGTCCCTGGTCGTTTTCTTTGAAATCGAGACTGGTGTTGTTGGAATGTTGGGGCGTGCACTGATTAGAACAAGGAATTGATTTGCCAGATAGGGGAAAAAGAATTCGGGAGTACAGAGGCGTGTGTGATTCTTTTTTTTTTATTTAGCTAGCTTAGTTGACGAGTTACTAGTTCCCATTCGGTGGCATAAGTTGCTGAATTTGAGCACAGCTCACCCGGTTAAGTACTCGGGGGAAGTACGGGTGGTCTCGGGTTTGAAACTCAGCGGGAGCGTCTTTGCTCCCCCCTTTTTTCTTAAAATCAATACACAAGTTTATTTTTATAACTAGATTTAATTTTCGTACGTTATTTTATGTCCGTATTTTAAACGCGTTATGATTTTATGCGTTCAATATTCAGAGGTATTTCAATTCCAGATCGGCATCTTGCCTGACCACAACCGTGATTAAGGTGAATGGTTCGTCAAAGTTAACTGCAGCGATGGTTGATTTCATTGTTCCAATGCTCGTTGTTGGGTTGTAATTTTGGTATAGCTTCATCACATTGTATTTGACGGCTCGATTTTGATGTCCTTGATTAAGAAAATTTGTAATACTACTGATAATAGTCACAACGACGCCGGAAAAGTGAAAGATTGTGGTGATGAAAAACTGATAAGAAAGATGGATGGTGGTTGCGGCGGTGGTCATGAGGGTAAACCTAGTACTATTATGATGGGATATTTATCTATTTTCACTTTTATTTATTTATTGCATATAACGTGAGGCATTGTGCCAGATATAAATATCACGTGAGGCATTGTGCCAGATATAAATATCATGTGAGACATCGTGCCAGATATAAATATCACGTGAGGCATCGTGCCAGATATAAATATCACGTGAGGCATCGGGCCAGCTCTTGTTTACTATTAATTTTTATTATGTGTTATTTAATTTATCCAGTTTCATTTTATTTATTTATTAAGTATTATGTGAGGCATCGTGCCAGAATTCAATATCATAGAATTCAATATCACCTGAGGCATTGTGCCAGAATTCAATATCACGTAAGGCATCGTGCCAGATTTTGTTTACTGTTGATTTTTATTTTGCGTTGTTTAATTTATTCAGTCTTGTAGAAAAAAATAATCATGTTCGGCATCATGCCAGAAAAATAATCACGTGAGGCATCGTGCCAGAAAAATAATCACGTGAGACATCGTGCCAGAAAAATAATCACGTGAGGCATCGTGCTAGAATTCAATACTGTTAATTTTTATTCTGCGTTGTTTAATTCATCCAGTTTTCGTTTTTATTTATTTGTAGTATAATGTGAGGCATCGTGCCAGGTATAATAATCACGTGAGACATCGTGCCAGATATAAATTTTCATTTAAGGCATTATGCCAGATATAGATATGACGCGAGGCATTGTGCCAGATTTTATTTATTGCACTACTTTTATTATGTGTTATATGATTTATTTTGTTGCGATATATAATATATTTCATTATTTTATGATTGCTATTTATAATGTTTATGCCAATATATAAGGCACTGTGCTGGTTAAAATTAATTTTAATATTTTTCGAAGAAATAATGGCATTGGGCTTGAAAGTCTTTGATTCTGATATATCATAAACAATGTCCAATATTGCCGAACTTGAGCTCACGACCTTCGACATCACTAAGAAGGGCATCGCGCCTGATACTTTGACATCAATATGCTAAAAAGGGCATTGTGCCTGAAAGTTTTATTTGCATATGTTATAAAAAGGCATTACACTTGAAAGTGTTAATATGATCCACATAAAAGGCAATGCCATATTTTTTAATGCTTTTATACAATATGAGCAAAGAAATTGGCATTGTGCCAGAAACTTTTGAACTTAAAATGATATGGTATTAGCATTGAGCTAGAAAATTGACAAAATTTTGAAAGAATAAATGTATTGATCATATCATTGATCTAAAAGATCATATAACACCTAGCGAATTCATCTGAAGTATCTATTCTTATGTATAAGATGAACGTTAATTGACGATTCGTGAAAAATCAATGATGGTATTGCACCAGGAGGATTTTGTGAAAGTCGTTTTAAGTAGTTCTTGTAAAACTACGTAAGTGATATACCATGATGATGAATATTCATATGTCAAGTTTGACCTCTATGATGATATATATATGATGTCGTATAAATAATTCGATTTGAATGTGATTTTACAAATGATTCTCAATGAATCATAAGTTCATCTCCTTTGAGATAGTGCTAAATCACAAAATGAGTGACTCTGGCGAATCACCCAAATATTGTTCATCTATTAAAGAAAACAAATTGGCATGACAAATATAGAATGGTTGTTGTCGGATCATTTTTATTTCACGTTTTCATGAACAAAAGTCATGACTAGATTGTGAGAGATGATGAACAGTTATTGACATCACGGAAAACATAATAATTATCATGGTTGGATGTTATTATGATTGCAAGACTTTCAAGGTCTTTATAGACATAACTCGACTTATTTCAAAGCTAGCTCAAAATTGAAGCTATGCAGTTTTTTTTTGTAATGAGAAGTTATGTTGAGGATGACAAATTTTAATTTCTAAATATTATTCTATGTTTTTTTATATTCTAAATTATTATTGTTCTTTGTGTTATAATATATATGTATATTCGTTTATATTTATGAGATTTATCCATTTAGAAAGAATTTGTATACCCTAAAAGGGGTCATGAAAGACATATGTCCGGGAAGGCGTATGTTCTGAATGAGATAAGAATTGTACACCCTAAAGGGGGTCATGAAAGACATATGTCCGGGAAGACATATGTTTAGAGAAACATGTTTAAAAACAATACAACTATAAATAATATTTCTTGATGGAGTCAAGAATTAAACTTGTTTGGAATGTAGTACAGTTGTAGCTCGCTACCCTTTCCAAAGGATTATAATTGACCCATAAGCATGTGTCTTGATGACAAGGCATTACTCTCATGTGTGAGAATGATTTTCCATGATTGAAAAATCATAAGATAAGGGTCAATAAGCTCTAGAAGAGCAGCTGCAATACCACATATAGAGTGAAATTTTTGTACTGAGAAAACTTTGTAAGTAACAAGTTTTCTCAAAAAGTGGTCCTGATATACCTGGTGCGGATATCACGTTAAGACTACAAATAAGAGAATATCAATGTATATTCTGAAAAAAAAGTCATGATTGTAGCTGCTTGTTTTCTCCTTTGTTTTGTATCACATATGTGTTGGTACAATGGAGAATTTGAGATAAGATAAAGAAAACAATAAGATTTCCAATGTTTTTTTTGGCATGACTGGTTAGACCATCCCAGTTCAATAATGATGCAAATTGATATCCACTATACGTGTGGACACTTGTTGAGGATTATATTCTTTTATCAAATGATTTGTTGCTTACTTTGAAAAACCTTTTTTTGAGGCTATCACCAATTGATATTATGTGTAAACCTGGATTTTTATATGCGTGAATTCAGGTAAGATATGGGGACCATTTTGGGGATCATATCCTGACCATTTTTGGACTATTAATATTTGGTTTAAATTGATGCATCAACCAAATGGTCATTACAGCTAAAGGTTGTAAGATTGAATAATGAAGTCCATAAGATTGGACAATGCTGGTGAAATGTTAACGCCTTAATATGAACTTTGACATGTTCATTGGGATAAATTGATGGTTAAGAAGAACCATCGATCAAGGATCTATAATAAATTGTAAGATCATTTGGTTTAAGAATCCCAATATGCATTTGGAGACATGTAATTTACATGAAGCAACATTGATTTGCATCAAGCCAAATGGTGTTGATGAACTCTCACTCTTATAAATGACTTTGAGTAAAAAGCTAAATATTCTCCCATACAAGGTTTTGTTTGAAAGATTTATATATTATGCTTCAGTGGATCAATCAATTCCTTAAAGATGTTGGATTGTATGTTGAGTTCAAATTTTAATACCTTGAACTAACAGCTGGGGATACCTTTATGACTCGATTGTCATTTAGGCGGGTAATTTTTCCCAACATCAGGGGGAGAAAAGAAGCAATTGGAAGGTGAGATGATATGATATGAAATATATAATTGCGTCATCCTCGTCATTAAGAACTTTTAAGTTCAAAGTACTATTCATCTCCAAAAAGTTGGCAACCCAATTGCTTGATGTTGAGTGAAAAATATGCGCCAACGTCTAATGCTCCTGTATTATAATGTCCCGTAAGGATAAGTACAAATAAGTCTAACCTGAAGCATGGTAGACTATGTGGTTCCAATGACAAAGCCCTTAAAAGGAGCATAGAATTAAAATGGTCATACTACAAAGGGTATAGCTCTAGATGAGCCGTCAGACATGACAAATTACCGGTATATAAGGTAATCAGGTACCTGATGATAATAAAGATCTCGAGATATTATGTCATGTCAATAATATAATGGAACCGATATGAAATCAATGTTGAATATATTTATGTATATGCATGCAAATGTATGTAGCGCTACATGTCACAATGATGACGAGGACATTGAATTGATTTGTCAAAAGTACTTGAAAGACGCAAATGAGAAGCAGAATCTCAACACATTCAAGTTGTGAATGTTGCAAACTTGATGTCCACATAATGATGTGTATCCAGCTGGATACAAACAAGTGTTTGTACGAAAATGAAAATGTGTGGTTTAAATTTCCTTTAATATACAACCTGTATTGGTGTATACAGATTTTTCAAAAGCCCTGCTATTGATTATAAAAGGCTTTATCCCCAGCAGTTGATTATTTTGAAGATATATGTATAGTTGAAATTATGATTAATTTGTATGGTTATACCTTATACAGGTAGATCACTTTGATAGTGCATTTATATAAGATTCGAAAGAGATTAACTCCTGGAGGAGTTTGGTGAATTCTGAAAGGGAATACCCCTGTGACCATGTTAATAAATCTTATCATAAAGGTGATTGTGGAACTACTACCTTAGAGAAAACTATTTAAAAGGTATCTCTAAGACGAGTCCAATTTTATTGGATAATTCGTGTTGCTATAGTAGTAGTGTAAGAGTATAATTGGAACTCCTTACGAGTCTCCTGATGGTTGTTGAATCAATGATCATGAAGTTCCAATCTTAATGCTATTGCAGCAGAATGATTAATGGGTTATGGTATCTATAGATAAACACATATGAATAACCTCCACCATCCAAGAGATTAATTGAGGGTGTGTTTAATTGAATTTGTGGCTTAATACCCAGATGATATAGGTGATTACATCTATACTGATTAGAAAATGCATACCATCAAAAGTTCTACTTATAAAAGAGTTGTCGATATTAATATAGAGCAAATATGCTAAAGTGTAAAAGTGATGGATGCATGTATTCAACCAAGTGCTTCCCAAGTAACTGGGTGCAGGACCAATTAAAGATTGGGGATGCATACAATCAAAGTAATAAAGTGATGTTTTCATCAGAGGGAGCAATAATGATTGTACTCTTTTTCCTTCACCATGGTGTTTTTCCAGGTAACGTTTTAACGAGGCAATCGATGAAAATCATCTAATGGATTCATTATATGTGAATGCCAAGTGAAAATACCTATGATTGATTATTATAGCTTTGTAAAGTTATTATAAGACTGTACTCTTTTCCTTTGCCCGAGGTTTTTATCCCACAAGGTTTTTCCAGGCGAGGTTTTTAACGAGACAACATATAACAAGATGTTTCGTCCAAGGGGGAGTGTTATAAATAGATATATTTTATAGTGGACTCCACATCTGTAATTAGGGTTTCCCCATGTACTCTCTATAAATAGAGGTCTTGTATACTCATATCATAATAAGAACAGTTGTCTCACTATCTCGTGTCTCTCTGCAATCTCTCTTCCTTTCATTTACAACACTAAGAAAATGAAATAATTCTTCCTTATTATCCCCACACAAACCCCTTAATCTACCTCTAATTTCCTCAATTTTGTTAGGATAAGATGGACGTAGGCCACCGAATAGGGCCTTTATGATGAATGGAAAGTTCGGGAAAGGCCCAGGGAACTGTCTTTATACTGGCCTAAATTATTAGGACGTTCGAATGAGCCCTGCTACTGCCATTTTTTTTTTTTAAAAAAAAGCCCAATTCCGAGATCTAGGCATTAGTAGGACACGCTAGGGTTTTATCTCCATCTTCTCTCTTAAGTCGAATCCTTTTCCGCCATCTTTTCCCTGAAGAGGAGCGCGAACAGAGAGACGCCGTCAGGGGAAGCTTCATTCGCCTAAAGATGGTGCAGCGTCTCACTTACCGTAGGCGTCATAGCTACGCAACAAAATCCAACCAACACAGGATCGTCAAGACCCCTGGTACAGTCTCCACTCTAGTTCTCCTGTCTGAACCTCTTTCTGTAGATAAATTTCCGTTCTTTCGTGCTTGCATTGCAACAAAGAGAATAGCAAGACATTGGTAGGCTTGATCTCGATATTTCTACCATTGATCTCCTCTTTTGAATGCAATAATGGCTTCGTCGTCTTGTATTTGTCTCTCTTAGCGATGTTTACATTCTATTGCTGGCCATCGTAACTAAATCTGCCCGGATACTTTTTAAGTGAAAAAAACTGGAAAAGTACCCATGACCATTTCTTTTCGTCAAAGAAAATTGTTTAAGATGCATTACGTTTTCTAGGAACTTGGGGTTTTTATTATTTAGTTTGCTGTGCATTTTGTTCTGTAGTGTCAGCTCTTGTAGTTCTAAGTAAAGCAACCGCTGCATTTTGCCGAGCTATTAATTTTCTGCTTGCTATTTGTTTGGGGATTTTGTAGGTGGAAAGCTTGTTTACCAGACCACTAAGAAGAGGGCTAGCGGACCCAAATGCCCAGTCACTGGGAAAAGAATTCAGGGGGTATGTTAGCAGCGATTCTTGTGATTGCTTCTTTTCATTATAATTTGAACTTTACTATAGCTAAGAATGCGTATCATGTGGTGATGTTTCTGTGTCGGTCAAATTGCTTAATGATGAAATTTGATATATTCTCTAATGTATTGCTGTGTTGAGAGGAGATAACTTCATACCCGCCTTGATAACTGATCTAATTTTACTGCACAAGTTATTTGGAAATTCTTTTCAAGATTACTGATATGTAGCTGAGAATGTTGTTTCTCTTTAATGGCTATTGAGGGGCAATGCACTCTTGCTCTGTTGGAAGCGATTGATTGAATGTGCATTGTGACATAAGATCTGTTCCTGATAACCCCACACATTATCTATTTGCTGTGAGCATCTTTTGAAAGTCCTACATCTAGTATGCCTGGTTTACTCAGCTGTGTGCCATCGGTGCTTAATGCATACATGTTTAACATTTTCGCTATACACAGATTCCTCACTTGAGACCTACTGAATACAAGAGAAGTAGACTACCTCGCAACAGGCGTACAGTGAACCGTGCCTATGGTGGTGTTCTCTCTGGTGGTGCTGTCCGTGAAAGGTGTGACGAAAGTTTTTGTTAAGTAAAATATCTTACATAAGATGCAGCATTTGCATGAAACCAGTTTTTTCCTTGTAGGATCATCCGCGCTTTCTTGGTGGAGGAGCAGAAAATTGTTAAGAAGGTTCTGAAGATTCAGAAACAAAAGGAAAAGCAGGCTGCACGGACCTAGAAAATTTAGAATGGCACGTCTTTTTGTCTACCTCTTGTTGTTTTCTACTTTCAGATATCAAATTTTGTTTGCTGAAAAAGGATGTTGACCTTAGGAATTTAAACTATTATGATTGTTCTTTTACTGTGCACATTTGATATTCGTGAGCTTTTTGTTCAACTTCAAGCAGTTTTGTATTACATGTCGACCACGCTTTTCTTGGATTTGGGATATGCGGTTAGACTATTCTGGAAGTGCTTGATGTTTGTAGTAACGGGCATAGCCAGTTATTTGTACACATCGCTTTACGTATGTCTCTGATTCTGCAAACTGGTGTGGCGTGCAATCAAATGACATGTGTTAGAATTAGAAGCTCGTAGTTGATTGCCTTGGTGATACATTTGTGGATCCAGAATCCTGGGGTATCCTTTGTAGTTCTAGAATCTTTTTATTGGTGGGTTGGGTAGCGGACTAGCAGTGCATAATGAAAATAGCATCTTTTGACTGAACTACTAACAAAAAGATAAGCCCCAATACTTGCTGAGCCCTTGCTCGAGTCCTTGCTTACGTACAAGGTTACTTATGTGGCAATTTTTTTGTCCTATGAGTCAAACTGATTACATATCATTACAAAACCGATTATGCAATCTTATGATGCCACTAATAAAAGCTTGCCCCATAATGATCCTGTTGATGAAAATTCTGAAACTTCTGATATAACACCGTGGGATTTTACTGACGGTCTAACTTAATAATTAGCATAATAAATTATAATTTGTAGCGGAATATAATTCCCACACTAGGGTGTTATCGCCACGCTTAATTTATGTCGATATCCATACGGTTTCAAAAAAAAAAAAATTTATGTCGATATCCATACTTGTAATATAAACAAACAGCAAATTAGATTGTGCGGGGGTCGCGTATAACATTGTATGAATTGTGTCATGTGGTATTGATGTGTCATGCATCATGCTGACTGTATAATAAATTTTAAATGGTTGTAACTTTTAAAATATAGGTCCAAAATGAAAAAAATTTATATCACCGTTTTACTAAATTCAAGCTCTTCAAAATGAGATCAAACATGAATATGTTTTGACAAATTTGAAAAAAATTATTTTCATATATTTATGATGATACACTAAAATGTTTACATGATTCATTAATTTTGATATTATGATTCATTAGAATTGATATTATTATTTATTAAGTAATAAGTGGTGAATTAGATTATAAACTTCGGAACCAATAAAAAATCATTATTATTTTGTAGTGTATTATTATTGTTGAATGGTGTATTTAAACCTTATATGATGAATCATGTATTTTTCACATATACTAAATATTGTTTTGTATTGTATTTTGTTTGAAATTTTTATTTTTATATGTTTACGATGATACACTAAAATGAAGATATGATTCACTAATTTTAATATTATGACTCATTAAAATTGATATTATGATTCATTAACTAATATGTGGTGAATTAGATAATAAACTTCATAACCGATAAAAATCATTATTGTTTTGTAGTGTATTATTATTGTTGTATGTTGTATTTTAAACCTTATATGGTGAATCGTGTATTTTTCATACATACCAAATATTATTTTGTGTTGTATTATTGTGTAATTTTTTTTATTATTATATGTTTGTGACGATACACTAAAATAAAGATATGATTCATTAATTTTGATATTATGATTCATTAAAAGTGATATTGTGATACACTAAAATGATGTTATGAATCATAAGTCTCATTGATATATATATATATGATATACATGTAAATAATATAAAATTTAGAAGTTGTCAAAACATATTCATGTTTGGTCTTGTTTTGAAGAGTTTGAATTTGGATGAACAATGATATTTTTTTTTTCATTTTAAACTTATATTTTAAAAGTTACAACCAATTAAAGTTAATAGAGTAAAAAGGCAGTCCAGCCAGCAAAACAGTCCAGTCAACTGCTGACTGGACTGCCAAATAGATCAGACTGTACGCTGTTGGGTATGAGCGTCCCGCAGCGTCTACTTGATCATATCAATGTGTGAAAACGTAGTAAAATGATTACAAATGTAAGAGTTTCAATTGATCTTTCCTAACATAAACAACAGCCCGAATGTTGTAGTTGACGTAATCTGTCCACTATTACACAGCCGAACTTGACATGCCTAAAAGGAACAGTCGGTGGGATGAGCAAACGGTCAAAATAGATATCCGCTAACTAAAGTTTTTTAAAAAATAGGTGTTCGGTTATTCCAGTTGTAACCGAATCAACCGAATTTAATATTAATATCCGTTTTAGTCGATAACTGTTTTTACGTTACATTAATAATCGTTAACCATCCGATAACCGAAGTTCCTCAAATAACTGAAATAACCGAAGTTCCTAAAATAATTGAACTACCTAAAATAACCGGAAAAATCAAATTTTTTGAATTAACCGAAATAATAAAAACCTAAACCTAATTGAGTGAATAGTAAAATATTAAATAAAATTATTGGGTGTAGAAAAAAAATTATAAAAATATTTTTATATAAGTTTGGTTATCACGGATAACCGAAGTTCGGATTTCAATATCCGTTAGACAAATCGTAATTTATTATAGATTAACCGTTTTAACCGAAATAACCGAACTTTTGTAAAACAATTAAAAAATACGGTGATCGAATCCGAAAAAAAAAGAACGGTTACCCTCACACCCCTCGCACTTACTAAAAAATGCTTCCTCCTCTCTTTTTCTTTATGTCCTATTTTTGTTTGCTTGACTACTGTAGTATGCAAAGACTTCACTCATCTTCTTCCTCACTTTCCTCACTGATTACTCTTTTTCATGGCATTGTCCTTCTCCGGAGAGGATTTGGTTTGCACTCTTTTCATTTTCAGATAAGGTTGCTTTGTTTTCTCCTCCGTTTCTATGTGGGTGTTATGCAAAATAGTGATTAAACTATCTTGCAAACTAATGGGCTGTGAACCCAGTCGTTGTAGCTCAACAAGGCCGTATCCACAGGGACTTCGTAACTATCTAATCAATTATAAGCTTAGTAAATCTGCAAGAAGATAAATAAATGTGCATAAACTTAAATTGGGGGGTTTTGAGCTTTTGATTGTAATTACTGAAATAAAGAAAAACAATAAACACTAAACTAACTATCTCGGATAGATGTAGCTCGGGATGGATCTTTGCACCCATCCTCCATTTACCACCAATTGTCAACTCTTGAGCTCATAGCTAAACAACATGAATATTTAATTTATTAGCAACCTAGGGTCAATCGATAGCACTAAGCTCAAGTTCCCCTAAGGTTGCAATGTAGTATAAGATCAAAATCATCAAATTAGAGTACACTTGTCTAGTCTCCAACGGTTTAGGTTTCTATCTCAGAATATCGTTTTGATAGAATCCCACAATAATGCTAAACTAATCGGTAGGCCAAACCAATCAATTTAACACATAATTAATAATTTGGGCAAAACCCCAAACTAATCCTCAAATCATGAGCAACAAGTTTAAGAATCATAAATACCCAATAATCATCTTCATTAAGCTCTAAGACTAAAATAAAGCACAAACACAAGTTCAAGGTTCAACAATGGAGGTTTTAGGGATTTTGGGGCAAAATCTTCATCCTAAGCTACCTGGATACTACACAACCATTAAAGCACAAAAATGAGAGAAGAGAGAAGAATTAGCCATGAGAGGTTGAAGCTTCCAGTGACAACCGTATCTTAGATCTAGCTTCCTCTATATATACAATCATTCTCTTGGATAGAGATGACCTCAGTTGTTCGCTCCCTTCGGGATAGCTTTTGTGGTTCTTGCTTCAGCTATGGGTTAGGAGATCTCCTACTGATTATTCATACATCGATGTATTTCTGGTTGGGTGCTTTTGGTTGCTACAAAGGTGGTCCGATCCCTCAAGTAATCTTTTCTCTCTTGTTTGTTTTTATCTTGAGGGTTTAGCAATAACTGTACCTATACTTTTGAATTATTTAAACAAAATTATGATTCAGTATGAACATTAAATGACTTAAGCCTGTGCCACTCAGCTAGAAATGTATCCCAACAAAATCCGAACCAAAATTGACCCTCCAAAACTTAACTCTGCCCCATTGTTATGGATGACATGGCATAACCGAGTCACTATAACCTAGCCAAACTTACCTCGCCCAAATAGATTGAGTCATAATCCATACCCACTCGAAGTTGGTCAACTTCATACTAATGAACACACATGAATATAAGCTCTAAGTACTATTGAAAATATAGAAAACATTTACATTTAATTGATCGACCGTTTTGTCAAAAACTTGAACCAAATATAATGCATATATAAGACCAGGATAATGACCAATACTAGTCACTAGTTAGTCATTGGATTAAGGATTAGGCTAGCATCTTATAAAGATTGTAGATCAAAGAAATTCCTAAAAGCTCATAAGACATCATCTTTGCAATCACTTTAGAATCACCACCTTCAACAGAGTTTAGCCATAATAGTAGAGTAATCATGGTCATAAAAAAATGAAATGTTCCTTGCCTTATGATCTTCCTTTGATGTTTCTTGATGGTTCTATCATCACGAATGTGTCATAGCCACTAAATCTACATTAAACCACAAGGAAGTGATGATGGACAAAGAAAAATGGAGCGACAGAGGAAAAAAGCTAATGAGATGATTTGAAAGTTTTCTCAAGTGGACAAAGAGATAACAATAGCAAGAGACAAAGAGTGCATTTTGAATGAAGGAGATTCAAGTGGAGAAAAAGGCAGCTGAAATACCCGTAAAAATATAAGATATATATAATATATATATATACTATTTGTATACGTTGTAATTCATTAAGTATTTTTTTCTTTAGTTGTTAACTCAGTATTTATAGTAACGTCTTGCCGTGTTGTTGATTATAATTATTGTTTTATTTGTTGTGGTTTGACCATTTTAATATGGTTCTAATCAAACATATTTTGTTATAATAGTCATTTTATCACTATACAGACTTTTGAAAGATTTATATATATATGATAAAACAGGAATCTGTATATTTATGTTTTCAAAAAAATAAAATGTCTATTTAAAAATATTGATTCATGGTCCATTACCTTGTTTTAATACCGCGGATTTGGTTTTATTATTCCGCTGTAATCATATGATAAATTGGTTCAATTGATGGACATTTTCTATAAGACTTCCGTTCTTCTCTCCGTTTGCGGCATTATACTTTCCTAAACCTTTGTACTATATATATATTTTGGTATTCCTCTAAACCTTTTTATGTTATATTTTGGTAGAATCTTTGGTGTTACAAAATGAACACCCTTATAATTTAGTATACCATTATTTAGAAATATATGATTATATTATTACTACTTAAATTGGTATATATGAATTATTATAATGGATTTTTATTGTTAAATTAAATACGTTGTTGACACTATTTTAGTTTTATATTTTATTACAATGAGAATAGTAATATATATAGATTTTATTTTTTTTATTATGGGAGATATATTATTAATTAAAGGTTAGCATAATAATTATTTGGAGATGTGTGATAGATTGGGATTTAAGATGAGTTCTCATTGTTGGTTGTTAAATGGTTAAATGTGTCTTGTTTTGTAATAGTACCGATTATACTATTTATTTGAGCCATTGGTGGTCAATGAGTAATTGTAGTTTTGCTACTTTAACTTGAGAGGTAATCAACTGCAATTTTTTTTATTAAAATGATAATTTGCTAGAGAATTGTTATGGATCACATGGTTGGTGTTATGGTTGGTGTAATGTCTTTATGATTTTAAGGTTGGTTTGTGCTTCATTTAGGTTTCAGATTATAGTTGGGAGCTCATATACGGATCTTGGTCAGGTTAGTAAGCGGTAGTTTGTGTTTGAGCCTTTGGCTATTAACCTTTGTATTGGAAGGTAGGCTAACTGGTACATTGTAACCCCGGGTTGAATGTTTCTTATATGAATGTGATGTAAATATTGGAGGTAGAATATTAAACTTTTGAGAATAAGTTGAGAGGTATGGATTCGGATAATAACATATATATGACTTTGTCAATGAAGGTTGGGTAATAAAGGCATACTGATTTCATGGTTGTTATGAAGATTTTGGTGTTGATGAGATTGTCGAAGAATGTGGACTTAGTGAAATGATTAGGATGTATAGGAAATCCGATGGATTGATTATGAGTCTAGGGTATGTTTAGAAGTTCACATTTAAACTCTGGAAATAGATCTCTAGGAATTTAGAATATAGTTTTGGAGTATGATTTGAAATATTTAGGGAAATTGTGAGGCTATACATTGGTTATAGGAACTGGAACTAGGTATTAATGAACAGGTGGGGATAAAATTAAGTTACGAGGTCGTAACTTATTCTTTTAAGGGGAGCAGACTGAAACAACCTAAATTTTGGAAAATCAGCAAGTTAGTTTGGAGTTTAGGCTTGAAATTGATTATTTCATTTAGAGGAGGTTGATAGAAATGCTTGGAATGAGGTGGAACATTTGGTAAGTAGTTAAGAGATGAGTTAGAAATTGGTCTTAAAGAAATTCGTTTGAGCAAGGACTCACATTAGAGCTTTGAGTTAGATAGTTATCGTTACAGTTAGTGGAGTGTTCTTAAATTATATCTAGCTTCGGGGATGAAGCTTTCTTTTAAGGGGGTGATAATGAAATACCCATAAAAATATAAGATATATATATATATATATATATATACTATTTGTATACGTTGTAATTCATTAAGTATTTTTTTTCTTTAATTGTTAACTCAGTATTTATAGTAACGTCTTGTAGTGTTGTTGATTATAATTATTGTTTTATTTGTTATGGTTTGACCATTTTAATATGGTTCTAATCAAACATATTTTGTTATAATAGTCATTTTATCACTATACAGACTTTTGAAAGATTTATATATATATATATGATAAAATAGGAATCTGTATATTTATGTTTTCTAAAAAGTAAAATGTCTATTTAAAAATATTGATTCGTGGTCCATTACCTTATTTTAATACTGCGGATTTGGTTTTATTATTCCGCTGTAATTATATGATAAATTGGTTCAATTGCTGGACATTTTCTATAAGACTTCCGTTCTTCTTTCCGTTTGCGGTATTATACTTTCCTAAACCTTTGTACTATATATTTTGGTATTCCTCTAAACCTTTTTATGTTATATTTTGGTAGAATCTTTGGTGTTACAAAATGAACACCCTTATAATTTAGTATACCATTATTTAGGAATATATGATTATATTATTACTACTTAAATCGGTATATATGAATTATTATAATGGATTTTTATTGTTAAATTAAATACATTGTTGACACTATTTTAGTTTTATATTTTATTACTGGACATTGAGAATAGTAATATATATATATATATATTTTATTTTTTTATTATGGGAGGTATATTATTAATTAAAGGTTAGCATAATAATTAGAAACCAATAAAGATTGACATAATTTATTTCTTTCCCATCTTCTTTACCTTTCTATATATTCACGACCGTCTTCATTCTTTCCTGGTCTGCGCCTCTCTTCAAGTTTCTTCTACTATCCTTCTCTCACCAGTCACCACAAATACAAACAATTGCTACGATCTCCTTTCTCGTTCCAACGCTTTGAATTTGCTTTAAATCCTGTAGGTGTCCCGATTAATAACCAGGCAGCAGATCATTTTCTCACTTGTTGATAAGTGTGGCTGCTCTAAATTTCCTTTCTTTGTTCCAACCAACGAGCAACAATCCTGGGCCGTTGCGTTCGTCTCCATCCAAGGCAAAAGCACAACCTCCTTTTTCATGGGTAATCATGTGGTAATTATCACCAACTATTAAATGAATTAGTAGGTATGCATTTATGAGATAGTTATGAGTATTGTTATTATTTATAGTAGCAGTCATAATTAGTGTCCGTGTGTCCACTTTGACTTCTACCTAGTGTTAGCAGCAGTGAATATGAAAACGGTATTTAAGAGGTTTGATAGTGGATTGATTAATTAAGGTGTGTGCTACAATTTTGTACGTGAATTGGACCAACTTTGGGTGTGGGTATTTAAATACTAATAATGATTAATTTAATTTGTTGTTAACGGATTCCTAGTTGGGGGAAAAATGTGTGTTTTATAATTTTTAGAGGCTCGAAACTTATAATGGTAAGAGTGACCTAGTTGACTAGAGTCCTGTGTAATTTTATATAATGGCTATTTTTGGCTAGCGATATTAATGTTAATTTTGGAGGCAGTAATAGAATAATATTTATGGTGGTTCCAAGCTCTTGATAATTAAAACAAGTATAGAATAGACATATTTATTATTTTACTAGTAACACGATTAATTATAGTGGTCGGTGGTGATATGATTATTTGTATTTTAATCATAGGATGTTGAGATACCTTGTTGAATCACTGGGTGACTAGTTTGGAAGAATCTTGTCTACTGTCGTTCTAGCGATTGATTGCGGTGGATTATTGTGAATGTCTGCTTAAGCGTGAATTCCAGGTAAATCTTGTGTTCACCTATTTTTGCTTTGTGATTGTGTGTGGTATTTTGAAGTTGGTCATATTGGTTGAGATTATAAATACAATATTGATGGTATGGAATGTTTGGAATTGGTTTGAGAACCTTGATATTATATATATGACTATTTTATTCTAGAATTGATGGGAGATTGACTTTGGAATTGGAAAAGGCCTCTGACTAATTTATATATATCGACGCTGTTGAGTCTCAGACCGCAGCTAAGCTCTATGATCTACTCCATTAGTCAGAAAAACTTGGGGGGGGGTGTGCACACTTAAGGACTTAGAGTGAGGGTAAAATGGATCGGTCCCAACTCTGTTATGGTACCAATTATTGGAACATGTGAATTGTGGATATTTGGTGACTCCCGCCATTCCAGAATTTGGATTGTGATATTGTTGATTGGTGATTGAGATTATTCTGATGCTATTGTTTGATTAGTTATGTGCTTATCGATGTCTATACTCAAATGGGTTTTCAAAATGTATTTGACAAGGTGTTGTAAGGGTTTACTAAGTTTCTCTAATTTGCGCGGTCCCTTTCTTGTGTGTTGTTATGTTTTCTGACCGCAGGTAATGAAGCTGACCTGGATGTAAAGCGTGAGAGTTGGGTTTGGGAATTGACATAGACTCCACTTCAATTCATTTAAATTATTTAGATGGTTATTGAAATACCCCGTAATTAAAAATAAGGATTAATTAGGCTAATTATGATTTTAAAGGCTTAATTACATCTAAATAAACATGAGGGAACAAATCTCGAAGAAAACGGATCCTTAAAATGGATTAAAAGTACAAACGAACCTTAAAGCGCGTTTTTCGAGGAAACCGGGAAAACGCGACTTTAAGCGGGTCAAATAGACTCGTAATAATTTTGGTCAACCAAATAGTCATTAATAAACATTAATGAAGGTTTAGAACCAATAAAATTAATTAAACGAGAAAATTCTGGAAAACGGGTTCCGGTTAGTAAAAACTGTAGAAACCGGGAAGTTGTGGGGTGAGAGTGTAAATAAGCAAAACTAATGTGTCCACTTTTGTAAATAAAAATCAAAAATCTGTGTGTGTGCTGGTATGGGGCCGGCTCACTCACTCCCTCCTCTCTTAATTCCCTTCTTTATTTGTCTTTAGTAACAAAAGGACAAATGAGTAAAGTAAAAAGCAAAAAAATAAGTCTCTCTCCTCCCCACTCTATCCTCTCTCGCGTATTACTCCCCCTCTCTGAATTCTCTTCTTCCTCCCCCAGCTCTAATGGCGATTTGCTAAGCCACACAGCACCTCCATCTTCTCCTTCATTTTTCAAGACCCAAACCTGGTCCAAAAATTATAAAAACTACACCATTGAATTCCCTTTGCCAGGGAGAACATCTCCCTCCTTTCAAAAATCGAAAAGCCCCATTTTCATTTCCATGGCTGGAGGCCATTTGAAGGTTTGAGACCACCATTGGAAGCACCTTCATCTCCTTATTATTTTGAGGTAAAAATAGTCTTGAAAACCCATCTTTTTCTAGCTCCTTTTAGCAAAACGAAAATTCAAAGTTAAGCCTTGTTTTGTGCCTTGTTCTCCAGCCGATTTTGGCTTCATTTTGGGAGTTGGAATCTTGCCTTGTTGCTGTCCAAAGCTTCATCTATCCATTGGAAGGTAATGCTCCATTTTAAACCTTAAACAAGTACATAAACCCTAGGCTAGTTAAGGATGACTTTCTAAGTAGTTGTTGTGTATTGGTATGGGCTGTAGCATTGGAGTGTGAACTCCATTTGAACCGGTTGAGAAGAAGGAACAAGAAAGAAAGGAAGAAGAAAGGAAAGGAAGAGGGAAAGAAAGAAAAACTAGAGAATACAAGGTAAAAGCCCTTACCTTGAACTAGTTTTAAATGTTGTATTGTAACAGTTTTTTAGTACTTAAAATGTGTAAAGTATATGGTTTTGAGTAGTAACTATGTAGTAGTATAATGAAGAAGAGAATGTAACAGTTTTGAAGCTTTTGAATGATGAATTAAAAGCTTGGGAAAACCATGGGGAATGAATATGTATGTGCAGGAAAAATACAATGTATTGTAGTGTGTGGAGTGTTGTAGTGAAGTTTGAAATGTGAGTATTAATGCCTTGAATAAACAGGTTGTATGAATGATCATTTGTGAACAAACAATGTGGTGAGAAAGTGAAAATTATAGGGGGAACTCTGTCAAAATTTGTCTAGAAATTAAAGGACTTAGATGTGTAAGGAGAGGGAATAACCTAGGAAGTAACTAGGTGTATTTGGAGAGCTTAATGTGAGTAGTTTAGTACTTTGAAAACAGATTTGAAAAGGAGATAAGTAATGGGAAGGACTTGGGTGGAAGATAATGCAATTAGAATGTTAGGAGTGGCATTAGTTGAGGGAGTATTGGATGGTAGAAGTTGGTTTAAAAATCTGTAGCATGAGAGAAACAAAAACTGGTGCAAGTGTTGAAAAAGAAGTGAGAAAATTGTGTAAGTTAACTTAGAAATGAGTAATGGGTTTAGTAGATGGTTTAGAGAAGTTTAGAGCACCAAAATGAGTGTTAAACATGTGGGGAATGTATTGGTAAAGGTTAGGGAAGCAATGAGAAAGAAAGGAACTGAAAACAGAAATTTAAAATAAGAGTACTGGGCTGGACCGACCTTGGGACCGAACTTGCAAGGTCGGTCGAGCCTTAATTTACAAAGACGGATGTCTACTGACTTTGACCGACCTTGGGACCGAACTTGACAAGGTCGGTCGAGTCATAAAAATGTGGAGCCAGAAGTCGCTGACTTCGACCGACCTTGGGACCGGACTTGGCAAGGCCGGTCAAGTCATAAATTTTGAACCCAATAACACACTGACTTGGACCAACCTTGGGACCGAACTTGCAAGGTCGGTCGGGTCCGAATTTTCCAGTAA
The DNA here is from genome assembly GCA_023374045.1 of Limonium bicolor. Lineage (NCBI taxonomy): Eukaryota > Viridiplantae > Streptophyta > Magnoliopsida > Caryophyllales > Plumbaginaceae > Limonium > Limonium bicolor. The sequence continues at coordinate 122,318,932 of CM041780.1, forward strand.
TGTAACTCACTGACTTCGACCGACCTTGGGTCCGACCCTGGGTAAGGTCGGTCGAGTCATACAAAAAAAATGTAATCATAGTAATCATATGCATATATATATATTATATATATATATATATATATATATATATATATATATAGTATATATATACATGTAGTAGCACACCATTAATGGAGTAATAATGGTAAGAAAGTAAGTACATGAGTAAGAAAACAAGTATAAGAAGTAATAAGAAAATAATGATTTTTATAATCAAGTATGGAATGTAAAGAACTAGTAAGTATACCTTAGAGGTATTAATGAAGGATTGAGTTAGGTCAATAATAGGTCATTGATCAAACAACTCTATGTATGTATAGGACTTGAATAGTTGGATCCCGAAGGGAAAATCGGGAGTACGAGTACGACGGTGAACGGTATGATTTTCTCATGCCCTGTATCTTAACTTGGTTACTCTGATTTGTGTGCTTATGTGATCTCTCAAATAAGATAAATGCACGAATCAGACTCTTAATGCACTTACTTGTGCTTGTATTATATTGTTCATGTTGTGGTGTCTTGAACTCTTAATTTGTATAATTCATGAAATGAAAGGATGAGAATGAAGTGTATATGCAGCTTGATGTGTACTTGTGTAGTGTATAACCTATGGTATGGAAGTAATGACTTCTACTAATTCCTAACCACCTAACTCCTAACTTGAGTAATGAGTAAAATGGAATGAGTAGAAGTCCGATATAGTTTCAGCCACACGCGAGGATAAGGAAACACAAGAGGTTGGATCCGAATCCTGGCCTTAATCTTTTCCATGGACCAAACCCCTTAAATGGGTAGCATCCTGGATTAGTGAGCCACCGTAAAGCCCGGTGGTGGGATATAGTAGTCCCTGCCCGGAGGTCATACCGACTTGACTTGAGTAAGTAAGAAGTAAGTAAAGTATTGTATGAGTAATGGTCTTGGCTAGTGTAAGTCATTGACCTTGAGTAAAAGAGTAATGTACACTCGATTAACCCGGGTGAGTAAAGAAGCTAACAAGTATTACGTATGTATTGGAGAAGCGTATCTCCACAACGGTAAGTGTAAATAGTTGTCTTGTAATGTCTTCCTTGTATGCATTGAATGGAATGTGTGTATATTTGTGATATGAACGTATTGTATTGTATAAGAGCATGTATGTATGTATGAAATGAACCGCATGTATTCGACCAAATAGTCGGCGTACCCTCGCTAGTATGCGGGGTATGCGAATTTCATATGCAGCGTTTAGCTGAGCCCCTTGGGGCACTGTTTTTATTTTACAGGTACCCGTGAGATCTGAAGGTTGTGGTAAGACCGAGATGAATTCCTTTTTGGAGTAGTTAGTAGGATATGAATGGTGTACCGAGTTGTACACGGCTTAAGCCTTTTTAAGTAGCCGGTGTACCATGTGGTACACCCTTTTGGATTTTGAGAATGTGAATTGGTAAGGATGAGTAGTTGTATAAACTCATAATTTTTGGAATAGACTTAGCATTGGAATGTAATTCATGTACTTTTGGATACTCGATAATCAGGAATGTAAGTAAGTATTTGGAATTGTAATGTAAGTATTTAAGTTTACTCGGTATGTTCTAATCTTCAGACTGATACTGTAAGTAGTAGTAGCCTTGTTAGTCTTGGAATGACTAACGACGTTGTATCACCCGCCGGGAGTATGTATGTATCCGCTGTGTGTAGAAGTAAGTACGGAGACGATTAGAGGATAATGGAAGGATTAGTGGTTGGGGTGTTACAAAAAGTGGTATCAGAGTGAAGTATCACTCTGATGACTGGAATACCGAGTGTAGTGATTACCGAGTTAGGTTATAAACCGTTTTACAACGGAGAATTAGAAACCTAACTAGGAATAACCGTTAATGATAACGGATACCCTTGACGTCTGCAAAGACGATACCATTGTTTGAATCAAGACCACATGGTCACAGTATCTAATGTAATCCACACTTGTTCAGATGTCAGGAAGAGGACGTGGTCGAGGCCGACCCCGGGGAGAGCAGGCTGATGAGCCTAGTGCACAGATGGTCGCCGAGATCGTCGCTGCCACCGTGGCACAGCTGATGCCCCAACTCATGACTGCAGCCCAGCAGCAAGTACAACAGAACCAGCAGCAATAGCCCGACCCGCCTCATCCCCGTGAAACCAATTGGGTAAAGGCAGTCACCGACCATCGACCTCCCTGCTTTAGAGGCGAGAGCGACCCCGCCAAGCTCGAGGCCTATATCTCCGAGATGGAGACGGCTTTTGAGACTCTTGAGACTCCCGCTGGAGTTCGAGTGAGGATAACAACGTACTACCACAAGGACGCGGCTATGGATTGGTGGAAGCTCGTCAAGGCCGAGCACGTTGCCGACCCCACATTCGGTTGGGAAGCATTCACCTCTCTCCTCCGATCGAAGTATTATCCCGAGCATGTCAAGACCAAGAAGAGGCTTGAGCTCGATGCCCTCAAGATGACGGACGAGATGACGGTTGATGAATACTACCGCACCTTCACTTCTATTCTCAGACTCCTACCCGACCTTGGGTATACCGGCCAGGTCTTGGTCGACCGCTTCTATGGCGGCCTGAGCCATCGCCTCCGGTATGGCATGGGTTATACCCGGTTTACCTCCCTCCAGGTAAACAAAATTTCCAAACCCTTAATGTCGTAGTCAATTCGAATCCATCTTTAGTATATGGGGAATACCACCTAACATCCATCTTCAGAAGTGTTACCACGCTGCATCTCGAGTTGAGATCACCTGCCAACTAAGAGATGAGGAACAAGCGCAGAAGCGCAAGGTGAGCAGCAAGGGTAACAACTCCGATGAACAAAATCAGAACAAACCATGGAAGAAGAAGAAGGGGAAGCACTCCCACCAAAACTAGAAGAATACCTCTGAAGACAGCAGTGCCCATGCTGAGAAGGGCAAGGCAACTGAGCCGTTACAACTCATCTATACTGCACCAGTGGCAGCAAATCCACTGAGGTCTCAGCCCTACAAAGGTAAGAACCCAAAACCACACTAGTAAACTTGTGAATTGACGTGTATGTGAATTAATGCAAGTATACCGAACCTCACTAACATAGAAGCTACAGATCTGGTTCTGGCTATGGCAAGAGCCAAAATGATGGCCGAAGATATGTGTGCCGAAACTGCAACAAGGATCATCCCGGCACCGATTGCCAAGGAAGGGAGATCCGATGCTACAACTGCCAGAAACCAGGGCACCGTGCGAATGTATGCCCGGAGAATTCAAAGCCCAAGGGCAACTACCAGGGCTACAAGCAACGCGAAGGCAAGGAGGTTGCGTCTAGTGATGCTCAGACCCAGCACACCTCACAGGGACAGGGGTCCCGAGGTCCGCAGAAGGGCGCACCACCGAGGCAGCCGGCCTTGCATATCATTGATTGTGACGGGACCGGTACTAAGTCCGGCCTAAGTATTAACCGTGACCTTTAATCCTTGAAGAGCATGTCTAAAGCATTGAATTACTTGTATGAATGGATGCATGAATGCGTAAGTACTTGAAGTATGAATTTAAGCATGAGTAAGTAGAATTGAAGTATGTATTTGAGCATGAAGCGGACTAGTTGAAACTAGAACTTACGTTAGATGAAATTTACCACCTTAGGGAGATTCAATATCTGTTACCCAATACCTTCAAACCCACCTCATGAAGAAGCCGACATCACCACTCACCACTTCACCAACGAGGAGTGTCAGGTCATCTGTCCAGGTATGATCTTATTAAGAGGATACCTGACACCTGAAGCGCAAATTTCAATCATCCGACGATGCAATGAATTAGGGACGGGTCCAGGAGGATTTTATACACCCGAATTCCCCGGTGGAGCAACAATGAAGCTGAAGATGATGTGCTTGGGAAATTATTGGAACCCTTATACCAAGACATACCAAAAGACACGAGTAGGAGACGGAGCAACACCTCCATCAATACCCACTGAATTCCAAACGCTTGTTACTCAAGCTGTAGAAATCGTACAACGATGTGAAGATGACCCAATCCCTGCACTTGAAGTAGACTTATGTATCATCAACTTCTATGAGAAAGAAGGACGACTTGGCTTACACCAAGATAAGGACGAGACAACGGAATCTCTTGAACAAGGAGTACCCGTAGTGTCTTGGTCCATTGGTTATGACGCGGTATTTTTGTATAGCGAGCAGAAGCGTGTGGACCTCGCAGAGAAACTGGTATTGAGATCAGGAGATGTTCTAATCATGGGTGGAAAATCAAGGTTGCTGTATCACGAGATCAAGAAGATCAAGTTGAATACGGCACCACCGGCAATAATCAATGCCACATACATGAAACCACGACGCCTGAACCTTACCTTTAGAAAGTATTAATCTTGTAGTAGCATGTAACCCATTAGTAACGTGTATTGGAGACACAGTATGTATGATGGTAGGTTTATTCAATAAAAGCAGTGTTGATTATTAAATTCCACTTGCGTTCTACCATCGTTACTTATTAAACTTGTGAATCAATAGGTTGTGGACTTGGTACCGAAGGTAACCTGAGTATCCTCACCGAAGCACAAGCCGATAAAAGCGGCACCATTCTAACGGGAACCTTCCCAGTAAACGACATTGATGCCACAGTACTATTCGACTCCGGCGCCTCTCACACCTTTGTATCGCCATCTTTTGCGAAGAGGTTGGGGCTAGACACAGATGAGTTACCGAACTTCTTGGTTACTCTCCCGTCGAAGGAGCGAGTAAGATGTACTAAGTACTACCACACCGCCACAATTTGAATCAAAGGCGAAGAGTTTCCCATCTCCTTCATCGAATTTAACGGGTTGGGATTCGACTTAATAGTCGGAATGAACTGGTTGGAGCGGCACAAGGGGCGAATCCTCTGCGCCGAGCATCGACTGCTGCTCAAGAGTCTGTCTGGGGATACCGTTTCATACCGCCAGAGACCGAGAGAGCCTTCAACTACAGTCATCTCCGCTATGGCTATGTACTGGGAGCTTAGGAAGGGGCACATTGTATATCTGTGCCATGTGCAAGATCTGAAGAGAGATCCAGAATTCAGTAACGATGTAGCAGTTGTATCAGAATTCCCTGACGTATTCCTGAAAGAGCTGCCTGGTATGCCACCATAGAGAGCAGTTGAGTTCGGAATCGACCTCATACCTGGTACTGGTCTCATTGCTAGGGCACCATACCGTATGGCACCTATAGAAATGACTGAGCTTAAGGAGCAATTGCGCGATCTTCTCGACAAAGGGTTTATACGCCCGAGCGTATCACCCTGGGGAGCACCGGTCCTCTTTGTGAAGAAGAAGGACGATAGTCTCCAACTCTGCATCGACTACCGTGAATTGAATGCGGTTACGGTGAAGAACAAGTATCCACTACCACGCATCGACGACCTGTTCGATCAGTTGAAGGGAGCTTCAGTCTTCTCCAAGATTGACCTCCGATCCGGATATCACCAGATTGCTATCAAAGAGCAAGACATTGAGAAAACAGCATTCCAAACGAGATATGGCCACTATGAATTCACAGTGATGCCATTCGGTTTGTCTAACGCACCAGCAAAGTTCATGGACTTAATGAATCGGTTATTTAGTGATCAGTTGGACACTTCAGTAGTAGTATTCATTGACGACATTCTTGTATATTTGAAGTCAGCAGAAGAGCATGAAAACCATTTGAGAAGAGTACTTGAGACACTGCGCGAGAACCAGCTGTATGCGAAGTTCTCTAAATGTGAGTTTTGGCTAGATCAGGTATCTTTCCTTGGTCATGTCATCTCGAGCACGGGTATTTCAGTTGATCCATCCAAAATCGAAGCAGTACGATCATGGCCTAGACCTAAGACTATTACCGACATCCGGAGCTTTCTTGGTCTAGCCGGTTACTACCGGAGGTTTGTAAAGGACTTTTCTAAAGTCGCTAAGCCCATGACGTCCTTGATGAAGAAAGATGCACCGTTTGTGTGGACAGACGAGTGCGAGGTATCCTTCGAGAGCCTAAAGGACTCATTGACCTCAACGCCAATTCTTACTCTTCTAGAGGGCACAGAGGGATTTGAGGTGTATTGTGATGCATCAGGTAAGGGAATGGGATGCGTACTCATGCAGCATGGCAAGGTAGTAGCCTACGCCTCTCGTCAGCTGAAAAAGCATGAGGAGAATTACCCAACACACGATCTAGAGTTAGGAGCCATAGTCTTCCCCTTAAAGATATGGCGAAACTATCTCTATGGGGTAAGCATCACCATCTACTCCGACCACAAAAGCTTACAGTATGTATTCACATAGAAGGAATTGAATATAAGACAGAGAAGGTGGATGGAGTTTCTCTCAGATTACGACATCGACCTACAGTATAAAGAAGGGAAGGCAAACATTGTAGCCGACGCCCTGAGCCGTCGAGCACACTCGCTCAATTCGCTACTCGCTTCTTCTAGCTTGGTTGACGAGGTGCAAGACGCTCAGTTGAGCGACCCTTACTTCACAGAGATCAGACAGAAAATCACAGAGGGTACCTTCGAGAACCGAAAGTATGACTTCAAATTGCACGAAGATGGTCTGATCCGGTTGAATGGCAGATTATGCGTCCCCCGAAGCAATGCTGAGCTAAGGGATCGCATTTTGTGAGAGTCACATTATTCCACATTGCATGTCCATCCGGGAGCCTCCAAAATGTACAAAGACATGAAGAGGTACTTCTTGTGGTCAAGAATGAAATCCGACGTGACTGAGTATGTTCTGAGGTGTCTCACATGCCAGAAGGTAAAATTTGAGCACCGAAGACCGGGAGGAATGGTGCAATCTATGCCAATTCCGGAGTGGAAATTCCATGATATCTCCATAGATTTTGTTGTAGGACTTCCACCTGCCAGGGGAGGACTCAACATGATCTGGGTAGTAGTCGATCGCCTCACCAAGGTTGCCCGATTCATACCGATGAAGGACACCTGGAAGGTGGCGAAGCTCGCGGAGCTATTCGACAAGGAGATCATTCGACACCACGGAGTCCCGAAAACTATAGTATCTGACCGTGATACCAGATTTCTTTCGAGATACTGGAGAGCAACACGGGAAGCGCTTGGTACTGAGTTGAAGCTTAGCACCGTCTTCCATCCACAAACCAACAGTCAGACAGAACGGACCATCCAGACACTTGAGGATATGCTCAGGGCATGTGCCTTAGATTTCCAGGGGAGATGGATTGATAAGCATCATCTTATCGAGTTTTTGTACAACAACAACTATCACGCTTCGATTAGATGTCGCCATTCCAAGCTTTGTATGGTAGACCCTGCCGTACCTCGTTGTGTTGGGATGAGTCAAGTGAAGCGGTCATCATAGGACCGGAGTATCTTGAACAAGTACAAGCGGAAGTGCAACAAATCCGAGCAAATATGAAAGCAGCCCAAGATAGACAGAAATCCTATACGGATGTGTGACGACGTGACCTTGAGTTCGCCGTGGGCGATCAAGTGTTTCTACGCGTTTCACCTATGAAGGGCGTCTTTTGATTTGGCCAGAAGGGCAAGCTGAGCCCGAAATTTGTAGGCCCGTACATAATTACTGAGAAGATTGGAGCTGTGGCTTATAGGCTAGCATTACCTGAAGAATTGGGGTGTGTTCATGATGTCTTTCATGTATCACAACTCAAGAAATACATAGCCGATCCCTCTCATGTATTAGAACCCGAACAACTATCCCTAGAGCCGACGATGAGATATGTCGAGACTCCACTGCAAATCCTTGATACGAAGACGAGAGACACTCGCCATAAATCAGTACGAATGGTGAAGGTCTTATGGTCTAACCACGATGTCGAGGAAGCAACTTGGGAATTAGAAGATGCCATGAAGGCGAAGTACCCAAATTTATTCGTAGACTAGATGTCTAGTATCCGTATGGTACGGAGGGTACGGGGCATACCCCTTTTAAGGGGGGTAGAGCCATTTGCTTTTGCATTGCTTCGGGATAGCATTGCATAGTATGTATGTATCGTAGTACATTTTGTTGGCACATGTAGTGCTAACTGTATTTCCAGTGGCATAGTGTAGTGCTCGGTATGTTGTACATTGTGTATGGTATGTGTATAATGAGTAATGCATATGTGTTGTACGGTATATGACATAAATGGTATTGTGGAATGCATGAATCGGATTGTGTATTGTGTATGGTATTTGAATTGTGTATGCTTGCAGTGTAGGAATTGTGAACACCTTTTAAGGTGGTATTAAAGTACATTGTGGCAATTGGTTTGCCAAATGAGTAGAAAAAGTAAACCGTAATCCTTGAGCAACTTTGAGGGCAAAGTTCCTTAAGGGGGGTAGATTGAAATACCCCATAATTAAAAATAAGGATTAATTAGGCTAATTATGATTTTAAAGGATTAATTACATCTAAATAAACATGAGGGAACAAATCCCGAAGAAAACAGATCCTTAAAATGGATTAAAAGTACAAACGAACCTTAAAGCGCGTTTTTCGAGGAAACCAGGAAAACGCGACTTTAAGCGGGTCAAATAGACTCGTAATAATTTTGGTCAACCAAATAGTCATTAATAAACATTAATGAAGGTTTAGAACCAATAAAATTAATTAAACGAGAAAATTCTGGAAAACGGGTTCCGGTTAGTAAAAACTGTAGAACCCAGGAAGTTGTGGGGTGAGAGTGTAAATAAGCAAAACTAATGTGTCCACTTTTGTAAATAAAAATAAAAAATCTGTGTGTGTGCTGGTATGGGGCCGGCTCACTCACTCCCTCCTCTCTTAATTCCCTTCTTTATTTGTCTTTAGTAACAAAAGGACAAAGGAGTAAAGTAAAAAGCAAAAAAATAAGTCTCTCTCCTCCCCACTCTATCCTCTCTCGTGTATTGCTCCCCCTCTCTGAATTCTCTTCTTCCTCCCCCAGCTCTAATGGCGATTTGCTAAGCCACACAGCACCTCCATCTTCTCCTTCATTTTTCAAGACCCAAACCTTGTCCAAAAATTATAAAAACTACACCATTGAATTCCCCTTGCCAGGGAGAACATCTCCCTCCTTTCAAAAATCGAAAAGCCCCATTTTTGTTTCCATGGCTGAAGGCCATTTGAAGGTTTGAGACCACCATTGGAAGCACCTTCATCTCCTTATTATTTTGAGGTAAAAATAGTCTTGAAAACCCATATTTTTCTAGCTCCTTTTGGCAAAACGAAAATTCAAAGTTAAGCCTTGTTTTGTGCCTTGTTCTCCAGCCGATTTTGGCTTCATTTTGGGAGTTGGAATCTTGCCTTGTTGCTGTCCAAAGCTTCATCTATCCATTGGAAGGTAATGCTCCATTTTAAACCTTAAACAAGTACATAAACCCTAGGCTAGTTAAGGATGACTTTCTAAGTAGTTGTTGTGTATTGGTATGGGCTGTAGCATTGGAGTGTGAACTCCATTTGAACCGGTTGAGAAGAAGGAACAAGAAAGAAAGGAATAAGAAAGGAAAGGAAGAGGGAAAGAAAGAAAAACTAGAGAATACAAGGTAAAAGCCCTTACCTTGAACTAGTTTTAAATGTTGTATTGTAACAGTTTTTGAGTACTTAAAATGTGTAAAGTATATGGTTTTGAGTAGTAACTATGTAGTAGTATAATGGAGAAGAGAATGTAACAGTTTTAAAGCTTTTGAATGATGAATTAAAAGCTTGGGAAAACCATGGGGAATGAATATGTATGTGCAGGAAAAATACAATGTATTGTAGTGTGTGGAGTGTTGTAGTGAAGTTTGAAATGTGAGTATTAATGCCTTGAATAAACAGATTGTATGAATGATCATTTGTGAACAAACAGTGTGGTGAGAAAGTGAAAATTATAGGGGGAACTCTGTCAAAATTTGTCTAGAAATTAGAGGACTTAGATGTGTAAGGAGAGGGAATAACCTAGGAAGTAACTAGGTGTATTTGGAGAGCTTAATGTGAGTAGTTTAGTACTTTGAAAACAGATTTGAAAAGGAGATAAGTAATGGGAAGGACTTGGGTGGAAGATAATGCAATTAGAATGCTAGGAGTGACATTAGTTGAGAGAGTATTGGATGGTAGAAGTTGGTTTAAAAATCTGTAGCATGAGAGAAACAAAAACTAGTGCAAGTGTTGAAAAAGAAGTGAGATAATTGTGTAAGTTAACTTAGAAATGAGTAATGGGTTTAGTAGATGGTTTAGAGAAGTTTAGAGCACCAAAATGAGTGCTAAACATGTGGGGAATGTATTGGTAAAGGTTAAGGAAGCAATGGGAAAGAAAGGAACTGAAAACAGAAATTTAAAACAAGAGTACTGGGCTGGACCGACCTTCGGACCGAACTTGCAAGGTCGGTTGAGCCTTAATTTACAAAGACGGAAGTCTACTGACTTCGACCGACCTTGGGACCGAACTTGACAAGGTCGGCCGAGTCGTAAAAATGTGAAGCCAGAAGTCACTGACTTCGACCGACCTTGGGACCGGACTTGGCAAGGTCGGTCGAGTCATAAATTTCGAACCCAATAACACACTGACTTGGACCGACCTTGGGACCGAACTTGCAAGGTCGGTCGGGTCCGAATTTTCCAGTAATGTAACTCACTGACTTCGACCGACCTTGGGTCTGACCCTGGGTAAGGTCGGTCGAGTCATACAAAAAAATGTAATCATAGTAATTATATGCATATATATATACATGTAGTAGCACACCATTAATGGAGTAATAATGGTAATAAAGTAAGTACATGAGTAAGAAAGCAAGTATAAGAAGTAATAAGAAAAGAATGATTTTTATAATCAAGTATGGAATGTAAAGAACTAGTAAGTATACCTTGAAGGTATTAATGAAGGAATGAGTTAGGTCAATAATAGGTCATTGATCAAACAACTCTATGTATGTATAGTTTTTGAATAGTTGGATCCCGAAGGGAAAACCGGGAGTACGAGTACGACGGTGAACGGTATGATTTTCCCATGTCCTGTATCCTAACTTGGTTACTCTGATTTGTGTGCTTATGTGATCACTCAAATAAGATAAATGCACGAATCGGACTCCACTTACTTGTGCTTGTATTATATTGTTCATGTTGTGATGTCATGAACTCTTAGTTTGTATAATTCATGAATTGAATGGATGAGAATGAAGTGTATATGCAGCTTGATGTGTACTTGTATAGTGTATAACCTATGGTATGGAAGTAATGACTTCTACTCATTCCTAACCACCTAACTCCTAACTTGAGTAATGAGTAAAATGGAATGAGTAGAAGTCCGATATAGTTTCAGCCACGCGTGAGGATAAGGAAACACAAGAGGTTGGATCCGAATCCTGGCCTTAATCTTTTCCATGGACCAAACCCCTTAAATGGGTAGCATCCTGGATTAGTGAGCCACCCTAAAGCCCGGTGGTGGGATATAGTAGTCCCTGCCCGGAGGTCATACCGACTTGACTTGAGTAAGTAAGAAGTAAGTAAAGTATTGTATGAGTAATGGTCTTGGCTAGTGTAAGTCATTGACCTTGAGTAAAAGAGTAATGTACACCCGATTAACCCGGGTGAGTAAAGAAGCTAACAAGTATTGCGTATGTATTGGAGAAGCGTATCTCCACAACGGTAAGTGTGAATGGTTGACTTGTAATGTATTCCTTGTATGCATTGAATGGAATGTGTGTATATTTGTGATATGAACGTATTGTATTGTATAAGAGCATGTATGTATGTATGAAATGAACCGCATGTATTCGACCAAGTAGTCGGCGTACCCTCGCTAGTACGCAGGGTATGCGAATTTCATATGTAGTGTTTAGCTTAGCCCCTTGGGGCACTGTTTTTTATTTTACAGGTACTCGTGAGATCTGAAGGTCGTGGTAAGACCGAGATGAATTCCTTTTTGGAGTAGTTAGTAGGATATGAATGGTGTACCGAGTTGTACACGGCTTAAGCCTTTTTGAGTAGCCGGTGTACCATATGGTACACCCTTTTGGATTTTGAGAATGTGAATTGGTAAGGTTGAGTAGTTGTATGAACTCATTATTTTTGGAATAGACTTAGAATTGGAATGTAATTCATGTACTTTTGGATACTCGGTAATCAGGAATGTAAGTAAGTATTTGGAGTTGTAATGTAAGTATTTAAGTTTACTCGGTATGTTCTAATCTTCAGATCGATACTGTAAGTAGTCATAGCCTTGTTAGTCTTGGAATGGCTAACGGCGTTGTATCACCCACCGGGAGTATGTTTGTATCCACAGCGTATAGGAGTAAGTACGGAGACGATTAGAGGATAATTGAAGGATTAGCGGTTGGGGTGTTACAGTTATAGCTTTGCGTTGAAGGTTTGAAGTTTAGTTTGAGATGTAATTACTTTTTATCTTCATTTATTTTCCTGTTAAGGTTGAAGATTTTGTATTTAGCCTTAGCACTCACTAGGTTGGTGAGTGTGGCGGTAACACCCCATTAGGTTTTGATTTCCGCTGCTAAGTAGGTGACAGAAAAAAATTTGGTTTTAATTTCTACTTCAACCTTAATAATATACTGGCTAGTTTTGGGGGTGTTACAGCAGCAATGAGGGCCAACAATTATTGTTACACAAAGACACAACATATTATGGGAAATAGTGAAAGATAAAGAAGATTGAACTAACACTACTAGACAAAAGATTAGACACAGAATTAGCTACGGACACAATTCATTCTCTAATTAGTGACGGAATAGAGACAGATTTCTGACGAACATTTTAACGACGGATTGGCGACATATTGGCGATGGATTTTGAGCGGATGAAGTGGCGTGAATTTTTCTAGACTTAGTACCTTTATTAGCGACGGACGGGCGATGGAATTTCCGTCGCTAATTTAGTGAGGGATAACCGTCCGTCGTTATCTCCTTTAAGATTATAAAAAAAGAAAAAGAAAATGTATCGATGGAACGAGTTTGTTGCCAATGCTAAGTACAACCACGTAATTTTGACTCTGTCTGTTCTCACACGCGGTTGAGTTAACTAATCAAAACGGTGTCGTTTTGGTATTATTTAGCGACGGACTGGTCACTATTTTCTTTTCTAAATTTAGTCACGCCCGACCTTTCCTTCTTCATTCTCCTTCTGCTTATTCTCTTCTTCCTCTTCCACGCGACTGTTGACGCATACCGAACGCATCCGACTAGACCTGGCAAAATGGATCCAACCCGAAACCCAACCCATAATTTTGTGGGTTGAGTTAGGGTAGAGATTTAAACCCATGACCCAACCCGAAAATATCAAACTATACCTTAGCCTTAAGCCCAAGTGTAGTTGGACTATCCAACCTTTAATAATATCACACAATCTTAAGTAAGCAAACGACCCAACCAGCTGTATATCAAACAAAGGGCCCAACCAAACCTTAACATAATGTTGAAAACCCTAAAGTTCTTGTCTTGCAGACTCACATCCATCTTTATTCTCTACGCCGTTGCTCACCCAAAGTTTGTTTTTCTTATTCTCACTGCCATTATGTTCTTGAGAACATAGGTAAGTTTTGATTATCAAGAACGGTGAACAAAAGTAGGTGATTTTTTTTGTGATCTTGATTATAGACCTCTTAGTGAATTCTGAAGCCAGCAATGCGGATAATGTGTTGCATAAAAGTTCCTCAACTATTAGTAATGATTAAGTGATTGTGATTGTACTTTTCTCAAGCATGAGCAATCGGTTTAAATGGGAGTAATCATTTTAAAACTATCAGTCATAGTTTGAGGCTTTGAGCACTTAGTTTATAAATTATTTCTAACTTTAAAAGATTTGTCTTTAGTGTATTTCTCTAATACATAATGAAGATTTCCCTTTTTGTTCCAGTTTTTATTAAGGGAACTAAGATTAGGGGTGGCAATTTTTACCCAACCCGATAACCGACCTAAACCCAACCCATAAAGAGCGGGTATGGGTTAAGATTACTGACCCATTTAATTTTTAGGTCGGGTATGGGTTACCTATTAAATATATGGGTTGGGTATGGGTTAAGGGTCCTAACCCGAATTCAACCTGACCCGTTTACTTAATTTAATATTATATATATATATATATATTACTTGGATATGTATTAATTCTATAACTATTAGTATAATAGCAAACAAAAATACTATCACTTCTTTAGGCCCACACAAATAATTATTTTATAAATCCAAATGCATTCTTTAGGCCATCTTTATCCACCATTCACTGTTTCTTTGAAAACCTAAATACTATGTCAATCATTAGTCGCACAAACTCCACCGTTCACACTATTTCATCCGCACAAATAATGACTATGAGTTAAGATTATTGACCTATTTAACAAAATGTTGACATTTGGAAAAACAACACACAATGATTCGAAATAAATGACTGTTATGTGCATGCTTTTATGGATGACTAATCATTCTACAAAAAAACAAGAGTATTTGTATTTAAATGGGTTAAACGGTTTAGGTTCAATGATTTTATATGGGTTGGAAGTTTATAACCCGATTATTTTTGGGTCGGGTATGGGTCAATACGATTCTAATTGGGTTGGGTATGGGTGAGCTTCAACCCGACCCATCAACCCGAATTGCCACCCCTAACTAAAATCATGTGCATATGTCTAGACAAGATTCCTCCCCAACAGAGTAGAGCTCTAGGCTTAGATTGATAAAAATAAACTTATGGAAAAAGTACTAGTTATTTTATTCATGAGAAATTGGTGCAGTACTCGTATAACATGGAATTCGTTTAAAGTTGGATCGATCAAGCAAAGATTACATCTCTTCCCTTTGTTCCATCCTAATTAGTGTGCCAACTAGCACTGGATGCTTTTGGATTTTTTTGTATTAATTTCTACTCTTAATCCATCTAAATTATTGTATGCTTAAAAAATGGGTTGGGTGGGTTGGGTTAGGATCATGGTTTTCTGACCCATCCATTTTTGGGTTGGATTGGGTTGATGATATTTTAAAATAGTTGGGCTAGGGTTGATATCAACCCCGACCCATCGACCCAAATTGTCAGGTCTACATCCAACCAGTTCGGCCACTTTTAGGCGATTTTCGACCACCGAACGCATACCAGAGTGCTAGGCGATGACCAGCTTATGTTCTACATTTGTTCTGCTCAAGGTAAATTCTTAAAACCTTAAATCTATAGTTACAAAAATTATTTTGGGGGATTTCAAAAATCTGCTTGTTATACCCGAATTTGTATGTGTTTTGTTGTTAATTTGTGCTATAAATTGCTAGTTCCAGATATATAGATGTTGTGTGGCAATTATGGTTGTTAATTTATGATTTTTTTATGTTTTGAGTAAATCTAGGGTTACAATGCTATGAAACCAAATTTAAAATGTTTAATTAGCTAATTTGATTTGTGTATTTTGCTAATATGATAATCGATATTTCTCATGTGTTCCCTTAATTTGAATACTTTTGACATGTTGCTCATTGTATTTTGAATAACCTGTATAGATGTATATTGTTTATTTTATTAAATTGTTTCTAAATATGTTCAAAGTTTGTTAAAATTTGAAAAAATATAAGTTAACTAGTGTATTATTTACAAAGGAATGAGACCGTAATTCTTTTTTTATCTTCTAAAGAAAAACCAAAACGTAGAAATATGAATATCACATTTCTACACATGTTTATATAAGTTGAAACCTATCATCTTTTAACGAGGAACCAACATGACATTGCTTGACGAGCTAGTTTCTATGAGGAAGCAACTTGATATGATCGATGATTCAACTTGTTGGATCTATTGTATGCTATTCTGGATATTGTGTTGATAACCTGTTAGGTTCTGTTGATAACCCATTTATTGGTGAACCGTGCTTGTGGGATGCTTATAAATAAGTGAAAACGTAAAAAAACAGGGGAGACTATGTTGACTTTTTTTTTAAAAAATTTGTTAGTTTTAACTAAAGTAGTATTTGATTAGTATAGGTATGAGACCTGATAAGTTGTGGATGTACGATGAAAGAACCTTTGAGAGAGGTAGAATCTCTATTGAATGGCTGAGGAAGATGGAAGAGTTTGTCGCTTTTTCACTACAACACACTGAATGTATGGAAGACGGTAAAGTTAAGTGTCCTTACGACATGAAAAGGAGTAGAAACATACACCATCTCAAGCCTGATGTCGTTAAGGTTCATTTAGCATAGAAAAGTATCAAGTACAGTTACTTCCATTGGATATTCCATGGGGAAGATAACACACCCTTACAAGATACCTCAAGTAGCACTACGCCTACTGAGGTTCAACATGTTGAAATGATAGAGTAAATGATTGCACATGCTGTTGGTGAGGTTCCAAAAGAATTGAGGGATACATTTAATTTTATGTCAGAGGTTGAGAGGATGCAGAGGATACTCCAAATCCCGAGGCTAAGAAATTTTTTGAGTTGATGGAATATGCTAAAAGAAAGTTATTCAGTGGCACTCATCATAGTGTGTTGTCTATCGCCACTAAATTAATGTCTATTAAGAACAACTTCCAAGCACCTCAGGAATTGATTGATCAAAGTTTGCAAAACCTACTGCGAGCTCCTTCTAGAAAACACTAACATTCCAAAAACTTCTACGAAGCAAATAAAATCCTTCGTGGTCTTGGGTTACCTTATGAACAAATCGATTGTTGTTCAGAACTATGTATGATTTTCTATGGAGAAGATAAAGATCTGGATGTATGCAAGTTTTGCACTCGCCCCAGATACAAGCCTGTCAAAGAGGGGGCAAAAGGAGAAAAAGTAAGGTACCATACAAGAAGATGCAGTATTTCCCCCTCATTCCAAGGCTGAAGAGACTTAAGCTTCTCCTACAACGGCCGACAATATGAGATGGCACGCCGAACACAAAATGAAAGATGACAACATGTGTCACCCTTCTGACTCAAAAGCATGGAAACACTTTAACCAGGTTCATACAACTTTTCCTTTGGAGTCTAGATGTCAGACGGGTTATGTACTGATGGTTTTCAACCATTTACGGCTTCTGGAAGAGAATACTCTTGCTGGTCAGTTGTAATTATGCTATATAATTTACCGCCTGGGATGTGTATGAAAGATGAGTTCTTCTTTCTTACAGTACTGGTTCCTGGACCTAAAAATCCTCAAGGAAAGATTGATGTGTTTTTACAACCTCTTATAGCTGAGTTGAAAGAGTTTTGGGCTGGAGTCACAACGTATGATGTGTCTAGAAAGATTTTTTTTTAAATGTGAGATGCGTTGATGTAAACCATAAACGGATTTCCAGCGTACGCAATGCTATCAGGTTGGAGCACTGCTGGTAGAATGGTGTGCCCACATTGCATGGAAGACAATGACACATTCACCTTTCATTGTAGCAAGATGCAGTCGTGGTTTGACAACTCCATAAAGTTTCTTCCTCCAGACCACAAGTTTCGTACTGATAACAAGTCATTCCAAAAAGGGCACAGAGAGACCAAGGTTGCCCCACATTTTAAAATTGGTGATGTATTACTGGCAGAGTTGAATCGGATGGGTTTAGGTAGCGTTCGATAGTCACGATTTACGGGCTTTTCACGAATTGCCCAGATTAATCTAGTCTGGGGCACGACCAAGACCTTCGCGAATTGGGCCAAAAAAGCTGAAATCGGACCTTTATTGTAACGCAAGGAAACCCTGCGTTTGGGTGTAAAGCTCAACTGAGGGGCAAACAGTTGTGTCCACATTTACTAATCTACCCCGACTTATGAGCGATTGTCAACTATCTTCGTTGACTCTCATCCTCGACTAGTGACTCCCTCGTCGAATGCCACTCGCATTTACTTCTGTCATCAACCACTGTAATCAATTTTCTCGTCGACCATAATTAAATCAGGGAAACATGCGAGATCTGGGGAGCTCAAAAGCACCCATCCAACAGCAGCAACACCCATCCAAATCAACTCCATGCCCAACTCAAAACCCTGCAATTGGATCATGACAAAGGCGGTGGAGGAAACAACGACAAACAAAACCTAAAGGGTGGAAGCGGTGGTACTGCCCACCAGAAGCACCCAACAGGTAAGGGTAACGGTGGAGGCGGAGGAAATGGGCTGCCACCAATAAACCCACAGCAGCAGCAACTTCAACAATTTCAGCAACTCCAGAAAAATGAAAGGGTTACAACAGCAGGACAACATGAAACTTCCGCCTCCTCCGCAAATCTATCAACATTCATAGGGGAAGAACAATAATCCGCCCAACAAGGGTGCCAAATTTGACGAACTTAGTGATGATGAGGATTTTGATGATGACAACGATGACTTCAGTGACGATGATTTTGATGATTTAGATGACGATTATGATGATGAAGAACTGGAAGATGGTCGTAATCACAATAGCCAGAAAATGAAGCAGGTCGGTGGAGCAGGAGAAGGTGGTGTTAATCCCCAAATGATGATGAATAAAACGGAGGGTATAATCATACTTCGACAACATAAATCAAATTTATCACCAACTGTGAACTTCGAACACATCGTAAAGTGGAGTACATTAATCCCAGCGATTCTTCACGATTTGAAACTAAATTAATCTGCACATTTACAATGTCAAATTTCAAACACTCGTTATCGAACGGGGCCTTAATGAAGGTCACTGAGATTGGTTCGACTGAAGTAAATATTCAAATTGCTAAAACATATGGATGGAGCAAAAAAAGTCTATTTTGGGATCTACCTTATTGGAAAGATTTGTTGATCAGACATATTCTAGATGTGATGCACAGAGAGAAAAATGTGTTTGGCAACATATTCAACACAGTCGTTAATGTAAAGGACAAGACGAAGGACACATTTAACTAGAGGGATTAGATGAATGATTATTGCAACCGTCCTGAGTCGGTATCATATTTGACTTCAAACACATTTCCTAAGGAAAAATATGGCATGTATAGAGAAAGTATTTAGATCTTGTGTGAATGGGTGAAAAATTTAAAGTTCCCTGATGGATTTGCTTCTAACATTGGGAGGTGTGATGATATGGCCAACAAAAAAATGTTTGGGATGAAAATTCATGACTGCCAATGCCCTTATCTTTTTTACATCTTCTTGATCAAAAGGTGTGGGAGCTAATTACTGAATTGTGACTATTTTTCAAGGAGTTGACATGCACATCGCTTTCAGAGTCTAATATGAAAAGATTGAACTGTCAAGTTCCAGAAATACTGTGCAAGTTGGAAAAAAAATTCCCACCAAGATTTTTTGACTCAATGAAACATATTTCTCTTCATCTTGCCTTTGAAGCAAGTTTATGTGGTCCTGTGCAGTACAGGTAGATGTATCCGTTTGAGAGGTACATTCTATACGAGTTTGAGTAAGGTACTACATATTAGCTGTTGTCGTAATTGGCTTGTACATATATGTTATAGGTACTTGGGGAAACTGAAGAGGTTCATCAGGAACAACAACAAGGTTGAGGGACCATTCGTAAGAGATACCTTATGGAAGAGATCACCAAATTCACAAAGTTTTACTTTGTTGATGACGGACTAGAGTACCCATACAGCTTGGTAGAAACGAGGCAATTGTAGAGGATGTTGATGACAACCCAGAAAGATTGTCTATGTTTAAAACAATGGGCAAACCAATTGGCAAAGGAACAAGAAGATTGTTGACATCTCGTGGTGTGGTTCGACATAAGAGTTATGCAGACCAGAGGTGTCGTCCACTTGAGTTTCAGGTTGGGGACCATGTTTGTAATACCCTTGAGGTTTACCTCCCACATTGGTTGGAGAGGAGAACGAAGTGTGCCTTATAGGTGCATGGATACCTCTTCCTTGTGTGACGCGTTTTGGGGCTAGGAAACCCCAGGAACAAATCCGTGCGGCCTGCGTGCCAAAGCGGACAATATCACACATATGGGATGATTAGGCTGGGCTGTCACAGATGGTATCAGAGCGATACCCAGGTCGGTGTGCCAGTAGGCCCGCGAGGGCGCTGGGCTCCCAAGGGGGTGGAGTGTAATACCCTTAAGGTTTACCTCCCACATCGGTTGGAGAGGAGAACGAGGTGTGCCTTATAGGCGCATGGATACCTCTTCCTTGTGTGACGCGTTTTGGGGCTAGGAAACCCCAGGAACAAATCCGTGCGGTCTGCGTGCCAAAGCGGACAATATCACACATGTGGGATGATTAGGCTGGGCTGTCACAATGTTTATCTGGAGATTTCTCTAGTCCGTGGTGTGGTTCGGTTTGACAAGAGAGGCAAGCTCAGTCCTCGCTTTGTGGGTCCGTTTGAGGTGCTTGAGAGGGTTGGCCCTGTGGCTTATAGGTTGGCTTTGCCACCAGCTTTGGCGGGATTACACGGCGTTTTCCATGTGTTGATGCTTAGGAAGTATCTGCACGACCCTACCCATGTGATTGACTATGGTCAGCTTCGACATCGCGAAGACTTTAGCTATGAAGCAGCGCTGGTGCGTATTTTAGCTCGAGATGTTCGCCGACTCCGTAGTAAGATGCTGCCTATGGTAAAGGTTCAGTGGTCTGATCAGTCTGAGCGCGAGGCAACTTGGGAACTCGAGGAGGAATTACGTGCGAGGTTCCCTTCCCTCTTTGAGCAATGAGGTATGTCGAATTTCGAGGACGAAATTCCTTTTAAGGGTGGAATGATGTAATAACCCGGTTTTGTTTTGATTCCTTAACATTAGATTTTGCGTAACATTTTATGGTTTTGTGTTTTATGACATTAGGACCTTCCCCGCATTTAATTAAAAGGCGAGGACAAAGTGGTCTTTCTTCCTATACTATTTTAGTATGTAAATAAGGAAAGGAACTCCTTATTCTTTTATTCCCGATCAGTTTCTAAACAGTGTTTCTAAACATCGCTTTCCCTATCGACAGTTTTGAGTGCTCTTGACTTCTCCTCTCCTCCCAGTAAATTGCTTCTGATTGTTGGTGTTTATTGCTACTGCGTGTTGAACATCTCCTCTCCTGCTGCTATGCGTTTCATCGGTGTTGTTCAGGTTCGATTCGTGTAAATTCTATGCTGATTGTTCTCAGTTTTGGGGGTGGTTTTTCTGATTTTGGGTTCTGATTTTTGGGTGTGATTGTTGTTGAATTCAGTGGGGTTATGCTTCCGCTCTGTTTGCGTTATTGTTGATTGGCTGTTGGCATCGTCGGGACTATTCCGCACTCCGAATCGATGTAAGTGGGGGATGGAATCGGGTGGTTTGCTCACCCATGGGGTGCTTATTTTGATTTGTGTTTCGGTTAGTAATGTGTGATGCGTTGGGTGAATTCTTTGTTGATTTGCGTTGGTTTTTGCGTGGTTAAAACCCCCATGGTACTATTTTTACAATCTGAAAGTTTTGCTGAGTTTGGTGATGAATTGGTTGTGTTTTCACCCTCTATTGCTGCTCTGTGAATTACAATTTTTGTGACGTCCAGACGTCTGTCCGGACTTGTATGTCCGGACAAGTCGTCTGGCCACCTCTGGTTTCTGCATTTTTGAAGTGTCCGGATATCCGTCCGGACAGGATGTGAGGACGTTCTCTATGTTTAACTCTCGGCATGTGTTTACATGTCCGGACGTCTCCAGGTTTTGAAATTTGACATGTGTCCGGACATGTAAGTCCGGACACACGATTCTATAAGTTGAACTTTGGACCTCCGTCCGGACTTGCAAGGTTGGACGCAAGTCCGGATAGCCTTCTGTTTTCACTTTGGCATGTGTCCAGACGTGCAAGGTCGGACGCATGTCTGAACACCTCTTATGTTTTGAATAAAATGCTCGTTTGAGCTCCGTTTCGACTTCTGTTTGTGGGGTTTTGATCCCCTAAGTGTGAATATGAGTTTAATACATGTGGTATGCTTATTTAAGCACATTTGATCTGTTAATTTGGCTAAAGGATTTTGGGACCTAGTTACTATGCTTCTGAGCCATGGATAGTCGGTCGGGCTGTCCCGTATGCTGCGTAGGAATTCCTTCTGTATAAGTTCCTTAGGGTTTCCCTTAGGACGTTTAGTGACCAACGGGTCTAACAGCTGACTCTATGGCTTCTGATGTGGGATCTATGGATCCATAGGACATTAGTGTGCGCCCTTCTGATGTGTTAGCGAGTTTCTAGTGTCCCATCCTGTGATTCTGTTTCTGAAAGTCTGACTGATGTTTTGATGTGATATTCTGCTCTACTTTCGAATCCATTCTGCTTATGTTCGCCTGTTTGCAAACTAACTTATGCTTCCCTCTGTTTACATAATTTCTGACTTCTGATTTGAGTAAGTTTCCTTGAGGAAGTCTTCTGCTTACTAGTGTAACACCCCTACTACGCACATAACACTACTTGAAATCGCAGCGGAACTTAAACAACTAAACAGTAACTAAACGAATGGTGCTACAACGCCGTCAACCACCCACGTGGTTAACAAGGCTGAATAAATACACGTGTACCGGTCTGATGATCAGACTCCTGAGCATAGAACTAACAACCACATATATACATCAACAAAATACCGAGTGTTTACATATGTCCTTCACTGTATACTGTCACTGTAAACTGTCATAACCAAATATATAACACGCCACGGGAGCACAGGCGCATCCCGGGCCAACATCCAAAAGTACTCAAAGTAAACTACATCCTAGGATCTAGAGCCACTCCGCTTCTTCGATCCTCATCCTGCAGTAAAAGAAATATGGATCCCCCGAGGGGGGGTCAGCAACCCTTGGCTGGTATGGTTAACGCGCAGCCCATCGGCTACCGGGATGCGCGCAAACTATTTGTCATGATGACATGGCATTTATTTTAAAACACACAACTTATACATATATAATATAACATGGGTATTGTACACATCATCACACACATCACACACATACAATTCCTTTAGGGAGAGAACCAACACAGTTAGTCCCCATTGAGAGCCTAGAGAATGTTGCCATGCTCATGCTAAGCTCGTTACATAACTCGTTACCGTCCTGTTAGATTGAACGGTTAACTTAACACAAGGTGCCTCGGATATAGTGATCCAAGCACACCGAAATAACACATAGTATGCCCCTGTGGCCCGACGTGAGTCAGTAAAATAGCCTTGGTTAAGCTAAAGGGAAGGTTGGAAACCAAGTTGGAAACACAACCATAACATACAGAGAGAATCGAACCGGTTATGACATCGACTCCCATACTCACACACGTGGCCGGAACAGACCGGACTCCTCACTTCCCCCGTTAGCACTTGTTAGCAGTTCATCATTGAACTCAACAAACAATTCACAATAATAGGTCAAGTCTTGTTAGACACACACAAGGGAAGAGAGAGTCATACTTAACAACATAATAATATTTAACAACTGTAAACTCTTTACATGGTTTAATCTTACAAAGTCATAAACACACAGCAAAACAAACAACACACAAGCCGGTGTAAACCGGTAGGCAACAGACTGCAAGAAAACCATACCTTGGTCCTTGCCTCGATTGATTTCCACCTTGAGAGAATCCTAAACACATTAGTAACGTCGGTTAATTATTTAATTAACTTCAAACTTACTAAGTATTTAACATGATTGTATGACATGTTTTAATGTCTAACTTACCCTAGGTTACCTTCATTATACACCCTAGGGTTAACTACATAAGTCACATTCTTTTCTGTTTTTTTTTTACAAGTTCTGGTCCGACCGACCTTACCGACCGACCTTGCACAAGGTCGGTCCATTCCAGAACATATTTCCGTCAAAATTTTCTACTCCGACCGACCTTGCAAGTTCGGTCGCATGGTCGGTCCATTCCAGAGAGTTTCTTACCTTTGAAAATTTAGCCCGACCGAACTTGCCAAGTCCGGTCCTATGTTCGGTCGATTCCAGTAACTCAATCCGTACACAAAATACAAGCCCGACCGACCTTGCAAGTCCGGTCCTCAAGGTCGGTCCATTCCAGAAGCCAATTCTCGCAGGGTAAACTGGGCTCGACCGAACTTGCAAGTTCGGTCGCAAGTTCGGTCTGCCCCAGACCTTTGTTTTCCTTTTTACATTCAACTCCAAACTTCACCCCATATAACCTAGTACCCCCTAACCTCATTTGGGCACTTCAAACACACCTTAAGACATCCTTAAACACTCATAAAACTCATTTTCTAATTCCTTAAGCCTTTACTTATATCTTCACAAAATTCCTAACACTCACAATGTTTTCTCCTAGTCTCCAAGTGGTGTTTCATACCTATGATAACTACTATCTCAAAATACTTTCTCTTCATTTTTACATCATCTTTCGAGCGTCATTTCTTACCATCAACTCCTTATGTCATTTCTTGAAATCCTTTTTCAAGTTCATACTTTCTCTTATTTTACCAAAGTTTACCTAAGCCCTTACCTAAATCCAAAAATGACTTTGGTACATACTAAAACTTCAAGATCATGCCTAAGTCCTTATTACACTCTAGAACACTTCCTAGTTCATCAAAATTCCTTTTAAAACATCTTGAACTCCTTATACTTCCTAAATTTCGACATAGGTTCTCCTAGCATTTTGCTACACCAAAGCACATTGTTCTCCCCATTAAACACATAAGAATACTAACAATCCATCAAACACTTTATTATACACAAACTTCACTCATAAAGCACTACATCACAATATAGTGCATAATTTAAATTGCATGGCACTTAGGCCCTTAAAATGCATGGCTCTTAGGCCCTTAAAGTGCATAATTCTTAAACACTGAATTTCCACAATATATTTGCCTTTGACCTGCAAATACACTCAACACACATATGCCTTTTACTAGTCTCTTGAGAACACTTTACTAAGTCATTCACCATTTGCTCTTTAGGTAGTTTTAATAAGCATTATAAGCTCATTTCTCCTAAGGCATTAAACAACATTAGGTTAGTATATTTACCTCTTTTCCAAACAACTTCTTTCTTGTTCCTTATAAAACCGGCAAGGTATTTGATTCCTTGTCAAGTTCTAAACAATATACAAACATTATAATGAGTATTCAAGCTATAAGCTTATCTCATTGTAAACCCTAATTTTACATTGTTTCAAAAACATTAATGTAGTTGTTTTACCTTGATCTTTGAAGAGAGTTTGAATATATAACAAGAGGGACTCCACCTAGTCCATGAAGAGTTGGAATGAACTAGAACAAAGTCACACAAAGAGCTCCATCAATGGGTATTTTCGGTCACAACAAAAACATGGAGGAAATGTAGTTTTTATTTGAGATTCCTTACCTAGAAGCAAAGGAGAGTAATAATATGTCAAAATACAAGCTCAAGCTCCTTCCATGGTGGAACTCCTTGGCACCGAAATGGGGCTCTTGAAGTTTTGAGAAGATAGGAATGAAGAGCTTGATGAGAGGAAGAGATTGGTGGTGTTTGTTTTTGATTTGGACAAGTGAGCTAGATTTTACAAGAGGTCAAAGATGGAGATGGTGGTGTGTACTATTGCAAACCGTGAGGGATGAAGAAGAGAGGTTGAAGATGGTGTTTGGAACCGTGGGAAATGAAGGAGAAATGAGAATGAAGATAGAACTTACTTTTAAGAAGATATTATGCTTTATAAAGTAAAAAGGTAACTTAATTAGTTTCTATATTACTTATCATATTAACTAGAGAGTGGTGAGTCACCACACTTGGAAAACCGGCCCCCTATAATATAATGAGGGTATTTTGTCTTTGTTTGTCAATTTAATTACTTATGACAACATATGTTACAAACTAGCTTATAAAAATCACTATTCACCAAAACAAGGCACTTAGAAGTGAAATTTTTGATTTCCCATTAATATAGCCACCCAAATGTGATACTATATAATACACATATATAAAGAGTAATGATGGACATTTAGCCATTCAAAACTCATTTACAAGACAATTTTTCAAAAATGTGCTTTAAGACTCCTTAAAGCACATTTTGTGTTTAACTTGTTTTCAAGCTTGGTTTTCTTTGGTAATTGGTTTAATATGTTCATTATATATAAATGAGGTCTTGGTAAGTTCATTAGGTCTTAACCAAGCTTATCCCAAGCTTAGAGCACATTTTGGCTCTTTTTGACTTTAAAGCACATTTGTGTTTTCTTTTGTTTAAATTTGTTTACTAATGTTTCTAAGACTCTTTTTAGTCTTTACATACCATATTTAGGTATTTAAAAAACATAACTAGGTTTGGGGTATTTCAATCTACCCCCCTTAAGAGAACTTTGTCCCCAAAGTTCATACTTCACTATCCCAAATATTAGAACATGGGAACACATATCAACAACACTTCCATATCAGATTAATAACATCTTTACCTTACATCGGACACATGGTCTAAACAATAAAACATCACAACATCATTCAGACTCAGCGGTCTGTAACATAACATAGACAATGTATACATATACATGTCGCACACAACCATAACCGAAACGGCTCTACCCCCCTTAAATAGGGGTACGCCCCGTACCCTATACATACAAACACTAAGAAGTAAACAATGACGGGTACTTCGCTTCATCTTATCTTCCAGCTCCCAAGTGGCCTCCTCGACGTCCTGGTTAGACCAGAGGACCTTCACCAGTCTCACGGACTTATGGCGAGTGTCTCGAGTCTTAGTATCCAGAATCTGTACGGGAGTCTCCACTGATCGCATGGTCGGCTCTAAAGTTAGCCTCTCAGGCTGAAGTACATGAGACGGATGAGACATATATTTCTTCAACTGGGACACATGAAATACATCATGTACCTTGCCCAGCTCGGCGGGTAAATCAAGTCTATAAGCTACCGGGCCGATCCGCTCCGTCACAACATAAGGCCCCACATATTTTGGGCTCAACTTGCCTTTCTGGCCAAAACGAAATACTCCCTTCATGGGGGATACTCTCAAAAATACCTGATCGCCCACGGCGAACTCCAGGTCGCGTCGGCGCACATCTGCGTACGACTTCTGTCTATCCTGAGCTGCTTTCATGTTAGCCCGGATCTGGCGAACTTCTGCCTGAACTTGCTCAAGATACTCTGGTCCTATAATGACCGTCTCACTCGACTCATCCCAGCATAATGGCGTGCGGCATGGTCTACCGTACAAGGCCTGGAAGGGAGACATCTTGATCGAAGCATGGTAACTGTTGTTGTAACTAAACTCGATCAGATGTAACTTATCAATCCAGCTGGTCTGAAAGTCAAGTGCACATGCACGTAGCATATCCTCAAGTGTCTGAATGGTGCGCTCACTCTGACCATCGGTCTGTGGGTGAAACCTGTACTCAATTTCAGTTCGGTACCCAATGCCTCTCGTGTAGACTTCCAATATCTGGATAAGAACCTGGTATCTCTGTCAGATACAATTGTCTTTGGTACACCATGATGTCTTACAATTTCTTTATCAAAGAGTTCTGCCAGTCTTGCCACTTTCCAGGTGTCCTTCATCGGAATGAATCGGGCCACCTTGGTCAGTCGGTCAACAACAACCCAAATCATATTCAGACCTCCCCTTGCAGGTGGAAGCCCTACTACGAAGTCCATAGATATGTCATGGAACTTCCACTCCGGCACTGGCATTGGCTGTACCATACCACCAGGCCGTCGGTGCTCAAACTTGACCTTCTGACAAGTGAGACACCTCAACACATAGTCATTCACATCCTTTTTCATTCCAGTCCACCAAAAATATCTTTTCATACCTTTATACATCTTTGAAGCTCCGGGTGTGAATCGAAGTAGTAGAACAATGGGATTCACTCAATATGCGCTCCTTCAACTCAGCGCTACTCCTGGGTATACACAGTCGGCCATTAAGCCTAATCAGGTCATCATCGTGGAGTCTGAAGTCGTACTTCTGACCCTCGAATGTGCCATCAATAAGCTTCTGTCTAATCTCCATCATGTACTGATCCGTCATCTGAGCACTCCGCACCTCTTCAACCAAGCCAGTATGAGAGACTAGCGAATGGAGAGAGTGTGCTCGGCGACTCAATGCGTCAGCTACCACGTTTGCCTTACCCTCCTTATATTGCAGATTAAGATGTAGTCATTCAGAAATTCAACCCACCTTCTTTGCCTCATGTTCAACTCCTTCTGAGTGAACAAGTACTTTAAACTCTTGTGGTCAGAATAAATCGTCACACTTACCCCATACAAGTGATGTCGCCATATCTTCAATGCGAAGACAATGGCCCCCAATTCTAAGTCGTGGGTAGGGTAGTTCTCCTCATGCTTCTTCAGCTGTCGGGAGGCGTAAGCTACGACCTTCCCGTGTTGCATCAACACACAACCCATACCCCTGCCTGATGCGTCGCAATAGACCTCAAACCCATCTGGACCGTCTGGTAGCGTCAGAACCGGTGCAGATGTTAGAGCATCCTTGAGACTCGTGAAAGAACTCTCACAGTCGACTGTCCACTCGAATGGTACATCCTTTTTCATCAAGGAAGTCATCGGCTTCGAGACACTGGAGAAGTTCTTCACAAACCTCCTATAATAACCTGCCAGACCGAGGAAGCTCCTGATGTCGGTAACTGTCTTCGGCCTAGGCCAGGTGCGCACTGCATCTATCTTTGCCGGATCGACAGCGATCCCGGCCTCAGAAATCACATGTCCAAGAAATGATACTTGGTTCAACCAAAATTCACACTTAGAAAATTTAGCATACAGCTGATTCTTCCTCAACGTTTGTAACACATTTCTCAGGTGGCTTTCGTGCTCACCTCTCGATTTCGAGTACACTAGAATATCATCGATGAAGACTACCACTGACTTGTCCAACTGATCTTGGAACAAGCGGTTCATTAAGTCCATGAACTTAGCTGGTGCATTTGATAAGCCAAACGGCATAACTGTGAACTCATAGTGCCCATACCTAGTTCTGAATGCTGTCTTTTCGATATCTGTCACGGATGGCAATCTGATGGTATCCGGAACGTAGGTCTATCTTGGAGAATACTGATGCTCCCCTCAGCTGATCAAATAGATCGTCGATGCGTGGTAAAGGGTAACGGTTCTTCACCGTAACAGCATTCAGCTCCCGATAATCAATACACAGGCGGAGGCTACCGTCCTTCTTCTTCACGAAGAGGACCGGCGCTCCCCATGGTGAAACACTAGGGCGGATAAAGCCCTTGTCGAGTAGGTCTCTCAGCTGCTCCTTGAGCTCTGTCATCTCTGCTGGAGCCATACGATAAGGTGCTTTCGCAATGGGTCCGGTGCCCGGAATCAAGTCAATCTCAAACTCAACCTCTCGTGCTGGCGGCATGCCCGGCAGTTCCTTAGGAATACATCAGGAAACTCCGACACTACCGGCACATCTGGGCTAAACTCTGGATCTCTCTCTATGTCCTGGACATAGCAGAGGTATACATCACTCCCTCGTCGTAACTCATGATACATAGCCATGGCGGTGATGATCTGAGTCGAAGGCTCCCTGGGCCTCTGGCGGTAAGATATGGTAACCCCAGATGGACTCCGAAGAAGCAGTCGATGCTCGGCACACAGGATTCTGCCCTTGTACCGCTCCAACCAGTTCATCCCGACAATCACATCAAAGCCAAGTCCGTCGAACTCTATCAAGTCGATCGGAAACTCTTCATCTCTGATTCGTACAATAACATTCGGTGGTAGCGGGTTGTACACCTGATCCGCTCTTTCGATGGGAGAGTGACCAAGAAGTCTGGCATCTCATCACCATCTAACCCCAGCCTCTTCGCAAAAGATAGCGAAATAAATGTGTGTGAGGCTCCGGAGTCGAACAAGATCGAAGCGTCCACGCCATTCACTGGAAAGGTACCGGTGAGGATTGTGCCGCTCTTGCCGGCTTCTGCCTCATTGCAGACACTCAGTATACCTCCCGTTCCGAGTGCACAGCCTAATTCATTGGCAAACTAATAAGTATTGGGTAACAACACGTTTATATGCTTCAAACAACTCCACTTTATTCATTAACACAATCTCTTTACAACATTCATTGGCTCATACTGTCGCCATGATTAACACTTACAACATCCTTAATACACACTGGTTTATCACATCACATAATTATACAAGGCTTAAAACTGTCTGAAGGTCAAATTCAAACGTCCGGGTTTCATGTGTGTGGCATTGATCACTGCCGACGGTGCGGTGTTCAGTTTGATCTTTCTGATGCCATGGTATAGCATCCTTGACTGCCCACCCATGATTAATACATCTCCCGATTTCAACAGTAGCTTCTTTGCGAGGTCAGCACGCTTCTGCTCGCCATACACAAACACTGCGGTATCACCAATGGACCAAGACACCACGGGTACTCCCTTACTTAGAGACTCGGGTGACTCGTCCTTGTCTTGGTGTATACCTAACCGTCCACCTTTCTGGTAGAAGTTCACAATGCATAGATCTGCTTTCACACTTGGAATTGAATCTGTTTCAACTTGTTGAGCAATTCCCATGGCGTGATTAACGACCGCAAGGAACTCCTCAGGTATACTTGGTACCGTTGCTCCATCTTCAGCTCGCACTTCTTGATATGACTTGGTGTAAGGGTTCCAGTCCTTACCCATGCACATCATCTTCAATTGCATTCTTGATCCGTTCGGGTATTCGGGTGTGTAGAAAACCTCCTGGTTTTGCTCCAAGTTCGTCGCATCGTCTGATGATATGGATTGTGCTTCCGGTGTCAGGTATCCATTTAAGAGTATCATACCTGGCTGGATGACCTGACATTGCTCCAATGGAAAGTCGGTGATTGATGGTGGTTTCTTCAGGGTTTGGTGTGGGTGGGATTGGATAACATATTGAAGGTTCCTTTAAGTTTAGAGTACTCTAATTAGGTGACTTTCACACTATACTTTATTTATTTACTCACATGGTTGTTTACTTAAACTCACTCACACACATGCATGGAATGCGGTATGCAAACACTTATTACATTCAACAGTTTAGGCGGTACCTGGTCTAGAAGAGGGCCCTGGCGCCTCAGACCGGTCCACCACATTCAGGGTGGCCTTGTTGGACCCGACCCCTTCCCCTTCTGGGACTCTGTGTACCTCTGATCTGGGGGTGGCTGGTTCGCCATCTTCTGGCCATCGGTGGTCGCAGTGGCCTTACCCTTCCATTACCCTTGGGCCTGTAGCTTCTACTGTTTGGGTTCTGCCAGCATTCGTAATCGCGGTGACCCATCTTCTTACAGTATCGGCACTGCACATCGTTACCCTTGCAGTCCTTGCCGGGGTGGTCTCCGTTGCACCACTTGCAGTAATAGTGGCGCTCCGGTCCAGAGCCCGTGCTAGCTGCTATCACAACACACAATCAATACTTGTCTCACAACTTATCAACATACACTTCAACTTATCACACAGGATTAGATAATTACCCTTAGGTGGGTAAGAACGTAGGGGCTTGGCCGCATACGCATAGGTGAGCTGCAGAGGCTCCTCAGCAGTGGTGGTCTGGGTCTGGCCCTTACCACCCTGTTGCTGTCCTTTCTGGGACTGGGGGTATGACTTCTTCTTCTTTCCTCCCCACTGCCCTTGCGTGCCTTGGCCCTCGTTCATAGCCTTGCGCTTGAGCGCACTCTCCTCGTCCCTCAGACGGACGGTGATCTCCACAATTGCAGCGGCATGATAGCACTCCTATATTTAGGGTGTCAGTTATGCCCCGCCAAATAAATTCACAACACATTAACACATTGTACACACTTATTCACATTACACTGTAATCCCATTACCTGCAAAGTGGTATATCCAGTAGGCCCCATGCCATAGCGTAGGCGATAGTTCAGTCCGTTGTAGAAACGGTTCACAAGGATCCGGTCTGAGTAACCCAGATCCGGTAGCAGGTGGATAAGTCCGATGAAGGCTGAGTAGTACTCATCTACCGTCATCTTATCCCCTTGCCTCAAACTGTCCAGCTCCAGGCGCTTGGCCTCTTGCACATGTATTGGGTAGTACTTGGCTCGCAGCAGAGCCGTGTACTCCCTCCATAGAAAAGTCGGGTCAGCAACTCTGCCCTCTCGCACTAGCTTCCACCAGCTCTGTGCCGAGCCCTTCAAGTAATAGGCAGCAAGTCGAACCTTGACCTGCTCAGGTACTGCTAGGGTTTCGAAGGCGGTCTCCATTTCGGAGATGTACGCCTCGAGCTTACGGGGATCGGTCTCCCCACTGAATGAGGGTGGCCTCAAATCAGCCAACGCCTTGACCAGTTGGTCTCTCGTGGCGGTGGCGGTGGTGGTAGTTGAACTTCGGGCGTCTGCCCCTGCTGAATCGCAGCCACAAGCTGGGGTACCATTTGGGCTACGGCGGCTGCTACTGCCTCAGCCATAACCTGAGCCGTAGTGTTCTCGCCCTGGTCACCCATATTACCAGTACCGCTTCCGCGGCCTCTACCTCGCGGTCTACCTGTCATCTGAATTCACATGAATATTCATTAGCAATATGCTTGCACACTTATCGGTCCAACGATTGTAACGCTTCCCGATAATAAGGTATCTCCACACTAGTTAGTGGTTAACCTTTCCACAATTGTTCACTTAGGTAACTGTAGTTAGGTTTCCTAACTCGGTATATCCCTAAGCTCGGTATTCTAGTCATCAGAGCGATACTTCGCTCTGATACCACTTTTTGTAACACCCCTACTACGCACATAACACTACTTGAAATCGCAGCGGAACTTAAACAACTAAACAGTAACTAAACGAATGGTGCTACAACGCCGTCAACCACCCACGTGGTTAACAAGGCTGAATAAATACACGTGTACCGGTCTGATGATCAGACTCCCGAGCATAGAACTAACAACCACATATATACATCAACAAAATACCGAGTGTTTACATATGTCCTTCACTGTATACTGTCACTGTAAACTGTCATAACCAAATATATAACATGCCACGGGAGCACAGGCGCATCCCAGGCCAACATCCAAAAGTACTCAAAGTAAACTACATCCTAGGATCTAGAGCCACTCCGCTTCTTCTATCCTCATCCTGCAGTAAAAGAAATATGGATCCCCCGAGGGGGGGTCAGCAACCCTTGGCTGGTATGGTTAACGCGCAGCCCATCGGCTACCGGGATGCGCGCAAAATTTGTCATGATGACATGGCATTTATTTTAAAACACACAACTTATACATATATAATATAACATGGGTATTGTACACATCATCACACACACACACATACAATTCCTTTAGGGAGAGAACCAACACAGTTAGTCCCCATTGAGAGCCTAGAGAATGTTGCCATGCTCATGCTAAGCTCGTTACATAACTCGTTACCGTCCTGTTAGATTGAACGGTTAACTTAACACAAGGTGCCTCGGATATAGTGATCCAAGCACACCGAAATAACACATAGTATGCCCCTGTGGCCCGACGTGAGTCAGTAAAATAGCCTTGGTTAAGCTAAAGGGAAGGTTGGAAACCAAGTTGGAAACAACAACCATAACATACAGAGAGAATCGAACCGGTTATGACATCGACTCCCATACTCACACGCGTGGCCGGAACAGACCGGACTCCTCACTTCCCCCGTTAGCACTTGTTAGCAGTTCATCATTGAACTCAACAAACAATTCACAATAATAGGTCAAGTCTTGTTAGACACACACAAGGGAAGAGAGAGTCATACTTAACAACATAATAATATTTAACAACTGTAAACTCTTTACATGGTTTAATCTTACAAAGTCATAAACACACAGCAAAACAAACAACACACAAGCCGGTGTAAACCGGTAGGCAACAGACTGCAAGAAAACCATACCTTGGTCTTGCCTCGATTGATTTCCACCTTGAGAGAATCCTAAACACATTAGTAACGTCGGTTAATTATTTAATTAACTTCAAACTTACTAAGTATTTAACATGATTGTATGACATGTTTTAATGTCTAACTTACCCTAGGTTACCTTCATTATACACCCTAGGGTTAACTACATAAGTCACATTCTTTTCTGTTTTTTTTTTACAAGTTCTGGTCCGACCGACCTTACCGACCGACCTTGCACAAGGTCGGTCCATTCCAGAACATATTTCCGTCAAAATTTTCTACTCCGACCGACCTTGCAAGTTCGGTCGCATGGTCGGTCCATTCCAGAGAGTTTTTACCTTTGAAAATTTAGCCCGACCGAACTTGCCAAGTCCGGTCCTATGTTCGGTCGATTCCAGTAACTCAATCCGTACACAAAATACAAGCCCGACCGACCTTGCAAGTCCGGTCCCAAGGTCGGTCCATTCCAGAAGCCAATTCTCTCAGGGTAAACTGGGCTCGACCGAACTTGCAAGTTCGGTCTGCCCCAGACCTTTGTTTTCCTTTTTACATTCAACTCCAAACTTCACCCCATATAACCTAGTACCCCCTAACCTCATTTGGGCACTTCAAACACACCTTAAGACATCCTTAAACACTCATAAAACTCATTTTCTAATTCCTTAAGCCTTTACTTATATCTTCACAAAATTCCTAACACTCACAATGTTTTCTCCTAGTCTCCAAGTGGTGTTTCATACCTATGATAACTACTATCTCAAAATACTTTCTCTTCATTTTTACATCATCTTTCGAGCGTCATTTCTTACCATCAACTCCTTATGTCATTTCTTGAAATCCTTTTTCAAGTTCATACTTTCTTCTTATTTTACCAAAGTTTACCTAAGCCCTTACCTAAATCCAAAAATGACTTTGGTACATACTAAAACTTCAAGATCATGCCTAAGTCCTTATTACACTCTAGAACACTTCCTAGTTCATCAAAATTCCTTTTAAAACATCTTGAACTCCTTATACACTTCCTAAATTTCGACATAGGTTCTCCTAGCATTTTGCTACACCAAAGCACATTGTTCTCCCCATTAAACACATAAGAATACTAACAATCCATCAAACACTTTATTATACACAAACTTCACTCATAAAGCACTACATCACAATATAGTGCATAATTTAAATTGCATGGCACTTAGGCCCTTAAAATGCATGGCTCTTAGGCCCTTAAAGTGCATAATTCTTAAACACTGAATTTCCACAATATATTTGCCTTTGACCTGCAAATACACTCAACACACATATGCCTTTTACTAGTCTCTTGAGAACACTTTACTAAGTCATTCACCATTTGCTCTTTAGGTAGTTTTAATAAGCATTATAAGCTCATTTCTCCTAAGGCATTAAACAACATTAGGTTAGTATATTTACCTCTTTTCCAAACAACTTCTTTCTTGTTCCTTTATAAAACCGGCAAGGTATTTGATTCCTTGTCAAGTTCTAAACAATATACAAACATTATAATGAGTATTCAAGCTATAAGCTTTATCTCATTGTAAACCCTAATTTTACATTGTTTCAAAAACATTAATGTAGTTGTTTTACCTTGATCTTTGAAGAGAGTTTGAATATATAACAAGAGGGGACTCCACCTAGTCCATGAAGAGTTGGAATGAAACTAGAACAAAGTCACACAAAGAGCTCCATCAATGGGTATTTTCGGTCACAACAAAAACATGGAGGAAATGTAGTTTTTATTTGAGATTCCTTACCTAGAAGCAAAGGAGAGTAATAATATGTCAAAATACAAGCTCAAGCTCCTTCCATGGTGGAACTCCTTGGCACCGAAATGGGGCTCTTGAAGTTTTGAGAAGATAGGAATGAAGAGCTTTATGAGAGGAAGAGATTGGTGGTGTTTGTTTTTGATTTGGACAAGTGAGCTAGATTTTACAAGAGGTCAAAGATGGAGATGGTGGTGTGTACTATTGCAAACCGTGAGAGGATGAAGAAGAGAGGTTGAAGATGGTGTTTGGAACCGTGGGAAATGAAGGAGAAATGAGAGAATGAAGATAGAACTTACTTTTAGGAGATATTTATGCTTTATAAAGTAAAAAGGTAACTTAATTAGTTTTCTATATCTACTTATCATATTAACTAGAGAGTGGTGAGTCACCACACTTGGAAAACCGGCCCCCTATAATATAATGAGGGTATTTTTGTCTTTGTTTGTCAATTTAATTACTTATGACAACATACGTTACAAACTAGCTTATAAAAATCACTATTCACCAAAACAAGGCACTTAGAAGTGAAATTTTTGATTTCCCATTAATATAGCCACCCAAATGTGATACTATATAATACACATATATATTAAAGAGTAATGATGGACATTTAGCCATTCAAAACTCATTTACAAGACAATTTTTCAAAAATGTGCTTTAAGACTCCTTAAAGCACATTTTGTGTTTAGACTTGTTTTCAAGCTTGGTTTTCTTTGGTAATTGGTTTAATATGTTCATTAATATATAAATAAGGTCTTGGTAAGTTCATTAGGTCTTAACCAAGCTTATCCCAAGCTTAGAGCACATTTTGGCTCTTATTGACTTTAAAGCACATTTGTGTTTTCTTTTGTTTAAATTTGTTTACTAATGTTTCTAAGACTCTTTTTAGTCTTTACATACCATATTTAGGTATTTAAACAACATAACTAGGTTTGGGGTATTTCAACTAGGCTAGTTGAGCTTACCCCTTTATTACATTATGCAGATTGAGCACCTGGAGCCCTTCTTCTTTCTTTGGAGATCTGCTTTACGTTTTATGTTATGTTCAGACTTTGTATTTTGACTTTGCACATTAGACGCTTTGACATTATGTAGCCTACGGGCCCTTACTTTGTATTTACTATCGCTTTGGTATTTTGGATGTTGTAAACTCTCTTCTCGTTAATGCAAGTACTTCGATTTGGGTTTGAGATCGTATGTGTTAGAGCCTTGCGTTATTACGTAATAGATACGTGGTGGGTTACATCCCTAACTCCTCGGCCGGTTTTGGGGTTGTTACATTTAGTGGTATACTCAATCGTAAATTCTTCGAAATTGTGCAGAATTGGAGCCTTATTTTGAGTAAGATACCAATATTAGTTATATTCATTGTTTATACGTATACCTCATTATTGTGTTCACGCTTCAGTTTAAATCTTATGTTGTAGAATATACGAGCATCAATTACGACAAACATAACCAACATTAACGGATGAGACTATAAACCTTAGGATGGAAAGAGATTTCCCCATTTGGTTTCATTCATATGTGAGTGACTGCATGCACTATTAACTATATAAATGCCAATACCAATTCGGTACTATGATATTATTTGTTATTCTACAGTCAAACGATGTTTCCATACTAAATGAATTTGTTCGTAGCTTGGCACAAGGGCCATTGAATGTGGTAATCTCCTACTCAGGCTTCTATGTGAATGGGTACAAATTCCACACAGAATATAAATCAGAAGACCGTACAACATACAACTATGGTGTTTGCATTTACGGGACAAACTATGGTGACTCAGAGTATGACTATTATGGGGTGCTGAAAGAGATCATTGAATTAGAGTAGTGTTATGAAGATCGTAATGTTTAATTGTCAATGGTTTGACTAGGAAAAGAGAGGAGTACAAGTACATCCTTGATATAAGCTGGTTGACATTAATCATATAAGGAAGTTTGACAAGTACGAACCATTTGTGCTAGCTGATCAAGATGTTCAAGTGTATTATTGCTCATACCCGTCAAAGAAGAGGGATAGGAAAGATTGATGGGCTGTCTCTAAAGTGAAAGCGATAAGTACTTTGAACATGCCCGACTCATCAACAGTTGATGAAGAGGTTCAGCCATTGCAAGATGAAACCGTAGATCATGGGGTTTTATCACCTTTAGTCGATGATGAAAAAACATTTGTTTTACTACAATGTCAATATATTATTGTTTTGTTTGTTTATTAATTAGTATATAATGGGTTTATTAAATGTTTAATGTGATGTTTATCATGGGCCAAGCAATGCATCAAACAGAGGTAGCTTGATTTATCCATAATACAAATGAGAACACGACATGCTTGGCCCTGTTATTATGTTCGAGACTGAGGTATATTGCTTTTGTATCAATGTGTGGAAGCAGAGTCACGGGGTGGAGACCATTGGAGATGCTAAACTCGTATGCGTAGCTGATTTCTAATACACACAGTCAGATTAAAAACTTTGCGTCATTACCCTTACTTGTAAATTCAAATATACGGGACCTTACACAATCAAATGGGACCTTGATTCTTAATATTTTTTCTTACCTAATTTACAATTTTTGTAAAGATTTGGGTAGAAAAATGGTTCAAACTGGAATAGAATAACAAAAACAGTTAGAAAAGGTAGAAATCTGGACGACCCTACATAACCAAACGGGCCTTTTTTTATTCAATATTTTTCTTAATTAATTTACATTTTTACAAAATATTTAGGCTAAAATATGATAGAAAAAATGGAACAGAATATGAAAATAACAATAAAAAATGCTTGAAATCAAGACGACCCTAGGGGCCTTATTTTTTTCATTCCAAATTCTCAATATTTTTCTTACTTATTTTCTCTTTTTTTAAAATAGATTTAGGTTGAATATGGTAAAAAAATGGAATAGAATAAGCAAACAAAAATAAAAAGAAAAAAACACCAAAAATCAGGATGGTGGTGTGTGTCTGACATGCGCGGGCGCGGGTGCGCGTTTAGTGTGCGCAGGTGTTGGCGGCTTGGCACACATGAGGATCACGGTGCACGCGGGCGATGCGAGGCACACGGGGGAGTGAAGCGCACGGTAACGTGGGCCCGCGGGTTACGCAGTGACACGGGCAAGCGCACACGGAGCACGCGGTGATGCGGGGAAGCGCGCACGATGCACAGGGTGACACGGCAAGCGCGCACCAAAAACGGCGGTCGGGGTGAACCTACCAGTTTTCACCAGTTTTGAACTTGCTTTGACTGTTTGACTTTTTTAGAAAGACTGGACTTGTTTTAAAGATTTTGATTTTTTCGACCGATTTCGACTAGTTTTAACTGGTTTTGACTAATGCCCACCAGTTTTTACTACGTCGATTGATGTTGATAAACTTTGATTGTTTGACTATATGTTCTTATTTTGTTCTATTTTCTTTTACCTTTTTTCAACTTAAATCTAGTTAAAATCATAGATAATTTTAAAAATACTTCAAAATGATTTCCTCGTACATCCTCGTCCATATAATTTTCATCTAGATTTTCTAAATATGACCCAACAACGTTATCTTCATTATTTATGGATTATATTGGGAAGTTATTAGTAATTTAATATAAGTGGATACATATTGTAAATTTTAATGAATTTTTATAGGACTAACGAAAATATCACTTTTTTCCAATTACATGAATTAAAAACTTAACTGTGCGTATTGACTCTCAAAGACTACACATTTTCACCCTCGTTGAACACTAGAAAAGGCATTTCAAGCGCCAATTAACTAGTTCAAAGAAGAAGATGGGAGAAGGAGCAGAAACACCAACCCGTTGGGAGGGAACCGTAAAAGTTCTAGAGTGGGGCTCATATGCTGCGGCACAAATATGCAGAGTACTGCATTTAACTAACCGCTGAGTTTTATCTTTTTTTTTTCAACTCCTTGTTTTCATTCCTGGAAATTCACTCGAGTTCGCCGGACAAAACAATTATAAAAAAAACATAAGCCTTATCCCCAGCCAAGTAGTCGAATGACATCAACAGTAATAGTAGTAGTGTCTTACTTTTAGCTCTAACAAAAACGAAAAAGAATTCAATTCCAACAGAGAAACCTCAAGCTAGCTATTCCAAAATTATGATAGTGTCAAGTCACGTAACCACAAAATAAAATGCAATACAAAAGCGCAAGTTTTTAGGTGGAGGTATCGCTTCGCTTGCGTTCCAAATCTTCTACTTATATCTGTCTCATCTTTTGGCGCTTCCTTTTCAATCTCCTCGTACACTTCTTCCTCCACTTAGCTCTCATGATGAATTACGGGAGATGAACGCCTCCGCCGTTCT
This sequence comes from Limonium bicolor, assembly GCA_023374045.1. NCBI lineage: Eukaryota > Viridiplantae > Streptophyta > Magnoliopsida > Caryophyllales > Plumbaginaceae > Limonium > Limonium bicolor. The sequence continues at coordinate 122,358,687 of CM041780.1, forward strand.
CAGTCCGGAAACACTACAAGAAAAAGATGTTTTAGCTACCGATGAATGCTACTACACATATATTGGTATTTAAATTGGAAAATTGCTACTGATTTTTGATGTTATTAACAAAGTGGTTGCTTTTGTGCTACCACAATGACAATGGTAGCTAAACTTTTAGACAGTAGCTAAATGTCTACCGTCTTACAAGATTGCTACCATCAATAGTAGCTATTTTATTTTTCATTCCGATAGTTTTAGTAAAAATAATTTTGCTACCAATATTGGTAGCTAAATTAATGAATTGCTACTATTTGCTTGATGCTAGTTCAATCATGGTAGCTATTATGCTACTATTTGAGCAATGGTAGCAATTTTTTTTAATCAAAAGCTAACTAGCTACTATCTTAAAAGTTGCTACGACCATGTACATAAGTGAAATTATGAAATTGCTACTAACACTCGATTACGGTTAATATTATGCTACTATTTTGGCTATGATAGCAACTATTTTTAACAAGTTGCTAAATTGCTACTATCTTAAGTTTCAAAATTGCTACCGACTAATAATACTGATGAAATTTCAGTTGATATTGTGCTAGAATATAAGAAATGATACCTAATATCCGTAAGCGTTAATAAAATTATTATTGTCTTATAACTTAAACGTGTGATTACTACATAATTCAGAATACTAACCTATATTGCTGCTGCCATAATGGATATATTATCTTCTTATATAAATATTTTATTTTTATAGCTTTTTTCAATATAGTACCTTTAGTATATTTTACTTATTACCTTTTAGCTATCGAAATTTTAAAAAGAACTTTAAGTAAACAAAAATTTTCTAATTCGTGAAAATTAATTAAAACTACATACCACTACAAGAATTTATTTATCATATAAGATATATGTAACATAATTTATTTTTGATACTTATAATATTTTTAATTTTCAAAGTATCACACGTATTGATAAATTATAAAATATAGTACATGTAATAATAATTTAAACTAATACATATGTTGGTTAAAATTTACAAAATTAATATAAATTAGTTGTCAACATAATTTAATTTAGTAAATGATATATGTATATAAATTTAAAATTTTGTGCGATTTTTTTAAATTTTACTATATAATTCTTTTAACTTACAAAAAACATAAATTAATAAATAAAAAATACAATAGATAATAGATAATAACATTTAAATTAATTGACGTGTTGGTTAAAATTTGCAAAATAAATACAAAAAATGTATATAAATGTATAAATTTTTAAAGTTTTGTAATATTATATATATATATATGTGTTTAGTTTTTAATTTTATACAATTTTAACCCATAATATACTTTTATTTTTATTATTTTGACCGTACAAAATTTATGTTGTAATATTATGTAAATTAAAATATCAATGTGGCTTAAGCAGACCTACATCTATTTTATTAATTTTTACATATCCAATGTTCGATCATATCTCGGCAAAAAATTTCATTTATATTTAGACTATCAAACATTAAATATATTTACATGTAGTATGTATATATGTCGTGAATAACTATCATGGCCCAATGGTTAAGGTAGTATCTATCCAACTCACACGTCGCGGGATCGATTCTTGATGTGTGCACATTTTAACAAAAATATCACTATATTTTTGGCTAATTCATGAAATGCCACTAAAAAAAAGAAAATCACGAAATATCACTATATTTTTATAAAAGTCCATGAAATGCCATTAAGTCATTGATCAAAAGCTAAAAAGACAAAAATACCCCAATTAGTTAACAAAATACTTTTAAAGTTCACAATATGCCACTAAGTGTTGAAAAATTCACTAAAATTCACTATATTTTGAACGTGTCTCATGTTTCATTGGGTCCCACAGGTCATATATGACCTTAAAAAACTTTGGATTTGGCATTGAACAAAAATATAACACCTTAGCATCGTCCATGTAAAGTTTCATCAAATTTGGATATCATTTAACCATCTTTTAAGTTGATCAAATATTAGAAAAGTTGTTGGATGTAAAATTATGGAAACCACATGGGTGGACAAAGTAATTTTTGAAACCTCGTGGGTGGGCTGTGTAATTTCGCCAAACGTCATGGGTGGGCGATGTAATTTTCCCTAATAGGAATGTCATAGATTAGATGTAATAGTGTTAATATTAAACAAAAAATAGATTATTGATCCTAAAGATTTCGTCAGCCACAATATTGATATGAAACAGACTAATTTTGTTTGCACAACCTGACGCGCCGAGCGTGTCTATTGCAGCACTCCTGCGGCTAAGCCATTGCCAAAGTTCTACCTTGATTAAAAAAAGGGAACTTTCATGAAATGCCACTATATTTTTTACTAATTCATGAAATGCCACTAAAAAAAAAGAAAGTCACGAAATGTCACTAAAAAAAAAGAAGAGTCATGTCACTATATTTTTACAAAAGTTCATGAAATGCCATTATCTTATTGACCAAAAGCAAAAAAGATAAAAATACCCATACAAGTTAACAAAGTACTTTTAAAGTTCACAATATGCCCCCAAGCGTTAAAAAAATTACTAAAATTCACAAAAAATTTAAAATACTATAAAAATATAGATAAATATAACAAATGTTTAAATATTTTAAAAATTATAAAAAAATTAAAATATCATAAAACATTCAAAAAAATTAGTACCATAAAAAAGAATGTAGAGTTTTAAACAAATAATTTATTATAAATTTTCTACAAATTTTGATCAATATAGTACCATAATTTATGTCAAATAATTACCATAATTTATGCCAAATAATTACCATAATTTTTACCATACATTTTTAAAAAATTCTACCAATTTAAATTATTTATTCAAAAAAATTATTTTTTTATTAATATTTGGAAAATTATGATTTTTTTAAATCTATATTCTATTTTGTAGATCACTTTATGACATAATATAATTAATTTTGAATAAATAATTTAAATTGATAAAAGAAAAGATAATTTGAAAATGTATGGTATAGTTTATGGTAATTAATTGGTACTAGTTATGGTGCTTAATTTTTAGAAAGATTGGTATAAATTATGTTAAAAATTATGACTAGTACCAATTTTTTTACCAATTAACTACTACAATTTGTACCTTACATTTTTAAATTGTCTTTTTTTATTAATTTAAATTATTTATTCAAAATCAAATATTAATTAAAAAAACAAAATAGTTTATTTTGAATAAAAATTTTAAATTGGTAGAAAAAATAATTTGAAATGTATGATAATTAGTTGGTATAAATTATGGTAGTAAATTAGTATAAATTATGGCACTATATTGGTCTAAATTTGTAGAAAAATTAGTATAATTTATGTGTTTAAAACTCTATATTCTTTTTTATGGTACGCAATAATTTTAAAATAAAATAAAATAAATATTTACTTTTTCAATGTTTTATGATATTTTTTTATTTTTTTACAATTTTTTAAATATTTTTTATAGTTATATATATACTTATAGTATTTTGAATTTTCTATGAATTTTAGTGAATTTTTCAACACTTAGTGGCATATTGTGAACTTTAAAAGTACTTTGTTAACTAGTAGGGGTATTTTTGTCTTTTTGGCTTCTGATCAATGAATTAGTGGCATTTCATGGACTTTTATAAAAATATAGTGACATTTTCGTGACTTTTGTTTTAGTGACATTTCATGAATTAGCAAAAAATATAGTGGCATTTCATGAAATTTCTCTATTTATTTTTATAATTTCTAATTTTTTTTGGAAAATTACATCCCCCACCCATGACGTATGATGAAATTACACACCTCACCCACGAGGTTTCAAAAATTACTTTGCCCACCCATGTGGTTTCCACAATTTTACATCCAGCAACATTTCTAATATTTGATCAACTTAAAAGATGGTTAAATGTTGTCCAAAATTGATGAAACTTTACATGGACGATGCTAAGGTGTTATATTTTTATCCAATGCCAAATCCAAAGTTTTTTAAGGTCATATATGACCCGTGGGACCCAATGAAACATGAGACACGTTAAAATATAGTGAATTTTAGTGAATTTTTCAACACTTAGTGGCATATTGTGAACTTTAAAAGTATTTTGTTAACTAGTTGGGGTATTTTTGTCTTTTTAGCTTTTGATCAATGACTTAATGGCATTTCATGGACTTTTATAAAAATATAGTGATATTTCGTGATTTTCTTTTTTTTTTTAGTGGCATTTCATGAATTAGCCAAAAATATAGTGGCTCATTTTATGAAATTTCCAAAAAAAATTATATTACTTGAGTCCTGTAAGAGGCGTAATATTGACAATTATTACAATAAGTGAGCGTTTATTTTATAACAGAGAAAGAAAAATGGATTTAATAAGAGACTATAGTGAAAAATAATTTTTCTTCATTTTTCTTATTGTGTAATGAAAAAAATCAACCAGTCAATAATCACCAATTATTGATCAATGATCACAAATCAATAACCACCGAGTGTTATATCAACATCCACCACCATTTGTCAATAGTTATCAGTCAATGACTTCCAGTCAAATGAGAAGTAAAATCTTATTGGAGGTGTAGAACATAATAAAGGAACTTGAGATAAACTTATGTGTAGAGACCCTAGCTCTTGCACCAGGGTATAAGACTATAAGGTAGCTCCTTTCATGTGTCAAAACTCTATTGGAGAAGAAAAGTAAGGAAAAAAAAGAAGAGGAATACGTGTGCAAGTTGGGGGCTGGATGTGGTAGGGGTGAGAAATATTTTTTTTCCAAAATGTTATAACTTACAAATTAAAAGTGCAAAAATAAAAATAATTATATCATTGTTCATGCTCTTCAAAACAAGATGCATCATGGATATGGTAAACTTAAAATTTTATGTTTTTTAAATGAGTATATATTAGGTATTTTAAAGTGAATCTTACTCATTAGTAAAATGAATCTTATCCCCAAACACCCTAAAAATCACCCTAGTAATGCTAAAAACGTCGAATGCATTTTTATGGCTTGTAGTGCAGGGACCCTAAACCCTAAACCACAAACCCTAAAAAACTATCGAGTCAGTAACGGTAATATAAAGTGTAGAACTAATGCCAAAAAGATTACCCTACCCCCCAAACACCCTAAAAACCACCATAAAAGTGAATCAAAGGGTGTTAAAAAGTAGGGGTGTTCATAACCGGTTAACTGGCTTTCGGTTCCGGTTAACCGGATTGTCGGTTAGTCAAAGTTGATAATCGTAACCGGTTCATTTAGAAGCGGTTAACCGGGACCGGTTAACCGTCGGTTTCGGTGCGGTTTTACCGGTTTAACGGTTAACCGAAATGATGTAGATTTATGTGTTTTTTTCTTATAATTAGTAAACAATGTGTGGTTTTTCCGGTTTTGGTGCGATATTAAACCGGTTAACCGCCGATTTTGATAATATTTTATTGGTTTTGGTATAATTCTAACCATTAACTTTATAATTGTATTTATTTTTGGTAAATCTAATAATTAACCATATAGTTTTATACTTATACTCAAAAAATTAAAAAAAATTAAAAAATTAAATGCTTAAACGGTTTTTTCAGTTAACCGGATTCGTCAAAATCAATAACCGTAACCGGAACCGGGAAACTAAACGGTTCGGTTAACCGAACCGGCAAATGACTTCGGTTAACCGGGTTTCCGGTTTCGGTCATTGGTTTCAGTCCGGTTTGACGGTTCCGGTTTTCCATGAACACCCCTATTAAAAAGTGAACTAAAGGTTGTTAAAAAGTGAATCAGAGGTCATTAGACCCTAAACCCTGCACTACAAAAAATAAAAATAAATAAATTTATCAAAACATATTCATGTTTGGTCTTATTTTGAAGAGCTCGAATTATGATGAACAATGGTATAAAATTTATGTTATTTGGACTTATATATAATAAGATACAACATTTTAAAGTTTTACAAAATGATAAAGTAAAAAAAGACAAAATAAATTGTACCCATCTTCATATTAGAACCTGGCGTAAGCGCCGGGTTCGAAATCGCCTATAATAAAAGCTCATTTCATTTTCTAAATTCTTATTTCTTCAAAAAAAAAAGTGAAAGAGAGGACGACTTAGGAAGACAGTTTCTTGGGGTGCGTTCACTTCAGGGTAATAGCAAAAGAAAAGAGATTCATTCTGACTTTTTTTTAAAAAAAATTATAATTCTGTTTCGCCCATATAAGTTTCAAAAATCCTCATGTCCCTCTTTAGTTCCCCACTGAAATACCCCTAAATATTAAACGTATTAAATCGTAACACGTTTTATAATACAAACAATTAAATCTAGTATATGTATATACATGTGTGTGTACAAATACGAAAACTACAAATATGTAACGTTACGAGTTGTAATAAAATGATAACGTCGCATAACCTTGTGACGATAAGCAAATAAATATAAAATGATATAGTATATAGTCTTACATATATATAAATAAGTATGTATATAGTTATTAAAAAAAAGGAAAGAAAAGAGAGAAAAAAAAAGGGAGCAAAGACGCTCCCATTGAGGCTCGAACCCAGACCTCTCGTATACCTTATAGATGCTATAACCGGTTGAGCTATGCTCATATTCAGCAACTAGTTCACAAGATCTGAAACTAATACCAATAATTGAAGTAAATACAAGAACAAAAAAAATCACCAACTCGCTATCTCCTTCTCCCTCGTTCCAACACCCGATCAGACAACAACAAAAGAAACAGAAACCAAGCTTGAACGACAGAGCGTTTGTTTAATCAGTTGCCCATGACCCCTAGTAACTTGCGCATTCCCAATTGTACCCAAATTCTCTTTCGAACACAAGTTGCTAAATCTCATGCCTCTCACTCCCTCGGTTGTGCGCCTAAACCAAGAACAAAAAATATGGCGACAGTCACTAATTTATCCCAACGCCCATGTCTTCCTTGTAACTGGAGATCACTCAGCATCACTCTCCTCTGAATGCCTTGCCTCTCGTCCTCTGTCACGCCCTGGATCAAAAAAAATATGAATAATGACAGGCATCACGCCAAACTTTGTAACCACGAACCAACACTTCAATACCCAGCAAAATTCCCATTCTCCACTTCTACTCTCTGCAGCATCGAGAACAAACATGATAACCTGTACAGACCACAATTACCCACTGCACTTCCTTGGTTTCAGTCGAATGACAGAGCCCGTTCTGTTCCAAAGCATGATGCACCAGAGCCATACCTTTTTCAAACTTTCACGCACTGTGATTGTCCCCCTGTGCTTTGTGCCATTCTATTCAAAAACTCACAAACCCCTCTTCCACTCCTGCTGTGCATTTTCTGCATGGACAGGGACTTCTTCCACTCTCTCCATTTCGAATACACAAGGTAAGTGTTGCTGGGCTTCCTTCTGGTTAGTTTCCTTGCCGATGATACAAGCATAAACTACTCTAACTCCCTTCTGTCTCACGCAAGCCTCCTGCAAGCCGTCACTGCTGGAGTCCTGGGGAAAGACGTTTAAAGGTCAGATTTTTCCTTCGAGGAGCTAACAAGGTGAGACTGTGAGTTCAAGAGAAAGAAACAAACTATACCTGGCATTCATCTGTTAACTTCTCCTGTTCCATGCACATCCCCTACAGTCCAACTTACTGCCTCCTCTATCTTTGCATGAATCAGTCTGGGCATCTAGTCTGGAAGGGTGCACCAATTCCATGAGCAACAGGCCACCACCGTTTCAGAAAGAAAACAAACTCTAACTGGAAGGTGAGGTTCTGAAACAGACTGGTCCTCTTATTCTGGTCATTACCTTCTCTGGTTTTGTTTTTCTGTTTTGCCAAGCCTAACCCCTGGGTAAATGCCCTCAGTTGTTGTCGAATAAGCAAGGGTTGGAAGTTCCATACTACACCCAAGAATCAGCCAAGCAACTCAACTGGTGAGTTACTCCTAAACCCATGTCCTGATCAAAAGGAGAAACAAAATAAAACACATCTGTCGACGTTTCTTTTCTGTAACCTGACTCTCAGTCCTCTTACTGTCCTGGGGTGGTATTGGGTAATGATACTTACAACATCGAATACATTTACTGAGTTATCTAACGTGAGAGTAATTCAAGCAAAACAGAAACTAACCTGATACATCAGTAGAGAGGAAAACAGAAGGAGATGTGACAGTCTGGTTCCAATTCTGAAAATGTTGTGCTTCTGTATATTGTTTCTCCGATTACATCAGAGTTGTGGTGGGCTTCTTCTAGAATATCATCACAGTACACTAACTAGATAAGCAACTAAAAAGCTCTGAGAGAAAGGGAAAGAAAAGAAGACACAAGCAATAACCTCTTAACAGAGCAATAAAACCATGTAGCAGTTCATATATAAATACCTCCTGTTTCTGTTACAGTTAGTGGTTAAATCATGTGTCTTGGGCTTCTTTTTCCGGTTAGCTCTGAGAGTATAACCCATACCAAGATTTTAATTGAGCAACTAGGGAACTTGGAAAGAAAAGAAATAAATGAAGAACCAGATTAAGAGGTGACAGAAAGGAGAATAATCAGTACTGTGATTTCAGGTCTTGCTGCTCCAGTTTTCAGATCTGGTTCACTATAAACTCGTACAGAGTATAGACAAGGTTACTCTGAGCTGTTCTTGGGATTAAAGGAGTTGACAAAACATTAACTAGGAAGTACGAAGTTGGAAGTAAGCCTAGGAAAGGAAACAGAAGTAAAACAGAAGAAAACAATAACAGAAAAAGAATGCATCAGCACATATTTCAGTTCCTGAAGTTCTACCTCAGTAGTAGCTTCTGTGAGTTTAACACATTGCTTTGGGCTGGCTTAGAGCTAGAAACGTAATAATACATATAACAAAGTAACTGAGGTTAATTGGGGAGAAGTTAAGAAGATATTTAACTATGAATCAGGAAGACAAACAGAGACTAAAACCATAACAGCTCATGTCCAAATTCACAGATTTAAGTTTCTGCGTGAGTGTTTTTCTGTGAGTTTTAAGGGGGTTGTAGTGGAGTGTTAGGAGCTCGAAACCTTACTAAAATACCTGACTAGATGTGATAGCAGTTGGGGAAATAGGAGGGGCAGACTCGAGAGTTAAGAAAATAAATTTCTGAGAGTGGAAAGTTATCAGGTTGCCGTTTCAGAAACTGGCTTCTGAAAGTCGATTTGGGTTCTGCGTACAGGTTTCTTGGGGATATTAGGAAGAGAGTGTGTGTAGGATGGATAATGAGCTTAAGCCCTACCGATCTAGTGTACAAGTGAGGAAATCAAGATCAGGTTAAAGAATGGAAATGAAAACAGAAAGAGGACTTATCAGATTTTGGGTTTTAACTTATCAGTTTTCTAGTTTGTACAGAAGAAACTTGGGGACATTGTCCTGGTTAGTTTTGTCTGTTCTTGAGTTTTAATGACTTAATAACACTAACTAAGTACAGATACCTAGGAGGGAACAAGCACAGATTCGGAACAGAAACAGAAAAGCAAAGAGTATCGGTCTTTCAGTTTTAAGCTACAGATTTTATTTTTTCTGTTTCAGTTCTTGCAGTTTCTGTGTAGAGTTTTTCTCAGAGGGTGTGTCTTGCTCCTTGGGTGGAAAATGAACTTAGAGTCTTATAACTGTCTTAACTAAGAATGTAAGTTAGTTGGGAGGAGGTTGTAGATCGGTTTAGGAAAAACAAAGAGAGATTAAAGAGACAGCAACCAACTATAACAGAAAGTTCACATCAGGTTATCAGTTTCTGTAGCCTAGTAATAATCACCACTTGCATTACCTGTTTGCTGCTCTTTAAGTTTACAGACCTTGTGTAAAGGGATCTCATGTGTGCAGTCCTGATTGCCTTGGGTTATCTGAAATTTGAAAACCAAAAATAAAAGCAACAGTGGTGTCGAGTTCAGTTTCAGGTGGTGGTTAATCTCAGTTTTTAACAGATTATACTGGAACATTAGAAGTGTAGTGGTGTCTTGGGTATGAACCAGTAGCATTATTACAAAGGTAAATTAAGTTGGCAAATCACTTGAGGACTTAAGAACCAGGTAGCTAAGGACAAAAGAAAAGGAGATTAAAAGAACAGATGCGAAACAGAAGAGAAGAAATCAGTATCAGTTTTCTGGTTTTTGTGCAGAGGAAACTCGAGACATTGTCTAGGTTAGTCTTGGTCTGTCTTGAGCTTTAAAAACTTATTAACACACTAAGTACAGATACTTAGAAGGAAATAGAAAACAGATTCGGAACAGAAAAGAGAGACAGAGGGAAATAGAAAGACATAGCAGTTTCTGTTTCAGTTTTATACTTGTTTCTGGAAGTTTGTATCTGTTTCGGTATAGGGAAGTATGAGTAATTGTGGAGTGGTTTTGAGTTTAAAAGGGGAGATAAAACTAGTAACTGGGTAAGAAGTACATAGGGGAGATCTGAAGGAAAGAATTGCATCTGAATAGAAAAGAAACAAGGAGAAGGCATTGGTCTCATGGTTTTTAGTTTCAGTTTTTCAGGTTTCCTTCTTCTGTGTCTGTGTCTGTGTAACTAGCTACAGATGTGGTGTGGGTGTTTCATGAGTCTAGTCTTGAGTATAAACCAAGGTTAACACCCGTGATTGGTTGTGTAAGCACTGCAAGAAAGAATTAAACATAAACTAAACTAACAATAACCGAGGAAAAAAATGGGTAGTTTGTGTTCAGTTTCAGTGAGGTTATAGTTTCTGTATAACCAGATTATAAGGGTATTATAAGAGGTGTTTCAGTTTAATAATGAACACAAATAATAGCTAATCAATATAAGTAAGTTAGTGAAACATGTGGAGAAGGTTGTACATCAATTACTACACTAAAGATGAAGTCAGTTAAGGTATTACAAAGGACTTGCGTTTCAGATTTTGAAACCCTTGGGTTTCTGTATAAATAGGTTTAGGAATATTCTATGATCTATATTATCATTATACAAGGGTTAAAATATTGCTCACCTATTTATCTAAGGAAGGAATACACACTAGACAAGTTATATCTATGTGGTTAGTATGTAAATAAAGATATGAAATATCCTAGGAGTAAGTTAAGCCTAGGATTAATGCATGAAGGATTCTAAGAGTCATCTAAACTAAGCGTGTAACAACTTACCTAAGGAATAACATACGATATAAAGTGTCGTCACATAAAATAATAAACTGACCCCTTTGTTTTAACTAACGTTAGGGCCGTAGTGAACCCCGACCGGGACTTCGAGTGTAAGACGACTTGTGCTTCAAATAAGGTATGGACATGTGTGGTTCGTATGTTGCCGTGTTACACGGCTTGTTTGCTGTGTGCTTTGTGTGAAAATGACCATAAGATTAAAGCATGAAATTGGATTGCTTGCGTATCTTGCTTATATGATTGCTATATCATTGTTGCATATTAATTGCGCACACAGTAGTTTAGTCCCTTCTCGTTTATGAACTTGAAATGAAACGCGACGAACTACGCAAACAAAACGAAACAACTATACAAGAAGAAAACTCCTCTTAAACTATCGAGGACTTCTAATGACACCCACTATGGTGTCGAACTTATAATGATAATGAAAAGTAAAACACCTATTGGTGGAACACATCCTGAAGTCTAGAGATGACCCTGCTTCCTCGACGCACGACGCCGGGAATGGAGGATTGGCTATGGAGAAGACGTTCTTCAACTTGGGGTGACAAGAGAATTCACAAACAAACCTTAAAGAAACCAGGAAAGATTGACACCTACATGATACGGTCACGGGATCTAACCATACCCCCTGACCGGGTGCATGAAAAGAGAAAGAAAACACATGTTATGGGAACAAGAGAAAAAATGAAAACACACAACGCTCGAATGATCCCATAGTGAGGATCATGGGTATAACATACCTATGCACACGTTTTTACTTACATGAATTGTTGTTGTTATACTAGCAGTTCGTTGTGCTTGGATGCGTGTTGAATGTGCTATGTTGTCAGCATGTTGTGCTTGGTTGTTGTTGCTAATGCGTTACTATTAAGTGTGTATGATACTATGATGTATTGTGGGTGTTTTACTGCTTCTTATAGCATGTAAATTGACTTAATAATATTCGACCAAGTAGTCGTGTGGCCCGGCAACATACGGGCTTCACACGTTCATACTCAGCGTAGTTTGCTGAGTCCTTCCCAAACCAAATTTTTACAGGTATTATGCCGGACGATAACGGAGCGTAGGCGGGATGGCTACCATGGGGGTAGTCCATCAGGGCATAACGTTTGAAGATGTGGCTATATGTTTAATGTACCCGAGATGTAATTTTCAGTTCATAATTGGGCAATTGTTGTAGACACTCGATATTTGAAATTGTATCTTATATTGTATATGAGTTTGGCGAGAGCTGTTTCCAGTCATGCAGACCGTAACTTAGTATTGGTGATGTGGTCTGTCAACCACGTGGGTGGTTGGCATCTGTAGCACCCGGATGGCATCGAGAATCCGCTGCGTAGTTATCATGTATTATGACTAGGAGCTTGGTTTTGTACTATTGGATATTTATTCGGGGGTGTTACAGAAAGTGGTATCAGAGCGTAGTTGCGCTCTGATGACTGGAACAGAGAAGTACCGAGCATAGGAAAACCTGAATTCGGGGAAATGGGGTTAAGGGTTAGCATGTGAGGCGCGATAGTTAGGATTCTTCCCCAGTAATTACTGGATACCTAACAGACACCTACACCCAACCCCTACGTCCCAAGAGTCCATTTCAAATCATAGAAAAAACGCCGGAGAGGTAGAAAGCCTCCTCTTACTCGGGGAAACCCGATCTGGCATCTACTTAATGTTGTACAATCAACCCGGGAGAAAAGACTATACTATACAATCGACGTTGCCAAAAGGATACTACCCGTAGGGGGACCAACTTTAGACAACTTGGGTCGACATGCGTAGCAGTCGATAGGACCAACCACACAAGCAAAGAGGACCGAAATACCCTAAAATACATGAAATAAATAAAGCTAAAATAAGCAATCAATTAAGCCAAGGATGGGAATTGAGATAAATTCTACAATTCTAACACTTAAGAGGGTACTTTAAGAAAACATCTCGTAAGACAATGAAATAAGAGAATATAGCTCAAGACAAAATTACACAATAAAATTGGTACGACCTATTATGCTTAACGAAGCATAACACAATGTTACACACTAAAGTATAATAATACGGAATTCAATTAATTCCCTACCCCAGCACAAAGCAAACGGATATGAAAAAATGGCAATGAATCCGCCAATATGTTCAAACATCTATCGAATATTTTGTTCAAGGAGACCAAATAAAAAGGAGTTGTGTGTCATAGAGAATTAAGCTCCGATCATGGAGGAACAAGTTCCGAAAGAGGAACTGTTAAAAACGCCCGCAAGCAATGCAACGGGTAACTGTGGAATTCAATGTTAAAAAAGATAAACCCTTTGGATCAGGTGTATAGCATTAACTATGGTTATGAAGGAAATGATCACACATGCAACGTTATGCACTAACGTTATATGACAGTATTATCTAACCATTTGGTATTGTACCATATATTACATATCACGTTATTCATTTTAAATAAACTATACTTTAATTTACACTGTATGATTTACAGCATATATATTGATAGTGATGTCATAACACTTATCATTTATCATTTCATGATATTAAAACCATATTGTATACACTTATATATATACATATATTCTCGGTTTACACATATATATATTTATATATGTAAGTTTTATTTGATTTAATCCTATAATATATAGTTGCTTGTATTGTGACAGTGGTATTTCTTAAACTCCCATTCAAGGTATAAGTGGTCAACTGACCTCTTGGTCAAATTAGTTGACTTAGTCAAGCATGTTGACTTGACTAGTTTACCCAAGTACTTTAGTTTACGACATTCATCATAATATACGGTATTAAATAATGCGTGTACTTTGCAATATGCAACCCTTGATTATATAATTTACAGTTTATCAACTCTATTCACTTATAACACCCATCATTTAATATGGTATGGTCCTCAACCATAGTTTAGACTTATTTCCTACAAATATTAGTCACGCCTTCATGCTCGTACAATATATATAACTTATAAAACTCCCTTCATTTGATGTTACATTTCATTATTTTAGGTAAGGCGATTATTCTCACTAGTTTGTAATATCATACAAACTTATATTGAGACTCCTATCTTGATATCATGTAACATTTGTATAATACCATAATAAACTTTCAAAGTTTATTCATTATACTCATTATCTTGTAAGCTCATTTACTCATTATTATCCCATTTGTTTTATGTGAATAGTCTTACTTATACACGTATTATATCCACTTTAAATACCAACTGTATATGTGAAAGTATATATATATTACATCTTCTTTTTCAAATGTTTGTCAAGATTAATATTACTTAGCCAAGCAATTTCCAACCTTATGGTTTAAATTCAATTATACAATATCGTATAACTTAATTTCTCCTATTTAGTATAACAACCATGACAAAAAAAGGGACAAATTATTCATTATAACACCTGGGGTTAAACATAAGGCAGAAGATTAAGAGAACCTAATCATATGGGGAAACTATGAACACGGTGCGGATGGATCACCTATATCCATACTATATCTATACGGTGCGGATGGATCACCTATATCCATACTATATCTATACGGTGCGGATGGATCACCTATATCCATACTATATCTACACGGTGCGGATGGATCACCTATATCCATACTATATCTATACGGTGCGGATGGATCACCTATATCCATACTATATCTATACGGTGCGGATGGATCACCTATATCCATACTATATCTATACGGTGCGGATGGATCACCTATATCCATACTATATCTACGGTGCGGATGGATCACCTATATCCATACTATATCTATGAATACGGTGCGGATGGATCACCTATATCCATACTATATCTATGAATACGGTGCGGATGGATCACCTATATCCATACTATATCTATACGGTGCGGATGGATCACCTATATCCATACTCTATACGGTGCGGATGGATCACCTATATCCATACTATATCTATGAATACGGTGCGGATGGATCACCTATATCCATACTATATCTATGAATACGGTGCGGATGGATCACCTATATCCATACTATATCTATACGGTGCGGATGGATCACCTATATCCATACTATATCTATAATACGGTGCGGATGGATCACCTATATCCATACTATATCTATGAATACGGTGCGGATGGATCACCTATATCCATACTATATCTATGAATACGGTGCGGATGGATCACCTATATCCATACTATATCTATACGGTGCGGATGGATCACCTATATCCATACTATATCTATGAATACGGTGCGGATGGATCACCTATATCCATACTATCTATGAATACGGTGCGGATGGATCACCTATATCCATACTATATCTATGAATACGGTGCGGATGGATCACCTATATCCATATCTATAAATACGGTGCGGATGGATCACCTATATCCATACTACATCTCCCTATATGAGAACTTGGAATGAAAAGAAATGATAATATAAGAAGGGTACGAATGTATGTACCAATATACCATTTAATTAATGGAAACAACCATATGTGCATATTTAAGACAAAATGGTAGTATAATTCAAATACGACCTTGGAACTTATAACACATAAGTATACATATTATGATACAAAAATGAGGTAATGTATATATGTACACGTTTAGATATATACATAGTTGGAAAAAAAATTAATAGAATGATTGTTTGATGGACGTGCGAGGTTGAACTTAACCCTGGTCAGGTCAAGTGATACTGAGCACAAATTGGGGTGGAAGGATAGTCCAACACTTACGCTGACCACGTAAGGGTTGGATAACTCCCGAAACCTCCTACAAGTGAACACATGAACTACAAAATACGAAGAATGCGATATCGATGTAGATAATACAAACGGATAGAATACATTGATACATAATTCGAAATTTAGAGGCTGCAACCACAGAAACTCCAAACATATATAATTTAGTAACCTTTTGACTGAAACCAATCGAAGTCAACCAACGGGCCAAAGCCATAATTGGGCTGGAAAATAAAGGTACTTAGAGACGAAAGACGTCTAATCGGTTGTAAAAAAAAAAACTAAACATAAGTATGAGCGGTAGTAAAAGCTACACCAATCATGGTAACAGTGACACGTCGATAACATTCAAATAACAAGAACTAAATCATTAACACCCAAAAGGGGCAGCCAGAAACAAAGATCTAGACGCTTAAAAAGCGCACCAAAAGCATGAATATCCAGTCTCCAAAGGAACTGAATAGACAAAATACAATCCACAGAGACCATGTATAAATTAAATTACCCCATGTTAGCCAAGAGACTAGGCGGAGGAAACAATCAAACCATACACTACCTTGAAAGACTTAGTAAGGGAAAGCTAAACCGAAGGTAATCAGAGGCGCGCAGCAGAAGCTGGTGGACCATATTGCACATCTTCCAGTTGAGTAACAAGTGACCTATCGGCCAATACCTTAAACCTAGAGAGGCTAAACCCGAATCCGTTTCTAGATCAGTATGACTACCGTTAGGAGTCTTTTGGATACAGAAACTAAACCCTTAACAGGATCAAGGCCTTTGATGAGAGTATAATGTAAACTACATTGCATAGGAACTGGAATGCTTCATGGAAGTTAAAACATCTTGAACCAAGGTTCTAGGATGGTATAAAAAGGATTACGTGGGCGTAATCCATTTTTAGGGGGGGTAGGCGTGTTTCGCTTTTGCTATTTTTGTTGCTCGTATGATGTGCTGTGTTTGGATGCTACGTGTGTGAACTGCGTTCGTATATGTTGTTGCCTGTATGATGTGCTATGTTTGGATGCTATATGTGTGAACTGCGTTCGTATATCTGTGGAAATGTTATGTACGTATATGTATGCTCGGTACGAATGACTATTGTGTGTCTTGGCTGGCACTTTAACATGTTATACTCATTGCTAGCATCTTGGTTTATCATGAGAACTCGTGTGAAGCCACTGATGTGGCATGGTGCTTAGAAGCACTGAGAATTTTAATTATTAACTTAATCCTTTGTGTATCGGGAATGAATGAGGGACTGGATCCCTAAGATTACAGAAGTGGAAAATATAAGTTAAGGATGTAAGACTTCGGGACGAAGTCTCTTTTAAGGGGGGTAAGCTGAAATACCCCTAAATATTAAACGTATTAAATCGTAACACGTTTTATAATACAAACAATTAAATCTAGTATATGTATATACATGTGTATGTACAAATACGAAAACTACAAATATGTAACGTTACGAGTTGTAATAAAATGATAACGTCGCATAACCTTGTGACGATAAGCAAATAAATATAAATGATATAGTATATAGTCTTACATATATATAAATAAGTATGTATAGTTATTAAAAAAAAGGAAAGAAAAGAGAAAAAAAAGGGAGCAAAGACGCTCCCATTGAGGCTCGAACCCGACCTCTCGTATACCTTATAGATGCTATAACCGGTTGAGCTATGCTCATATTCAGCAACTAGTTCACAAGATCTGAAACTAATACCAATAATTGAAGTAAATACAAGAACAAAAAAAATCACCAACTCGCTATCTCCTTCTCCCTCGTTCCAACACCCGATCAGACAACAACAAAAGAAACAGAAACCAAGCTTGAACGACAGAGCGTTTGTTTAATCAGTTGCCCATGACCCCTAGTAACTTGCGCATTCCCAATTGTACCCAAATTCTCTTTCGAACACAAGTTGCTAAATCTCATGCCTCTCACTCCCTCGGTTGTGCGCCTAAACCAAGAACAAAAATATGGCGACAGTCACTAATTTATCCCAACGCCCATGTCTTCCTTGTAACTGGAGATCACTCAGCATCACTCTCCTCTGAATGCCTTGCCTCTCGGTCCTCTGTCACGCCCTGGATCAAAAAAAAATATGAATAATGACAGGCATCACGCCAAACTTTGTAACCAGGAACCAACACTTCAATACCCAGCATAAATTCCCATTCTCCACTTCTACTCTCTGCAGCATCGAGAACAAACATGAGAACCTGTACAAGACCACAATTACCCACTGCACTTCCTTGGTTTCAGTCGAATGACAGAGCCCGTTCTGTTCCAAAGCATGATGCACCAGAGCCATACCTTTTTCAAACTTTCACGCACTGTGATTGTCCCCCTGTGCTTTGTGCCATTCTATTCAAAAACTCACAAACCCCCTCTTCCACACTCCTGCTGTGCATTTTCTGCATGGACAGGGACTTCTTCCACTCTCTCCATTTCGAATACACAAGGTAAGTGTTGCTGGGCTTCCTTCTGGTTAGTTTCCTTGCCGATGATACAAGCATAAACTACTCTAACTCCCTTCTGTCTCACGCAAGCCTCCTGCAAGCCGTCACTGCTGGAGTCCTGGGGAAAGACGTTTAAAGGTCAGATTTTTCCTTCGAGGAGCTAACAAGGTGAGACTGTGAGTTCAGAGAGAAAGAAACAAACTATACCTGGCGATTCATCTGTTAACTTCTCCTGTTCCATGCTGAGCATCCACCTACAGTCCAACTTACTGCCTCCTCTATCTTTGCATGAATCAGTCTGGGCATCTAGTCTGGAAGGGTGCACCAATTCCATGAGCAACAGGCCACCACCGTTTCAGAAAGAAAACAAACTCTAACTGGAAGGTGAGGTTCTGAAACAGACTGGTCCTCTTATTCTGGTCATTACCTTCTCTGGTTTTGTTTTTTCTGTTTTGCCAAGCCTAACCCCTGGGTAAATGCCCTCAGTTGTTGTCGAATAAGCAAGGGTTGGAAGTTCCATACTACACCCAAGAATCAGCCAAGCAACTCAACTGGTGAGTTACTCCTAAACCCATGTCCTGATCAAAAGGAGAAACAAAATAAAACACATCTGTCGTTTCTTTTCTGTAACCTGACTCTCAGTCCTCTTACTGTCCTGGGGTGGTATTGGGTAATGATACTTACAACATCATGAATTACTGAGTTATCTAAACGTGAGAGTAATTCAAGCAAAACAGAAACTAACCTGATACATCAGTAGAGAGGAAAACAGAAGGAGATGTGACAGTCTGGTTCCAATTCTGAAAATGTTGTGCTTCTGTATATTGTTTCTCCGATTACAGTCAGAGTTGTGGTGGGCTTCTTCTAGAATAACATCACAGTACACTAACTAGATAAGCAACTAAAAAGCTCTGAGAAAAAAAAAGAAAAAAAAAGAGAAGACAGAAACAATAACCTCTTAACAGAACAATAAAACCATGTAGCAGTTCATATATAAATACCTCCTGTTTCTGTTACAGTTAGTGGTTAAATCATGTGTCTTGGGCTTCTTTTTCCGGTTAGCTCTGAGAGTATAACCCATACCAAGATTTTAATTGAGCAACTAGGGAACTTGGAAAGAAAAGAAACAAATGAAGAACCAGATTAAGAGGTGACAGAAAGGAGAATAATCAGTGCTGTGATTTCAGGTCTTACAGCCCCAGTTTTCAGATCTGGTTCACTATAAACTCGCACAGAGTATAGACAAGGTTACTCTGAGCTGTTCTTGGGATTAAAGGAGTTGACAAAACATTAACTAGGAAGTACGAAGTTGGAAGTAAGCCTAGGAAAGGAAACAGAAGTAAAACAGAAGAAGAAAACAATAACAGAAAAAGAATGCATCAGCACATATTTCAGTTCCTGAAGTTCTACCTCAGTAGTAGCTTCTGTGAGTTTAACACATTGCTTTGGGCTGGCTTAGAGCTAGAAACGTAATAATACATATAACAAAGTAACTGAGGTAATTGGGGAGAAGTTAAGAAGATATTTAACTATGAATCAGGAAGACAAACAGAGACTAAAACCATAACAGCTCATGTCCAAATTCACAGATTTAAGTTTCTGCGTGAGTTTTTCTGTGAGTTTTAAGGGGGTTGTAGTGGAGTGTTAGGAGCTCGAAACCTTACTAAAATACCTGACTAGATGTGATAGCAGTTGGGGAAATAGGAGGGGCAGACTCGAGAGTTAAGAAAATAAATTTCTGAGAGTGAAAGTTATCAGGTTGCCGTTTCAGAAACTGGCTTCTGAAAGTCGATTTGGGTTCTGCGTACAGGTTTCTTGGGGATATTAGGAAGAGAGTGTGTAGGATGGATAATGAGCTTAAGCCCTACGATCTAGTGTACAAGTGAGGAAATCAAGATCAGGTTAAAGAATGGAAATGAAAACAGAAAGAGGACTTATCAGATTTTGGGTTTTAACTTATCAGTTTTCTAGTTTGTACAGAAGAAACTTGGGGACATTGTCCTGGTTAGTTTTGTCTGTTCTTGAGTTTTAATGACTTAATAACACTAACTAAGTACAGATACCTAGGAGGGAACAAGCACAAATTCGGAACAGAAACAGAAAAGCAAAGAGAAGTATCGGTCTTTCAGTTTTAAGCTACAGATTTTATTTTTTCTGTTTCAGTTCTTGCAGTTTCTGTGTAGAGTTTTTCTCAGAGGGTGTGTCTTGCTCCTTGGGTGGAAAATGAACTTAGAGTCTTATAACTGTCTTAACTAAGAATGTAAGTTAGTTGGGAGGAGTTGTAGATCGGTTTAGGAAAAAACAGAAGAGAGATTAAAGAGACAGCAACCAACTATAACAGAAAGTTCACATCAGGTTATCAGTTTCTGTAGCCTAGTAATAATCACCACTTGCATTACTGTTTGTTGCTCTTTTAAGTTTACAGACCTTGTGTAAAGGGATCTCATGTGTGCAGTCCTGATTGCCTTGGGTTATCTGAAATTTGAAAACCAAAAAGATAAAAGCAACAGTGGTGTCGAGTTCAGTTTCAGGTGGTGGTTAATCTCAGTTTTTGTAACAGATTAACTGGAACATTAGAAGTGTAGTGGTGTCTTGGGTATGAACCAGTAGCATTATTACAAAGGTAAATTAAGTTGGCAAATCACTTGAGGACTTAAGAACCAGGTAGCTAAGGACAAAAGAAAGGAGATTAAAAGAACAGATGCGAAACAGAAGAGAAGAAATCAGTATCAGTTTTCTGGTTTTTGTGCAGAGGAAACTCGAGACATTGTCTAGGTTAGTCTTGGTCTGTCTTGAACTTTAAAAACTTATTAACACACTAAGTACATATACTTAGAAGGAAATAGAAAACAGATTCGGAACAGAAAAGAGAGACAGAGGGAAATATAGAAAGACATAGCAGTTTCTGTTTCAGTTTTATACTTGTTTCTGGAAGTTTGTATCTGTTTCGGTATAGGGAAGTAAGTGAGTAATTGTGGAGTGGTTTTGAGTTTAAAAGGGGAGATAAAACTAGTAACTGGGTAAGAAGTACATAGGGGAGAGATCTGAAGGAAAGAATTGCATCTGAATAGAAAAGAAACAAGGAGAAGGCATTGGTCTCATGGGTTTTTAGTTTCAGTTTTTCAGGTTTCCTTCTTCTGTGTCTGTGTCTGTGTAACTAGCTACAGATGTGGTGTGGGTGTTTCATGAGTCTAGTCTTGAGTATAAACCAAGGTTAACACCCGTGATTGGTTGTGTAAGCACTGCAAGAAAGAATTAAACATAAACTAAACTAACAACAATAACCGAGGAAAAAAATGGGTAGTTTGTGTTCAGTTTCAGTGAGGTTATAGTTTCTGTATAACCAGATTATAAGGGTATTATAAGAGGTGTTTCAGTTTAATAATGAACACAAATAATAGCTAATCAATATAAGTAATTAGTGAAACATGTGGAGAAGGTTGTACATCAATTACTACACTAAAGATGAAGTCAGTTAAGGTATTACAAAGGACTTGCGTTTCAGATTTTGAAACCCTTGGGTTTCTGTATAAATAGGTTTAGGAATATTCTATGATCTATATTATCATTATACAAGGGTTAAAATATTGCTCACCTATTTATCTAAGGAAGGAATACACACTAGACAAGTTATATCTATGTGGTTAGTATGTAAATAAAGATATGAAATATCCTAGGAGTAAGTTAAGCCTAGGATTAATGCATGAAGGATTCTAAGAGTCAATCTAAACTAAGCGTGTAACAACTTACCTAAGGAATAACATACGATATAAAGTGTCATCACATAAAATAAAAACTGACCCCTTTGTTTTTAACTAACGTTAGGGCCGTAGTGAACCCCGACTGGGACTTCGAGTGTAAGACGACTTGTGCTTCAAATAAGGTATGGACATGTGTGGTTCGTATGTTGCCGTGTTACACGGCTTGTTTGCTGTGTGCTTTGTGTGAAAATGACCATAAGATTAAAGCATGAAATTGGATTGCTTGCGTATCTTGCTATATGATTGCTATATCATTGTTGCATATTAATTGCGCGCACACAGTAGTTTAGTCCCTTCTCGTTTATGAACTTGAAATGAAACGCGACGAACTACGCAAACAAAACGAAACAACTATACAAGAAGAAAACTCCTCTTAAACTATCGAGGACTTCTAATGACACCCACTATGGTGTCGAACTTATAATGATAATGAAAAGTAAAAACCTATTGGTGGAACACATCCTGAAGTCTAGAGATGACCCTGCTTCCTCGACGCACGACGCCGGGAATGGATGATTGGCTATGGAGAAGACGTTCTTAACTTGGGGTGACAAGAGAATTCACAAACAAACCTTAAAGAAACCAGGAAAGATTGACACCTACATGATACGGTCACGGGATCTAACCATACCCCTGACCGGGTGCATGAAAAGAGAAAGAAAACACATGTTATGGGAACAAGAGAAAAGGAATGAAAACACACAACGCTCGAATGATCCCATAGTGAGGATCATGGGTATAACATACCTATGCACACGTTTTATTACTTACATGAATTGTTGTTGTTATACTAGCAGTTCGTTGTGCTTGGATGCGTGTTGAATGTGCTATGTTGTCAGCATGTTGTGCTTGGTTGTTGTTGCTAATGCGTTACTATCTTTAAGTGTGTATGATACTATGATGTATTGTGGTGTGTTTTACTGCTTCTTATAGCATGTAAATTGACTTAATAATATTCGACCAAGTAGTCGTGTGGCCCGGCATACGGGCTTCGCACGTTCATACTCAGCGTAGTTTGCTGAGTCCTTCCCAAACCAAATTTTTACAGGTATTATGCCGGACGATAACGGAGCGTAGGCGGGATGGCTACCATGGGGGTAGTCCATCAGGGCATAACGTTTGAAGATGTGGCTATATGTTTAATGTACCCGAGATGTAATTTTCAGTTCATAATTGGGCAATTGTTGTAGACACTCGATATTTGAAATTGTATCTTATATTGTATATGAGTTTGGCGAGAGCCGTTTCCAGTCTTGCAGACCGTAACTTAGTATTGGTGATGTGGTCTGTCAACCACGTGGGTGGTTGGCATCTGTAGCACCCGGATGGCATTGAGAATCCGCTGCGTAGTTATCATGTATTATGACTAGGAGCTTGGTTTTGTACTATTGGATATTTATTCGGGGGTGTTACACCCACAATCCTAAAAAAAAGTATTCCCTTTCCTCAATCTTTCCTCTATATCGTCATCTTCAACATAATATATATATAATCTAGATAAATGTTAATAAATAATACATAATTTTTAAACATATTAATATACAATATTTATATCTTTAATAAATATTAAAATATATTATTTATAATTTTTTTTAAAATATGAGTATGAATATAGTATTTATATCTTATATGAATATTTAAATAATTATAATTTAAAATGTACTAATACAAATAATTTATATTTGAATAAATTACGGATACTATATATAATATATATTATAATTTTTTAAATTAAATATATTAACATACATTATTAATCATTTTAAATAAATATTAATATATTTTATATATAATTTATACAATATGTAAAATATAATATATAAAATATATTAATATTAATACGAATGTTTATAATTTAAATACTGTAAAACTCAAAAATATTTAGATATATTTTTATAAATTAAAATATATTTTTCTATAATTTGAATGAATATTATATTTATAGTTTAAACAAATTATATATACTATATATAAAATATTACCGAAGCAGTTAGCTGGTACTAGAAAAGGAGTAAGGTGTACAGTGTAATTATAGAGGAGTAAGGAGAAAGGAAAACAAAACTTGAATTAACGAGCTAAGAGCAGGTTTGAGTTGATGATTATCTTTTTTATTTTACTTTCGAGGTTCCTAACTTAAATTCCTAGTGGGTTAAGATCCCACCACGCCTTCCATAAGAAGTAGAGACGAGAACGTAAAGATTAGTGATCTTCAAGAATTTTACGAAATAATTTGTCTGAAAGCTAACCTGAGCTTAAAGCTTGTTCGGGGTTCATCCTTGCCTGTGACGCCCTCATGGCTTTAAGCGGGTTCTTCGAACCTCTAGACTTCAAAGATTTGGCTTTCTCTTAATTATTTCAACTCACTCACTGCGAGTCTCTACTCACTATATGATCTCTCCTTTCGTAAATTGATCAAGGAATTATAAGAAAGGATACCCCAAAGGGTTTTTTATTTAAACACTCATTATATTACAAAACCAAAATACAAATGATTTTAATATTACAAAGAACTAAAAGACTGCTTATTTTTTTCTACTAAAGACTCTTCAACTCTCCAGAGTGTTTCTTATGCAAGCTCTCTTCTTCTCCTCAAGTTTTTCTTGTGTCCTCCCCTTGCTGCCCTTTTATAGCCAATATCTTCCGTACTCCTTCCCATCTCTTCTTCTTTTTGGATTACTATTACAACCACTATGCATTATGCCCTAAACTATTAGGGCCACCCAATTATGACTATTACTATTACATCCACTATGCATTATGCCCTTTACTATTACAACCATCCAATTATGACTACTACTATTATAATAATGCTGCTACTACAATAATGCTACTACTATTTTATAAATAATTTAAATACAATAAAAGATATCAATATTAATATAAATTATATATATGATTTATAATAAGTGTTAAAAATTGTTATATATAATAAAGAATTATCAATAAATAATATTTTTATAAGTATTAATATATATTGTATATATTAGTTATATAAATATTAATTTATGTTACTTATAATTTATATAAATATTAATATATATATATATATAATCTACAATTTAAAAAATATTCTCAATGATTGATATATATATATATCATCTATAATTGGGGAAATTTCTTTTACGAGGAACACAGTTCTTTTGGGAGTGGAATACTAATAGCCGGTTTATTTAGACAATTTCAAATGACCAAGGACTTTGGACTTTAATTATATAGCACATGCCTAGGGTGCCACAAGGACAAATCAAACAACACCGACTCACTCTTACATCCTCCACCAGACTGGGTAATCGGAGAGTCAACTCCTTTCCTCACCACCCGTCCTTCACGACACTCCATTCCTCCACCAGGAGGGGTAAGCGGAGAGAAAACTCCATTCCTCCCCTCCCCCAGAATGAGTAATAAGAGAATAAACTCCTTCCTCCCACCAAAGTGGGTGACAAGAGATTCAAACTCAGAACAATCCGTCCCCTATACTCCAATCCTCCACCACTCGAATGTCATCACTTGACAAATGACCAAGTTACTTTCCACGATATTTAAGTATCGTGACAATTTTGACTGAAAATAGGCTAACATTTGAACGCTAGCCTATGTAGATATTAAGAGCATGATTATCAAAAAAACTCAAAAATGAATTCTAAACATTCTCTCAAATTTCTCTTTCTTCCACACTCAGAAACATCTAATATTAGTACAATCTCCATTTTCTGTTTCTCTTTCATATAAAACCCATATTTAAATTCTTAAAAGTTCTTGTGGAAGAACTTTTTTCATAAATTCTTAAGCTCTCCCCTCTTTTTTATTTACACTTCATATTTTTACTTTATTTTTTTAACTAAGAACCATAAGAATCACCTCTAATGGCGTGGGTGGCGGTATGCGTTTTTTTAAACCTCTTGCACATACACACTAGCGCAACTTGCATCCACATTGGTCCCTCCAACATAGTAATACCAAGAACGGAATGTCTGAACCTCATCCATAGTCTATACCTAAACCTTAGAATATCAGAACCTGGAACGAACAAATTCTTAATTAACCTTGAATATTTTTAACCCAACCGGAAGACTAAAATTAAACCGAGATCAAAATAATGATTAAAAATAGCATTACCACGGCAAGCATGATGATTTGAAATTTTATAAATGAGACAAGTAGGATCATATGTTTGGAAAACGTCGGGAAACAATCATATCACAGGACCTTCCCCGTATTTGAATTGTCTAGGTACACGACTTACTGTCCTTCTACACTACTTCTACATTATCTTTCCAACATACTAGCCTGAGAAACTCAAATACAAGCCTGTAAACCAAAATAGCTAAGCTACAGTTCCATAACACACACAAAACAGCTACAATAAATGAAGTTGTTCAGAAGTTGACGCATTACAAACACTAATCAAAACCTTATTCAAATCGGTAAAACGAGAAATGTTCTATATATTAAAGCCATCGGTAGCAAGTCAATTAGTAGCAATGAGCAGACAGTATAGTTCAGATGACAAAACAGAGAGAAACACGGAAAAAAACATACAAATGACAAACGTTTATGCATTACCCTGAAAAAAGTTTATGCTAGGTTTTCACTGAAGAGAAAAGGAAAACATATATTCCCATACCACGACCAGTGAAGACCACAGTTCCCTCACAAAAGCATAGACATCTAACCTGTATTCAAAACAACAGAAAGAGAAAGAATAAGGCCAGAGTATAATTATGAACAATACATAATTCAATATTCTAGAAGGTAGGGGAATTCTCGATCTTGAACTTATATAAATATAGGAGAAGGCACAATCTTATCAGATAAAAGAAACGAATAAGGCGAACAAAGATGTAGTGTCAGGTCAACACAGATGTTCCGAGGGGGTCAAGTAACAGCAACAGTTGGAGAGCGAGTAAGGAGTCAAAATGTAGACCATGATGCACAGGATGAATGGGGGAAGAAACATCCCCAGCTTCAACATAGTTTTTATCATTATTGTGGCAACAGCCAAGCCAACGAAACAGATCAAAAGAGTAGCAAAAACATGGACCAACAAAGATCCTGCCAGGGATCAGAAGCAAAAAGCCATAGAGGAAAACATACACCCACCAGCGCTTACAAACCTTGACATACTTCAATCTATCCAATAAAAGCAAACAAAGAAAATAAGCCATGTAACACGAGAAGGCACACAACACAGTCGAAACAAGCAAAAAGAAGGAAGCTCATATTCCACCATAACCTTTTCTTCCAACCCACCATGGATCACAAACATAAGTCGGGGGCTTCCTCCTTCTACATCTTCTATAATTTGACACAACCTTCTGCACTTACCCTCTTAAAAAACCCAACACTCTGGTTGGAAAAAAGCTAGGCTTGCCTAATAGAGAATATACCCAATCACCCTGACTCAGCAATCCCCCACACTGAGACCTCACTGCATATCATAATCCTTGCTTCAAACCAAAAACCAACACTTGATTAATTGACTACATTCACCAAGCAGACAGAGATGAGAAATACAAGCAGAAACAGAATGGCTGCTATGAGAAGAGTTGTTGTTAAGACGTACAATTTACAACAGCAACCAGGTGAGCTAATCAAATCTGAACCCTTCAACAGTCCAAGCATAAATTCAGGGTCTCTAGCTCTTAACTACTTCAAGCTCGTCCGGGAGTTTAATTATACGCCAAACCATTGACACTCCCAAACTTTGCTCCAGAGCTTTCAGAATCATATTGTACCTCAAGAATTAGAAGAGAGAAAAAAAGACTAACCAATACATTACTAAAACGGTGTAGAAGGAGGTCATATTCCTAGACATCCCCCTCATGATGGGCAAATTTCAATACGTCAGAAATAAACAAACAAGGCAATCAAATGCCATCCAAGTTTTCATATGACATTTGCAAGTACATGCACGCACCAAGCCAGAGCAGAAATGTTTTGCAAGGGCAATAATCAGTCATTAGAGGATAAGAAAGTTCAGAGTGGCAACACGGACCACTTGGTAACCAAAGAATGATTGCTGACAAAGACACTTAAATATACATATTTCTTAGTATAACTAGCTTCCCTAATGGATAAGCCCAAGTACCTTTCGGTCAGCGATCAGATCACAGTGTCAATGTCAACATGATCACTCAAGGACATTAGGCTGATTCAACAGAAAAAATTACACTGACCGCAATGATTCATCCTACGTAGAAGTAGCCATCGAATAAGAAATCAGAAATCCAAACAGCAATCCACTTAATCTTACAATAAAATGGCTGATTCTGCAAATGGTTAGGGAGATCAGAAATATCAAGACTCACAGAAAGTAAAACCTTCTCAAGTGTCCATCAATTTGTTTATGTCGTAATTATCATATAAAGTCCCACCCACCATTATGTAGCGAACGTAAATGAAACGCAGAACAACTCGCAATACTATAGAATTTCGTATAACAGGATGAGAATGCCATTAACCGAAGAAGTATTGAAAGTAAATTTCACTTAACAGAACAACAAACAATCTCTCTAACATATAGCTTACAAGTTGCAAAAATGCATCAATCTTCACGGCTCTTCATCCTCTCAATCCTCTGATTCAGTTGTTCGATTTTGACCAAAAGAGTGGTAACCGAATAGAGAAGCCAGTAAAAAACGAGGGCGGCGGCGATCAGAAGAGCGTTCCTCTGGCTCTTCACAATCGACTTCTGGTGGCGGAGGAATTCAGAGGGAGAACACTCGTCAGCGCTGCAAGTCGGCCGAGTCTCATACTTCCAGTAAATGTCCATTAACAGGAAGAGGCAGAACGGCACAACCGAAGGAAAGGTTTGAGGAGATTGCGGGTTACAGCAATCAGCCCCTTGCGGAGGCCATTGAAGCCTGGAACGGTCAACAGAAGAAGAACCATGATCGCCTCCGCGCCCGCGGGCGTACCCAAGTACAACCCATTCGAGCGCCATAGCAAAATCAAGCTTCGTCACAATTTGCAGAAAACCTAGATCTGGCGGGCGAGAGAAAAGCAAGAGCCTGAGAAATCTTACGAGGTAAGCAATGCGTTGTGAGCTTGTGATTCTATAACACGAGTCCACGACTTATTTTGGATTCAAGGCGGTCTAGTTTTGGTTTCGGTCATACGTGTCATGTTATCAGAGCGTATTACCTTTACAAAACATTCTCAAAGAAAATTCTATTTATAACTCAAACACATACTTTTCGCTCATTTTTTTTGGAAATATCATGAAAAAATGAACAGTATAGAAAAGTCACTAAATTTTCTCTAAATTTTAGAAATACCACTATAGCTGATGACTAGTGGTAAAAAGATAAAAATATTTTAACTAGTTACAACACTATTTTAAAGTTCACAACATGTTAAAAAATACAAAATATTATAAAAATTATAAATAAATTTAGATAATATTAAAATAAATTGTAAAATATTAATAATAAAAAATATTAAGAATATCATAAAATATTAAAAAAAATGAAACATCTTTTAAAAAATAAGAAAATAATTATTAAATACGATAAAATATAATATACTTTAAAGACATAATAGTACGTAGTTAAATCTTTTTAATAATGATTCATGTTTAAGAAATGATTTTAACTGGTAAAAAGAAATATTCTAGAAAATAAAATATAAAATAAATTCGTAATTGTTGTAAAGTTATCAAGATTAAACATGATTTATTTACATCTTTTTTTCATTATTTTCTTTA
Organism: Limonium bicolor; assembly: GCA_023374045.1. NCBI lineage: Eukaryota > Viridiplantae > Streptophyta > Magnoliopsida > Caryophyllales > Plumbaginaceae > Limonium > Limonium bicolor. Next base: position 122,388,445 of record CM041780.1, read on the forward strand.
ATCTTCATCACGCCCCTTCACTAAAAGCTAGTAATAAATTAACAAATGATTGTACTTTTATCTTAACATATTGCATATGTAATAAACAAAAAAGTGATAATTAGTTTATTAAGGATTATAATGTCCTTCACTTTTTTGCTAGCTGAAAATTTTATTTTTGTAAAACAGTCATGATAATTTGTTTAAACAACGTGTTTAGTATTTTGCTACTTAATACAAAAGAATTATTTTTCTACATACTAGTATATTTTTTAATTGTTAGTATTTTATGATATTTAAAAAAATTAGCAATTTTTTACAAATTATTTTAGAACTACCATGTTTTTAAGTTCATATTCTGTTTATGGTAAGTAGTATACTTCTTATTTTTTCTAAGAATTATTTAAAATTTTCAATACTTTATAATATTTTAATAGTTTTTTATTATAGTTTAATATGTTTTCATAACTTTATGTTCTTTATTATTTTTTACATTTTTATTATTTAAAAGCTAGTAGCATATTATGAACTTACTTAATAGTTTGGTAATATCAAAGGTATTTTGTGTGTTTTTTTCCAACTTGTCAATGACAATAATGACATTTCATGAATTTCGGGAAACATTTAGTGGCATTACACAATTTTCTATTTTTTAGTGGCATTTTGTTGGAACCCTAGTTTTACTAACTATGTCATCCTCAATGTTGGTCCAGATCAGAGACAAAGTCATCCTGAAACCAGAAGTCCAACCGTGCGAAGGAGATAAAGATACTACAAACCAGACAGAATCGTGATATGTCAAAGAGTTCCTCTGAATATTCCAGAAGTAATGAGAGGTGCGCAAATAGTGAACGTGGAGAAATTTATGGTCATAACTTATTACCATGTTTATAAAAAAAAATCAACAGAAAACAAGGAGACATGAGTTCAATTGAGTCAAAGTGGGTCAGACGCGTAGCATTTGAGATATTCCCGCCTTACGCTTACTGGAAAGACGTGGGCATCAGTTTAAACACATGACACAATATTGGAGCGGTTATTTCAATACTGACCAAGTATTGAAATTGTTAGAAGTCATTTGCTTATATACGCTTTTCATTTACGAATTCTCTAGAGAGAGAATCACATTGAAAGAGATTATTTATGATAGTTAGTTTTTGTACTTAGACAGATCCATCCAGCTTAGAGAGCTCGTTGCACTTGTTCCTGTTAGGAAATTATGTGCAGGTCAATATCACAAAATATGGGCAAGTGGACCCAATCGAAGTAGTAACAACGAGTGTCGTTCCACCAGGAAATTGACTATCTATCTCCCTAGCTTCGGTATTCGGTAACGGAACAATAAATAAGTAAAAACAAGGGGGTTTAGCCGGTGGCAAGCTTAATGGTTTTGTTCAAGAAATACTGCAACTTAACGATTGAAACTAAAATTGGTTGTTAAGGGTTTTGGATGGGAAACACCCTAGGATGGTTTTTCTCACCTAAATTCACCCCAGCTTCACTCATAAACCCATTTCACTCAAATTGTCTATTTGGACTATTGTAATGGCCTTCCAAGTCATGGAAGAGCCAACTCTTACCTAGATACTCTCAACTCTCAAATCAAGAGAAGTTCAAATCACTAGATAGTATTAATTGCAAGTCCACATAAATAGTCCCAAATTTCACCAACTAATCAAGCTAGCACAATCTAGGGTTTCTCTCCTCTAGGTCACAACCCCCAACTCAAAGTCTTGTGTTGTTGGGAATCACCATAAATGCCATAATTGATCAAGTTAAAGCATTAAATGCACAAGAGAGAGAAAACAATCATAATCAATGAAGTAAGGGTTTACAAGCTAGTTGGGGGATTCAAGTTCAAATCCCCATCCCAAAGTGCTAAATAGATCTACTCAACCATAGAGATACATAAGAGGAGAGAGAGAGAGAGAGAGAGAGAGAGAGAGAGAGAGAGAGAAAGCCATTGTTGAAGGTGGTTGAGCTTGGAGAAGGTGAGCTTTCTTCCTCTTCTTCCTTCTCTTTCTTCTTTTTTTCTCCCTCTGTAACACCCCTACCATTAATACAATGCTTACCGTCCATTCTCCTTACACATCAGATACACGCAGCGGATACTTACTTACATACAGTGGGTGATACAATGCCGTTAGTCACCCAACCCACGTGACTAACAAGGCTACTACTTCTACATACAGCATCGGTCTGATGGACCGGAATCCCGAGTACTACATAACTACAACACATACTCCATTTACCAAATAAGTACTGCAATCCTCATTCCATACAATACTCCATGTACAATACGATTCAATTCACATACCGAGTCTACTAGGATCCTCATACAAGTATAATACCTCTTCCAAACTCATACATACTCACTAGGAGACTACTTACTACCCATTCCTCACAACTACTTACTTTCTAGATGCAAGGTTGTGCCGCCGGTCTCTTACCTTGAGCACATCCGCTTCGGGTACCTGCACACTAAAAACGTCCCCCTAGGGGGTCAGCTTTCGCTGCGCATGATAACCGCATACCCCGCGTACTAGTGAGGGTACGCCGACCACTTGGTCGAATACATGCAGTTCATTTTCATACAAACATACATGCATACATGCTCTTATACACAATATTACAATACATTACGCAAGACATACACACATACATACACTTCATTACATACAAGAAGTACAACATAAACCATCCAATACATACTTACCTTTTTCCGAATTACACATACACATTACATACACAATATACAATACTGGTTAGCTTCATTGGTCCACCCGGGTTAATCGGGTGGAGATTACTCTTTTACTCGTTACTTCATACATACACATACATACTCATACATACTTACGGATCCATACTTACTTACTCTTACTCTTACTCATGTTAAAGTCGGGGACCTCCGGCCCTGGGGACTACTCCGTCCCACCTCCGGGATTTACTTGACTCACCAATCCGGGATGCTACCCATTTAAGGGGTTTGGGCCGCGGACCAGTTTAAGAGTCAGGAATCGGATCCAACCTCTTGTGTCTCCTCATCCTCACGCGTGGCCGAAGCTATATCGGACTTCTACTCATTCCAATTTACTCACTTAAGTTAGGAGTTAGGTAGTTAGGAATTAGTAGAAGTCATTCATTCAACCACATACACAAATACATTATGCATATACACATCCATACAAAATACAATACAATATACAAGTACACTACGGGATACAATTACACTTCATCATCATTCATATATTTCATGAATTATACAAACTATTGTTCAAGACAAATATCTTGAACAATGTAAACAAGCAAGTAAGTGCAATATAGTCGATTCATGCTTTTATCTTATTTAGGTGGTCATAAGCACACAAATCGGGGTAACCAGATTAGGATACAGGGCATGAAGAAATCATACCTTTCACCGTTGACTTTGGAATCACCGACTCCCTTCGGTGTTCAACTAGTCGAACCCTATGACATACATACAATTGGGTGGTTAATTATCCATAACTAACCTTACTTATTACTTTCCAAAAGTTTCTAGTTCATACTTACTAACTCTTTGTTACTTAAATACATTTACTTAAGTTACTTACTTACAATTATTTCCTAAGCTTGTTTATAGCCTTAATGACCTTTAAACATCTAATTATGTCTTAATCATCTTATAATATCATTACCCTTCATTACCCATCCTTACCTAAGCATTAAAACACATTCTGGAGGATTTTTGTGTTGGTCCGGGTTGGTGTCCGGGTTTACAAACCCGGACCAACTCACTGGAACAACATACGGGTTAAAAATAGGCATGGTCCGGGTTTACACCCTGGTTTACAAACCCGGACCCTCTGTTTGGAAATGCTACGGGTGAGTTTTTGACATTGTCCGGGTTTGTGTGCTACTTTGCAAACCCGGACAGTTTGTTTTAGAAACTTACGGGTGTATTTTTGGGGTGGTCCGGGTTAGCATCTTGGTTTGTAAACCCGGACCATCCCATTGTAAAACTTTCTGTCGGATTTTAAGGCTAGTCCGGGTTTGTGTTCTGGTTTGCAAACCCGGACTAGTTACAGTATTGTGATTTATATAAGTTTTTCAACTTGTTTAAATTCCAAACTTCTACCCATCTCTTCCCTAATATTTCTACATATAATCTAGTATGTTTTAACTTTGTTTAAGCATTTTAAGCTAGCCCAAACCAACACTATAAAAATCTGTTACATAAACTCATTTCACTGTAAGTTTCTCCTCTGTTACAATTTCTACTCTTACAGAAATGCTACAGACCTTCCTTCTCTTCTTCCCATTCACTAAATTGACTCTCAAACTATCCTAACTTAGTTTGACAACTCACATTTTACCATTTACAACTCCTCTCAACTACACTCTTCCTTCCTGTTACAAAACAGAGTGAAAAACCTTATTCTTTCCTTCACTGTAATTCTCTTCTGTTTCTTTCCTTTCTAACAGCACACAAGTGTATAAATTCCTAACTAAATTTTGACAGAGGTTCCCTACATTCCTAAGTGTTCTCACCACATAATTTTGCACACTCAACATTTTCACAACCTGTTCAACATATACAATATTCTCACATATATTTCTAATACCTCTTGCACACTCCACATTTACACTTAGCATATTATTTTCTTGTTTTCAAAAACTTCAACTACAACTATCATTCACATTAGTGTACCCATTCTTTTCCCACGGTTACAATAGTTTAGTTCATTGCTAAAACAATATTCCTACACATACACAAACATTAAAGTTATACAGAGGCTTCACATTACCTTGGTTTCTTTGTTTCTTTTCCTTTCTCTTCTTTCTCCTTTCTTGCTCCTCTTTCCTTCTTTGTTTTTCTTGATTTATTTACACCAAGCTACACCACGTAACAAGGTACAAACTTACACACCCAACTACTAAATTTTCTACGTAGGTTTTAAACCCTAACTTATGAGAACTTATTTAAACTCTTAGGGACTCTTACCTTGAGCTTCTAATGTTGTTTTTGGGTAAACAAATGATAGTGCTTCAGCTCTCAAGAAGGAACACCAACCGGCTGGGTGAGGAAACACAATGGTGTTCACGTGAGTTTGGTTTTTTTTTTGCAAGGAAAATGGAAAAGAGTGAAGCTTTGGTATTTTTCTTACCTTAAAACTTGAAGAAGATGATAGGTCTTCTAGTGGTGCTCTTGAAGCTCTCAACCGATAATACCCTCAAAATTAAAGTTGGTGGTTTTAGATTTTTGAAAGGTGGAGAATGATCTCCTTGACGATACGAATTCAACGGTATGGTTTTTGTAGCATTTGGTGGAGGTTTGAGGTTTCAAAGATTGAGAAGAAGTGGCTCTATGTGAGGAGTTCTCAAATCGCCATGGCTGGACCAGAGAGGAAGAAGAGAGAGTGCTGGGCAAAATAAAAACGTGAGAGGTAGTGTGGAGGAGAGAGTGTTTACTTTTTGCTTTTATTTTGTTTGTCTTTTGTACATAAGAAAGGAATAAGAGAGGGGCATGGGTTATTAATCAACCGGCTGCACACACTCCTCACATGGGGTTTTAAAATATTAATTGCGATAGTGGACACACTTATTTATTTTATTTACACTTTTACCCCACAACTTCCCGTTTTGACAGTTTTTACTATTTTCTCGTTTTCTTGATTTTATTGGCTCTAGACCTTCACTAAAGTTTATTAGTGACTATTTGGTTGACCAAAATTATTACGAGTCTATTTGACCCGCTTAAAGTCGCGTTTTCCCGGTTCCCTTGAAAAACACGCTTTATGATTTGTTTGTGTTTTAATCCATTTTAAGGATCCGTTTTCTTTGGAAATTGTTTCCTTGTATTATTTAGGCATCATTAAGCCTTAATAATTCATATAATACGCTAACCGAGGTCTCATACCTCCTATGGTCATTTAACGCTTATTTAGCGTTTTTTCGCTTTTCAAGCATTTCTTTATTTCTTTTGAATTTATTTTTCCTTACCAATATTAATTAGGTACCATTAGGCCCTTAAATACGTATTAGATTAATTTTAATCCCTATATTTAAGTTCGGGGTATTTCAATCTACCCCCCTTAAGAACTTTGTCCTCAAAGTTGTTCGCGGTTATGGGATTTCTATACTTACTCATTTATACTTGCCTAATACCAAAGCCATACATTCCTCTTCCTTACAATTCCCAAATTCATTACTCAATGTTTCTCCTTTCCATACCATACCAATGTACAATAATTACTCCAATCCATATTACTATCAACCGTCCGGTTCCTCATTACAAACTTTATACATACATACTGTGCAAAGCTATCCCCAAAGCAATGCAATACACATCACAATCCCGTAGGCACTCAGGTCATCTCGACACAGGACTCCTCTATGTCCTGTTGCCCTTGGAATAATATAACATGCTACACTACTATCTTCTCCGGTATAACTTCCAACAATTACTTACTCTCCAGTCTAAGAAAAATTCTTTTACAACTACTAATTAGAAATCTTTCTAAAGCATACAACTCCAAATTTGTATTCATTACTTATATCCTATGTGTGATTCTTGTGACCACTTGAGGGGAGCTTCAAGAATCATTCGACCCTGATGTGATCAGCATCAGTGTTGAACTATCTTTCCACCCCAATTTGTGTTCGGTTTCCCTTGATCTGATCAGGATCAAGTTCGACTTCCCACATCAGTTTCAAACAACAAATAATTTAGTTGTTTTCATTTTCTATCTTTTTACTCTTTCTAGTCGTGATACGGATTCATACATCTCCAAATGATGGAATCAATCCATCGATCATCCTCACTCTACTTCCCAAATGCTTTACTCCGTGGTTCAATACCTAAATGCTCATTTCACCAACCTTCACTACTTCCATCTATTACTCTCCATCATCCTAACTAGGGGTTACCATACTTGTAAAACTTAGTTGTCCTCAATTTACTTCCAATAATTTACCTACGATTCCACTACTCATAAGCTTCATTCATCTACTACTCTCATTCATTTCGTACTACTTCTTCAAAGGCTACAATACTTGTGGAGTTCCATCCACTACTCATTACTCTTCTTTACCAATACTCTTACACTGGTGTTACAAGATGGGTACATTCATCCTATGGTGTTTGCATATCTAATGCCTAGTTACCATAATTACAATATGAATGAATACTTATGTTTATTTAACATAATATCAATCATCAATTTGATTCTCATTTGTGCTATGCACATTACGGTTTATGTGTTTTATTCACAAAACTTACATTAAGCGGTTTTCGCTCTACCCCCCTTAAAAGGGATTACGCCCACGTAATCTACCATATGTTATTATTAAACATTGGTTTAATCAGTTTGGGCAAACTGAAGCATTTAGCTTCACTACGGTATACTATAGAATATGCTCTGGTCAAAGGGTCTTAACCATACCAACGGTTTAGTCTTTGCACCAAGAGTTCCTATATGAGTTTATTTAACTCATCATTAATTCGGTTCTAGCCTATTAGGCTTCAAGGCATTAATAGCCAATTTGCTATACTTACTAGGTACATTAATCTCCTAGCTAGGGTCCACTAACTTCTGCTGCACGACCCTGATAATCTTAGTACTTTATTGCTCTTTGGTTATTCCAAATGTGCTCATCGCCTTTTTATCCCTCTATTGTGGGAATAAGGTGTACTAACAGTGTGGTATTCTTTTACCGTGTTTAAACTCAATGAGTTTAGATTATAACCAGCTCTCTGGTAATCTATCATACATACTATTCGTACTCCCACGTTTATTCGCTAAGTTCCTCCGACTTATTGTCGGGCGAGGTTAAGTCACTACTCGGTTGTAGTGCTTCCTCTGGTGTCAATAGCTTCTGAATTTCACCAGTTTCTCTGGTTCAGTACAAGTGTTCTTTACTTGTATGACCTTGCATTTTCTATGCGTCGGTCCTAGTGACTTTCTTAAGTCTCTTTCTTAAGTCTCCTTTCACCTTTTATTCCAATGGAATTCACATCTTGTGATTGTTAGTGTGTTTCCCACTCTTCGTGCTTCTTTGGCCTCAGGCCGCACGGTCTGTTGCTAAGCTTGCTTAACTGGCTTATGCCATGTTTGTTGGTGAAAGGAAAGGTTTACTACGGTTTACATTCTCCATATCCCTAGCCATCCCATTAGGTCATTAGCTGCACAAGTGCAATACCAAAACACTCAGTCATACAGAGTGCAGAGGCGTAAACGCTTGACAGTAAATCACTTATGTGATCGCATATGAATAAATATTTCTACTGTTTCTCATACTTATATTCCGTGTCATTGCTTAACTACTTCTCATAGCGGTCGCTTGTTGCGCACCGCATTCTTACTCATATACAACATCATTTTACTGATTCCGTTACAGTGGTAGTTTCTCTCTACTCATTGCTACTGTTATTGGCACCGTTTCCTTATGGTATGAATACCCTGGGGGTTTCCTGTGTTCGTGTGTATGACGGTTGTCGTAGCATACCGCCACGTTATCATCTTCCCATTGTGGGTATATTCTGTTTCCCATTAGGTTTCACGTGTAGGTTAGCTTACCTCACATTGCTTCATCTTTTATGATATAATTTACCAGGTATCTTGGTTGACCAAGGATGAGATAATTCATCGGGTCACAAGCTCTCTTGAGTGTTGGTCATTCGGGGTGTTCAATGGGTATTCACATTGATTGTCTTTGACAATTATTGTCTTTCCAGTGCCGAGCATTGGTCATAGGCTCTAGCTGTGCAGTTTGATTTTTGTATGTACATCACCGGGACATCCCAAGAAACTTCAAGGGTTTTCGGGTCCCGTTCTCTAATTGAAGAGTATTCTATCACTGATAAATGAAAGTTCTTGTTGAGGGGTTTGTCACCACTCATAAGTCTCATGGCAAGGTTACTATGTTAGTACCTGCTTAGGTACAGTATATGGAGTATACTTACTCCTTTAAGTTGTGATGGTTTGGAATGTCTTTTCCTTGTTTCATCACCTCTTGGCAATATCTATATGCGTAGGCTTAATTGTTGTAGTAGATGGAAGCCTTCCTATGGGTTCACATCTTCACCACATTGGTGGTCTCCGGTTAACGAGGGGTACCTTCCTTTGGGTTCTCGTAGTGTCCAAGTGTGGACCAGGCCATTGTTGGCATTATAACTATTCCTATGCCTCTGTGTTATCATTTCTACAGAAGGCATGAAGGGTAATTAAAAGCTTCATCAACTGTATATAGACTGATGCTCTAGTTACAGTGACCTTGTTGTAGTCATTACTCCCAGCCATCATCATGTTAAGTTTAATTTGGGTGTTTCAGTTGTCGATCTGTTGTCGCACGAAGCAATATCTTTGCAAGTCTTGTTAGTGTTTGGTGTGGGTTTTGCAACCGTTAAAGTTACATAACGTAGTCGGTTTATGGCTTCTGAGCCTTATTGCTGCAAGCTATGCCCTTTGCAAGCTGCTTATACATGTTTCCACTCCATGTATACCGTCATAGGTTGGAGATATTATTGGGCTCCATGGTAAGTCGTGGCATCACGCTTCCGTTCATAGAGACTCTTAGGCAATCTGGTGTTGATCAGTGCCTTTTGTAGACTAGGGTATTTCCTGTCAAGTGAAATCCCTTCGGTGTCTTAACCGAGTGTTCGTTCTAGCTTTTGTGCTTTATCATGTCGCTGTTGTTCGACTGTTGCAATTCAGACACCCTTTGAGGATTGCTCTTGAGTGCTGTTGAATCATGCCGTTTCATCCGGCTAACGTTTATGATATGTTATCACCATACCGCCTTGTGGTGTTGTATTTGAGTTATTCCCTTGGGGTTATGACGTCTCCCATCCTTGGGTAGACTGTCTACACTTGCTCCTAGTGTTTAAGACTAGGTTTAATATCCTCTTCAATGATGGATTTTTCTTCGTGGTAATCTTGTGATTGCTCTTGGGAATTCGTCCCGTTTGTTGAGCATCGTTGTGATTACTTTAGGCATTTGCCTTGCTGAGTTCAGGCTGGGTATACTTTCCAGCTGTCATGTACTTGCTTGATGTCTTTGAGACATATCCAATGTCTATACTCATTACTCTGGGCCTTTTGCGCTTTCTAATTCTCATTCCTCATCTTAAGATGGGTTCTCTAAATTCTGTTATGCTAATTACTTAGCTGAGTTCCTTCTCCTTGATTGTCTGAGGTGTCCAGTTGTTCAGGTTTGAACTTACTCGTGGTCTGTAGAACGGAGTTGACTACTTCCCGTGCGTCGCACACTACATGTATACATACGTGGGGTACCGTATTGATACGTTACCACTTACCCAACTATATGTCAGGCCCGCAAGCTCCTTCGGAGTGCGGTTGTCCCACATCCCATGATTGGGTACACTGGTAGTGCTTGTCACACGCCTAGGTGAAGTATTCTATTGTCAACTCCTCTTGTATCATTTTATGATACTCACCGTAATTATGTGGGTTCGGTTTTTAAAATCCAAGGTTTTAAAAGAAGGTTTGTGGTTTTGAAAGAAAACTCGGTTTGAAAATAACGGTTCGGTGTTAAAAGATGTTCTTCATGGCATAGCCATGTCTGTGGTCTTGACCAAGTCCAGCTTCCCGCTGACTGGTATGTTCTTAATACAATGGTCAGGCCGTCAGGCCTTTTCAAGGTTCGATTCCTCTAGCTTTCAGGATTTGTGATCCTATAGTTGCTCCACTGCTGTCACGGTACATTACTATGTACCTATGGTGTATTAAAGTTCCTCTACATGTTCCTGTTCTTACTGCACTTGCCGTGGCAAGTGCGTGGTACTGTTGGTTTTTGGTTAAGCCTATACCGGTCTTGGTATGGCTTCCACTTGTATCTAATAGTCTTGTTGACTCTTCCCTTGATCATATTGATCTATGTTTGGGATACTCGATCCTTTTAAGTAGCTTCTCATTGATCTTGACATGGTTGTCTTGGTCGGGGTACTTCTCCAATCCTTGGAGATAACCATTTATTTAGTAGTGTCGTTCCTTATGGCTCGTTCCCACACATCTGTGGTGGTTACTGAGCCTTCCTTGTTTAGGCACTACTCTTGTAGTCCTATCGGATTATATCCCGTGGATATCCTTGTAGCTGTGTACGCTATGTCAGCCAGGTATTGTAGCCTTTTGGGTTGTAGTTTCGGAGTTAATCACTCCTAACTATGTCTTTAGTCAGCTAGCATACCGTTGGTGGTATTACTTAGCTATTATTGTTCCGTAGACTTGTGTCTCGGGTTTTGTTACAGCTCCTTTTCCCACTCTGCTGCACGCTTAGTGCTTTTTTCCTGTTGATGATTGATTAGCTAGGTTCTCGTGACTGCTAAGCACGTCGCCCCAGCTGTTGTAAGTTGTAGCCTCCTTATGGTTGGAGTGCTCATTCAACCGCTATTGAGTGCGGGTATTGTTGTTGAACCGGGATCCATCTCCGGGACTTCCATTTCTTGGAATCTACTACTTATCAAGTTCTTGTTTACTGTGTGATTTCTTTACAACTGCCAGATCGGGGTTTCCCGAGTATGAGAGGACTTTCCTTCTCTCTGGCGTACTTTCCCAAGTTATACAAAGGGATTTGTGGAGGGCGGGTCTGGTATTGTAGGTATCCGGTACTCACCGGGAGTTCCTAACTAGCATATCTCTAACGCTAACACTCAGCCCTTAGCCCTAAGCTTCTAAGTCCTAACTCGGTATTTCCTAAACTCGGTATTTCCAGTCATTAGAGCGATACTTCGCTCTGATACCACTTTTTGTAACACCCTACCATTAATACAATGTTTACCGTCCATTCTCCTTACACATCAGATACACGCAGCGGATACTTATTTACATACAGTGGGTGATACAATGCCGTTAGTCACCCACGTGACTAACAAGGCTACTACTTCTACATACATCATCGGTCTGATGGACCGGAATCCCGAGTGCTACATAACTACAATACATACTCCATTTACCAAATAAGTACTGCAATCCTCATTCCATACAATACTCCATGTACAATACGATTCAGTTCACATACCGAGTCTACTAGGATCCTCATACAAGTATAATACCTCTTCCAAACTCATACATACTCACTAGGAGACTACTTACTACCCATTCCTCACAACTACTTACTTTCTAGATACAAGGTTGTGCCGCCGGTCTCTTACCTTGAGCACATCCGCTTCGGGTACCTGCACACTAAAAACGTTCCCCCTAGGGGGTCAGCTTTCGCTGCGCATGATAACCGCATACCCCGCGTACTAGTGAGGGTACGCCGACCACTTGGTCGAATACATGCAGTTCATTTTCATACAAACATACATGCATACATGCTCTTATACACAATATTACAATACATTACGCAAGACATACACACATACATACACTTCATTACATACAAGAAGTACAACATAAACCATCCAATACATACTTACCTTTTTCCGAATTACACATACACATTACATACACAATATACAATACTGGTTAGCTTCATTGGTCCACCCGGGTTAATCGGGTGGAGATTACTCTTTTACTCGTTACTTCATACATACACATACATACTCATACATACTTACGGATCCATACTTACTTACTCTTACTCATGTTAAGTCGTCGGGACCTCCGGCCCTGGGGACTACTCCGTCCCACCTCCGGGATTTACTTGACTCACCAATCCGGGATGCTACCCATTTAAGGGGTTTGGGCCGCGGACCAGTTTAAGAGTCAGGAATCGGATCCAACCTCTTGTGTCTCCTCATCCTCACGCGTGGCCGAAGCTATATCGGACTTCTACTCATTCAATTTACTCACTTAAGTTAGGAGTTAGGTAGTTAGGAATTAGTAGAAGTCATTCATTCAACCACATACACAAATACATTATGCATATACACATCCATACAAAATACAATAAATATACAAGTACACTACGGGATACAATTACACTTCATCATCATTCATATATTTCATGAATTATACAAACTATTGTTCAAGACAAATATCTTGAACAATGTAAACAAGCACAAGTAAGTGCAATATAGTCTGATTCATGCTTTTATCTTATTTAGGTGGTCACATAAGCACACAAATCGGGGTAACCAGATTAGGATACAGGGCATGAAGAAATCATACCTTTCACCGTTGACTTTGGAATCACCGACTCCCTTCGGTGTTCAACTAGTCGAACCCTATGACATACATACAATTGGGTGGTTAATTATCCATAACTAACCTTACTTATTACTTTCCAAAAGTTTCCTAGTTCATACTTACTAACTCTTTGTTACTTAAATACATTTACTTAAGTTACTTACTTACAATTATTTCCTAAGCTTGTTTATAGCCTTAATGACCTTTAAACATCATTAATTATGTCTTAATCATCTTATAATATCATTACCCTTCATTACCCATCCTTACCTAAGCATTAAAACACATTCTAGAGGATTTTTGTGTTGGTACGGGTTGGTGTCCGGGTTTACAAACCCGGACCAACTCACTGGAACAACATACGGGTTAAAAATAGGCATGGTCCGGGTTTACACCCTGGTTTACAAACCCGGACCCTCTGTTTGGAAATGCTACGGGTGAGTTTTTGACATTGTCCGGGTTTGTGTGCTACTTTGCAAACCCGGACAGTTTGTTTTAGAAACTTACGGGTGTATTTTTGGGGTGGTCCGGGTTAGCATCTTGGTTTGTAAACCCGGACCATCCCATTGTAAAACTTTCTGTCGGATTTTAAGGCTAGTCCGGTTTGTGTTCTGGTTTGCAAACCCGGACTAGTTACAGTATTGTGATTTATATAAGTTTTTCAACTTGTTTAAATTCCAAACTTCTACCCATCTCTTCCCTAATATTTCTACATATAATCTAGTATGTTTTAACTTTGTTTAAGCATTTTAAGCTAGCCCAAACCAACACTATAAAAATCTGTTACATAAACTCATTTCACTGTAAGTTTCTCCTCTGTTACAATTTCTACTTCTTACAGAAATGCTACAGACCTTCCTTCTCTTCTTCCCATTCACTAAATTGACTCTCAAACTATCCTAACTTAGTTTGACAACTCACATTTTACCATTTACAACTCCTCTCAACTACACTCTTCTTCCTGTTACAAAACAGAGTGAAAAACCTTATTCTTTCCTTCACTGTAATTCTCTTCTGTTTCTTTCCTTTCTAACAGCACACAAGTGTATAAATTCCTAACTAAATTTTGACAGAGGTTCCCTACATTCCTAAGTGTTCTCACCACATAATTTTGCACACTCAACATTTTCACAACCTGTTCAACATATACAATATTCTCACATATATTTCTAATACCTCTTGCACACTCCACATTTACACTTAGCATATTATTTTCTTGTTTTCAAAAACTTCAACTACAACTATCATTCACATTAGTGTACCCATTTTTCCCACGGTTACAATAGTTTAGTTCATTGCTAAAACAATATTCCTACACATACACAAACATTAAAGTTATACAGAGGCTTCACATTACCTTGGTTTCTTTGTTTCTTTTCCTTTTCTCTTCTTTCTCCTTTCTTGCTCCTCTTTCCTTCTTTGTTTTTCTTGATTTATTTACACCAAGCTACACCACGTAACAAGGTACAAACTTACACACCCAACTACTAAATTTTCTACGTAGGTTTTAAACCCTAACTTATGAGAACTTATTTAAACTCTTAGGGACTCTTACCTTGAGCTTCTAATGTTGTTTTTGGGTAAACAAATGATAGTGCTTCAGCTCTCAAGAAGGAACACCAACCGGCTGGGTGAGGAAACACAATGGTGTTCACGTGAGTTTGGTTTTTTTTTTTGCAAGGAAAATGGAAAAGAGTGAAGCTTTGGTATTTTTCTTACCTTAGAACTTGAAGAAGATGATAGGTCTTCTAGTGGTGCTCTTGAAGCTCTCAACCGATAATACCCTCAAAATTAAAGTTGGTGGTTTTAGATTTTTGAAAGGTGGAGAATGATCTCCTTGACGATACGAATTCAACGGTATGGTTTTTGTAGCATTTGGTGGAGGTTTGAGGTTTCAAAGATTGAGAAGAAGTGGCTCTGTGTGAGGAGTTCTCAAATCGCCATGGCTGGACCAGAGAGGAAGAAGAGAGAGGCTGGGCAAAATAAAAACGTGAGAGAGTAGTGTGTGAGGAGAGAGAGTGTTTACTTTTTGCTTTTTATTTTGTTTGTCTTTTGTACATAAGAAAGGAATAAGAGAGGGGGCATGGGTTATTAATCAACCGGCTGCACACACTCCTCACATGGGGTTTTAAAATATTAATTGCGATAGTGGACACACTTATTTATTTTATTTACACTTTTACCCCACAACTTCCCGTTTTTGACAGTTTTTACTATTTTCTCGTTTTCTTGATTTTATTGGCTCTAGACCTTCACTAAAGTTTATTAGTGACTATTTGGTTGACCAAAATTATTACGAGTCTATTTGACCCGCTTAAAGTCGTGTTTTCCCGGTTCCCTTGAAAAACGCGCTTTATGATTTGTTTGTGTTTTTAATCCATTTTAAGGATCCGTTTTCTTTGGAAATTGTTTCCTTGTATTATTTAGGCATCATTAAGCCTTAATAATTCATATAATACGCTAACCGAGGTCTCGTACCTCCTATGGTCATTTAACGCTTATTTAGCGTTTTTTCGCTTTTCAAGCGTTTCTTTATTTCTTTTGAATTTATTTTTCCTTACCAATATTAATTAGGTACCATTAGGCCCTTAAATATGTATTAGATTAATTTTAATCCCTATATTTAAGTTTGGGGTATTTCACCCTCAAAATAGCCACTCTCTCTCTTGTTTCAGGCTGGAGTCGTGTGTGTTGGATAATGGGGAAGGAAGCCCCAAAATGTAGCCTTTTAAAAGAAGTTTCTGGGCAAAAATTCCGTCCGACCGACCTTGCAAGGTCGGTCTCGGGGTCGGTCGGACTCTCTCAGAACGAGGCACGTGACAGGTTTTTAAGCTCGACCGACCTTGGACAAGGTTGGTCCCAAGGTCGGTCGATTCCAGTTTGTTTGGGACGGCTTGGGCAGAGTCGGACCGACCTTGACAAGGTCAGTCGGGCCCAGGATGTCCTTCTTTTGTGCCGGAATTCTCCCGATGCTTCCCGTTGGCTTGGCATCCTTCCTGAGGTGCTCGAACATTGATGCTGTGAGCCTCGATTTTTAAACCCAACCCTATGTTGATTAAGTTGATTAGGATGATCGGGTTTTAGGTCCACTTATAACCTAAGCTTAATAACTAAGTCATATAACCATAATCATTAAAACCTAAGCTAGCTCACTGGAACCTATTATGAGTCGCCACCTAATTTTAACCTAGATCAAATTAGGAAAGGAGAGTTCGGGTTCGGGGGCTTGATATTCAACTTAATTAGGGTTCAAATTACTTTCATTACCCTTCCTAGGTAGTTTTCCTCTACTTGGTTTATTTACGGCTTACTACAAAGACGTTTTTAACCTAGGTGCGCACTTCTGTTTTTTTTTATTTTTTAGCATTTTTTGACAGAGAAATTAAAGTGAAATTAAAAGCTACCTAAACTAGGGTTTCAGAGGCAGAATTAGGTCAAATTTTAATTACGTCCGTAGCCTCGGACCTAATGTCCGAGACCACAGACCCCAATTGAATTAAATGATTTTGAAAACAGAACTACAATAAAAACACAAACTTGAAAAGTCCGGGGCCACGGACTGGGTGTCCGTGGGCCCGGACATGTATTGACAGAAACCCTAAAATTTGAAAAATTGAAAAATATAAAATCCCGCCACCGTTTGTGGGTGTCCGTGGTCCCGGACATTGAGTCCGAGGTCACGGACAACCCACGGACAGTGGGTTTTTGATGGTTCCCGACGGTGTTTTGAGCTCAAATTTATGGGTGTGTAGTCGGAAAAATTATAAACACGTTAGTAACTGAAAGAACGCAATTTGAAATCGAATTCAATGCGAAACTTAGTGAACAAGTAATTGGACAGAAGCTTAAACAAACGGCAGTACAGAAGCCAAAGGGTGTTGGTTTAAGGCCAAAATTTAACAGAAGACCGATGAGGTCGTAGTGAATCAAAAGAAGGAGGTCCCAACCTGTTTTACCTTCTGTGTCAATGAGTTTCTTCTTGTCGGGATTCTTCGGAGGCTCCGATGATGCTGGTTCCGGATTGAGTTCGACCCCAGCCTCTGGTTTTTGATAGTTGATGGTGTTTTTCACGTTTTGGAGGTGGTTTGGTCGATGTTTGATGACTTTTGATGTATTAGGAATCGAAAAACGTGTTTAGATGGTGTTTTTTGGGAATTTTCGGTGTGATTTGGGTGGCCGGGTGTTGAAAAAACGTGAGAGAGAGAGGGCTGTGCTTTCTGTCTTCCTAGGGTTATTGAGCATATGAGATTAGGCCTGGCAAAAAAGGAACGAAAACGAATATACGACCCGAAACACGACACGATATTAGCAGGTATAGGTATTTAATTTTATACACGAAATTAATTTCGTGTCGTGTATCGTATATACATGATTTATTAACGTGTCGTGTACCGTATCTAATTGTATACATATCGTGTATACACGAAATACCTGTAAATAATTCATGTAGACGTATAATTCGTGTATAGACGAATAAATTTCGTGTTACTTATTTATTTCATTAATTCGTGTAAATATAATGTTTTGGTATTTCTTTTTATATGTGTTAATTATTTATTTCATTAATTCATGTACACATGTGATTCGTGTACACATGTAATTCGTGTATACACGGATAAATTTCGTATATTTCGTTTCGTTTACAGGTATTTTGAATTTCGTATTCGTATATAGAATTCCATACATGAAAATATTTCGTGTTGTATCGTGTACCTTCATGTAAATTTCGTGTCGTGTATCGTGTACCTTCATGTAAATTTCGTGTCGTGTATCGTTTCTATGATTTACACGATACGAAAATACGATTTGACAGGCCTATATGAGATTCCCCTTTTATCAAAAGACCTATCCCTTTATATAGACTTTCTTAAAGATAAAAAAATCTAGTAAAAGTAAGATTTTTTGGCATTTTAATTAAATGACTTCCCAAAGGAATTTTGCTGTGAAATTTTAACCACATGTCAAGGATGGCAATTATGATTTTTCTGAAGTGGAATCGAATTTTTTAAATGTAAGAATATTTTAAAATTGAATTTCTCGTCAGATTCAGTCAGAAATTGCTAGAAAATTATTGGAAATTCGAAAAATCAAAATTCCAATGCCATTATGCTTAAAATGTCATCCTCTATCATGGACTAAAATAT
Organism: Limonium bicolor; assembly: GCA_023374045.1. NCBI lineage: Eukaryota > Viridiplantae > Streptophyta > Magnoliopsida > Caryophyllales > Plumbaginaceae > Limonium > Limonium bicolor. The sequence continues at coordinate 122,406,698 of CM041780.1, forward strand.
CAAAGCATTTCAAGCTGATTTGGGCATCCTTTAGAGGAGAGAGAAAGCTTATAGGAGGTCTCAAGAGCCTTAAAGATTACGAAAACGCCCCTGATAATGACGAAGCTGCTCCCCATGCCCTGGAACGCGCCGATCGAGCCGGAATCTCTCACTACTTGATTGAAATGCCCCTCACAACACCAAAACCTTGTAGACCCTAACCAAGGGGGTCAAAATTTTGGGTATAACAGATTACCCCCCGTCAACTGGACTTTGTAATGGATGTGAAAAGTCTGGTTGATGCTTGAGTGATGCCCCAAATTTTGGATTCCACAGAATCCTCCATGTTGTGCGAAACCGCGTTGACTACCTAAGCAACAAACGTTGTCGAGCTATTCTAAGGCGCTGACTACCTATAAGTGAAAATGTGTCAAGCTATTCTAAGGCGTTGACTACCTATAATAAATGAAATGACGTCACTATTCTAAGGCACTGACTACCTGTAATAAATGAAATGACGCCAAACTATTCTAAGGCGCTGACTACCTGTAATGAAATGATGCAATGTCAAGCGATTCTAAGGCGTTGACTACCTAGGATGTGAAAACTAGGTGGTATGCAAATGCAAGAATGCTGAAATGCTAATGACGCTAATGATGCTGATGCTGGTGATGTTGATGATGCTGATGATGTTGATGATGCTGATGATGTTTGATGATGCTCGGATGCTTCTGGGGACCGAAACCCGTGCTAATGCTCCTGGCTGGACCCAATGTGGACTTATTGCCATCACCCCCCAAGTCGGTGTGCAGGGATAACTCCTGGTAAAAACCCTAGGGACTTATTGCCTTTGCCCACCTTCGTTGATCCCAAAGTAAGCTGACATAACACAGGAGGATTTATTGCCATCACCTCGCCAACTTTTCTGTCGCCAGGTCTTGTGACGCGCCTGGATAATGCAACTAGGTCTTATGATGAGCCTATATGAATGAGATGAATGCAATGTGTTTGATGAGAGTGGGTAAGCTAAAGGGTCCTATTACGAGCCTAAAGGAATGCAACTAGGTCTTATGACGAGCCTAAGGATGGTTCTAGGTCTTATGACGAGCCTAAAGGATGGTTCTAGGTCTTATGACGAGCCTAAAGGGTGGTTCTAGGTCTTATGACGAGCCTAAAGGTGGATCTAGGTCTTATGACGAGCCTAAAGGATGGTTCTAGGTCTTATGACGAGCCTAAGGGAATTTGATGTGGAGTAGGGCTTAGGACGGGCCTGTGGATGCTTGAATGTGAGGAGGGAGGGCTTAGGACGGGCTTGAGAGAATTTAATGTGGAGGTAGGGCTTAGGACGGGCCTGAGTGATATGAGGGGGGTTTGAACCTTTGGGTTTCGGTTTTTTGGGCCTCCGGTGTCGTTGTTGCAATTGTTGGGACCAACAATTGCCCCTAGTATTTTTCTTTAAGGCAATCCGAGTTTTCAGGACTTTATGGCAATCGATCGTTCCGATCGATTGCCCCCAGTATTTTCTTTGATTAATTGCACAAAAACAAATCTCATCCTCACAAGGTCGGGGTTTATTTTGATGTAGTGCTTTCTATTCTACACTTAAAGTGTTTGATGTTTGCACTCGTACCCCTCCTTTTGGTCAAGACATCTCAACCATTGAATTTGACATTTGTTAGGTTTACACGTTCAACCTGTTACTTTCACGTGATTGGATACACAACTATTAAGTCGGAAGTCTTTTGAGCTTATAATGTGGCTATGGGGTGTAATGAAAGATAATGGGGCGATAGGAATGTTTAGGATATGTGGAGCTATAAGGGTGACCAAAGCTGCAACTTGCACCTTCTCTTGGACTTGTCTTCTTTGTCTTGAAGTCGTTTGGCTACTTCGTGATGACTCCACTTATGATCTTGGAACTCTGGATTTTTGAATTGTTCCTTGCATCTTCTCTCTTTTGCTGATTTGGATTTCTTCGAGGCTTTTCAGGTTTGCCCTTCTTTGAATCTCTTTTCCTTCGGGGTTTTTGTATTTCCCGGTTTTGAGCTCTGAGAGCTGTTTTTGATGTTAGCTCATTTGGATCCTGTGCCAACTTTGGGGCCATTTACGGATCGCTTCGTCATGCTGGTAGCAGTTTTGCTTCTTTGGACTTGTGAAGCTGCTGTTCGGAAGTTGGGCTCCTTGCTTCCTTTGGTCATCGGGTCGGTTGTTCATCATTGGCTGGCTTGTTTGTGGAGTTTGTAGTGTTGTAAAAGAGATGTACACGAAAAGCTCAGCGGGGGTGCCTAGGGTTTGATGTCTGGGTTCACAGGCTTTTGGCTGTGTGGTGCTGTACCTAGGTGCTTCGTCATCCCTAATAGTTGTGTATCCATTCTTTGTTACTTTTCATAGGTTTAAGCGTAAATTTACAAATTATCTCCTTCGATCGGAGTCATGCCGTTTACCTCACCTTTGAATGTGATCTCTCTGGAATCATGTAAAAATGACACGCTCTTTCGCTCTTAGTTTTACCGCTCAAGGCACTCTCGCGAAGTGTACACTTAGACTTGTTTGCACACTTATACATTAACGCTCCTTAACTCAGATTGCCCCAGTATTGCTGTGGGGTTTATTTAACAAACCTTAGGATGCCCAAGTTATTTATGGAGGGTGATTGCATGTGTGATGGTAGATGGTGGTGGTGAGTGCTTGGGCGGGAAGGTGATTTTGTACAGGGGGTTTTGTGAAAAACAAAGGTTTTTTTTTGCGGACATGCTTTATGAGGGAGAGCTTTTTCCTTCTTCTTTTCTTTCTCTTTTTTTTTCAGCACATGAACGAATGTATAAACATTAAAACATGAACAAAGAAGAATTTTATTGATAACCAAAGAAACAACAGTGGTACTGAGTACCAACTAAATGGAAAAGACAACTGAACTAGCTAAAGAACTTAAAAGAAAAGAAAAGGGAAAAAGACAAAAGCTACGCAGAACAACTAAAGGGAGAAGAAAAATAACAAAGATTCCTAGTGGTGTTCCGGCATAGGATTCCCGAAGATATTCCCGCTCTGAGAACTGAAGTCCCTGGTCAATCAGGTCTTGGATCTTATGCTGTAGGGCCCTGCAATGATCGGTGTCGTGACCTGGTAACTGATGGTAGTGACAGAACTGATTTGGACTCTTGCCCAAACGGGTGACTCCTGGTCGGGGCGGAAGAGGCTGTAAGATGTTCTGCTCCTGGAGCTTTTTCAGAGCATGACTCAAAGGCCGACCGATATATGAATTCTCGTTGATTGAAATCCGGTCTTGAAGGTGGTACTGCTCGATAGCTCCTCCCTTGTTCCCTTGGCTGCTGGACTGCATTCACCTCGTACTGTCCCGTGTACCTTTGCGGTGCGCTCTGTGCGTAAGCCTGGTTGAGTAGGAAGCCTTTGCTGGTTCAGATTTTGGGAACTTTGAATTACTTCCGGATCCTCGAGGATATCCAAGCTTTAGGTCTCCCTTGTGGATCTTCTCCTCCAAAACTCCTACCTGGCCCATGAGCATATCAAAGCTTGGAAAGTACACATACTTTAATTCATCATTGTACTGCTTTTGCATGTTCTCAACAATCATGCGAATTTGTTCCTGCTCATCCATCCTTGTAGGCATGCCTGCTGCCTTCCTCCTCCACCGCTTTATAAAGTCAGACATGGACTTACTTCCTGTTTGGCGCGTGCTGGCAAGGTCAGACCGGGTGATTTCCAAATTTTTAGCATACTCAAAGTGAGTCAGGAAAGCTTCACATATTTCCTCGTATGTCTTGGTGTTCATTCTTTGAGTTAGGTACCATCGTTGAGGGATCTCATCTAGGTATCGGGCAAAAACCTTGGCCTTCTGCATATCATTGAGCCTCAGGATAGACATCTCTTGATCAAACATCGCCAAATGGATTTGGGGATCGGTCGAGCCCTTGTAGAGAGCCAAGGTGGGGAGCTTCAGCTTCACAGGTAGCTCGACGTCTGGATAGGATCCCATGGAGAGATAGTCAAAACCAGCAGGTTTACCGGCCTTTTCCATGCGCTCAATGCGCCTCAGAGCCCTCTGAACTTCAGCGGCTAACTGGTTCCCGGGAGCACCACCTCCGTATCCAATTTGGGTGTCATGTCCCTCCAAGGAGATATTGTCCATGCCGTATAAAGGATTACAAATCCTTGCAGCGGTCTTTCCTGTCTTTCCGCCTCCAAGATCCTATATTCTCATGGAGCTCAACTGTTGCTGTCGTATGTCGTGCCTCCAAGGCTTCAATGGCAGCTTGATGTTTCCGTACCAGGTTGACTATTTGATCCTGCTCCCCCGTCGGATCCCCAGTGGTCCTGCTTTGGGCTGCTGTTTCCAACGCGGCCAACTTATCCTCCAGCATTGTGTCCACATATTTATTTTCGAGTGCCTGGATTGCCTCTTAGTGCTTCAAATCAAAAATTTTCATGAGCTCTTCAACAAAAGTGTTCTGGTTTCCCCCCCTGCTTGCTGATCCTCCTGAGGGATATCGTCATGAGCCTGGACCGACATGTCAGATGAGTTGGAGTCTACTTCGGGTTGGAATGATGGAAGTGGGGGAGTAGGCAGTCGGGTCAAACGTCCGGAACTTCTGTCCCAGTGCCTTTCTGAATCTTGCCTTCTTTCTGTTTTAGAACATAAAGTAAAAAAAAACATTAGGGCGCGGGCTTTCAATGACGTGGAGAGATTTTCCTCTGAGGACCCTTATGTTCTAAATACAGACTCTTTTGCTTTTTTTGGACTATTCGGGCTGAGCGGGCTGGAGATTTTTGGCATGTGAAATGGGCCCATAATCCTAAAGGTAATAATGGAAACCTTCGAGCCTATTCTGAGAGGATGATTTCATGGAGGTAAAGGCATTTGGGCCACTGAAACCTTCAAGCATTTCATTTGGGCTGGGAGAGATTGATGGATCGAAACGGACATTGGGCCTGAGGCCCAGGAGAAAAAGAGCATATACACAGAAGTCTTGCACAAGGAGATGATGCAAATGTCCTCACAAAATGACTCAGTCCAACGGGTACAGATCGATCCGGAGAGGTGCTTGGGGCGGGCCCAGGTCACCATAAAGGAATAGGGCTTGCACGCTATTCCCTTTGGGCTTCCCCACTTTTTCACATCACCTAAAGGTGTGCGTCTACGGTCGGGTCTTTGACTGACCAAACAATGGGCTAGGTAAGGGTACTGCCAGGAAAATGCTTGGGGCTAAAGCCTAGGTATTAAGGGGGTTTGGTTAGACGACACCCTCCTCTTTTCCCCCACTTATTCGCATCACCTAAAAGGTGTGAGTCCCTGACAGGGACCCTTAAACGGGTCCCGGGGTGAAATTGGTTTATGTGGACCCTCGCTCTCATATGATGCAAAGGTGCAGAAATTTAAATTGCGCACAAAAGTAAACAAACAATATAATAAAAGCCATAAATAAACAATTTTCAAGTTAAGCCCTCTTTCTTAAAAGTAAACAAGTTGATATTAAGAAGTTGTCCCCAGCAGAGTCGCCAGTCAGTGAGCCTCGATTTTTAAACCCTACCCTATGTTGATTAAGTTGATTAGGATCTGATCGGGTTTTAGGTCCACTTATAACCTAAGCTTAATAACTAAGTCATATAACCATAATCATTAAAACCTAAGCTAGCTCACTGGAACCTATTATGAGTCGCCACCTAATTTTAACCTAGATCAAATTAGGAAAGGAGAGTTCGGGTTCGGGGGCTTGATATTCGACTTAATTAGGGTTCAAATTACTTTCATTACCCTTCCTAGGTCGTTTTTCCTCTACTTGGTTTATTAACGGCTTACTACAAAGACGTTTTTAACCTAGGTGTGCGCTTCTGTTTTTTTTTAGCGTTTTTTGACAAAAAATTAAAGTGAAATTAAAAGCTACCTAAACTAGGGTTTCGGAGGCAGAATTAGGTCAAATTTTAATTACGTCCGTAGCCTCAGACCTAATGTCCGAGACCACGGACCCCAATTGAATTAAATGATTTTGAAAACAGAACTAAAATAAAAACGCAAACTTGAAAAGTCCGGGGCCACGGACTGGGTGTCCGTGGGCCCGGACATGTATTGACAGAAACCCTAAAATTTGAAAAATTGAAAAATATAAAATCCCGCCACCGTCCGTGGGTGTCCGTGGTCACGGACAACCCGTCCGTGGTCCCGGACATTGAGTCCGAGGTCACGGACAACCCACGGACAGTGGGTTTTTGATGGTTCCCGACGGTGTTTTGAGCTCAAATTTTATGGGTGTGTAGCCTGAAAGATTATAAACACGTTAGTAACTGAAAGAACGCAATTTGAAATCGAATTCAATGCGAAACTTAGTGAACAAATAATTGGACAGAAGCTTAAACAAACGGCAGTACAAAAGCCAAAGGGTGTTGGTTTAAGCCCAAAATTTAACAGAAGACCGATGAGGTCGTAGTGAATCAAAAGAAGGAGGTCCCAACCTGTTTTACCTTCTGTGTAAATGAGTTTCTTCTTGTCGCGATTCTTCGGAGGCTCCGATGATGCTGGTTCCGGATTGAGTTTGACCCCAGCCTCTGGTTGTTGATAGTTGATGGTGTTCTTCACGTTTTGGAGGTGGTTTGGTCGATGTTTGATGACTTTTGATGTATTGGGAATCGAAAAACGTGTTTAGATGGTGTTTTTTGGGAATTTTTGGTGTGATTCGGGTGGCCGGGTGTTGAAAAAACGTGAGAGAGAGAGAGGGTTGTGCTTTCTGTCTTCCTAGGGTTCTTGAGCATATGAGATTCCCCTTTTATCAAAAGACATATCTCTTTATATAGACTTTCTTAAAGATAAAGAAAATCCAAAGGAATTTTGCTGTGAAATTTTAACCACATGTCAAGGATGGAAATTATGATTTTTCTGAAGTGGAATCAAATTTTTTAAATGTTGGAATATTTTAAAATTGAATTTCTCATCAGATTCAGTCAGAAATTGCTAGAAAATTATTGGAAATTCGAAAAATCAAAATTCCAATGCCATTATGCTTAAAATGTCATCCTCTATCATGGGCTAAAATATCAAAGCATTTCAAGCTGATTTGGGCGTCCTTTGGAGGAGAGAGAAAGCTTATAGGAGGTCTGAGGAGCCTTAAAGATTACGAAAACACCCCTGATAATGACGAAGCTGCTCCCCATGCCCTGGAACGCGCCGATCGAGCCGGAATCTCTCACTACTTGATTGAAATGCCCCTCACAACACCAAAACCTCGTAGACCCTAACCAGGGGGGTCAAAATTTTGGGTATAACAGATGCATTCTCAGATTAAGCTCTCAAAAATGTACTCATATGAGTATTTACCTATTTGAATATGTACAAAGTATAAGATCACTAGTAATCACAAAAATACTCCATAAAGTGGTGAAATAAGTCATGCACCGAATAAAATGACGGTGAATAAAGACCTTGAGAAAGCACTATTTCACCACTTATCAGCTCCCCCACACTTATCTATTTGTTTGTCCTCAAGCAAAATTAGCTAAGGACCCACAAAAAGAAGGAACATTTAAAGCAAGCAAGTGTTTAGATGAATTCTTGAATTCAAGTGAGCAAAAATTGTGAAAAACCTTAAGAGGAGTGCAACCAACCTTCTCATGGTGACATGGGTGTGCTTAGGGCAAATGAAAATATAGAGTTTCGGGGTATGATCTAGAGTGCTTCCGAGTTCTTACAGATTATGGAACTTGGAGAACTTTTACCATGGCCAACTTCTCTCAAGAATGGGCATTGAGGAAAAACAAAAGGAAAAATAGAGATTTACATTTGATTCACTTTTGCAACAAGAGATGAGGAGAGATAATTTGGCATTTTGTCTTGCTTCAATGAACACTCAACTCTCATTTTTTTGGTTACCTATGGTGTCTCTCAAGTTCCTTTTTAACATTTTTCACAAGGAAGCACCCCTTAGCAATCCCTAGATGAGAAGGTAGAAAGAACCTCTAAGCAATAAAAGTTCACCAAGATAAGGATTTATGATTGCATCGCATATGAATGCTCCTCAAGAGAGAACTTTTGAAAAAAATTCGGTGGAAAATTTCAAGAATTCATGGAAAAACTTGCTTACTATAAATATAACTCCTACATGGAAGCTATGGATATATATGAGAAAATTGAGCAGTGCACCAAAAAGAAAAGGTCGTTTCCCCCACACTTGAATGGGACAATGTCCTCATTGTTCAAAGAAAAGGTCATGGAAAAACTAACAGAAGACCTTTTCGAAGCACTAGGCATGGAGTAAGCAAAAAGTGTATTGCATTGTATAAATGTGAAAAGGTTAGAGAACTAGTACTCCCCTGATAAAGATGAGTTGGTGGCGGGATTCCCCCACACTTGCTAGTGTGCATGGTCATTGAAGCGCTAGCTCCGACAGGAAGAGTCGAAGATCCTAGGAAAAATTGGCAAGAGTTTCTCTTGGATTTCTCCTAACTCACTTTGGGGTGTTCTTGAGTTCAGTTGAAAAATATCTACAATGCAAAGCCAAAAAGAAACTAGGCGCAAAATGGATTCCGAAGAATTCGCAAGAAAGCCATAGTTAGATAACCAAAAGGAGACTCATAAATGAGTCCCATAGCAGAGTATCCAAAAAGGTGCTTAAAACACCATAGTGCAGAATGTAAGTACGACAAAACGAAAGTAAATGCAGTTTAAAGGAGAAACAGACGAATATCCAAGCGGAATACATAAGTCTAATGGAGAATCAAAAGATAGATAAACAGGCAGAAAAACAATGGCAAGGCATCCTGGGATTATAAGATGGCTACTGGGGAGGAGCACCACCACACGCCGCCTGCTCGTGAAGGAACTGCATGTGGGCGTCCATCTGGCGCTGGTGCTCCATCATGAGGCGCCAGTGCTCAGCCATCTGTCTCTCAAACGCCTCAAGCTTCTCCGGGGTCACAGTGTCGGTCGGCAGTGGAGGGGGCAGGGCGAGGAATGGGCCGGGTGCAGCACTGGAAGTGGAGGCACCGGAAGAGGAGGATGCACCCTTGCTCTACCTATGCTCAGCGCTCGCCTTGTGCCACCCGTCGTCATCGTGAAAAAAAGCCCATCTTCCGTAGAGTAGTGTCGGAGATAGGGTCCATCGGTAGGCTGGCTACCTCATCCTCTCTAGGCCGCACTCCAAAGCGTGCTAACTACCTCTGCAAAAAGTGAGGAAAACCCAAGTGATAGGTATCCTTCTTCGCAATGATGTGGCAGAGGTGGTCGAAGATAAGATCGGAGAGGGAGAGCAGCTTTTCCGGGTCCGGGGCGACCAAATGATCCATGAGGTATCATTCCTTGGAGTTAAGATCTTTGCTAGCGAGGCATTATGTTATGGTGTACTATCGTGAGCATGATCCTCTTCAGCGGATCGCTCACCATGTTCAGGGTCATAGTGACCCTAACGTCCGGCCTGGCTTGGTTTTTTCGAAGTGTCTGGACCGGGAGGTTGGCGAGGTAGTGGTGGTGGCTAGCGATCAGATCTCCAGGGTGGATGACTGAGAAGTGGTCGAGGTCATCACGAGGGAGCTGAAAGAATTTGTGGACATCCCACCTCCGGATGACGATGGCCCGGCCACTGACAACGGAGGTGACCTCCTTCGGCTGCCTGCTTACTGCCGCATTGGCATAGAACTCTTTGATTAAGAGGGGGTGGTATTGACCACCCATGGTGAGCACGCAGCTCCAGCCCAGATATTCGAAGTACGGTCGGAGCTCTAGGTCCTCTATAAGAGATGGATCCACGGTCCGCTCCCGAACAATCTCCCGGCGTCTGGGGATGTGAACCATCGTCGTGCCTCTTCATTGATGAAGATGCCATCAAGGAGGCCATTGGGGTGGCCTAGCTCTCGGTTGGGAGCGGCCTGGTTCCTCCGGGCGCGGCGTTGTCGGTTGGCCATTGTTCTGCAAACAAAGAAAGAAAAAGAAAGGAAACGTAAAACAGAAAAAGGAAAAATAGCAACCAATGAAATATTAGAGAATAATTAGGATCACAATAAGGAAGTGGCAAAACATTAAGCATGAAGCACATTAAAGATCAAAAGGAACGACTTTTGTTTGGAAAAATTTTGGCAGAGTCCCCCCTGTTTTTCTATCCTTCCCCGGTTCTAAGAACCTCCACATTGCCACTCAAAATAAAGCCATTTTAGCTCACCAAGCACACTAACAATTAATGTAACCAAAAATGTTACTAAACTCGCCAAGCACCCGAACAATTCACTAAGTTTCACCATTTATGCCCCCAACAAATGTAACCTCATAAATGTGTTGCCTTGGGCATTTTAGGTTCAAGCATGGTCACGAGTTACCCAACAATCCAACAAAGCCATCACAATTTCAACTAATGCGAATGATGTTAAACAAGGGTTAATTCAATTTAAGGCATTTATCAAAAATTGTGCTAGAAACCACCAAATTCCCACTCTTGCAGCCACATTTCCACACAAACCCTAGAATCAAAGTCTATGAACACTCCAAGTAACCAAGTTTACAAAATTCACAAAATTCAGAATAAAGCTCTGTTTGGTTCGCACATGATTAGCCCTAAAGTGTAACTTTGTCAAAATTGAAGCAACAATCAAAATTAGGGCTAAAGGAACATACCTTAGTGCTAGTAGAAGTTAATGGAGCAAAATTTGACAAGGTTGGGAGGCTAAATCGGAGAAAACCGAAATTGGGGGAAAACTTGAGATTAGAGATTTAGGGGGAAATGGGGGTGGATACGGCTGGGTTCTGGAGGTGGCCGGCAGCGGGGTGCGCGGGCGACGGTGGTCTGGGGGCAGCGCCGGTGGTGCGGGTGGCCGGAAGTCTGGTGCGGGGGTGGCTGGGTTCGCGCGAGAGAGAGAACGGGAGGGAGGGCGACTGGTTCTGGTAGTTTGGGGGAGATGGAGTCGGGGGGAAACGAAGAAGGGGATTGATTTTGGGTTGAATGCACCGTTTTGATCATTTTTTTTAAAAAAAAATTGACCCGACCGACCTTGCAAGTCCGGTCGCAAGGTCGGTCGCACGGTCGATCAAAGTCAGAATGTTTTGGTTTTGCAAAAATTGGACCGACCGACCTTGCAAGTTCAGTCCCAAGGTCGGTCCAAGTCAGTAGCTTGACGATTTGAAAATTTTGGACTCGACCGACCTTGCAAGTTTGGTCCTATGGTGGTCGAGACCAGAATCTCCCTAAAATTGTTTTCTTGCCCACAACACTTATCATCATCCACAAACAGATTCAACACACAAAATAACCAGAACATACAATAAATAAAGCATAAAATAAGCAACTAACTAATCATAACTTAAATAAGAAAATAATGCAAGGTAACGGTGCAAATAGTCCAGGTTACCTCCCGGAAAGCTGCCTGTCTTTTTAAGGTCTTTGGCTAGACCATAGTGAGGGTTAGATCAAACCTGGGGCTCTTGTAAGTAGAGAGGACGTGCCTCCACCTTCTCGATGTCGCCTCCTAGGTAATGCTTCAACCTAGACCCGTTGACCAAGAATGTCTCACCTTTCACGTTTTTCAGCTCGATCACACCATATGGGGTTACCTTGGTGATGGTGAATGGTCCGGACCAATGTGACTTGAGCTTTCCCGGAAAAAGCTTCAATCTCGAATTGTAGAGCAATACCCGGTCTCCCTCATAGAACTCCCGCCTTAGGATCATATTGTCATGCCACCTCTTGGCCTTCTCCTTGTAGATGCGGTTGTTCTCATAGGCTTCCTCCCGGAATTCCTCTAGTTCGGTGAGTTGAAATTTTCTTTTGTTGGCAGCACTCTTGAGGTCAAAGTTTAAGGCTTTCACAGCCCAATAGGACTTGTGCTCCAACTCAATGGGTGAGTGGCAAGCCTTGCCGAAGACTAGACGATATGGAGACATCCCGATGGGAGTCTTGTATACTGTCCAGTAAGCCCATAGAGCATCGTCTAGTCTTAAGGACCAATCCTTCTTAGAGGAGTTTACCGTCTTCTGTAATATCCATTTCAGCTCCCTATTTGTCACCTCGGCCTACCCATTTGTTTGAGGGTGGTAAGGCAAGGATACCTTGTGTCTCACTTCGTATTTTTCCATCAAAGCCTCGAACTGTCTGTTACAGAAGAGAGACCCCCATCGGTGAGAATCGCTCTAGGCACCCCAAACCTTGTGAAGATGTTTTTCTTTAGGAACTTGGTCACCACCTTGGCATCATTGGTGGGGGATGCAATGGCTTCCACCCATTTCGTGACATAGTCTACCGCCACCAAGATGAAGAGATTTGAGTGGGAGGAGGGGAAGAGAACCATGAAATCAATGGCCCATAGATCAAAGGGTTCGACCTCGATCATCACATTTAGCGGCATCTCATGCTTCCGGGATATGTTCCCTAGCATTTGGAAATGGTCGCAAGTGGCTACAAAGGAGTGGCAGTCCTTGTGAAGCGTTTTCCAAAAGAACCTGGACTGTAGTACCTTAGTTGTTGTCCTTGCTGGCCCATGGTGCCCCCTGCCTCAAGAGAGTGGCAGTGGGTGAGGATGCTCTGAACTTCATCCATTGGTATGCACCTTCTAATCATCCCGTCGGCATAGACTCGGAAGAGGTAAGGGTCATCCCAAAAATAGTGCTTGATGTCGGCGAAGAATTTCTTCCTCTGCTGGTATGTCATCTCATATGGACTACTCCTCTTACCAAGTAGTTTGCGATGTCGGCAAACCAAGGGTCACCGGTTTCTCCTATTGTGAACACGGTTTCGTCTGGGAAAAGCTCATTGATTTGGGTACCATCATCCGGTGTCTCCATACAAGACAAATGATCAGCTACAACGTTTTGGGTGCCCGGTTTATCCCTAATCTCAATCTCAAATTCCTGTAGCAACAAAATCCATCTCAAAAGCCTCAGCTTGGCGTCCTCTTTGGTGAAGAGATATTTGAGAGCTGAATGGTCGGTATGCACAATCACCCTACTTCCCAAGAGGTAAGAGCGGAACTTATCTAATGCAAAGACAACCGCTAGAAGCTCCTTCTCGGTTGTGGCATAGTTTTTCTGAGCATCGTCGAGTGTCTTGCTTGCATAGTAGATAGTTCTAAGAATCTTCTCCCTTTTCTGACACAGGGCTACCCCCACGGCATAGTCGTTTGCATCACACATTATTTCAAAAGGGAGGCTCCAATCCGGTGATACAACTATCGGGGCTGAGATAAGGCACTCCTTGAGAGTGTTGAAGGTCTTTAGACATTCTTCAGTGAATTCGAATTTTGCATCTTTGGCTAAGAGGTCACACAGAGGTTTAGAAATTTTGGATAAGTCCATGATGAACCTTCTGTATAACCCGGCATGGCCAAGAAAGCTTCTAATGTCTTTAACCGAGGTGGGTGGTGGTAGCTTCTCTATGACTTCGACCTTGGCCCGGTCAACTTCAATCCCATTGGAGGAGATCTTGTGAAATACCCCTAAATTAATTTAAATTAATTTAGGGGATTTCTTTAATAAAAACCCTAAATAATATTATTAAACACTACATTAGTATATGGTATTATTTAAAAATTATTTAGGGGACTTCTTATATTAAATTCTAAATAATAATACAATTTAAATTAATTTATTATATGGTATTATGAATTTAATAACAAGATTTATAAGTCAATAAATCTTGGAAAAATCCTAGACACTCCAATTATATTATAAAGATTTTAGAAAGAGTTGGAACATTTATTTGAAACATAAAAGTCAATATAAAATCCTAGAAACCCTAAAGCTTCTCAAGCCTTGCTAGGGTTGAATTTTTGAGAATGGTCAAACCAGCCCATGAAACCTATACCAATAAATAGGTTATGGAAAACCATGAAGATCGATAAAAAGAACGTCAAAAACGGATCATCCTAGCCAAAGTTATGATAGAATAAGTTTAGAGCCAAAATTTTGAAAACTGCCACGTGTCAAGCTCACACGGGTCGCCTGTACTTAGCACGAAAATCGGCCAGAATCCTAACTGCCATCAGTGTTTTTGCCCTAACTTTAGACACTTATATCTCACTCATCTTTATGAATTTTGCAACGCCGTTTTTTTCATTCAACTCTCCTTAATCTCCTTTGCAACCATAGCTCACACTTAACCTAAATCTTCCTAAATCCACCGGAAAATCAATCCAAAGTCGCCTCCTTGCAAAGTCGAACCCAGATTCCCAGTTTTCACCGAATTCAGGTAAACTTCGTTTGATCATAACTTCTTCGTTTCTCATCCAAAATTCGAGTTCTTTAGCTTGTTGTGTAGATCTCTAATCCCTCTACAACTTTCATGTTTACACCCAAGGCTAATTCCCAACCGTTTGTAAGAACGAGGTGCCTAAAGTTCGTGATCCGACATCACATAAAATCATAGAAAAATGTAAGGTAAACTCGTAACTTTCGGGTCAGATTTTTTCTATATAATTCAAATTAGAGTGAGTTCTTGCTATCAATGTGTAGAGCTATGTTTCCTCTTTAGATTAAGCCCAAGAACAAAGCCTAACTCGATCTGTACCAAAACTTATAGTGTTGCAAAGTTGGCTACTCAATCAGCTCGTAAAGGTTGAGTTTTTCCAAAAACCGAGATCGAATTCCTTCGATTTATGCAATTCCGGTGAGTTTTCTTCCAATTATTCCGATGTTGCTAACCGGTTTTTCATCGTCGACCAAACCCGCGTTTCAATTTCATATATTACGTGTTATCTTAGGCGAATTTGCCAAATCAAGTTTCGAATTGAACTGGAAACCCTAACCTCGAACCAGAATCGAAAAACACTGAATTCCGCATGTTAGCTAGCGAATTTGGTATCATTAGAACCGGAATTGAATTTCGAATCCATAGAAACAAAAATCATCGAATTTGGTTCTGTAGATTTTGAGGAATTGGCAATTTAGTACTCGGGTAATCACTGGAGGTTGGGGATGAACTCGAGGATTTTTGGCCGTCCGATCGTAGGTTTTAGAAACGGACGACCGAGATTAGATCTGGGGAGTTTAAGTTGGTTATGAATTATAATATTTCCAGAATTAAACCCTAACTTGTTAAATTTATTTAATGGCCTTCCCGAATGCATTTTGACTTGAAATTTTAACCATAGATTCCTTACAAAATCTAATTTATTTTGATATAAATTAATATGGGTTTTGAGTTTTTAAACGTAAGTTATAATTTTTGCAAGTTATGAGTATTATGGAATTATTTGGATAATTTAAAAAGATATTTTTATGAAATAAAATTTTTATAATATGTATAAAATGTTATAGTTACTATATACTAAATTTGGGAATTTTTGGACAATGGTAAATGGGTTTAAAAATTGTATTTATAAGGTTTTCATAAGTTATCTTATAATATAAGGTTTTTAATATAACAGAAATTAAAGTATAGTTTAATAATAAGCTTTTAGGTTTGGAAATAATGAAAAGATTAAACTAAAATTTAGTAACAGTATGTTATAAATATTTTGGGAATTAACTTTAAAGTGAAGTAAAATTATTTACATACATATGATTATATATATATACACTTATATGAGAGAAATAAAAATAGAAGCTGATGTTAAATTAAGGAACTAAACTAATCTACATTTTAATTATTATATAATTTGGAAATTAACATTCTTAATTAAAACTAAGGAAAAATGTATATATTTTCACATATATAAAAAGGGAATAAAATAGTATCTTAGGGTAAAACAGGGAGCTAAATAAATCAACACTTATATTAACTTAATACTATAGAAGCTAATATCCTAAGATGCGGTAAAAGAAATACTTTATAAAACATACATGGAATGCAGATAAATGTTGAAGTAATAAAGATAATTTAAATACAATAAGCTACATAGGGGATGTCTTAAATAAATTCTAATACAGGTACATACGTACATATATTAAATAAATAAAGGAAAACACTTTATTTTATAAACCATATATCGGTTGTGGATATGCCCAAAAGTTATTAAACATGATTAAATACAATAAAATTTTCTTTAAGATGTCTGGATAAACCTTAATACACAAAGATATATATATATATATATACATATAAAAACATTAAAAATAGAATATGAAGGAATTTATAAGTTAAACTAAACCTATACATGATACTATTAAAAGAGTATTTTATGTGGTGGTATTAAATTTAGTTAAAAGAGTTACCTTTGGATTTCTAAGATTTATATAAACCATATTAGAATGCATGTATAATATTATTTGTCAATGACCAGAATGTAAATCTATAATTTGGATTAAGTAATTAATAAGTTGAGACTTAGGAAATATTGTAATTAGATTACATAAAATGTTACACAAATAGATCTTATTATATAATTAATAATAGAATAAACGAATACTTTTACATTTAAATATTCTTATTATATAAACAATAATAAAACAATGAGATACTCTTACATCTAAATGTGAAGTGGATTAGTAAGGCTAAATTTAATCATTTCATAACATTTATAATAGTGAGTAATAACTTAAATGTTTTAAGGAAAAATCATTAAAAGGGTTAAGATATAAAACTAAGTTAAATATGACTAGGGAGTTAATCTAGATAATAATCTTTAAGTTTCTTAGAAGTAGATAAGCCATATAAAATACATTTATAACATTAACTACCAATATTTAGAATGTGAGTTTATAAATAAGTGTTGTAGTTAATAGCTAGAACTTGTAAAAAGGTTTGTAAATATAAATTAGATATTTAAAACTTTAAACCTTTAATCAGACGGAACTAAGTTACATAAGATATTATATTGATATACTATACGGTAATGGGAAATATTGATATGTTATTTGAATATAAAATATGAGAATTTTCAGGATAGATGATCTTATTAAATAATTGGCAATTTCACTTATGATGGGGATTTAAGTCTTAGATAAATTTTACTTTATGTTAAGATATAATGTTTATCCTAAAACATAATAAAGGAAAATAATTTATTATGTTACTCCTTTGAAACCTTAGGTTTTGTAAATAATTTTAAACGTATTTAAGACTTAAGTTTATTGAGGTTAGTATAAAAGGGTTATACATAGTCTATGGAGGGAATGTGTGTAAAAATAAAACATTTAGGAAATTAAATGTAAGCAAGGATACATAAAAGGTTATCTTGAAACACCTTATTATATAGTTAATGATAAAGTAAATAATATACCTTGTGAATGCTGAATGTAAGAGTTCGATGAGTCTAAGATAATTAGAATGTAGTTGTTTCAGGATGAAAAGTAATTGAACATCTTAAGACAAGATAATTAAATGGTTATAATATTAAGTCATTCTAAAGTAAAGATAAAATAATTGAGTCTAGTAGTTGTCTCTGAATTCTAAGATCAATTAAGTTATAATGAAATACATCTACAACCCTATGATTCCAATATACAGATTGTAGATCCTAATTATGTTAAGGGGAAAAGTTAATCATAATAGGTTGGCTGGTAGATGTTGATAAGAATGAATAATCGTTACATTGTGGGATAATAATATAGTATTCTAAGACAAACCTATCATGGGTTATGATACGACGTTATTCTAAATTAAGAGTAAGGGTATTGAGCTTAGGAGTTATTATTGACATTCTAAGATAAGTCGAAGGTTATACGTAACATTTAATTGAGACTTAGAAATAAGAGTGAGGAGTTTATTTAAGCTTAACGTAGGCTACAAGTGATTGATGATAGACTACCTTTAATATTCTTCAGAGTATTGTTGATTGTTTGCGCAAGTTGACTAGAACTGCTACAGCGTTATCCAGGTACGATTTCTCGTACTCAGATAGTTTTGCTAACAGAAAACGCTAACTGACATTGAATGGATTTCAAAAGGAAACAGTTTGTGTGGCTAACTCAGCTTGATGTGACTAACTGAGCCTTGAATGTGAAACTTACATGGTTATTGGTTCCTTCTATTTAGTTGTTTCATTAGACATTAACTGCCTAGGGTTTACGCTTCTGCACTCTGTAGGACTGAGTGTTTTGGTATTGCCTTGGTGCAGTAGTGATCTAGTGGGAATATGGAAAAGGACAATCTTGGTAATTCTTCCTTTGACTCTGGATATTGTTTCATCCATGAGCTGAGTCTTTTGTTGTGACGTGCGCGCGTCTTCAATGGTAACAGTGAGGGGCTGTATATCCCCTGTCCCAAAAGGGACGTAGTAAACAGTGAGGGGTTGTATATCCCTTGTCCTAAAAGGGACGTAGTAAACAGTGAGGGGCTGTATATCCCCTGTCCTAAAAGTACGTACTTGGCGGTGGGGGCCATCTCTCCCAATTGGTTTTATTCCACTCTTGAGTTGTTGGTTCTTGGATATCTTCTTTCATTCCTAGTCCTTGTGACTACTTGGGTCTCTCTACTCCTAACTGGAATTGGTTCTAACTTGAGCATTGGATGTTCACTAACTCATGGTGTGATTTTTGGATTGACTAACTTTACCTTTCTATTATTTATCTCTATCCTTAACTTGTTATCTTTGACTTGGTGATTTTAAAGTGCCTTGTTTCCCTGTTTTACTTTCAAGAGTTTGATTTCAAGTTACTTTCTTATTTGAAGAACTATGTTATAATTTATCGTTTTAGAGAATTGTACCAGTTCCATTCCAGGGAGCTGACTCACCTCTCTCGGGGTGGGCTGCTTGGTTTCATCTTGCAGGTACGAAATTGTTTATATAGGTGGCCACGAAGAGCATGAGTGATTGGGATGGGATTAGGAATTGTGGAGAGTTTTTGTTTTACGTTCAGTTTTGTTTACGTTGTTTTCTTGAGTTCAGACCGTAACTTAGATAATTGTAATGGTTGTAATTGGTGAGGTTGGTACCGGGTGTTTGGAACCCGATGATCTGTAATCGCTATTAGAGTTTTTATTCCGCTGTATTGATTTTAGATAGGGGCGTTACAGAAATTGGTATCAGAGCGTAGTTATGCTCTGAACCCGAGAAAACAAGCCGAGTGAAATACTTAGAATATAGGTGCACTTAAAACTGGGGAATTGGGGTAGAATTGGGAAGTGAGGACTCCAGTAAGGCACGAATCCTAATCCTTCTTGGAATTGTGAATGATTCCTTTACACACTTTTCTTTTATGAATGTCTGTTGAGTGTGATGTGCTGTTATACCGTTTGAACATTAAACTACAGTAATATATATATATAAGTTTGGAACATCGTATATTGAGTACGATAAGATTTTGGTTGGGATAAATCAAATATTAAGCTATTTTTCAAAAGCCTACTTATGGAGAATACATTGCTAAAAATACAATCCTTTAAAAGCTAGTACACATGTTCCTAGAACCTTAAAGAATACCTTTGGTTGAAAATAGTATACAAATGAAGCTTTAAATAACTAAGTGATAAGTACTTCAATTTCTTTAAAGCTTGAAAATAAATCTCAAGAACTACTTGGTACAAATTATTACCTAAAGATAATGTTTAAGATAAATCTTAAGTCTAGAAAATTATTAAGCTAACAAGGACTAGTAGCATATTAGAAAAGATCAACATCTGAACCTGTAAACTACACTAAAACTCTATGTTAACTTTAGAAAGAAAACACCTAAACCTAACACCCTACAGGAAGTGCCTGGCGCGACGAACTCCTAGGCCGAAAGTAGTGGGGGTGCACACCCACTTCTGGAAGTCTAGGGTAATGGTGGCCACGGGTCCGGTTCTACCGGTTCCGGTTCCACCGGTTCCGGTTCCATAAAATGTGTATTCGTATTCGGAACCGGTCTGGGTGGTTCCGGTTCCGGTTCCGTTTCCGGTTCTGAAATCTGGATTCGCTTCGGATTCGGTCAAAAAACCGGTTCCGGCCGGTTCCGGTTCCAGTTCTGATCGGTTCTGACCGGTTCCGGAGCGGTTCCGGAAAGATTCGATCGGCTCCAGTTGCTTCGTTTTAGCTCCGATTTGAGATCCGTTTGAGCGCACACGTTGCTCTTTTCATCCACTTTACTCCTAGATAGGTTATTCTTCAAGTTTATAATCTTAAATGTGTAAGAAACAAAGACTTAGGAATTTTTATTGAATTTACAAAAAATAAGGAACAAAGAGAATTTTATTATATGATTCACTGCCTCATTAAAACCTTATTAGGTAAAAACCCATTGGGAAAACCCTAATAAGGAAAAAGAGTACAGTTACTAAGAGGTTACATGATTTCAATTTGCAAGTCTTAAAAAAAGATTACATGGAAAGAAAGTAATACTAAATTACTAATACATTCTAAAATATTACAAGATAGAAGTCCTAAGTGGTGTTATCCCCATTCATCTCATACCAATCATCATGTTCGCCTTCATATTGCAATGCGCGTGCTTGGGATCTAACAACTATTTTCTTCAGAGGAGCGCACGCTCGAGACCCAAAACGACGTCGTTTTGACCCGATTCCAACGGTAACTTCAACCGGTTCCGGGGCGGTTCCGGTTCCCGGTTCCGAATCCGACGACGGTTCCAGGCGGTTCCAGGCGGTTCCGGTTCCGGTTCCGGGCCCGGTTCGGACCCAAATCTCAAAACATGTATTCGTATTCGGAACCGGCTGAGGCGGTTTGGTTCCGCTTCCGGTTCCTACCGGTTCCCGGCCGGTTCCGGTTCCAATCGGTTCCGGGTAGAACCGCCGGTTCCGGGTAGAACCGGACCCGATGGCCACCATTAGTCTAGGGGCTAGACAAGCCTTGTCATCTAACGGGAATAATCTTCTATGGAAGTGATGGAATGCGTTGAACTTGAGGAGGATTGGTGGTAAGACGTTACCATCATGAAATCTTGAGCTAGGCATATTTCATTACTAGCCACGATGAACAATTCAAAATTTTTATCTTAAGATCCAATAATAAAATTAATACATGTAAAGAGTTTACCGAGTTAAATCCTTGGTGAAAAATACTTACATATGGAGTGAAAACA
The DNA here is from genome assembly GCA_023374045.1 of Limonium bicolor. Lineage (NCBI taxonomy): Eukaryota > Viridiplantae > Streptophyta > Magnoliopsida > Caryophyllales > Plumbaginaceae > Limonium > Limonium bicolor. The sequence goes on from CM041780.1 coordinate 122,427,555, forward strand.
CAAGAGTAATGATGTTGAAACCTGGGTTCAGGTTGATTTCTTTTGGCACATAAACTTTATGAGAAGCGTGAAATAACCTATAACAACAATATGAATGTTGGATGAAGTGGTAGAATATACCAATATATGGAGGAAAAGAGTTAAATTTGGTCACTGCAAGGTAGAACATCTACCCCTTGTTGAATATACAAACCATTAAAGGAAGTTACTTAAAGATTGGAAATTCTCCTGTTTATTCAGAAGTTTAACATTATACATATATAAAATTTTAGAAGTCACACTAAGAGTGATATTAAATAAAAGCCACCATTATCTAAGAGAGTACTAAGATTTAATGATCAGGAAAATACTTATATAGAACAAACCTTAAGACCAATAATTATCAAGAGGGAGTGAGTTTTACTAGACTAATTCATTTGACTTAAAATTTTTTATATAGAGTTCCTACCTACAAAAAAAAAATTAAATTACGTTGAAAAGAAAATTTATATACGGTATGATACTATTTTAAATAAGTTCATGAATTTTCACGACATGACCACTACGGGACTTTAGGTTATAAAATGCTTCTAGAGATAGCATTTGAATAATTACATTACATTATAATGGATTTTTTCTCTTATGAATTAATACTTTCCAAATCACATAATTTAAGATTTTGATACTTATTACATTCAATACCTAAATAAATAAAGAGTGAACTAAAATGTTATTTTAGTAATATATAAATATAACCTATGTTTCGTTTTCAAAACTTAACCTACTATATGAATGATGAATTCTAAACTTTGTTTTTGCCAATAGTGAGGCAAAGTGAGTTAGGAAAATGTGTTGGGAACACTAAAAGATTTAATTACAATCAAGCCAGAATAACAACGAGTGATATTGTGCATCAGATAATGAACCAAAAGTAAAAAAATTCAAACTTCATGTAATGTCTTAAATAAAGAAAATTATGAGTAACAAACAGTAAACTTTAAATGATGAGTGCTAAACCAAAAAGGTTATGTCCAATAAAACGACCATGATTGAAAAAAAAAATACTATGTTGACTATCTACTATCTAGTCAATTAACCCGTAAAGCATATTTAACAAGAGTGACCAACTGAATTTTGGGATGATGGTTAGACCATGTGTACACAAATGCAGACACATAACAATCAAGAAATACATACATATACAACGATCATGGATAAAATCAACAATGCAATTAAAGTCACAACAAAGCTTGATAATAAGGTGTTGAATTCCTGGAATGTGGTGTTTGAAATAAACATCAAGTAATTAAAGAAAACAGAAACTAAATGTTTGGAAGTTTAGTATGGTCCATGCATATTGTTGTGATTGTTTTTGAAACAACCTTGTTGGATATAGTATCCTGAGTGGTGGTTACTGACATTTACATCTTGCATCAACTGAATGCTAACTATGACACATTTCGGTTTGGTTAATGGTTGATCTTGAGTGGAATGGATCCTTATTTAATGATGGAGAATGATGGAATGGAAATTGTGATTGGAATTGTTATTGGATGAATATTCTTGAGTGGTTTGATTATTGGATATGCATTTTAGAGCTGGTAATATAACTTGGTGCTTAGTTTACCCGCACACCTGAAAGGGTGTGAGTAGTTGGTAGATAATTTTAAACTTCAGGACGAAGTTTCTTTTAAGGGGGATCTACTGAAATTCCCCTAAATTAATTTAGGGGATTTATTTTATTAAAACCGTGGAATTTGGAAATGGAAATGTATGGAATAAAGAATTGGTATGGAAGTTGGTCAGCACACTGAAGCGGTGTGAGTAACTGTTAGTTGATTCTAAACTTCGGGTCGAAGTTTCTTTTAAGGGGGATCTACTGAAATACTCTTAAATTAATTTAAATTAATTTAGGGGATTTCTTTTATAAAAACCCTAAAAAATATTATTAAACACCACATTAGTATATGGTATTATTTAAAAATTATTTAGGGGACTTCTTATATTAAATTCTAAATAATAATACAATTTAAATTAATTTATTATATGGTATTATGAATTTAATAACAAGATTTATAAGTCAATAAATCTTGGAAAAATTCCTAGACACTCCAATTATATTATAAAGATTTTAGAAAGAGTTGGAACATTGATTTGAAACATAAAAGTCAAAATAAAATCCTAGAAACCCTAAAGCTTCTCAAGCCTTGCTAGGGTTGACTTTTTGAGAATGGTCAAACCAGCCCATTAAACCTATACCAATAAATAGGTTATGGAAAACCATGAAGATCGATAAAAAGAACGTCAAAAACGGATCATCCTAGCCAAAGTTATGATAGAATGAAGTTTAGAGCCAAAATTTTGAAAACTACCACGTGTCAAGCTCACACGGGTCACCTGTACTTAGCACGAAAATCGGCCAGAATCCTAACTTCCATCAGCGTTTTTGCCCTAACTTTAGACACTTATATCTCACTCATCTTTACGAATTTTGCAAAGCCGTTTTTTTCATTCTACTCTCCTTAATCTCCTCTTTGCAACCATAGCTCAACCTTAACCTAAATCTTCCTAAATCCACCGGAAAATCAATCCAAAGTCGCCTCCTTGCAAAGTCATAACCCAGATTCCTAGTTTTCACCGAATTCAGGTAAACTTCGCTTGATCATAACTTCTTCGTTTCTCATCCAAAATTCGAGTTCTTTAGCTTGTTGTGTAGATCTCTAATCCCTCTACAACTTTCATGTTTACACCCAAGGCTAATTCCCAACCGTTTGTAAGAACGAGGTGCCTAAAGTTCGTGATCCGACATCACATAAAATCATAGGAAAAACGTAAGGTAAACTCGTAACTTTCGGGTCAGATTTCTTTCTATATAATTCAAATTAGAGTGAGTTCTTGCTATCAATGTGTAGAGCTATGTTTCCTCTTTAGATTAAGCCCAAGAACAAAGCCTAACTCGATCTGTACCGAAACTTATAGTGTTGCAAAATTGGCTACTCAATCAGCTCGTAAAGGTTGAGTTTTTCTAGAAACCGAGATCGAATTCCTTCGATTTGTGCAATTCCGGTGAGTTTTCTTCCAATTATTCCGATGTTGCTAACCGGTTTTTCATCGTCGACCAAACCCACGTTTCAATTTCATATATTACGTGTTATCTTAGGTGAATTTGCCAAATCAAGCTTCGAATTGAACTGGAAACCCTAACCTCGAACCAGAATCGAAATACACTGAATTCCGCATGTTAGCTAGCGAATTTGGTATCATTAGAACCGGAATTGAATTTCGAATCCATAGAAACAAAAATCATCGAATTTGGTTCTGTAGATTTTGAGGAATTAGCAATTTAGTACTCGGGTAATCGCTGGAGGTTAGGGATGAACTCGAGGATTTTTGGCCGTCCGATCATAGGTTTTAGAAACGGACGGCCGAGATTAGATCTGGGGGGTTTAAGTTGGTTATGAATTATAATATTTCCAGAATTAAACCCTAAATTTTTGAATTTATTTAATGGCCTTCCCGAATGTATTTTGACTTGAAATTTTAACCATAGATTCCTTATAGAATCTAGTTTATTCTGATATAAATTAATATGGGTTTTGAGTTTTTAAACATAAGTTATAATTTTTGCAAGTTATGAGTAATATGGAATTATTTGGATAATTTAAAAGATATTTTTATGAAATAAAATTTTTATAATATGTGTAAAATGTTATAGTTATTATATATTAAATTTGGGAATTTTTGGACAATGGGTTTAAAAATTGTATTTATAAGGTTTTCATAAGTTATCTTATAATATAAGGTTTTTAATGTAACAAAAATTAAAGTATAGTTTAATAATAAACTTTTTAGGTTGGGAAATAATGAAAAGATTAAACTAAAATTTAGTAACAGTATGTTATAAATATTTTGGGAATTAACTTTAAAGTGAAGTAAAATTATTTACATATATATGATTATATATAAATACACTTATATGAGAGAAATAAAAATAGAAGCTGATGTTAAATTAAGGAACTAAACTAATCTACATTTTAATTATTATATAATTTGGAAATTAACATTCTTAATTAAAACTAAGGAAAAATGTATATATTTTCACATATATAAAAGGGAATAAAATAGTATCTTAGGGTAAAACAGGGAGCTAAATAAATCAACACTTATATTAACTTAATAATATAGAAGCAAATATCCTAAGATGTGGTAAAAGAAATACTTTATAAAACATACATGGAATGCAGATAAATGTTGAAGTAATAAAGATAATTTAAATACAATAAGCTACATAGGGGATGTCTTAAATAAATTCTAATACAGGTACATACGTACATATATTAAATAAATAAAGGAAAACACTTTATTTTATAAACCATATATCGGTTGTGGATATGCCCAAAAGTTATTAAACATGATTAAATACAATAAAAATTTCTTTAAGATGTCTGGATAAACCTTAATACACAAAGATATATATAAATATATATATATACATATAAAAACATTAAAAATAGAATATGAAGGAATTTATAAGTTAAACTAAACCTATACATGATACTATTAAAAGAGTATTTTATGTGGTGGTATTAAATTATGATTATGAAATTTAGTTAAAAGAGTTACCTTTGGATTTCTAAGATTTATATAAACCATATTAGAATGCATGTATAATGTTATTTGTCAATGACCAGAATGTAAATCTATAATTTGGATTAAGTAATAAATAAGTTGAGACTTAGGAAATATTGTAATTAGATTACATAAAATGTTACGCAAATCGATCTTATTATATAATAATAGGGAAATTTTACCAAATACCATTGAGTTTTTGCTTAATTCACGATATACCACTGTGTTTTTAAAATTACACAGGATAACACTAAGTTTTTATTCAATTCATCAGATAACACTCTGTCTAATATTTTGTTAAATGTTTCCGTCAATATTCTAGGAAAATGACTAAACTATCCCTGTTATTAATTAACAACTTGAAAGTAATTTGTCATACTAATAAATTTCATAAGACACCACTTTTATTTAACTATTTATATGGGTACTTTAGTCTTTTTTCTAGGGATATTAATGGGACATTTAACAAAATATGAGACATAGTGTTATCTGGTGAAATAAGTAAAAACTTAGTGTTATCCTGTGTAATTTTAAAAACACAGTGGTATATCGTGAATTAAGTAAAAACTCAGTGGTATTTGGTGAAAATTCCCTAATTAATAATAGAATAAACGAAATACTTTTACATTTAAATATTCTTATTATATAAACAATAATAAAACAAATGAGATACTTTTACATCTAAATGTGAAGTGGATTAGTAAGGCTAAATTTAATCATTTCATAACATTTATAATAGTGAGTAATAACTTAAATGTTTTAAGGAAAAATCATTAAAAGGGTTAAGATATAAAACTAAGTTAAATATGACTAGGGAGTTAATCTAGATAATAATCTTTAAGTTTCTTAGAAGTAGATAAGCCATATAAAATACATTTATAACATTAACTACCAATATTTAGAATGTGAGTTTATAAATAAGTGTTGTAGTTAATAGCTAGAACTTGTAAAAAGGTTTGTAAATATAAATTAGATATTTTAAACTTTAAACCTTTAATCAGACGGAACTAAGTTACATAAGATATTATATTGATATACTATACGGTAATGGGAAATATTGATATGTTATTTGAATATAAAATATGAGAATTTTCAGGATAGATGATCTTATTAAATAATTGGCAATTTCACTTATGAATGGGGATTTAAGTCTTAGATAAATTTTACTTTATGTTAAGATATAATGTTTATCCTAAAACATAATAAAGGAAAATAATTTATTATGTTACTCCTTTGAAACCTTAGGTTTTGTAAATAATTTTAAACGTATTTAAGACTTAAGTTTATTGAGGTTAGTATAAAAGGGTTATACATAGTCTATGGAGGGAATGTGTGTAAAAATAAAACATTTAGGAAATTAAATGTAAGCAAGGATACATAAAAGGTTATCTTGAAACACCTTATTATATAGTTAATGATAAAGTAAATAATATACCTTGTGAATACTGAATGTAAGAGTTCGATGAGTCTAAGATAATTAGAATGTAGTTATTCAGGATGAAAAGTAATTGAACATATTAAGACAAGATAATTAAATGGTTATAATATTAAGTCATTCTAAAGTAAAGATAAAATAATTGAGTCTAGTAGTTGTCTCTGAATTCTAAGATCAATTAAGTATAATGAAATACATCTACAACCCTATGATTCCAATATACAGGTTGTAGATCTTAATTAAGTTAAGGGGAAAAGTTAATCATAATAGGTTGGCTGGTAGATGTTGATAAGAATGAATAATCGTTACATTGTGGGATAATAATATAGTATTCTAAGACAACCTATCATGGGTTATGATACGACGTTATTCTAAATTAAGAGTAAGGGTATTGAGCTTAGGAGTTATTATTGACATTCTAAGATAAGTCGAAGGTTATACGTAACATTTAATTGAGACTTAGAAATAAGAGTGAGGAGTTTATTTAAGCTTAACGTAGGCTACAAGTGATTGATGATAGACTACCTTTTATTCTTCAGAGTATTGTTGATTGTTTGCGCAAGTTGACTAGAACTGCTACAACGTTATCCAGGTACGATTTCTCGTACTCAGATAGTTTTGCTAACAGACTTTATGGAATGTTTTGGAAAACACTAACTGACATTGAATGGATTTCAAAAGGAAACGGTTTGTGTGGCTAACTCAGCTTGATGTGACTAACTGAGCCTTGAATGTGAAACTTACATGGTTATTGGTTCCTTCTATTTGGTTGTTTCATTAGACATTAACTGCCTAGGGTTTACGCTTCTGCACTCTGTAGGACTGAGTGTTTTGGTATTGCCTTGGTGCAGTTAGTGATCTAGTGGGAATATGGAAAAGGACAATCTTGGTAATTCTTCTTTTGACTCTGGATATTGTTTCATCCATGAGCTGTGTCTTTTGTTGTGACGTGCGTGCGTCTTCAATGGTAACAGTGAGGGGCTGTATATCCCCTGTCCCAAAAGGGACGTAGTAAACAGTGAGGGGCTGTATATCCCCTGTCCTAAAAGGATGTACTTGGCGGTGGGGGCCATCTCTCCCAATTGGTTTTATTCCACTTTTGAGTTGTTGGTTCTTGGATATCTTCTTTCATTCCTAGTCCTTGTGACTACTTGGGTCTCTCTACTCCTAATTGGAATTGGTTCTAACTTGAGCATTGGATGTTCACTAACTCATGGTGTGATTTTTGGATTGACTAACTTTACCTTTCTATATTTATCTCTATCCTTAACTTGTTATCTTTGACTTGGTGATTTTAAAGTGCCTTGTTTCCCTGTTTTACTTTCAAGAGTTTGATTTCAAGTTACTTTCTTATTTGAAGAACTATGTTTTAATTTATCGTTTTAGAGAATTGTACCAGTTCCATTCCAGGGAACTGACTCACCCCTCTGGGGGTGGGCTGCTTGGTTTCATCTTGCAGGTATGAAATTGTTTATACAGGTGGCCATGAAGAGCATGAGTGATTGGGATGGAAGTTAGGAATTACGGAGAGTTATTTTGTTTTACGTTCAGTTTTGTTTACGTTGTTTTCTTGAGTTCAGACCGTAACTTAGATAATTGTAATGGTTGTAATTGGTGAGGTTGGTACCGGGTGTTTGGAACCCGATGATCTGTAATCGCCATTAGAGTTTTTATTCCGCTGTATTGATTTTAAATAGGGGTGTTACATCTTGTGCCCGAGGACGATTTCTCCCAATTGAGTACTAGATTGGTTTCCTCACATAGGGAGAGAATGGCGTCCAAGTTCTCTAGGCATGAGTCGAAGTTGAGCCCAAATACCGAGAAGTCGTCCATAAAAACTTCCATGCCTTTTTCAATGAAGTCGGAGAAGATGGCCATCATACACCTTTGGAAAGTTGCGGGAGCATTGCATAATCCGAAAGGCATTCTTCTATATGCGAATGTTCCGTAGGGGCATGTGAATGTGGTCTTCTCTTGATCTTCCGGGGCTATGGGGATTTGGAAGTACCCCGAGTAGCCATCAAGAAAGCAATACAAGTCTTGCCTGGCTAACCTCTCTAACATTTGGTTGATGAAGGGCAAGGGGAAGTGATCTTTCCTTGTAGCCGTGTTCAACTTATGGTAGTCAATGCACACTCTCCAACCGGTTGTTGTTCTTTGGAGGACCAGCTCACCCTTTTCATTTGACACCACCGTGATCCCTCCTTTCTTTGGTACCACTTGAGTCGGGCTCACCCATTGACTGTTGGATATGGGGTAGATGATCCAGGAGTCGAGTAGCTTTAGACCTCCTTTTTAACTGCCTCCTTCATATTTGGGTTGAGCCATCTTGAGGTTGAACAAGTGGCTTATAGTTGTCCTCCATGAAGATCCGGTGGGTGCACAAATGCGGCGCAATACCCCTGATGTCTGAGATGGACCACCTAATAGCCCTCTTGTGGTCTCGAAGCACCCTCAACAAACTGTCCTCTTGTGCTCCTGTAATAGAGGAAGAAATAATAACAGAAAGATCACAAGGTTCAGTTAGATAAGCATATTTTAAATGAGAGGGTAAGGGTTTCAACTTCACGGTGGGAGGCTTCTCAACCGAGGTGGGTAGCTTTTGTGCAGTTCGCTCCAGGGCTCCGGTGGGGGTAGTGTGTCCGATATGGCATTGACCTCTTGTCTAATGCAGCTACCATCACTTTCACCTCCGGTTCATCTTCCCGGTCTCCACAAGTGTCAGTCAACGCAATGGTGAGAGCATCATAATCAAAACAAGAAGAGTAATTATCTTGCAAAATGGAGTCAATAACATCTATGGCAAAAACAGCTTCCGCATGTGCGGGTTTTTTCACTACCTTAGACATGTCAAACTCAAGCTTTTCATCATGAAATCTCAAGATAATTTTTCCATTTTACAAATCTATTAAGGTCCTAGCAGTTCACAAGAAAGGGCGACCTAATATCAGTGGTACTCTAGCATCCTCCTTCATATCAATAACGATGAAATCAGCCGGGAAAACAAAAGTCCCTACAGTCACTACTAGGTCCTCTACTTTCCCTTTCGCGGAAGACCAATAACCTATCAGCAAGTTGCAATTGCACAGCAGTGGGTGCACACTCGCCAATCCCAAGTTTATTAAAAATTGAAAGCGGCATGAGATTTATACTTGCACCTAAATCACATAATCCACTACCACAATTTATATCACTGATAGAGCAAGGGATTATAGGCAAACCGGGGTCTCCAAGTTTTGGAGGGGGATTTCGTAGTAGGACCACCGAGATCTCCTCGGTGAGTTGTACCATCTCCGCACCAAGTGTTGTTCTCTTGTTAGCAAGAATGTCCTTCATAAACTTGGCGTAGATAGGCATTTGTTTCAAAGCATCTGCAAAAGGAACATTAATTGTTAGCTAGTTAAAATGCTTAAAAATTTCCCAAATTGTTCATCTAGATTTTTCTTTTTGAGTCTATTTGGGAATGGAAGAGGTAGTAATGGTTTAGCAAGAGTAGAAGGGGAAGATGATTCAGGAGACTCCTTCTCCTTGGAAGTATTTTTTGGTTGAGAAGGAACTTCCTCAACAATCTCTTGTTCTTCCTCTTGGCAATCTTGAATTTCTTCATTCTGATTCTCTTGGTTCTCATGATCAGCTTGTGGGGATAAGGTTTGAAGGGGTCAACCACTTCTCAATGTTACCGCTTTGGCCTCTTCCCTTGGGTGGGCTTTGTTTGACTTGGAAAGGTGCCCGGTGGCCTTTGGGAGAGTTGCTGAGATATTTGACCAAGTTGGGTTTCAATGTTTTTGTTGAATGTCGTTTGATTCGCATTGAAAGTCTCTTGTTCTGAGAACTTGGTCTTTGCGGTGACAATGAAATCCGCCATGAGGTTCTCCAACCTTGAAGTCCCACTTGAAGAAGAAGAGTGGGACTCTTGTTGTTGTTGTTGATGTTGGAAACCCGGAGGAGTTCCTTGTGGTCTATACCCAGATTAAAAGTTTGATGGTTGGCTTTGAGCTTGAGGTCTATAACCTTGGGAGTTGTTGAAATTTTTGTTTGACACTCCTTGGCCTTGGTCATTTCTCCATGAAAAATTCGGATGGTTCCTCCATGTCGCATTGTTGTTGTTGTAAGCTCAATTGCCTATGAAGTTCACATCCTCTTGTTGGTTCATGTTCATCTCTCTTTCACAACATCGGATGTCGTGGGGACCCGCACAAATGGCACATCCCTCCGAGGATTGACCGGAAGATGAAGAAGCTATGGACTTGACAATTTCGGTTTGAGCGGTAGCTAGCTTCTCTACCATCTTCGTGAGAGATGAAATTTGAGCTGAGAGATGATCGGTGGGTTGCACATTGAGGAGACCAGCTGCTCTTGGTACTCTTCCCTTGGCTCTAGACCATTGTCTTGTGTCATTGGTCATTGTTTCTAGGAGTTCTATTCCTTCCTCGGGAGACTTTTCATGAAGCTCCCTCCCACGGAGGAATTAACAAGTAGGCGGTTGGAGTCATCCAACCCATTAAAGAATGAGAGACACAAGGATTGGTCATCTAGACCATGATGGGAGCAATTCATGAGCAGCTCCTTGAACCGGTCCCAAGCATCGTACAAGGTCTCACCCGGCTCTTGGTAGAATGTATTGATTTCGCCAATTAATTGCCTTGTCCTACTTGTGGGGTAGTGCTTGGAAAGAAATTTGCTAGCCATTTGCTCCCATGTGTGGATAGAATTTGATGGGAGACTACGGTACCACCTCAAAGCTGAGTCGGACATGAGTGGGGAAAGAGTTGTAGTCGGATCCTCTCATTTAGATTACCCGTTTTACCGAAAGAGTTGCAAAAATCCAAGAAGAGGCTCAAGTGGTTTGGAGCATCATCCGGATTCTCCCCACTAAATTTTCCTTGGTCCCGGATCACGGTGATGAAGTGGGTTTTGAAAGCCCATTGGGCCGCTTCAGCCGGTGTTAAGGTTGCAAGAACTATTGCCGAGGCTCTCCCTTCGGTGTTCGGTCAGTGGTAGTCTTTGAGAGGTCGGTGTTGTCCTTGTGGTTGTTCATCCCCATGATTCTCGACATCTGGGTCATTGTCCGCCATGGCAAGTGCTTTCAAATTTCTTCGAACTCTTCTTAAAGATCGTTCAAGATCGGGCCTCGGACTAGCAAGAGGAGAGTCGCTAGAATGAGTATTTGGCATACACAAGAAGAGCAGAGGGTACCTGAACAAGCTTGCCAACAAACAATACTAAATATTAGAGGTAGGAAAAATAAACGGGAACTAAAGAAAACTAAAATAAATAAAACCGGAAATACCGAAACTGGGGAAACTGATAGAGACTATCAATTTCCCCGGCAGCGGCGCCAAAAACTTGTTAGGAAATTATGTGCAGGTCAATATCACAAAATATGGGCAAGTGGAACCAATCGAAGTAGTAATAACGAGTGTCGTTCCACCAGGAAATTGACTATCTATCTCCCTAGCTTCGGTATTCGGTAACAGAACAATAAATAAGTAAAAACAAAGGGGTTTAGCCGGTGGCAAGCTTAATGGTTTTGTTCAAGAAAAACTGCAACTTAACGATTGAAACTAAAATTCGTTGTAAAGGGTTTTGGATAGGAAGCACCCTAGGATGGTTATTCTCACCTAAATTCACCCCAACTTCACTCCTAAACCCATTTCACTCAAATTGTCTATTTGGACTATTGTAATGGCCTTCCAAGTCATGGAAGAGCCAACTCTTACCTAGATACTCTCAACTCTCAAATCAAGAGAAGTTCAAATCACTAGATAGCATTAATTGCAAGTCCACATAAATAACCCCAAATTTCACCAACTAATCAATCTAGCACAATCTAGGGTTTCAATCTCCTCTAGGTCACAACCCCCAACTCAAAGTCTTGTGTTGTTGGGAATCACCATAAATTCCATAATTGATCAAGTTAAAGCATTAAATGCACAAGAGAGAGAAAACAATCATAATTAATGAAGTAAGGGTTTACAAGCTAGTTGGGGGATTCAAGTTCAAATCCCCATCCCAAAGTGCTAAATAGATCTAATCAACCATAGAGATACATAAAAGAGAGAGGGAGAGAGAGAGAGAGAAAAAGTCATTGTTGAAGGTTGTTGAGCTTGGAGAAGGTGAGCTTCTTCTTCTTCTCTTCTCTTCTTCTTCTTCTTCTTCTTCTTCTTCTTCTTCTTCTTCTTCTTCTTCTTCCTCTTCTTCTTCTTCTTCTTCTTCTTCTTCTTCTTCTTCTTCTTCTTCTTCTCTCCCTCAAAATTGCCACTCTCTCTCTTGTTTCAGGCTAGAGTCGTGTGTGTTGGATAATGGGGAAGGAAGCCCCAAAATGTAGCCTTTTAAAAGAAGTTTCTGGGCAAAAATTCCGTCCGACCGACCTTGCAAGGTCGGTCTCGGGGTCGGTCGGACTCTCTCAGAACGAGGCACGTGACAGGTTTTTAAGCTCGACCGACCTTGGACAAGGTCGGTCCCAAGGTCGGTCGATTCCAGTGTGTTTGGGACGGCTTGGGCAGAGTCGGACCGACCTTGACAAGGTCGGTCCCAAGGTCGGTCGGGCCCAGGATGTCCTTCTTTTGTGCCGGAATTCTCCCGATGCTTCCCGTTGGCTTGGCATCCTTCCTGAGGTGCTCGAACATTGATGCATTCTCAGATTAAGCTCTCAAAAATGTACTCATATGAGTATTTACCTATTTGAATATGTAAAAAGTATAAGATCACTAATAATCACAAAAATACTCCATAAAGTGGTGAAATAAGTCATGCACCAAATAAAATGACGGTGAATAAAGACCTTGAGAAAGCACTATTTCACCACTTATCAGTTCCTCCCTTATTTATGTTGATCTATATTTAGATGAGCTAGTGTAGGAGTTAGTCAGACACCTTATGTAAAACCTCGAGTGTAGAGGACTAGTTTATAATTCGTTTGAGTTATTAATACAAGTTTTCTATTATTGTATCTCTGGTTTCAAAGCTTCCGCATTCACTCATTCACAAAGCGAGTCCATCTGTGTCTAACAACTCAGGTTGACTCGGTCAATACCTCGATCCAACACGTGATATAAGAGCCTGGTCAGTTGACAATCACTCAAGATGGCAGAAATAAGCACATTCAACAGTTGTGACTCACTCCTTGACGACATTATAGATAAAGGGTCAGTCTCCACCCTTGAGGATACGACCATGATTGTTAAGAATTTTGAGAAGTTCGTGCGAGACAGACCAGACAAGAACTTCTGGAACTCGAATGGATCTTATCAATGAATGAGTCGTTCATATCATACACAAAATCATAATTATCAAGGAAACTCAACGTGTTATAACCCGTATAATTAATACCTTATATTATATATGCTACTATGTTATTCTAAGTTGGATTAATCCCTTTGCTGTCAGTTGGGACATCAGCGGCATTGTTCTATTTGCCAAGGACAAGGAGGTCTTTACTCTTAATTTAATTAAGGTAATTGAATTGAGGCATTAAATTAAATAAAAGAAAGGGGTTCCTTATTTCTTTTCTTATCCTGTTCATTGTTATTCACGTCGGATAGGTAGTGGGAGCGTGTCAGTTTTCAAAGTCAGAACGAGCGTTCTCCTCTCTCTCTCTCTCAATTTCTGCCTCTGTGAGATTTCTGCTGCTGCAGTTAGATTGGAGTTCTTCGCTGCGGGTTTCCTCCTCTCGAATCAGGTTTGTATTTCAAGAATTCTGGGTTTCGTGTGGTTTTCCCTCTCTCTCAGTTCTGATTTGAGCCTTCGATTGTGGTTGAATCAGTGGCCGTGGGTTGTGATTGGAGTTGCGAATTGCGCGGGCGGAGAGTCACTCCAGTTTGTGGAATTCCTGCGTTATTAATCAGGTTCGGGTTGCAGAATTGAGGAATGTTGTTATTCTAGGTTTCTTGACTGTCTTCTGATTGTGGGCTGTCGATTTGTGTTGTTCAGTGATTGTGTTCGTGTCTGGTTGGAGAACGTTCCGGACTGCGTTTTGCTTGAGGCGTGCTGACTTTTGCTGCTAATCGAGGTAGGTGGTTACTCGATTCGGTTTGGAAGTTCAGCCATGGGGTTTGCAAGGTCTTATTGTCCGATTTGGATGCGTTTCTGTTTGTGTGTGTTTGATTAGTTTTGGAATGGCTAAACCCCCATGGTCTCCTGTATTTATGACTGATTTGGTGTGTGTTCTGTTGGCGATTCGTGGTGTCGAATTGCATTGTTTTTCTGCTCTGTTCGTCTTCTGAAATCTGCACTTTTCGCACTGTCCGAACTTCCGTCCGAGCTTTGAAGTTCGGACAGTGTGTTTTGCCTTTCTGATTTTCAAAGTTCGGGGTATGTCCGAACATCTATCCGAGCTTTGATGTTCGGACACACCCTTAGATTCTCCTCTGATTTTAGTTCGACCTGTGTCCGAACATTGATGTCCGGACACAAGGTCGGACCTTCCGTGTAAGTTTTTCCCGTAAACCCGTCCGAACATCAGTCCGAACAATGATGTTCGGACATTCTGAAATGTTCTGTCTGATTTCAAATCGATTGTGTCCGAACATTGATGTCCGGACACAAGTTCGGACATTTGGCAAATTCTGGTTTCTGAGTCTCGACTTGCGTCCGAACTTCGACGTCCGGACACAAGTTCGGACACTACTCTGTTTTCTGCATAACTTCCCCGTCTGAACTCTGATTTGAGCGCCGTTTGTGGCGTTGGACTCCTCTAAGTCTCTACTACTGTTTTATAAGTGTTTTGGCATGGTTTCATGCAAGGTTGCTTCTTTTTGCAAACCTTCTGTTTTGGGACACTTTTACTCTGTTTCTGAGCCGTGAATGGGAGAGTTCTTTATACCATGTAGATGTCGTTCTGAGTGTGGGTCATTCCCTTTCTGTTCTGTGGGGTTGACGAACCCTTTGGCTCTTTCGAGTCATTTCTGCGTTGTCGAGAGACCTGTTATGGTCTATGGGTCTTCGACCCTTCTGAGTGTGTGCATTGTACTGTGTCCCCTATCTGTTTGTGAACTCTGCTTACTTCTGAATTGGGAACTCTGGTGTTCCATTCTGCATTTGTTTCAGCAATACTCTGCTTATTTTAAGAGCTATTGTTTTGTGCTAATCTCTGCTTCTCTTCTGATTTCAATTGTTTTGAGCGACCTTACTGATGACGGTCGCTGCTTACTGGGCATAGTTGTGTGCTCACTCCCCTACTTTTAACATTTTTGCAGATTGATCAGCAAGGATCACTCATTCAGTTTCTGGAGCTTAGTTTATGTTTCAGCTCATTGTTATTTGACATTCTTACTCAGACTCGTAGCCTTCGGGCCTTACTCTTTTAGACCTCTGTTTCTGTTTGGTCATGTAATTGGGATTTCGTGTTGCTTTCGCTGTAACTGAGTACTCTGGTTTATAATGATTATGGAAACTCTGTTTTGGGCCTTTATTGCATTTGAGTGTTTTAGAGCCTTGCGTTATTAGGTAGTAATACGCGGCGTGTAATACCCTTAACTCTTAGGCCGGTTTGGGGGTGTTACATTTAGTGGTATCAGAGCAGGTTCGGCTTTCTTTAGGGTCTGTGGTTGTGTTTGCCTGTGTGAGGTTCAGTTGTGACAATTGTTGAAGTGTGAGTCAGTTCTGACAAGTTTTGAATTTGTGTATCTCAGAATGCCTCCTCGTAGGACACCAGTTACCCCTCAGGGAGAGGCTGCAGAGGCAGTGCAGCAGTTTGTGACTCAGCTGATGCAGACTATGGCTGCAGCTGCTGGGGGAGCTGGTAGAGGAGCTGGAGGAGCAGGCCCAGCAGGGGCGAATGCTGTGGGAGGCCGAGTTAGAGCCCTCCAGGAGTTCATGAAGCTAAAGCGCCTTCCTTCGACGGCTGTGGTGATCCTCAGGAGGCGAGCCACTGGATTACCGAGGTCGAGGACCTGCTGAGAGTGATGGGGTCGGAGGATGATCAGAAGGTGGATTTTGCCACGTTCCTCTTTAAGGGGGAGGCGAAGGAGTGGTGGCGTATGGTGATGGGTAGGCATCCCCAGCCTTGGACCTGGGATCAGTTCTGCTTGGAGTTCAACAAGCAGTTCTATCCGGATGTCTACAAGGATCAGAAAATCAACGAGTACAACCGGCTGCGCCAGGGGAGAGACATGTCAGTCGAGGAGTACGTGAGGAAGTTCGTGACGCTCTCGAAGTATGCTCCGGAGCCAGATGAGCATAGGAAGGCCCGTAAGTTCGAGAGTGGGCTCAGACCAGATATCAGGTCCGCTGTGACACCTCTTCGTCACCGGACCTTCAGAGATGTGGCGGATGTCGCTCTGCTGGTGGAGGCCGACATCAGGGGCAGACAGGCTGGCAAGGACCACAAGGGGAAGAGGCGTGCTGAAGAGCCTCAGAAGAAGGAGGCTGCTCCTCAGAAGAAGCAGTCATATGGAGATCGCCGGGGAGCTTCTTCATCTTCGTCAGCTGGGGCGAAGTGTGGATCTTGTGGTCACTCCCATCCTGGTAGGGAGTGCTACAAGAAGACTGGTGCCTGCTTTAAGTGCGGGTCGATGGAGCACCGGATCGCTCAGTGCCCTCAGGCATCCGGTAGAGGCTCAGGAGACAGAGGCACCGGTTCAGATTCAGGGGCGAGGTCCGACCAGAAGAAGCCTCAGACTCAGGCCCGAGTGTATGCTATGGCGGGAGAGCGTGATCGTGCTGGTGATCGCGTCGTCTCAGGTATCCTCCAGATCCATTCTCAGGATGTATTTTGTCTGTTTGACTCTGGAGCTACGCACTCCTTTATCTGCTGTGATTTGTTGGGTAGACTTGGACTGACGGCTATGCCTAGTGAGGTAGATGTGTGAGTAGTCCATTAGGTGGGGTTGCCCCTTGTGTTGAATTCTGTGTGTAAGACTTGTCCCATAGTTAGGGACAAGACTTTTATGCTGACCTCATCCCGATGCGGATGGCCTGTTTTGATGTGATCCTGGGCATGGACTGGCTAGCAGAGCACCATGCCCATATAGACTGTGCAGCGAGGAGAGTAGTGTTTGAATTGCCAGGCGGGAGCCGTTTTGTCTTTGCTGGGAATGCAGTCCCGTGTGCGCCTATGATTGTGTCTGCGATGCAGGCAGCCAGCTTCTTGAGGAAGGGCTGCCAGGGATTCTTGTGTTATCTGCCAGAGGTGCGTGAGGGATCTAGCTTGGAGAGCATCCCGACCGTAGAGAGTTTCCTGAGGTCTTCCAGGATGATGTGCCCGGACTTCCACCAGTGAGGGAGGTGGAGTTCACGATTGACTTAGCGCCTGAGACTCAGCCCATCTCTAGGGCCCCTTACCGTATGAGCCCGGCAGAGCTGAAGGAGCTGAAGGTCCAGCTTCAGGAGTTGCTGGATAAGGGCTTCATTCGCCCTAGCGTTTCGCCTTGGGGAGCGCCAGTGCTATTTGTGAAGAAGAAGGATGGGACCTTCAGATTGTGCATCGACTATAGAGAGCTGAACAAGGTGACCATCAAGAATCGCTATCCCCTTCCGCGTATCGATGATTTGTTTGACCAGTTGGCGGGCGCCACAGTGTTCTCGAAGATCGATCTTCGTTCAGGCTACCATCAGTTGAGGATTAAGGCCGAAGATGTGCCTAAGTCCGCCTTTAGGACTCGTTATGGTCATTACGAGTTCCTAGTTATGCGTTTGGTTTGGTTGACGAATGCCCCCTCAGTCTTCATGGATATGATGAACCGGGTTTTCAAACCCTATTTGGATCAGTTTGTAGTGGTCTTCATAGACGACATCTTGGTGTACTCCAAGAGCACAGAGGAGCATAGGAGCATCTGAGGATTGTTTTGCAGACGTTGAAGGATCGTGAGCTGTATGCTAAGCTGAAAAAGTGTGACTTCTGGCTCGACCGTGTAGTGTTCTTGGGACATGTGGTCTCGAAGGACGGTATCTCAGTAGACCCTGAGAAGATTAGAGCTGTGATGGAGTGGGCGAGGCCCACGAATGTTGCTGAGATCCGTAGTTTCCTTGGGTTAGCTGGGTATTACAGGAAGTTCGTTGAGGGATTCTCTAAGATTGTATCCCCACTGACCCGTCTGTTGAGGAAGGAGATCAAGTACGAGTGGAGCGAGGCTTGCGAGCAGAGCTTCCAGGAGGTTAAGAAGAGGTTGACGACCGCACCGATTCTGACTTTGCCATCTGGGACCGAGGGCTTCGAGGTCTTCTGTGATGCGTCCCATAAGGGACTAGGATGTGTTTTGATGCAGCAGGGTAAGGTAGTGGCTTATGGCTCTCGACAGCTTAAGCCTTATGAGAAGAACTACCCTACCCACGACCTGGAGTTGGCAGCTGTGGTTTTGCGCTAAAGATTTGGAGACATTATCTGTACGGGGCGTCGTGTAAGGTCTACACGGACCACAAGAGTCTCAAGTATTTGTTCACTCAGAAGGAGCTGAACTTGAGACACAGCGGAGGTGGTTGGAGCTACTTCATGACTACGATTTGGAGATCCTCTACCACCCGGGTAGAGCGAATGTGGTGGCAGACGCTTTGAGTCGGAGAGGCGCTCCGGGCGTAGCTTGTGCTTTGACAGGAGTTCAGAGGTCCGCCTTAGAGCTTCAGCGTATGGGTGTTTGGGTAGTCAGACCAGCCAGTGCCGGTGTGATAGCAGCGCTCCAGGTTCAGTCTTCGTTGATCGACAGGATCAGGGTTGGTCAGGAGTCAGATTCAGCTTTGTGTCGGATCAGAGGGGGACTGTCTTCAGAGCAGGATTCGGACTTCAGTGTCTCCAGTGATGGGTGTTTGCGTTTCATAGGTCGAGTGTGTGTGCCGGACGACGCAGTTCTGCGTAGAGAGATCCTTCAGAAGGCTCATGGAGCGCCATATTCAGTTCACCCAGGAGGGGTGAAGATGTATCAAGATCTCAGAGAGTCGTTCTGGTGGTCTGGGATGAAACGTGACATCTCTGAGTTTGTTTCGAAGTGCCAAACCTGTCAGCAGGTGAAGGCTGAGCACCAGAGGCCAGCGGGTTTGCTTCAGCCCCTTCCCGTTCCTGAGTGGAAGTGGGAGAGTGTGGGGATGGATTTTGTCATGGGGTTGCCTAGGACTCCTTCGGGTTGTGATGCCGTATGGGTGATAGTGGATCGTCTGACGAAGTCCGCCCATTTTCTGCCTGTGAGGAAGACCTTCAGTTTGGAGCGCTTAGCTCGTCTGTATCTCGATGAGATAGTGAGGCTGCATGGTGTGCCTACTACTATAGTTTCTGATCGTGACCCGCGCTTTGTTTCGAGATTCTGGCGCAGTCTGCATAAGGCCCTGGGTACGAGTTTAGCTTTCAGTTCAGCTTACCATCCTCAGTCGGATGGCCAGACAGAGAGGACTAATCAGGTTCTGGAGGACATGCTTCGCGCATGTGTCCTGGATTTTGGAGGTAGCTAGGATCAGCACGTGACTCTGATCGAGTTTGCCTACAACAATAGCTTTCAGGCGAGCATTGGTATGGCTCCGTTTGAAGCGTTGTACGGTAGGAGGTGCAGGTCTCCCATCTGTTGGGATGACCTGAAGGAGAGGGTCTTGGTTGGACCTGAGTTGGTGCAAGGTGCAGTAGAGAAGATCAGGATGATTCGAGAGCGTTTGCTTGTTGCTCAGAGTAGACAGAAGTGCTATGCAGACCAGAGGCACAGGCCGCTTGAGTTTGATGTTGGTGATCACGTCTATCTGCGAGTGTCGCCGGTCAGAGGCGTAGTCTGGTTCGGGAAGCGTGGAAAGCTTAGCCCGAGGTTTGTGGGACCTTTTGAGATTCTGGAGAGGATTGGCCCTGTGGCTTATCGTCTGGCTTTGCCTCCATCCTTGTCTGCTGTCCACAGTGTTTTTCATGTCTCGATGTTGAGGAAGTACCTGCATGATCCGTCTCATGTGCTCGACCATAGTCAGCTTCAGTTGAGAGAGGACTTCAGTTATGAGGCGGTACCCACCCGTATTCTGGCTAGAGATGTTCGCCAGCTCCGTAGTAAGACCCTGCCTATGGTCAAGGTTCAGTGGTCTGATCAGTCAGAAGTGAAGCAACTTGGGAGCTCGAGGATGAGCTGCGTGCCAAGTTTCCCTCCCTGTTCGAGCAGTAAGGTGAGTTAATCTCGAGGACGAGATTCTTTTAAGGGGGAGGTGATGTTATAACCCGTATAATTAATACCTTATATTATATATGCTACTATGTTATTCTAAGTTGGATTAATCCCTTTGCTGTCAGTTGGGACATCAGCGGCATTGTTCTATTTGCCAAGGACAAGGAGGTCTTTACTCTTAATTTAATTAAGGTAATTGAATTGAGGCATTAAATTAAATAAGGAAAGGGGTTCCTTATTTCTTTTTCTTATCCTGTTCATTGTTATTCACGTCGGATAGGTAGTGGAAGCGTTGTCAGTTTTCAAAGTCAGAACGAGCGTTCTTCATCCTCTCTTCTCTCTCTCAATTTCTGCCTCTGTGAGATTTCTGCTGCTGCAGTTAGATTGGAGTTCTTCGCTGCGGGTTTCCTCCTCTCGAATCAGGTTTGTATTTCAAGAATTCTGGGCTTCGCTGTGGTTTTTCCCTCTCTCTCAGTTCTGATTTTGAGCCTTCGATTGTGGTTGAATCAGTGGTCGTGGGTTGTGATTGGAGTTGCGAATTGCGCGGGCGGAGAGTCACTCTAGTTTGTGGAATGTTGTTATTCTAGGTTTCTTGACTGTCTTCTGATTGTGGGCTGTCGATTTGTGTTGTTCAGTGATTGTGTTCGTGTCTGGTTGGAGAACGTTCCGGACTGCGTTTTGCTTGAGGCGTGCTGACGTTTGCTGCTAATCGAGGTAGGTGGTTACTCGATTCGGTTTGGAAGTTCAGCCATGGGGTTTGCAAGGTCTTATTGTCCGATTTGGATGCGTTTCTGTTTGTGTTGTGTTTGATTACGTTTTGGAATGGCTAAACCCCCATGGTCTCCTGTATTTATGACTGATTTGGTGTGTGTTCTGAATTGGTGATTCGTGGTGTCGAATTGCGTTGTTTTTCTGCTCTGTTCGTCTTCTGAAATCTGCAGTTTTCGCACTGTCCGAACTTCCGTCCGAGCTTGGAAGTTCGGACAGTGTGTTTTGCCTTTCTGATTTTCAAAGTTCGGGGTATGTCCGAACATCTGTCCGAGCTTTGATGTTCGGACACACCCTTAGATTCTCCTCTGATTTTAGTTCGACTGTGTCCGAACATTGATGTCCGGACACAAGGTCGGACCTTCCGCGTAAGTTTTTCCCGTAAACCCGTCCGAACATCAGTCCGAACAATGATGTTCGGACATTCTGAAATGTTCTGTCTGATTTCAAATCGACTTGTGTCCAAACATTGATGTCCGGACACAAGTTCGGACATTTGGCAAATTCTGGTTTCTGAGTCTCGACTTGCGTCCGAACTTTGACGTCCGGACACAAGTTCGGACACTGCTCTGTTTTCTGCATAACTTCCCCGTCTGAACTCTGATTTGAGCGCCGTTTGTGGCGTTGGACTCCTCTAAGTCTCTACTACTGTATTATAAGTGTTTTGGCATGGTTTCATGCAAGGTTGCTTCTGTTTTGCAAACCTTCTGTTTTGGGACACTTTACTCTGTTTCTGAGCCGTGAATGGCTGGGTCGAGCTATTCTGTGGTATACCATGTAGACGTCGTTCTGAGTGTGGGTCATTCCCTTTCTGTTCTGTGGGGTTGACGAACCCTTTGGCTCTTTCGAGTCATTTCTGCGTTGTCGAGAGACCTGTTATGGTCTATGGGTCTTCGACCCTTCTGAGTGTGTGCATTGTACTGTGTCCCCTATCTGTTTGTGAACTCTGCTTACTTCTGAATTGGGAACTCTGGTGTTCCATTCTGCATTTGTTTCAGCAATACTCTGCTTATTTTAAGAGCTATTGTTTTGTGCTAATCTCTGCTTCTCTTCTGATTTCAATTGTTTTGAGCGACCTTACTGAAGACGGTCGCTGCTTACTGGGCATAGTTGTGTGCTCACTCCCCTACTTTTAATATTTTTACAGATTGATCAGCAAGGATCACTCATTCAGTTTCTGGAGCTTAGTTTATGTTTCAGCTCATTGTTATTTGACATTCTTACTCAGACTCGTAGCCTTCGGGCCTTACTCTGTTTTAGACATTTGTTTCTGTTTGGATATGTAATTGGGATTTCGTGTTGCTTTCGCTGTAACTGAGTACTCTGGTTTATAATGATTATGGAAACTCTGTTTTGGGCCTTTATTGCATTTGAGTGTTTTAGAGCCTTGCGTTATTAGGTAGTAATACGTGGCGTGTAATACCCTTAACTCTTAGGCCGGTTTGGGCGAGTATGCTTCAAGTGCCTAAAATAGGCCACTTCGCAAATAACTGTTCAATCAAGCGAAGAGATGATGGTGGCCAAAACTCACAACCGTCTTTGTTAGCTAATGTAGCCTGAGGTGACTCTGACTCTGAACAGAACCATGCACCACAAGTCTCATTTGTTTGATGCCTCACAATGCTAAGACAACTGCTTAAGTTAAAGTAAGCGAGACTCACTCTTCGTCTGAAATATTTGTTCCATCTTTAGATCTTTCTACTTACTTCATAGATCATATTCATCCCGTAGTTGAACTTAAGAAAGAGCAGGAACATATTTCTCTACTCTATGAGGAAATTCATGTCCTCAAAAGTCACATAGTAACAGTTCATTTAAAACTCAAAGAGTCTGCTATGTTAATCAAAGATCTTCAAAGAGAATTACAAGATTTCTAAACTTTCATAGGCATTCTTGATTCTCAAGCCGAATCACTCTCCCATAAATTGCATGCAAAAGAAACTCAATCACAACCATTCCTTCATTTATCGATCACTTTTGTTCTTGAAGTTTCTGTTGTTCTTGAATATATCTAATTGACTAATGGGCAGTGAACCCAACCGTTGTAGTCCAACAAGATCGTATCCACAAGGACTTGGAAGCTATCTAACTAATTACAAGTTTAGTGAGTGCATAAATATATACAGAAAGATAAGTGCAGTAGATTTTGAGGTCTTTGATTTGGGTTGTTGAACGAGAAAATAAAGAAAACTATAAAATCAAGCTAACTATCTAAGATAGATGTACCTGGAGATTGATCCTTGCACCTTACGCCCCTTCACTGCCAATTCTTGAACTCACAACTAAATAACAGGAACACTTAATTAACTAGTTGCCTAATTTAAGTTTACTAATCCTAAACGATTTAGTCAGGAATTCACGGATAGATAATCACCCGAGTAAATCGACAACACAGCGCATAAGTTCCCCCCAAGTTGCTATGTAGTTTCCTCTAAAATTCTGTAAGAAGCGAGTACATTGATTTAGTCCCCACTTCTACTTTCATAAACCCGTCCATAGAAACACACACTAATGCTAAACTAATCGGCAACGTTAGACCAACCAATTTAACACATTGATAATAAACTCAACAAACCCTAAGCAAATCCCCAATTACCATGTAGAGAAGCTTAAAAGTCATAATCACTCAATATAATCATACCATTAAGCACAAGGATTAAAATAAAGCATTAAAACAAATTTAAAAATCAACAATGGATTTTAGGGATTTTGGGTTGAAATCCCCACCCCTATGTACATGGAGATACTCAAGCATTAGAGCATAAAAATGAGAAAAAAGAGAAGAATTAGCCATGGGAAGTTGAAGAAGAGTTTTATGGATGAAATACCCCGAACTTAATTATGGTGATTAAATTACTCTAATATGGAATTTGAGAGCCTAATAGTGCCTAAAGAATTTTGGTAAAGAAAATAAATCCAAAAGAAAAGAGAAAACGCTTAAAAAGCGAAAAAACGCAAAAATGAGCGTTACGGGACCTTAGGAGGAATACGACATCAAAAAGTGTCCTAGATGAACTCCTAAGGCTTAGTTAGGCCTAATTAATATACGGGAATGATTTCCGAAGAAAACGGATCCAAATAATGTGTTAAAACGGTAACGGAGCCTTAAAGCACGTTTTTCGGAAAAACCCAAAAACGTGAACTTAAGTGGGCAAACAGACCCGTAAAATTATGGTTGAATAAATAACTATAATTAAACATTAATGGAATCTTAATAACCATTGAAATTAAAGAAACGAGAAAAATCCGGAAAACGGGCCCGGTTAGTGAATAGTGTAAAACTGGGTAAATTAACAAGAGTTTTTTGTAAAAGACGAAAAACGCCCCTAGCTAATTAACTAATAGGGGACAGTTTTTGAGGTTGACCCACCCCTCTCTTGTTGACTCATTAAAGAAGAAAGAAATTATGAACAAAAGCAAAAAGTGCAAAAGTGAAAAGTAGAAAAGGACAAACCTTCTCTCTCTCCTCCCTCATTTTCTCTTTCCCTCTTCTTTTTCCCTTCTCCTTCCCTTCCCTGCCGATTTCTCCCCTCTTCCTCTGGCTGGGACGATTTTGAGCTTCTTCACCAAGCTCTCATGGCTTCCTCACTATCTCCTCATGTCTAAGCTCCATTAAAGTTCCAAATCAAAAACAAATTACATATTTGAACTCCCCTCACCTAGCTCTTCCATCCTCTCTTTTAAAAATCCCAAAAGGATGAACTTCATCTCTATGGGTTTAGCCCATTTGAAGAGAAAATGGCATCAACATGAAGCTTGGAGTCTCCTCTTCCTTCTAAGGTAAAAAGTTCCCTAAGAAAAACTCATTTTCTCCTTTCCATGGTGGTGGCCGATTTTCACCCCTTTTAATACCTTGTTTCCTTCTTGAGTTGAGCATTCATTCAAACCTCCAATGGTGGTTGGAAGCCTTTCCTTCATTGTTGATCAAAAACCCATTTCTAGGGTTCCAAGGTAAATGACCAATCTTAGTGTCTTAATCTTAATTTATGAGTTTAGTTTTTTACTTAAAATCATTTCCTTTACTTGATGATTGGGTTGGAGCTTGGCAATTACATTGCCCCACTTGACCGAAATGAGAAGAAGAGGAGAGGAGGAGAATTAAAAAGGAAATTTGATGAGCTTAAGGTAAGAAATCTACCTTAATGTACATTCTTATTGTTTATAGAATTTGGGATGGGTTAAATAAATGAATAAACCCAAAACATGAATTGGAAATCTGAACCGGAAATGTGTTTGGTTGATGTTTAGTGTGATTGTGAAATGTGGTTTGAATTAAGGGCCTTAGAGCCAAGAGGTTTGAGATTATGCTTATATTGTTGGTTTGGTGAATTTTGATTGAGTTTGAGTGCTGGTAGGACCCTTAATGGGTGTGGCTAGTTTAGGATTGAAAAAGGCGAGAATTGATGAATTTGGGTATGCTTGATTTATGGGGAAACTATGGTAACATTTTAGTAGAAAATAAGTGTTTAGGTGACTTTGACAATGGGAGAACTTAGATGTTCATTTGGATTGAGTAGAGTCGATTAATAACCATGGAATGGTAGCTGGAAGAGGGATAGGTGAGTGTGCAAAATCTGTAGCAAAGGGGTTGTTAAAGTGCCTTGGAAGTTGTAGAAAAGGATGAGGATTTAAGGCTTTAAGAATAAGGCATGAACTTGGGTATAGTTAATGCAATTGTCTAGGAGGGTATTGTGATGGTCAATAAGTGATTTGGTAAGGTGGTAGAAGATTGTAAACCATTATGAAGAAGTTAGAAATGCACAAGTGTGCAAAATGTAAAAGTGGGAGTGGAAATTTGTAGAATTTGAGCAAGAAGTTGAGTAAGGATTAAACTAATGATTTGAAGAGTTTTAAGGAGTGTTTTGGAGTGTTTAAACATGTAGAAAACATGTAGAAATAATTGGGAAAAGATTGGGTGAGAATTGAGGTGAATTTGGAGTTCAAAGTGAGGAATTAAGATGGGTACTGGGCTGGACCGACCTTAGGACCGACCCTGGTAGGGTCGGTCGGCCTGAAATCTACAATCTCAGAGCCTTCTGCATCCGACCAACCCAAGGGACTGACCCTGGCTGGGTCAGTCGGACTAGAATTTTTGGAACCTGGTGCCTCTGCACCCGACCGACCCACCCTGGGTCGGTCGGGTCAAACAAAAAAAATGGCATTAGTAGTAAGCCATTGGTAGAGTAATTATGGTAAGAAGAATATGCCCTAAGAACCCAAGATTAACGGGGTAACGGGGTTAAACTATGGGAGTATTAGTTGTTACTTACCGTAGTACTTTGTTATTAATAGAAACACTTGAAATGTTATCAGTGAATCAAGTGTGAGCCGAGGAACATAAAGTTACGTGGTAAAGTAACCCATGGTGAAAGTTATGATTTTCTCATGCCCCGTATGCTAACGTGGTTACTCTAATTTGTGTGCTTGTATGTTGTGTGTTATCACCTAAACAAGATAAATCCACGAATCGGATTGATTGCACCTCCTTGTGCTTGTAATGTATCGTTCCTTGTTGGACTGTGTTTTGAACTTGAAGTTTGTATAATTCATGAAATGTGTGATTGTGGATGAAGTGCTTGGATGTTGAATGTGCACTATAGATCGACTCATAGTTGAGTCTTGTTTGATTAGTGACTCGTAGATAGGGTCGTTTCACAAAATAACGAAAATGTGGAAACACACGAAAACTATCGAATTAAGAACAACGATAATGCAACCTATAAACTCGCTAGAACCTGAGAGAGTTGTACAGGATTAGTAAATTCCTGATAACGGTGAGAGAAACGAATTGAAATAATCCACGAAACTAATAATAGTGGAAAGATAGAATGAACCCCTACTTAGAGGATGACGGTAGTTCTAAGAAAAGAGCTCATGAGAAAAGTAAACACATATAAAGGACCCTCAAACTTCTTTAAAGATAGTCGATCCACAATATGAGGATCCGACCTAATATGAGAAAATGTCCCGAACATAAAAGTATTCGATTAGTTGGGTAAAACCTTAAATCTGAGAATACTAGACATTGAGTAATTCCCTAAGCTAATAGATGATATCGAGAGAGATACTCCTAGGCTGATCTATGAGATTATGAAATAACTCCGAGAGAGGAGTTTTGGGAATTTGAGTAGTCCGGTAGAGAAACGGACATTTGAGAATTTAAGGAGCTAAGTATGTAGTTTCATTTGATAGTCGAACCTTCCCACCATGCTAGACCCAGAGTAGGGTCGAAACCGGGGAAGTAAGACTTGAATTTGTAAGCCCGGTGGTGAGTCTGGTGTATGACTCTGCCCGGAGGTCATGGGTAATGACTTAAAAGATACCTTTGAGATTTGATTTGAGAATTTGATTGAGAAGTTGAATTGAGAATTTGATTTGATATTGAGACTTGAGAATTTGAGTATTGAGAATTGAGTTGAAACTTGAGAGACTTGAGAAATTGAGCATTGAGTTGAGAATTGAGAACTTGATTGAGATTGAGAGTAAGAGAACTTGAGTAAGAGTAACCCAAGAGAATGGGTAAGATAATGAATAAGGAATAAGGGCATAGTGAGGTAGAAACCCTCAAGGCCTAAGATTAAGTAATACTAACTAACAACTCATTGTGTTAGTGTGCTTGTATCCCTTGTTTATATGTTGAGTATTTGTGCTAGTGTACATATATAATGTATAGCCGCCTTGCATGATGATTGAATTAAAACGAATCCCATGTTCTCGATAAAGTAGTCAGCGTACCCCGTTTGCACACGGGGTATGCAAATTTCATATGTAGCAATTTGATGATCCCCTAGGGGCACCGTTTTTATTTTACAGGTACTTGAAGCCGGATACCGTTCGAGTATAGGACAGGGTTGCTACTTAAGCTTGGGTAGTTAATTTGCAAACTTTTGTATCTACATTGTAATTGTTGGATTGTAAGACTGATATGATATCGGCAAGGTTGGGAATTTTAGTAGACTCGGTATAGAATTGAATTGAGGTTGTATTTGTATTTGGAATGGATAAGGAATGAAAGGTAATGTAATAGTATTGTTTGGTATAGAGCACTCGGTATACAAGTCATCAGACCGATACTGTATTGTTTTGTTTGGATTTGGCCTTGTTAGTCACGTGGGTGACTAACGGCATTGTATCACCTACCGGTTGTAGTTTGAATTCCGCTGCTTTGTTGCTGGTAATTGAGACGGATTAGGAGATAATGAATGGATTAACGGTAGGGGTGTTACAAAAAGTGGTATCAGAGCGAAGTGTCGCTCTGATGGTTGAAATACCGAGTTTAGGAAAATACCGAGTTAGGAATTAGAGACTTAGGGCTAAGGGTTGAGTGTTAGCGTGTGAGGTACGCTAGTTAGGGACTTCCGTGTGAACCGGAAACCTACAATAACCATACCTGCCCTCCACATCCCCCGGTATTAAGTTGGGAGAAGAACGCCAGAGAGATGGAAAGACCTCTCATGCTCGGGTAGCTCGATCTGGCAGTTGCAAGAATAAAGCTTGTAAGAGACTGTCATACGGTAGATTCCAAAAATTGGAAATTCCAGAGACGGTTCCCGTTTGAATGATTATTACCGCGCTTATTAGCGGTAGATTGAGAATCCTATCCACAGGATAATGAAATTTACGGCACCATGGGGTGACGTGCTTCGCAGTCGTGAGAACCATGTGTAGCCAGCAAGAAGGAAAGCACAACCGCACAATGAAGTGAAAAAGACAGAGTAACAAACCCGAGACAAGAGAGTCTGCGGACTGCAATGCTTGATAATACCAACAACGGTATACAAACCGACTAAGGAATTAGTCAAGGTTGGATAACTCCAAACCTACAACGCCAAGAGGGCAGTAATACCCGAATAACATAGTTCAGACAACTATGAGAGGATTCATGACACTTACACTAACAGGACTATGATGTAGCTCCTAAGGGTTAGTCAAACCTCGGTAACCACAGTGAAAGTGGGACACAAAACTAAACAAACCGGGATCCCCAAGAATGCAGGAGCACCCGGATTAATGACAATCATGTCAAGAACACTGAGAAGTCACTCAGGAGATTGATCCCTAAGATCCAAAGATCGATAGAAGAGCCAATAAAACCACCTAATTCGGATGGAAACAATACCGTAACCGGTATATGCTACCCTAAAAAAACCACCTACCCACGCACTTGCCAGGGCAAGTGCAGCAACAACAAGACAAATGGGAAAGCTTTCAACAACCAACAAGTACTTATTAAAGTGCCGATATGACAGTGAAGCGAATATAGGATCACCAATCCTAAGAACTTGAAGAATGGAACCTTGGAAAGGCCTAACGGTCTGACCATTGTATTAAAAACATACCAGTCGACGAGAAGCTGGACCTGGTCAAGACCCTAGAAACAGTAACACCATGAAATTTTCCTTTCAAACCCAAGATTTTCTTTCAAACACAACTCTTCTTTTAAACCCAAACCTTTCTTTTCAAACCTCAGATTTTAAAACCAAACTAGAGGAATCTTGGTAAGTTATCATAGGATGATACAGGAGGAGTTGACGATAGAATACTTCACCTAGGCGTGTGACAAGCACTACGAGTGTACCCAAAACGGGATGTGGGACGATCGTACTCCGAAGGAGCTTGCGGGCCTGACAAACCTTTGTGAGTTAATCAGGTAAGTGGTAACGTACCAATAAGGTACCCCACATATGTATACAAGTAGTGTACGAAAAACGGGAAGTAGTTGACTCCGTTCTACGGACATAAGGTAAATTCAAACCGAAACAGTTGGACACCTCGAACGATCGAAGAACCCATATAAGCTTACAAAGCTAAAGGAGTCAAGAACCCACTTCAGGAGGACGATGAAGAGTTAAGAAGTGTGAGAAGCACTAGCAATTGAGTAAAGACATTAGATATGTCTCAAGAATCTTGAAGCAAATGCATGATAGCTGGAATGCACACCCAGCCTAAAATCACTAAGGCAAATGCCTAACGAGAACACATCAACGTTCAATGAACTGGATAAATACCAGAGTGATCATATAAGGTACCGGAGAATACCATTCATCACCGGAGAGAATATCAAACCGGTCAAAAACATGAGAGAAGTATCCATGGTCTACCCTAAGAACGGGAGACGTTATAACCCCAAGCGGGACAATTTGAAATCTAAACCGTAAGCGGGGTAATAAACGGAACATACCCAAAGGGTGAGCCAGTTGAAATGGCATCACTTAACAACACCCAGGAGCAATCCTTGAAGGGTGTAGAACAAATGTTGTGATAAGAACACAAGAGTTAGAACGAACACTCGGTTAGAACACCGAAGGGATCCCACTTGCCAGGGGATACCCTAAATTTATAAATGGTACTGATCAATACCAAGATACTTAAAGGGATCCAACGGACGGAAGCGTGATGCAATGATCCTATCATGGAGCCCAGTAATACCTCCAAGCCATTTGATAGTGTACTGAGAAGCAATGCTTGTGAACAGCCTAAGATGAGCAGAGCTCTAGGCAACGTGTAAACCTACTACAATACATAATCCAATGGTTGCAAAACTCATTGAGAACCATATGGAGAGTTTCCAAGAACGGCACCGGTGAAGACGGTTTGATAACTAACGAACGAAGATACCACTCGTTATCGTAGTACCGCGAGAGCGGTGAACATAATCCGAAGAAGAGGATGCTATCAGTGGAAGTCTGAAAATACATCTCTTCCAGAACTACTAATGTAGTGAAGCTTGAGCATATAGTCATTGCCAAGCAATAACTTGAACAAGGTGAAACTGAAGAAAACTTTGATGACAATTGGCAAAAAAATCAAAGAGTAATCGGTTTAGAAGAAACACTGTATGTGTAAACGTGAAGTGGAGGTAAATAACGCTCATGGAGCTCAGAAACAAAAAGAATATCATCTCTAATCAGCCAAATAAATGGCGAACCATTGCCTAAATGGTGGAAATACAGGAGCAAATGTACATGGAAACCAAAGTCGTAGATAAATACGAACATGGTACGCAGTAAGCGACCAATGTATCTGAATAATTACACAATGATATGGAGATGTTAAACCAAAGATGGTAGACAGACCCAGAAACAAGCCAGGAGTCTGTACCATGTAATGAAATACCTCACAGAGGAGGCAATGCCCACTTCCAATGCAATTGCATAAGGAATGGGAAGCAAATCCTTGATGAATCAAATTGATAAGTGAAGTAATATACTTCGGGACAAGAGTACCCAATTGCTAATGAATCAACCGTATCGAATACGGAAGGTGTATAAACACTAATGAGCATGGCACAAGCTAATTAAGCGAGAGCTTAGAAACGAACCGTGCGGCCTTTGGCCAAAGAAGCACGAAGAATGTTGGACACACCAACAATCACGAGAAGGGAATTCCACCGGAATAAAAGCGGTAGGAAACCCATGAACATTTAGAAGACCGATGCATAGAAAAAATGCAAGGTCATACAAGTAAAGAACACTTGTACAGAATCAATAAGTGGGCATAATTCAGAAGCCACTTACAACAGAGGAAGCACTACAACTAACCTCAACCGACAATAAGTCGGAAGGACCCAGTGAATGATCATGGGAGTACGCAACAGTATGTACAATAGATTTCCAAGAGCTGGATAGAAAATCCGAAGCTCATTGAGATCACGTACGGTAAGAGATACCACGCGTTGATTGATAAACCTTAATCCCAAGAAAAAAGGGATAGAAAGGTGATGTGTAACACATTAAAAATAACGAGAAGGGCGAATAAACCCAAGTTATCAAGGTCACGCAACAGAAGCTAGTGGACCCAAAATTCTAAGGTGAAATATACCTAGTGAATAAATGGCTAATTAGCAATGCCTTGAAGCCTCTTAGACTAGAACCGAACCCGGTTAAGAGTTAAACAACTCCAATGAGAATTCTTGGTGCAGGGACTAAACCAGTAAATTGGTTAAGACCCTTTGACCAAAGAACATTGTATAATAGACCGCATGGAAGCTGAACCACTCCATAACGGTTGAACGCCTTAGACCAATGTCCAATTTTGACACATGGTAGATTACGTGTGTGTAATCCATTTTTAAGGGGGTAGAGCGAAAACCACGAAGTGTATGTTTTACGTGATAAGTGCGTAAACTACAATGTGTATAGCGCAAAAGAATTTGTTTTGATGATTGGTACTTATGTTACATAAACATTTGTACTCACTCATTGTGTAAATATGGTGATTTGTGAGATTAGAAGTGGAAAGGAGTAGAGAAACTCCAGGGGAATGAGAACCCCGATTGGTAACAGTAGGTGATATGAGTATGTTTGAGGAATTTGATGAGTATAAATCAGTATGAAACCGATGTTGAGCCTAGTGGGAATTGAGTTCCCTAGGTAATTTGATTTGACTTGAGTTGATTTGACTTGTGAACAATTGGAAGATAGAAAAATTTTATTAATTGGAATTATGCTTTTGAATTTCCTAGGTAGTATTTGAAATAAATTGAGTAATAATCGATGAGATGATTAGTAAGTGAGTAAAGGAATTCTAGAAACTGAAAATGTATTGATGGGTGATTATGACTAAAAAGATTAAGAAGATAGAAAATGAAATAATGATTGACTATTTGATTGTGTGAATTGAGGTGGGAGGTGGGAACTTGATTTGCTAGCGATCAAGGGAAACCGAACACAAATTGGGGTGGAAGGATAGTTCAACACCAATGCTGATCACATTGGGGTTGAATGACTCTTGAAGCTCCCTATAAGTGGTCACAAGTAACAACGCTAGTAATAGAGGCAATTATCAATAAATGGGAATTTGGAGTTGTATGGAGTTTTCAAAATGAAATTCCAACTGATTTTGGCAAATTGATGTTTCTTCAAACTTAAGAATGAGTACCGGTTTTGAAACCGCTCCCACAGGTGCTAGTTGGACCTTCCCAAGGCTAGGCACCGGTATCGGGTCGAACCCGGGAAGTAAGGCTAGTTGTGAGCCGGTGGGAGTGATGATTAGTTTTGAAACCGCTGTCACCCGCCATGGCTGCGGCCTTAAGTCTTGATGACCGGTTGAACGGTGGGCATGTGTTTTTGTATTTTTCCAAGGGTAGCAGGATATGAGTAGTCCTGTGTGGGGAGAGTACCCAAGTTGTAGCCTGAGGATCTCTAGATGTGCAAATGAATTTGATCAGAACCAAAGGACCGTAGGGCCAGAGAGCGTAAGTGCCCGAAGTCATGACGGCCGTGAACCAGAAAGCGTAAGTGTTCAAACGTGACCGGTACCTGAGGGATCACTCGATATGGGGGAGGACTTAGTGCCTAATTGTCTGCGGATGGACCCCCATGGAGAGATTGGAAAAAGAATATTTTTGATTACTATGCATGCAGTGACATGTTGTTTGGATGTGTGGTATACATCAAGTCAGACGTTGGAGTCTGTGAGGATAGAGGTTATAACCTTAGCATAGAATACCTATGTGACTAACTGTATTAGATTCACCAACTTTGAGGGTAAAGTTCTTTAAGGGGGGTAGATTGAAATATCCCGAACTTAATTATGGTGATTAAATTACTCTATTATGGAATTTGAGAGCCTAATAGTGCCTAAATAATTTTGGTAAAAAAATAAATCCAAAAGAAAAGAGAAAACGCTTAAAAAAAAGCGAAAACGCAAAAATGAGCGCTACGGGACCTTAGGAGCAATACGACCTCAACAAGTGTTGTAGAGGAATTCCTAAGGCTTATTTAGGCCTAATTAATATACGAGAATGATTCCCGAAGAAAACGGATCCAAATAATGTGTTAAAACGGTAATAGAGCCTTAAAGCACGTTTTTTCGGAAAAACCCAAAAACGTGAACTTAAGTGGTCAAACAGACCCGTAAAATTATGGTTGACTAAATAACTATAATTAAACATTAATGGAAGCTTAAGAACCATTAAAATTAAAGAAATGAGAAAAAATCTGGAAAACGGGCCCGGTTAGTGAATAGTGCAAAACCGGGTAAATTAACGAGCGTTTTCTGTAAAAGACGAAAAACGCCCCTAGCAAATTAACTAATAGGGGGCGGTTTTTGAGGTTTACCCACCCCTCTCTTGTTGACTCATTAAAGAAGAAAGAAATTAAAAACAAAAGCAAAAAGTGCAAAAGTGAAAAGTAGAAAAGGACAAACCTTCTCTCTCTCCTCCCTCATTTTCTCTTTCCCTCTTCTTTTTCCCTTCTCCTTCCCTTCCCTGCCGATTTCCCCTCTTCCTCTGGCTGGGACGATTTTGAGCTTCTTCACCAAGCTCCCATGGCTTCCTCACTATCTCCTCATGTCCAAGCTCCATTAAAGTTCCAAATCAAAAACAAATTACACATTTGAACTCCCCTCACCTAGCTCTTCCATCCTCTCTTTTCAAAATCCCAAAAGGATGAACTTCATCTTTATGGGTTTAGCCCATTTGAAGAGAAAATGGCATCAACATGAAGCTTGGAGTCTCCTCTTCCTTCTAAGGTAAAAAGTTCCCAAAGAAAAACTCATTTTCTCCTTTCCATGGTGGTGGCCGATTTTCACCCCTTTTAATACCTTGTTTCCTTCTTGATTTGAGCATTCATTCAAACCTCCAATGGTGGTTGGAAGCCTTTCCTTCATTGTTGATCAAAAACCCATTTCTAGGGTTCCAAGGTAAATGACCAATCTTAGTGTCTTAAGCATCTTAATTTATGAGTTTAGTGTTTTTACTTAAACTCATTTCCTTTACTTGATGATTGGGTTGGAGCTTGGCAATTACATTGCCCCACTTGACCGAAATGAGAAGAAGAGGAGAGGAGGAGAATTAAAAAGGAAATTTGATGAGCTTAAGGTAAGAATCTACCTTAATGTACATTCTTATTGTTTATAGAATTTGGGATGGGTTAAATAAATGAATGAACCCAAAACATGAATTGGAAATCTGAATCGGAATTGTGTTTGGTTGATGTTTAGTGTGATTGTGAAATGTGGTTTGAATTAATGGCCTTGGAGCCAAGAGGTTTGAGATTATGCTTATATTGTTGGTTTGATGAATTTTGATTGAGTTTGAGTGCTGGTAGGACCCTTTATGGGTGTGGCTAGTTTAGGATTGTAAAAGACGAGAATTGATGAATTTGGGTATGCTAGATTTGTGGGGAAACAATGGCACAATTTTAGTAGAAAATAAGTGTTTAGGTGACTTCGACAATGGGAGAACTTAGGTGTTCATTTGGATTGAGTGGAGTTGATTAATATCCATGGAATGGTAGCTGGAAGAGGGATAGGTGAGTGTGCAAAATCTGTAGCAAAGGGGTTGTTAAAGTGCCTTGGAAGTTGTAGAAAAGGATAAGGATTTAAGGCTTTAAGAATAAGGCATGGACTTGGGTATAGTTAATGCAATTGTCTAGGAGGGTATGGTGATGGTCAATAAGTGATTTGGTAAGGTGGTAGAAGATTATAAACCATCATGAAGAAGTTAGAAATGCACTAGTGTGCAAAATGTAAAAGTGAGAGTGGAAATTTGTAGAATTTGAGCAAGAAGTTGAGTAAGGATTAAACCAATGATTTAAAGAGTTTTAAGGAGTGTCTTAGAGTGTTTAAACATGTAGAAAACATGTGGAAATGATTGGGAAAATATTGGCTGAGAATTGAGGTGAATTTGGAGTTCAAAGTGAGGAATTAAGATGGGTATTGGGCTGGACCGACCCTGGTAGGGTCGGTCGGCCTGAAATCTGCAATCTCGGAGCCTTCTGCATCCGACCGACCCTGGCTGGGTCGGTCGGACTAGAATTTTTGGAACCCGGTGCCTCTACACCCGACCGACCCAGGGTGGGTCGGTCGGGTCAAACAAAAAAATGGCATTAGTAGTAAGCCATTGGTAGAGTAATTATGGTAAGAAGAATATGCCCTAAGAACCCAAGATTAATGGGGTAACGGGGTTAAACTACGGGAGTATTAGTTGTTACTTACCGTAGTACTTTGTTATTAATAGAAACACTTGAAATGTTATTAGTGAATCAAGTGTGAGCCGAGGAACATAAAGTTACGTGGTAAAGTAACCCATGGTGAAAGGTATGATTTTCTCATGCCCCGTATGCTAATGTGGTTACTCTAATTTGTGTGCTTGTATGTTGTGTGTTATCACCTAAACAAGATAAATGCATGAATCTGATTAATTGCACCTCCTTGTGCTTGTAATGTATCATTCCTTATTGGACTGTGTTTTGAACTTGAAGTTTGTATAATTCATGAAATGTGTGATTGTGGATGAAGTGCTTGGATGTTGAATGTGCACTATAGATCGACTCATAGTTGAGTCTTGTTTGATTAGTGACTCGTAGATAGGGTCGTTTCACAAAATAACAAAAACGTGGAAACACACGAAAACTATCGAATTAAGAACAGCGATAATGCAACCTATAAACTCGCTAGAACATGAGAGAGTTGTACGGGATTAGTAAACTCCCAATAACGGTGAGAGAACCGAATTGAAATAATCCACAAAACTAATAATAGTGGAAAGATAGAATGAACCCCTACTTAGAGGATGACAGTAGTTCTAAGAAAAGAGCTCATGAGAAAAGTAAACACATATAAAGGACCCTCAAACTCCTTTAAAGATAGTCGATCCACAATATGAGGATCCGACCAAATTTGAGAAAATGTCCCGAACATAAAAGTATTCGATAAGTTGGGTAAAACCTTAAATCTGAGAATACTAGACATTGAGTAATTCCCTAAGCTAATACATGATATCGAGAGAGATACTTCTAGGCTGATCTATGAGATTATGAAATAACTCCGAGAGAGGAGTTTTGGGAATTTGAGTAGTCCGGTAGAGAAACGGACATTTGAGAATTTGAGGAGCTAAGTATGTAGTTTCATTTGATAGTCGAACCTTCCCACCATGCTAGACCCAGAGTAGGGTCGAAACCGGGGAAGTAAGACTTGAATTTGTAAGCCCGGTGGTGAGTCTGGTGTATGACTCTGCCCGGAGGTCATGGGTAATGACTTAAAAGATACCTTTGAGAATTTGATTTGAGAATTTGATTGAGAAGTTGAATTGAGAATTTGATTTGATATTGAGACTTGAGAATTTGAGTATTGAGAATTGAGTTGAAACTTGATAGACTTGAGAAATTAAGCATTGAGTTGAGAATTGAGAACTTGATTGAGATTGAGAGTAAGAGAACTTGAGTAAGAGTAACCCAAGAGAATGTGTAAGATAATGAATAAGGAACAAGGGCATAGTGAGGTAGAAACCCTCAAGGCCTAAGATTAAGTAATACTAACTAACAACTCATTGTGTTAGTGTGATTGTATCCCTTGTTTGTATGTTGAGTATTTCTGCTAGTGTACATATATAATGTATAGCCGTCTTGCATGATGATTGAATTAAAATGAATCTCATGCTCTCGACAAAGTAGTTGGCGTACTCCCGTTAGCACGCGGGGTATGCGAATTTCATATGCAGCAATTTGCTGAGCCCCTAGGGGCACCATTTTTATTTTACAGGTACTTGAAGCCGAATACCGTTCGAGTATAGAACGGGGTTGCTACTTAAGCTTGGGTAGTTAATTTGTAAACTTTTGAATCTACATTGTAATTGTTGGATTGTAAGACCGATATGATATCGGCAAGGTTGGCAATTTTAGTAGACTCGGTATAGAATTGAATTGAGGTTGTATTTGTATTTGGAATGGATAAGGAATGAAAGGTAATGTAATAGTATTGTTTGGTATAGAGCACTCGGTATACAAGTCATCAGACCGATACTGTATTGTTTTGTTTGGATTTGGCCTTGTTAGTCACGTGGGTGACTAACGACATTATATCACCCACCAGTGTAGTTTGAATTCCGCTGCTTAGTTGTTGGTAATTAAGACGGATTAGGAGATAATGAATGGATTAACGGTAGGGGTGTTACAGTGGAGGTGAGAATTCTTTTCCTTTTCTTCCACGTCTTCTTTCCTTCCTCTTTTCCACACTTTTCTCTTTTTGTGTCATGCGGCTCTCGTTTCCTCCTCCTACCTCTACGTTTCCTCCTTTTTTCAATTGAAAAACCCCATGTTTTGAATCTGTTGCTATCCTCCAAAAAATATCCCATCCTCCATGTCACCTCTCCCCTTTTATTTTGTTTCACGATTATATCTCCAGACGATGTAATTATGAGTGTTATTCGGGCAGAATTATCTGTCCGCGCGAGAACACTTGAACAACCCGTGGCTGTACACATGTGTCCGGGTGAGACATGTTCTTGTGAGCTGTCTGAGAGTGTTAGCTAGACACATTTACGTCGAAGGAGACTGGACACCGAAAAAAGGAGATTGGAGTTGAATTGAGTCAAAGCGGGTCAAATGCATTGCAGTTGAGATATTTCCGGCTTATGCTAGGTGGAAAGACGTGGGACATCAGTCTAAACACCATGAAAAAATATTGGAGTGGTTATTTCAGTCCTGATCAAGTATTTAAATTCTTAGAAATCATTTGTTTTATTTACACTTTTCATTTACGAATTCCCTAGAGAGAGAATCACATTGAGATATTGTTTCAAAAACTTAGTTTTTGTGCTTAGACAAATCCATCCAGCTTAGAGAGCTTGTTGCACATGTTCTTCCGTGATTTACGTTGATCTATATTTAGATGAGCTAGTGTAAGAGCAAAACATTGGAAAACTAGTTTGTAATTCGTTTAAATTATTAATACCAATTTTCTATTATTGTATATGTGGTTTCAAAGATTCCGGATTCACTTATTCACAGTGCGAGTACGTTCGTGTTTAACAATTCAGATTGACTTTGTCTGCACCTCGATCCAACACATTTCATAAAATTTCTGTTTATTTAAAAAAGGGAAAGTTCACGGGATACCACTAAAATGTTTGTTAATTCACAAAATACTACAATTTTAAAAAAAGTTTGCCAGATACCACAAAAATAATTTTAATTCACCAGATACTACAAGTTACCAACCCTAAACTTTTTAAGACCAAAATACCCCTACTTGTCAATAAACATAGTTCATGGTATACCACATATATATTTTTAATTCACAAGATACCAAAATATTTATTAGAATATATTAAAAACAATAAAAAATAATAATTTATAGCTTTATTAATTAAGGTTGAAATTTTATAAAATTAAAAATACCAAATATAATTATAAAATTACTAAAAATTAGAAAAAATTAAAATAACAAGTAGTTAAGAGAATTATCATTCAAATTTTTTATAATATTATTACCCTAATAATTTAAATAATATAAATATTGTTATGAAAAAAATTATTTATATAAAGTAAGATTATAAAAAATTAAATTAGCATTCCCTTTAATATTTTTGTCTATTTATCAAATTTGTGGCTTCTAATAATATAATTATACCTTTTATTATATTCATAATTTTAGAGATATTGTTATTATATATGGTATTTTTTATTTTTCAATTTTAACCCATATATAAGAATAAATTAACTTTTGCTACTTACTTTTATAGATATATTTAATAATTTATGTTGTATTTTTAAATTAAATATATATATATATAAAGTGATATTAAATAAAAATATTATATACTATATACAAGTTAAATAATTTGACAAAAAAATAAAACAATAGTTGAGAGTATTATGATCTAATCTTCTTTTTAGGAAAATTTCATGAAATGCCACTATATTTTTTGCTAATTCGTAAAATTCCACTAAACAAAAAGAAAGTCACGAAACGCCACTATATTTTTTCCAAAGTTCATAAAATGCTACTATGTCATTGATCAGAGGAAAAAGAGACAAAAATACCCCTATTAGTTAACAAAGTACTTTTAAAGTTCACAATATGCCCCTAAGTGTTAAAAAATTCACTAAATTCATTAACAAAATACTATAAAAAATATAGATGACTATTAAAAATATTAATATTTTTTAAAAAACGAAATAAAAAATAATAGAAAATATCATAAATTGTTGAAAAAAGTAAATAATTCTTAAATTTTTTTCAAAATTATTTAGTACCATAAAAAAATATAGAGTTTTAAAAACATAATTTATACTAATATTTCTACAAATTTAGACCAATAGTACCATAATTTATACCAAATAATTACATGGACTTTTGTTATGACTTTTTTTAGTGGCATTTCATGAATTAGCCAAAAATATAGTGGCATTTCATGAAATTTCCTTTTTTATAATATCATTTTATATATTTAATTCAAAACAAAAAATAATAAACGCATGTTAAAAAAGTAACTACTAAAAATTAGTGTTCTTCATATAAGGGTTAAAAATAAAAAAATTTGAATTATCATTCTTTTAACTATTTTTTATTTTATTAATTTTTTTAGCTTTTAAATGATGTATAGTATTTTTTCATATTTTTTGAAAATTTATAATTATATATGTGATATTTGTTATTTTATAAAATTTTAACCAATAATATAATAAACTTAAATTTATATTATTTTTTTACTATTTTTAATATATATTTTATGAAGTTTTGTGATATCTTGTGAATTAATAATATTTATGTGGTATAACGTGAACTATGTTTATTAACAAGTAAGGGTTTTTTGGTCTTAAAAAGTTTTGGGTTAGTAATTTGTGGTATCTGATGAATTAAAATTATTTTTTGTGACATCTGAAAAACTTTTTCAAAAACTGTTATAATTTGTGAATTAATAAACTTTTTAGTGATAACCCGTGAATTTTGCCTTTTAAAAAAAGTTGGGGTAGGTGGGAGACATTTGGACTCCACACAACAAATAATAAACGGAATTTAGATATCGGGCCATTAAAAAATTGGCCGTATTCTCACATTTAAACCGGGAATTGAATCATATTTCTCATAAGATAGATGAGATGATTCACATGATATAATTAGATATCCAATGTGTATTCAATTTTCGTTTCACTGGTGGCAGGTGGGATTAGGATTTGACCACCATGGCTAATCCCTTCTTGATAATCCACTACAAGATCACCCCTTTCATTATGAGGTGATGGGGGTGCATTGCTGATTGATCAATTTTGCTTCTGCGTAATGTTAGGAAGGTGACAAATATCTTTTATTTTTTGGTGCTGTGGACTGTGGAAAGAGTTGGTTTTGTTTTGGTGTTATGTCAAAGATTTGACCAATGCCCACAATCCCCAGAATTATCTAAGATAGCTGGACAATTAGGTCAATTTTGTAGTATGTAGATCAATATGTCAAGCGACCTACTAAAACTATCCCTCAAAGCAAGACGCTGTATACTGTAGAAACATTGGCGCAAGAGAAATGGGAAGTGTTTAAAGTAAAGACAAGGTATTAAAATAACTGAACATATCACACGATCCACAATTCTCATTAAAAAGGAAACAAAGCTAAGAAAAGGGCAACCAACAACACTTTCAATTAATAACAATCAAAATCCAAAATCTTGGGAGGCATCTAACACAAAAGGCACCGCAATGCTGTCTTCTTCAACGGTTGGCCTTGGCAACCCTCTCGATCTCATCCTTCTTTTTAATAGCATAACTGAAAAGAATGATGACAAGCTTTCAACTCCCCAAGAAATTAAATCTGCACACTCAGCTAAAAAATTCATCTACCAAAGTAGAAGGATGTCTTACCTGTTTGATGATCCCTTGGCAGCATTAATTAACTCGTCAGCAAGACACTCAGCAATGGTTTTGATGTTCCTAAAGGCAGCCTCACGAGCACCAGTAGTCAGAAGATAGATGGCCTGGTTAACACGTCTCAAGGGGGAGATATCAACAGCTTGACGCCTCACAACACCAGCTGATCCAATTCGAGTGGCATCTTCTCTTGGCCCACTAGAATGATAACCAGCAACAAAGGAATAAGTATGACAATTCACAAGATGATCAAAGAGAGCCAAACAGACCCCGACAACCAAAAAAACTTAGCACATCAGTAATACACAACCAGGGAGAAAAGCTAGTCCCTTCTACCTGTTCACAATTGCATCTACAATAATTTGGATTGGGTTTGCATCCGTCAACAGGTGGATGATTTCCATGGCATGTTTGACAATGCGAACAGCCATGAGTTTCTTCCCATTGTTCCTACCATGCATCATAAGTGAGTTGGTGAGCCTTTCAACAATTGGGCATTGGGCTTTTCTGAACCTCTTCATCTGATATCTACCAGCAGTGTGAGGTACATAGGTGGCATGCTTCACAGCACTAACTCCGATATAATCTTGCAACGCCATGTCGTTGACCTGCAACGACAGAACATCTATTCATTCCAAGGATTTTTCAAGGAAAGCAAAGAAGATAATCATACAAATCAATAATCGTTCAAACACTGGAAAATATTCAAGTTCAAAGGCATTAGGCGTATATGAACTTCCATCATTATAGAAAAAATTGCTCTAGCAAAACATTGAATTTTCAGAATCAAACAGTTGAAAATACACAAGTTCGCATCTTATGCCAGTCGACGTGAAAAAGGACATATCCTTTGAGCCATAAGACAAATATTGTTAGAGAGAAAAAAAAAAACCTTTGATCAAATCAACACATAGACATAATTTATAATTCACGTCGTTCAAGAGGCCGAAGTAGTCGAAACTCGGCAGTATCATTCTGCAGACAGGCCAAACAGCAAACCGAGCCTCCAACCCCCCCCCCCCCCCCCCCCCCACACACACACACACACATCCCCGAAATGTAGATCAAATTACATGGAATTTTAGAAACCTCATAGCATAGAAACTAATATTGCTAACGCTTTAAGATCTTCCTATGTCTAGTCCATCTTAATAGAGAGCAACCATAGAGCATATTAAGAGAGAAAGCAGGGAGGCGAAAGAGATGGAGTCAGACTAACAGAAATATCATCGAACGACCATCTCCCGAAGAGCTTAACTTCAGCGGAACCCGGGAGATCTTCGCCGCCTGGGGCAACCGGTGGTGCTGCAACTGCCGCTGCCATCGTCTTCTTGTTGTACGAGCAGTTGCCGGTGTTGCGTGGATTTGGGGGAGGGAAGTGCAACAATCTACAAGGAGAACGTGGACAATCAAAAACCCTAGAGAAGAGAGTGAGGGTGGCACGAGCGAGTGGTAATAACCCTATAACAAAAATATGGGCTTTGTGCTCGCAGGGTAAGTAGCAGTTGTTCAGATCCATTAGTTCATGTGGACCAGATTTTCCTAGGCCCAGTACTAACTTTCTTTTCTTTGAAGAAAAAAAAAAGATCATTATTTAAAAAAGGAAATGTAAGAGAATGATTAAGGTTATAGGTAGGGTCCCGCCTAATGCAGCTGGTTGTAAATCACAACTATTTGCATGATACTTCACATACTATCTACCATGCATACACGGCTGTTATATATATTATAAAAAATTAATTATTTAATTAGATAGTTTACTTGATATAATAAA
The DNA here is from genome assembly GCA_023374045.1 of Limonium bicolor. NCBI lineage: Eukaryota > Viridiplantae > Streptophyta > Magnoliopsida > Caryophyllales > Plumbaginaceae > Limonium > Limonium bicolor. The sequence continues at coordinate 122,470,785 of CM041780.1, forward strand.
TAAGTCTACAAAGTTAGTATCATTTTAGTTAGTTTAAGAACATATTCATAATTTTTATAAGCTTTAGTTAATTCATTTTCAAGTCACACAACTTGTGCCTTGCTACACTCAAGAATATGTCAAGTTTGAATAAGAAAAAAAAAAGAACAACTTGTTTCTCAAGTTCGTTTCCTCAATTTATTGATTGCAAATTTGCAATAAGAACAACCAAGAGAAGGGGTTAGAGATATAAGAGAGTTGTGAGCCATTATGGTTTTAAGGTTTGAAAATGATTCATGAAGATAGATTTTGATGTTTTAGCTACTGGGGTTTCACTTTCGTGGCAAATGATAATTGTGTCTGGGGTCATCAAGGTGGTTATGCATGCCAGTTTGTAGGTGCTAAGTACGACATTGGTTGCGGAGAGGACTTTAAAGGCAAATTTTTTTTGATAAGGGGGCTACAATTGTAGCATTACATTGACCGGTGGGCGGTCTAGACAGCTTAGGAGAAATCCTTAGCCAGAAATTGAAGGAAGTTACAACAGAAACTTCAAAACTACAAAAACCGAAACACCAATTACAGTAAGAGAAAACTTTAGACATCCTGGACTTCCAAACGACATCATCAGCCCATCAAGGCTCCACACTTCAAGCCCTCCCAGCATTAAATCATCTTGATCGAAACTAATGATAGTGAAGTTGATAGGGTTATTTCTTCACTCCGCTTCCCCTCAAGATGCGGTCCAAATTTGCTAAAGATCTCCGTGGATAGGGGCAGTGAATACGCAACCGCTGACCATATTTAAAGCATTCACGTGCCTCCGCAGAAATATTTGCAAACTTTTTGTTTGCCTTCTTAGGTTTCTTGACACGAAACATCCTCGTCTTAGCTTGTTCCATCTTAGCTGGTGATTTGTCATGATAATCCTCCTCTGGGCCTCCCGTCGACTTAGAGAGACCTAAATTCGGTTCAAATCCCGGCGGGAACTCTGGACCTTCAAATAGGTTCCTGAGGTCATCACCATCCACTCCCCCAACTTCCTGCTCAGCCTGTAGAGAACCAGGCATACAAACCGGGTGCACCTGCAAGATTCCTGCCTCAACTGCTGCACAACTGGGGGCCAACTCGGTCTCAGGCATATCTCGGTGACGGTTACTGCCGGACCGATGACTATCAACTTCCGAAACAGGCCATCCTTTCCTGAGGATATCATCAGCAATTGGATCAGGTGATGGTTCTGTAGCCACCAGCGGCCTGCGAATCGAAATAGGCGCCCGCCCATAACCAGTCAGACCTTCGGCCTGGGGACCCCCCATGGGTGCAGGCGGCTGGGTCGGTCCATTCTGGCCTAGACCAACCTGCCTGTGACCAGTCGAAATCCCGTTCACGCCCCCCGCACCATAACTGGGCCATTCTCCAATCCAACCATGTCCAAGACCCCAAGGCCCCCATTGATCAAAAGACCGTACCGGCTGCCCTGCCCAATAACCATAGGAAGGATAAAACCATCCCGGGTACCAACTGTACCAAAGTGGATCGCCCCCACCACTTACATATTCTGGGCCTGTGAGAGCCGGAGCCTTGGGCCCATCACCCACTTCAATCTGTCCTTTCTCGGAGCCCGGGGAAACAGCCGTTGCACCTTCTCCCGACACAGGCGCCGTCCCACTATCCTTGGGACTATTCACCACTATACGAAAAATGGCGCGGCCTTTGGTCTCCTCCCCAACATCAACCGGGAAACTGCTTTCTCGGTACCAACCCACTCACCTTCCCTCTTCTCCGACAGCATCTCCACCATCCCTGTCCCCCATCCCTTGGAACTATCAACCACAACTTTATTCGGCGCGTCTGTCGGAACCACTCCCAACCTCCTCTCGTTCGATAGCGAATTTGACCACCGCACCGTCCACCACCACAACGAGGTCGACGCCGTTGGCTTCCTTCTTCTCGCCGATATTCCCATACTGAAGCAAAACAGGCCGCTCATCATCCTGGAGTGTCGCATCCCCAGTAGGCCGCAAATTATGACCAAGACAGACACACTTGCTTAGTTCTTCGGCGCCACCAACATCGGCGGAGGCCACCTCCTGACCACCACTTCTCTGCAACGTATTGTCGAACCTCTGAGAAGGGTATTTGGCCCGCCGCGCAGAGACTCTATGGCCCAGCAACATTTGGCCATTCACCTTACCCACTATTTCATCCAACCGCTTCGAATCAACCAGCTTCACCAAATCGAAACGCCATGGGATTAGATTTACGCTTCTTCCTCGATACAAAAATATCCACGACACCATTAACCTTCCTGAGAAGCCACTGGATCGCTCGAGTATCGGCCTGGCGACTGAGGTTGTCCAGGAACAGCGTACACCCACGCCCCTCCGAGTCGGAACATCCTACACCAGCCTCTTCTGTCTCCTTCTGACCTGACACACACTACACACCCACCCCCTCCACTCTCCCCCTGCCCCCGCTACCATCTGCAGAAAATTCTACCCTCCTCGACTCCAAGCTCTGTCTCGGATGAAAACGGCACCTGGAGCAACGTGAACGCCCTGCTGGTGAAAAGTCTCTCCGCCACTGTCGACTCGACCAACTCCCTCGGTGCTTTGAACCTGACCGCCGACTGGAACTCCGACGGTGGCTTGAACGTCTCACCCTCTCCTTCTCCCTCTTCCGCTCCTGCTCTCGGCTTGAACTTTGACGAGTTTTCGAGAATCTCTCCCTCTCCCGCTCTCGCTCTCTCATGTTATCTCTCTCTTTCCACGTTTGTATTCAGAAAGTGAATAATTGTGTATCATGCAAAACCAGACGGAATGGTCGTGGTGACAAACTACATTGTGGATCTCTCCCCTTAGTATAGTAGATCATCTCCACTATTAATTTAAAGGCAAATTGTTATCGAGCTAGAGGGAGATAACGTGACGGGCCCATGTTCGACTGAAGGCAGAGGTCATCTTTCCATTCCAGGAAGTTCTTGCTCTCCTGAAGCTTATGTTAGATCTCAATAGAGTGAGGAAAATAGAATTTCATTCATAATACCCCGCTGTCTTCTGGAAGAATGACATCATTATACATTCTTTAGTTATACTTTTCATAACCTAGGACTAGTAACCTAGGAGCCCTTGCCTTGCTAAAACTAGGTAAGGGAAGTGGATGAAATGATTTGTTTATCATGGTCTCCTTCGGTATATGAAGTTATGTCCATTCTGGGGCATGTATGCACGTTAGTTCTAGGACGGAATGGTAGCTTTTATAGTATGGATAGAGTTTTACCGGGTTCAGCGTTGTTAGCTTAGGAGATGTTAGTCTAGTAAGATGTTTATGGGCGTCTAAGGTCTTAACAACACTTATGTCTAATCTAATTAATACAAGTGGTTGTTGTTTAAAAAAGAATAACCTGTTTTTCAATCTCTTTATTTAAAGCTCTCAGTTCGTTTTGACAGTTCACTAACTGCAACAAGAGGACCACTAAAGAAAGGTGGTCACAGATAAAAGAGAGTTGTAAGCAATTATGGTTTTAATGTTGTATCAAAAAACTCGAATGTAAGGCGAAAACCACTTATTATTCTCATTATTGTTCACCGGAACATTGAGAACGATTAATGAAAAAAAAAACTCGAATGGAGTAGATATTTGGAAGATATGAAGATTTACTTGGTTCGTCCAAAATGATTTATACTCATGGCATGAAAAGTTAAAGCTTTATTTAAAAAACAACTTACTAAAAACTAATGTCTAAAGAACTTTTAATGTTTTTCGTGTTTGTAGACTGTAACACCCCAACTCAATCCAAATGTGGTCTCGCAACTTAACAGCATATATATACATCAGTCACAGCGGAATTTTTACACTCCAGGACCTTGCCACGGTCTGACTACAGAATATACCGAACATTAGCAACAACCTAACATTACATATCCTTCTTACAATCCTCTCACAACCTATACATCTTACTAACCCAATTTCCATACGAGTGTACATGCACAACTCGTAGGCCATACTTTAGTCCTAACACTTGTACTCCTCTTCTTACTCTTGCGACGACCGCTTCCTGATTACCTGTGTAGTAAAACAGCCCCCAAAGGGGGTCAGCACGAATGCTGGTACGATCCCCTCATGGCCCCCAAGCTAACGGCTACGACGACTAATTGTCGATAGCATGGAGGTTGATTAGATCACAACATAATAGAAATGCTGTAAACAAAATCCAAATATGAACAATCAAAGTTCACACCACGAACGACTTAAATGCGTTCCCTTAATTAGAGAGTTAGTTATTTAACTCCTTAAGTAATGTTACCTCTTAATCTTAGTCCATCCTTATCTCACCTCAATCTTAGTCTTATCTTAAACTGGAAACAACCAACCTTTAATAAGGAGTGGAAGTCGCTTATCTTAATCTTAATTATACAAACCATCCTTTAAAGGGGAATGGTTGCAACTCATCTTAACCTTGCCTTAATATTAATCTTAACAATACAAACCATCCTTTAAAAAGGAATGGTTGCAACTTATCTTAACCTTACCTTAAGTATGCCAACCGTTCTCTCATTGGGAACAGGTTAGCCCTTAGTTCGTTGTTTATTTTTGTAGGGCTTGGTTAACCCTAGCCAGCAGCAGGACACTTACCGCAATAAACAACATTCTTAAATTGTTGGGGATGTAGGCTTGATCCCCCCCGCCATCTTAAAGCCACCTACCTTGGACTGGATGTCCAATGTAGCCGAGCCGGTCAACCGACCCAAGGCTAGTCCGAGGACTAGTCCTTAATCGGAAGTCGAACTGCTATAGATACCGACCCCCTTTCCTTAGCATGCATGACCGGAGATCGGTCCCGGGTTTCCTCACTCATGTTCCAGTTAGTAGTAGTCTCAAGACCATGTTTGTTGGTTAACCTCTTTCGGTTTATATCGTCCCTTATTAGGGGGCGTTCCTTAGTCTCACTCAATTCCTTACTAAACATTGGTTAGTAAGTTCTCACGGTATGTTGTGTTAGTTTTCAAACATCACACAACAATACAATGATATAATATATTCCGGTTGCATGCTTTATCTTGTTTAGTGAGCACACAAAAACAAATAGCACACAAGCCGAGGGACACCTCGTTAGCAAGCAGGTCACAAGAGAACTGTACCGTTCACCGTTGGTCGTTCGGCTGCTTACTCTCTTCCGGAGTCCAAACTCCAAGTCCTAAAACATTCATTCAGTTTTAGGTTGTTAATCACTTAACTTAATTCAACTTACTTAACTTACTTAACTTACTTAACCCTTAATGATCCCCACCTAACACCTCTTAAGTCTTACAACTTAATCTTGCAAACTTAATCTCAAACTTTTAAGTTTATTCATAACTTAATCCCTTAGGTCTTTATACCTCAAATCATCATTGCCCCCTTAATGGGGTACCATTAATACCACTAAACTCTCTTAGGGTTTCTTTCTTTTCTTTTTTTTTTTTTTTTTATGGTCCGACCGACCCACCGACCGACCCACCCCCTGGGTAGGTCGGCTGCAGAGAACATCCAACTTCACAGTTTCAGCCCGACCGACCCAGACTGGGGTCGGTCCCCTGGGTAGGTCGGCTGCAGAAACTTCTCATACATTGTCAAACTTTCTCCAAATTTTTCCTCAAGCCTCCTAATGTGTTCTAACATCATTTGGCACATCAAACACACCTTATAACCTCCACCAAACTCATTAAAACAACTTCCAAAGATCTTCTCAAACATTTGCTCAATTCTTACAAACACTCCTAACACTTATCATATAATTCCTTACATTACCAACTTGTATCTTTACCAAAACTTCAACCAACCCAAGTGTTCCCTCCTTAACAGTTTGGGCACTTCATAAACATTATTTTCCATCTTCAGTTCATTTACCAAAACTTCCTCAAGTCATCTTACATAACCATGCACAAATTCCTCTCTTTTCCATTTGTTACTCATCATTCCTAAACTCTTGGGCATACCTAAACATTTCTTGTCATCCTCTTAGCACCTCAACCTTGTTCTTCTTTACCTTAACTATACTACACCCTCCTTGGACATTTCCACCTCCTTTTACTCACTTACTCACCATTATCACGATCATACGCTCTTTTACATTCCTAGTCATTTTCCTTGATGACTTACAACATCCTACTACCTTTTTCACTTCCATCACCCAAGTCCACACATTACCATTCAACTAAACCTTACTAGTCCACCACTAACATCATCACACTTACACAAGGTTCTCAAAACTCTCATTGTCTTACTCTCTAGTTCATACCTAAATCTTCCTAAGGCATTATACACCTTTCCTTAAAACTTATGCACAAGTCTTACATTCCTCATATCATGATTTTGGTGTGTTTAGTACAATCGCCAATCCTCTAATTCCTCCTAGACATCTCTAGGTCACTCTAAACCTCAAGAACTCCTTAGTTAACTCATTTCCACCCAGTTTTTCTTTTCATGCTCCCTAGTAAACCCTAGGGCATATTAACTCACCACTACCACTTAAACACTTTGTTTTCTACTCAAATTTCGCCATAGCTTCTCTAGTATCTTATCATGCCCAAACACATTATTTTTCCTCATTCAACCATCTCACACACATCAAGTTCTTCTCATCATATCTCATCACCCAAACCAATTCATTCATAACAAACTCAATATATTGCAATAGTCTTAAATTGCATAGCACTAAGGCTCTTAAATGACATGGCTCTTAGGCCCTTAAATGACTTAAACTTAAACACTGAATTTCCCACATTTAAAAGCTTTCAACCTGCAAATACACCCATCAATCTCATAGTAGTTATAATGTTCTTAAAATCCACCTTAAACTTATATTACTAACTCATTTCCTTTGGCTCCTTAGTCACAAGTTCATAAGCTTGTTTAAGTTCTTTTCTTAGGTTATATAACCAATTACATAATGTAAGCTTTAAGCCACATTAGTACTTATCTAAATCTCATCCCTTAAAACTTAAACCACCATTAGGTAGCATTTTACCTTGTTTTCTCAAGCTTATCTTAACTTCCTCCTTAGACCTTCTTCTTGCATGAATCTCGGCCACCACTTAAATTCCCCTTGCCAATGTTCTAATCAATATTCAATGACTCATATGAGTACTAAACAATACACCAACCTCAAGGAATAAAAACCTAGGTTAAAAATGTGTTTTAAGGTCTTATAATGATATTTTACCTTGAAGTCTTAAGGTAGGCTTGGATATGAATCAAGAAGGACCTCCTCTAGCCCTTGGAGAATAGAAAACAAGCTAGAACAAGGCATAAAAATGAAGCCCCATGAGTATAAATTTTCGGTAATGGAGAAGATGGTGGAAACCTAGTTTTTCTTACATATTCTTTACCTTAAGAGAATGGAGAAGCTAATGAGCTCTTCAAACTTATTTTTCCCCCTTCAATGGCGATTTCCCATGGCTCCAAAATGAGGCTTTTCAAATTTTGAAAAGATAGGAAGCAAGGCCTTGGTCTAACTAAGAGAAATCTATGCTTAGTTTTTGATTTGGAGCTAAAATGAGCAAGTTATGGACAAGGCAAGGTGAGGCAACCATGGAGGCTGCTTGGGACGGTTTGGAACAGAGGAAAAGAAGAAAAGAACCGTGGAAGAAGAAGAGAAATGAAGAAGAGAGGAGAGAGGTAGGCTAATATAAGGTATTTGCTTTTATAAAGCAAATAGTACTATTCTCTCTTTTACTCTCTTTTCCTTTATTTGCTTAGTCATATGGTGACTCCTCACATCAAAAACCGGCCCCCCTTGTAGTTGGAGATATTTATGGTCTTAGTTGACCATCTCATTGACTTATGTTGACTTAAGCTTAATTTGGGCACTATTTGGCACTATTCACTAATTAGTGCACATATTCGTGAAATTTTTGATTTCCCATTGATTTAGGCTTCCTAATGTGATACTAATTAGTACACATGTTGATTAAGGTGTAATCATGGGCATTTAGCCACTCAAAACTTATTCTAAGACAATTTCTCAAAAATGTGCTTTAAGACTTCTTAAAGCACATTTTGTGTTTTAACTTGTTTTCAAGCTTGGTTTTCTTTGGTAATTGGTTTAAAATGACCATTAGAATATTACTAAGGTCTTATCATGATATTTGGGTACTCACCCAAGTCTCTCCAAGCTTAGAGCACATTTTTGCCCTAATTGCCCTTAAGGCATTTTCTTGTGTTTTCCTTGGTTCAAATTGTCTACCAATCTTTCTAAGGCATATTTAGCCTTACTACATCATAATTTGATGTTTACTTAGCATACTTAGGTTTGGGGTATTTCAATCTACCCCCCTTAAAAGAACTTTGTCCCCAAAGTTCCCATGCATCTTATCTTATTAGAATACATGTCTTACCTCATTCCTTAGATCATATAGATCATACTTATGTATACTTAATCTCATTGGATCATTAGATCCGCCATATTCTTATACTTAAATGTCACACAACATGCTTAAGCATGTGTAGCACTCAAAATTCCTTTTGTTCCTTTTGATGATTAAAACATTCACATAACTTCCAACGTATTCTCCCATGTCACCGGTCCGTAGACAATGGCTCATTCGTCCTCGTCACCATGGGCCAGAATACAAAACACGCTGCTCTCCCCATGTCACCGGTCCGAAGACAAAGGCTCGTGCGTCCTCGACTTCATGGCGAGACTCAGTAAAAAGGTAATCCTTTTTACGAGGTCATGTGAGGAATAATTCCTCTAATTAAAAATACAATCAACTCCAATTTCATTTTATCCTAAGGCCTCTATTCTTAGTGTGATTTAATTGTGACCACTGGTAGGGAGTTTCAGGAATCATCCAACCCTGATGTGATCAGCATCAGTGTAGAACTATCCTTCCACCCAATTTGTGTTTGGTTTCCCTTGATCCCTAGAAAATCAAGTTCCACCTCCCACGTCATTTTCAAACATCCAAATAATTCACTCATATCCAATTTTTATCTTTTTAGTTCTTCTAATCATAATCAATACATCTCCAAAGTGTGGACTCAGTCCATCAAACATTCCAAATTCATTTCTTAGTAATTACCTCAAGACTTAAATTCCTACTAAGTTCTATAACTGTCCCATACCAACTTCCACTGTCTCATACCACATAGCATTACTATTTCCTAACTCATAATCATATCAAACTGTATCTCATAATGTTATCTTATTCTTATCTCACACATAGTCTCATTTCGACTCATACCTCATATATTCCTTATTTCTTAAGTCTCCTTAATCCTCTTCCTTAATTCTCTTAACTTGTACTCACACCGGAGTTAACAAGATAGGTACTTAATATGTATGGTATTCACATCTTCTGTGTGCAATAACCATGATTTATCTCAAAATGTTTATGTACAACATATTCTCAAATTATTTTGTGCTATGCACACCGTAGTTTATGTACTCAGTACACAAACATACGCTAAGCGGTTTTCGCTCTACCCCCCTTAAAATGGATTACGCCCGCGTAATCAACATTAGTTCAAGATGTCTAATTCTTACCAAGCATTCTAGCTTCCACGTCATCTATCTTACTTATAATTCGATCAGAAATGACTTAGTCTCTGTATCGAGGATTCTTAACGGTACTTATACCGTATTCTTAACTTAGTTTGGTCTAATCTCAAAGTAGTGGTCTGCTAGCTTCCGCTGCGCGCCTCTGATAATCTTAGTCTTAATTGTCTCAATGGACACGTGTTATCTTTATATATACACGGCCTTAATGAGTTGTAACTCGTCTATCCATCCTCGTTGAAGATCTTACGCTCATACTCTTAGTGTTTTCTCGAATGTCTAAGTTGTTCTTTCCAACTGACCTTTGGTCTGAGGATAATCCTTAATTTGAAACTACTGTTTAGTGCATATCGCACTTTACAGTCTTAATTCCTTACATCTTAAGACATATCCAATGTCTGTACTTAACAATTCGTGCTTTTCGCGCTTCATAGTCCTTAATTATCTGTTCTCTGGTTCCTCTGTGTTGCTGATTCAACTGAATTCTTCTCCTCGACTGTTTGTGGTAGTAGCTGTTCTCGTCTGATCTTGCGTCATTGTCGGTGGTACGGAGTCGACTACTTCCCGTGTTCCTTACACTACTCGTCTACATGCATGGGGTACCTTACTGGTACATTGCTACTTACCCAACTAACTCATAAATGAGCGTGTCAGGCCTGCAAGCCCCCGTGGGGTGCAGTCGTCCCACGTCTCGTTTTAGTAAACTCATAGTGTCCGTCACACGTTTAGCTATTGCTAATTATGAAGTATTCTGTTGTCGATCTCCTCTTTCATCGTTCCCTAATAACATTTATTGTTCTTCTTGAAGTCAATCAAGGGAAATCCAGTTACTGTGTTCTTGGTTATGGTATGCTCCAGCTCCTTTCTCTATTCCGTACTGATTCGGTCTCTTAATAATTGAGGTCTCTTCCGTAAAGCCTCTTATCTTGTTCCTCATATTTATGCTACTAGGAATGCACTTCCAGTTCCTTAAGGAATGGGTTGTGTGCTTCCTGTGTAATCTTACCAAACCAGGTCCAGACTACTGGCCTCAATGCTCAGTTCGTCTACCATCTTATTTTCTTACTTATGCTGGTCTTAACTCATAAATCTAATTGCCTCAGTGTCAATATTTGACGGCTCATACATAATGGTCGCCTTACCGCGCACCATGACTTAATCCACTTATCTAACTATTATACTCACGACCATTACTACCGTGGTAGTTGGCCTTTACCATGTTGCCCATTAATGGTGCAACCCCTTACTCACTTATTCTAATGTCTTACCTTATACTCAATCCCTTCTTGGTGTAAACACACTGAGAGTTCTCTCATTCCAGTATTGGCGGTTGTCGTACCGTATTGCAAAATAGTTGACTCTTGATATGAAGATGTTCTGCTCCAATCTCAGATTCGTAAGTAGGCTAATCTCTTTCCCTTTCTTTCATCCTTAGTGATGTTATCTACCATGTAATTTAACTGGTTACTGAAGAAGTCATCCACTGAATCACAAGCTCTTCTGAGCATTGATTAATTGACGTGCCATAATGTGCAGTCACAATGTTTATCTCTGACAATTACTAATTCTTACATCCTGGGTGTTGGATATGGGGTCTATCTGTGCAACCTTCCTTATTACTCAAGTGTATCTGACCTGTTCTAAAGTAATCTCAGCTCATTATTTGTACTCTTACTCATCTGCAGGTCATCCCTATAAGATTCTGGTTCTTTGAGCACTATCCACCGTTAGGTTACATACTAAATGTAGCATCGGGTTTCATGATAAGTTGCTGCATCCTGCTTCCTGCTAGGGAAGTTGTTCAGGTGATCTGAGGTTACTTAATGTCTTTGACAATGCTGTCATTTTACTAGACTTATGTCTTTTAATAGTCAAGGTTAGGTTCGTATTAGGCGTTCGCCTTAAGGTGTCCAAGTTGGATATAATCCTGTTATCTTATACTCCCATCTCAACGCTTCGTTCAACTTCCGTTGACTATGCCACCCGTTGATGATCAATCATACTTGGGTGTTAATGAGTTAAACAAACAGTGTTAACTGTCATTCATCAGTTGTTTGGCTCGACTATACCCGCTTTGTGTGGGTAGTCCGCTGAGCTTCCCTCTGTCGGGATTATACATTTTTAATCCTTAGTAGGTTATAGCTTATGTTCATTTCTTTTACCCTTATTTTCTGGGTTTTCCCCAACATCTTCATTGAAGAATGTTGTTATTGGTATCCTTAATGGTCACTCTGGGAGTCTTATCCCGTTTTCGTTGTAAGTCGATGCTTCAACAGTCTCAATAGTATCTTATAATACATCCCTTGTATATCATTGCTTATATAGTGTTTTTGCTCGCATTACCGAGCGATCTCTTAGGTTTTCCCCTTGGAGTTCGGGATTGTGTTCTTACCGTACTGTCGGTTGTTGTTGTAGTGGGTTATATCGTTGCTAGCATTTATATGGTTTAGTATTTCGTCTAAGCTCAGCTCCTTGCTGGCTGATGTGTCGGTTCATCTCATCATGGTCAGGCCGTCAGGCCCTTCCAAGGTCCTATATTTTTTTCTGTTCTTATAGATTTGCAATCAGGTATTAATTCATACTACGACTATAGCGTTCTCCTATCTCGCCTTGATGGCTTTTCGTGTGGCTTAACCGTGGTAGCACTTGCTATGGCAAGTGCGCCATGCAGGATGGGTTATTGGTACAAGGTACATCAGTAGTGACACTTCCTTCTAATTTCCATGTAATTGGTAGTCCTCGGGACTCCTTCGATAATCTCTTATTTTGGATAACCGTCCATCCGGCAGTTTCCTTGTTATTTGACAGTACTTGTCATTCATCAGGGCGTTCCTCTTTCCGAGGGAATCCCTTAATATCTTCTTATGTCTTAATCCTCGCTCCTGTCTCCACACATTTTGTTGTGGTTATTAAGTAATAATTCTCTTTTAGGCACTACCTCGTAGTCCTATTTCGGTATACATTTGTATGAATTTCTACCGTCGTCCGCATTATTTCGGCCAGGTCTTGTAACCTTCCTCATTGTATGGGGTTTGGAGTTCCCGGTTCTTAACTGGACTTTCCAGTAATCTCAATCCTCGTGCTTTGTATTATCCTACTGTTATGCTCCTTCGGACCACTGTCCGGTACTCATGTCACTTCCCTTTTTCCTTTCTATTGCACCTGTAGTGCTCTCCTCATCATTGGTATTGCGGGTTATTTCGACTGCGTAGCATGTCGACCCATGTTGCCGGTAATTACCGTTCCCTTATTGATAGAATTCCATAGGTAGCGCCTGTTCCTCTATTGCGCTCCATTAAAAACCTCCAAGTTTTCCATAACTGTTGTACAACAAATTGTTTCTCGTATTGCTTACTGTTAGCTAACTGCCAGATCGGGTTTCCCCGAGTAAGAGAAGGCTTTCTTCTCTCTGGCGTTTGTTCCACATATTCAGGGTTAGGGATGTGGAGGGCGGGTCTAGGTACTATGGATATCCGGTAAACACCGGGAAGTCCTGACTAACGCACCTCTCACTATCACTCAACCCTTAACCCATAACTCAAACTCAACCTCTGTATTCTCCTAAGTTCGGTAATTCTTGTCTTCAGAGCGTAACTACGCTCTGATACCACTTTTTGTAACACCCCAACTCAATCCAAATGTGGTCTCGCAACTTAACAGCATATATATACATGTCACAGCGGAATTCTTTACACTCCAGGACCTTGCCACGGTCTGACTACAGAATATACCGAACATTAGTCCAACAACCTTAACCATTTACATATCCTTCTTACAATCCTCTCACAACCTATACATCTTACTAACCCAATTTCCATACGAGTGTACATGCACAACTCGTAGGCCATACTTAGTCCTTAACACTTGTACTCCTTCTTCTTACTCTTGCGACGACCGCTTCCTGATGTACCTGTGTAGTAAAAACAGCCCCCAAAGGGGGTCAGCACGAATGCTGGTACGATCCCCTCATGGCCCCCAAGCTAACGTGGCTACGACGACTAATTGTCGATAGCATGGAGGTTGATTAGATGCACAACATAATAGTAAATGCTGTAAACAACAATCCAAATATGAACAATCAAGGTTCACACACAACGAACGACTTAAATGCGTTCCCTTAATTAGAGAGTTAGTTATTTAACTCCTTAAGTAATGTTACCTCTTAATCTTAGTCCATCCTTATCTCACCTCAATCTTAGTCTTATCTTAAACTGAGAAACAACCAACCTTTAATAAGGAGTGGAAGTCGCTTATCTTAATCTTAATTATACAAACCATCCTTTAAAGGGGAATGGTTGCAACTCATCTTAACCTTGCCTTAATATTAATCTTAACAATACAAACCATCCTTTAAAAAGGAATGGTTGCAACTTATCTTAACCTTACCTTAAGTATGCCAACCGTTCTCTCATTGGGAACAGGTTAGCCCTTAGTTCGTTGTTTATTTTTGTAGGGCTTGGTTAACCCTAGCCAGCAGCAGGACGCTTACCAGCAATAAACAACATTCTTAAATTGTTGGGGATGTAGGCTTGATCCCCCCACGCCATCTTAAAGCCACCTACCTTGGACTGGATGTCCAATGTAGCCGAGCCGGTCAACCGACCCAAGGCTACTAGTCCGAGGACTAGTCCTTAATCGGAAGTCGAACCTGCTATAGATACCGACCCCCCTTTCCTTAGCATGCATGACCGGAGATCGGTCCCGGGTTTCCTCACTCATGTTCCAGTTAGTAGTAGTCTCAAGACCATGTTTGTTGGTTAACCTCTTTCGGTTTATATCGTCCCTTATTAGGGGGCGTTCCTTAGTCTCACTCAATTCCTTACTAAACATTGGTTAGTAAGTTCTCACGGTATGTTGTGTTAGTTTTCAAACATCACACAACAATACAATAGATATAATATATTCCGGTTGCATGCTTTATCTTGTTTAGTGAGCACACAAAAACAAATAGCACACAAGCCGAGGGACACCTCGTTAGCAAGCAGGTCACAAGAGAACTGTACCGTTCACCGTTGGTCGTTCGGCTGCTTACTCTCTTCCGGAGTCCAAACTCCCAAGTCCTAAAACATTCATTCAGTTTTAGGTTGTTAATCACTTAACTTAATTCAACTTACTTAACTTACTTAACTTACTTAACCCTTAATGATCCCCACCTAACACCTCTTAAGTCTTACAACTTAATCTTGCAAACTTAATCTCAAACTTTTAAGTTTATTCATAACTTAATCCCTTAGGTCTTTATACCTCAAATCATCATTGCCCCCTTAATGGGGTACCATTAATACCACTAAACTCTCTTAGGGTTTCTTTCTTTTCTTTTTTTTTTTTTTTTATGGTCCGACCGACCCACCGACCGACCACCCCCTGGGTAGGTCGGCTGCAGAGAACATCCAACTTCACAGTTTCAGCCCGACCGACCCAGACTGGGGTCGGTCTCCTGGGTAGGTCGGCTGCAGAAACTTCTCATACATTGTCAAACTTTCTCCAAATTTTTCCTCAAGCCTCCTAATGTGTTCTAACATCATTTGGCACATCAAACACACCTTATAACCTCCACCAAACTCATTAAAACAACTTCCAAAGATCTTCTCAAACATTTGCTCAATTCTTACAAACACTCCTAACACTTATCATATAATTCCTTACATTACCAACTTGTATCTTTACCAAAACTTCAACCAACCCAAGTGTTCCCTCCTTAACAGTTTGGGCACTTCATAAACATTATTTTCCATCTTCAGTTCATTTACCAAAACTTCCTCAAGTCATCTTACATAACCATGCACAAATTCCTCTTTTCCATTTGTTACTCATCATTCCTAAACTCTTGGCATACCTAAACATTTCTTGTCATCCTCTTAGCACCTCAACCTTGTTCTTCTTTACCTTAACTATACTACACCCTCCTTGGACATTTCCACCTCCTTTTACTCACTTACTCACCATTATCACGATCATACGCTCTTTACATTCCTAGTCATTTTCCTTGATGACTTACAACATCCTACTACCTTTTTCACTTCCATCACCCAAGTCCACACATTACCATTCAACTAAACCTTACTAGTCCACCACTAACATCATCACACTTACACAAGGTTCTCAAAACTCTCATTGTCTTACTCTCTAGTTCATACCTAAATCTTCCTAAGGCATTATACACCTTTCCTTAAAACTTATGCACAAGTCTTACATTCCTCATATCATGATTTTGGTGTGTTTAGTACAATCGCCAATCCTCTAATTCCTCCTAGACATCTCTAGGTCACTCTAAACCTCAAGAACTCCTTAGTTAACTCATTTCCACCCAGTTTTTTCTTTTCATGCTCCCTAGTAAACCCTAGGGCATATTAACTCACCACTACCACTTAAACACTTGTTTTCTACTCAAATTTCGCCATAGCTTCTCTAGTATCTTATCATGCCCAAACACATTATTTTCCTCATTCAACCATCTCACACATCAAGTTCTTCTCATCATATCTCACCCAAACCAATTCATTCATAACAAACTCAATATATTGCAATAGTCTTAAATTGCATAGCACTAAGGCTCTTAAATGACATGGATCTTAGGCCCTTAAGTGACTTAAACTTAAACACTGAATTTCCCATATTTAAAAGCTTTCAACCTGCAAATACACCCATCAATCTCATAGTAGTTATAATGTTCTTAAAATCCACCTTAAACTTATATTACTAACTCATTTCCTTTGGCTCCTTAGTCACAAGTTCATAAGCTTGTTCAAGTTCTTTTCTTAGGTTATATAACCAATTACATAATGTAAGCTTTAAGCCACATTAGTACTTATCTAAATCTCATCCCTTAAAACTTAAACCACCATTAGGTGAGCATTTTACCTTGTTTTCTCAAGCTTATCTTAACTTCCTCCTTAGACCTTCTTCTTGCATGAATCTCGGCCACCACTTAAATTCCCCTTGCCAATGTTCTAATCAATATTCAATGACTCATATGAGTACTAAACAATACGCCAACCTCAAGGAATAAAAACCTAGGTTAAAAATGTGTTTTAAGGTCTTATAATGAATATTTTACCTTGAAGTCTTAAGGTAGGCTTGGATATGAATCAAGAAGGACCTCCTCTAGCCCTTGGAGAATAAAAAAAGCTAGAACAAGGCATAAAAATGAAGCCCCATGAGTATAAATTTTCGGTAATGGAG
Source organism: Limonium bicolor (assembly GCA_023374045.1). Lineage (NCBI taxonomy): Eukaryota > Viridiplantae > Streptophyta > Magnoliopsida > Caryophyllales > Plumbaginaceae > Limonium > Limonium bicolor. The sequence goes on from CM041780.1 coordinate 122,487,490, forward strand.
AAGGATGGTGGAAACCTAGTTTTTTTACATATTCTTTACCTTAAGAGAATGGAGAAGCTAATGAGCTCTTCAAACTTATTTTTCCCCCTTCAATGGCGATTTCCCATGGCTCCAAAATGAGGCTTTTCAAATTTTGAAAAGATAGGAAGCAAGGCCTTGGTCTAACTAAGAGAAATCTATGCTTAGTTTTTGATTTGGAGCTAAAATGAGCAAGTTATGGACAAGGCAAGGTGAGGCAACCATGGAGGCTGCTTGGGACGGTTTGGAACAGAGGAAAAGAAGAAAAGAACCGTGGAAGAAGAAGAGAAATGAAGAAGAGAGGAGAGAGGTAGGCTAATATAAGGTATTTGCTTTTATAAAGCAAATAGTACTATTCTCTCTTTTACTTATTTTCCTTTATTTGCTTAGTCATATGGTGACTCCTCACATCAAAAACCGGCCCCCTTTGTAGTTGGAGATATTTATGGTCTTAGTTGACCATCTCATTGACTTATGTTGACTTAAGCTTAATTTGGGCACTATTTGGCACTATTCACTAATTAGTGCACATATTCGTGAAATTTTTGATTTCCCATTGATTTATGCTTCCTAATGTGATACTAATTAGTACACATGTTGATTAAGGTGTAATCATGGGCATTTAGCCACTCAAAACTTATTTCTAAGACAATTTCTCAAAAATGTGCTTTAAGAAGTTGTTTTCAAGCTTGGTTTTCTTTGGTAATTGGTTTAAAATTACCATTAGAATATTACTAAGGTCTTATCATGATATTTGGGTACTCACCCAAGTCTCTCCAAGCTTAGAGCACATTTTTGCCCTAATTGCCCTTAAGGCATTTTCTTGTGTTTTCCTTGGTTCAAATTGTCTACCAATCTTTCTAAGGCATATTCTAGCCTTACTACATCATAATTTGATGTTTACTTAGCATACTTAGGTTTGGGGTATTTCATAGACTCTTAGAAAAGGTAATCACAAGGATAATCTACTAAGGCCAACGGAAAAAGGATTCCATAAGTGCTTTATAAGTATATTATGACAAACATATCATTGGTTTATCATTTGTTAACATCAATGTATGGTCAAAGCCACTTATTATTCTCATTTATTAAAGAGTGAGCTTTAATGGTTTAAAATGGACAGGAGCAAGACTAGATAACTATAACACCCCAGATTTTACCACAATGTATAGAACAAAGATTTAGAAAGGTAACACCGCAAACGGATCAAAAAATGAATGTCAAACGAGTCTTAAAACCGTGATTTAAGATGTGTCCAACCTTATGTCCGAACTTAAGACTCGTTTGACATCCATTTTTTGATCTGTTTGGTTACCTTTCTAAATCTTTGTACTATATATTGTGGTAAAATTCGGAGTGTTACAAAGTGGTATCAGAGCTAATTAACTCGAATGAGTTGAAAGTAAGTAAGAATTGAATGGAATGGGTATAAAATTGGAATAAGCCGTCTATGGGGGAACATGTGTATTGTGCGATTGATCATTTTGCATCTGTTGAACCTCAAGTTAGGTATTGGTATACATTGGTGGAGTGTGATTATGTGTGAATTTGGTACTGTTGTTGTGAATGAGGAAATAGAATTAACTATTGGTAGTATAAGGATTCACGCTCTATCATGTTGTAAGTGTGTTAAAGCTAACAACGGTCAAGGGGTTTATGGTCAGGAGTTTAGTTTCGAATCCTAGGGGTACAAGGTAGACACACAGAACCACCTTCACCTAATGTACCGAAAGCCGAGCTAGACAGACAGATATGGCAGGGAACGACAGTTGAGACAGGTGCAAGATTTGACACTGAGTATGGGGCAGATCATCCAAAGGCAAACGCAGCGCGATAATGCTCCTGAGGACTTCGCCAAACGCATTGCGCATATGAAGCCTACTACCTATGCTGGGGAGGAGGATCCGGTATTGCTGGAGGACTGGATTCGGGAGTTTGACAAGATATTTGATGTTGTTAACTGCCATGCGGACAGAAGGGTAAATGGAGATGTTTACTATTTTAAGGGAGAGACAGACATCTGGTGAACTGCCAATCGTAATGTGCTATAAGTTGAGCCAGATTTCGGGTGGGACGCCCCGAAGGAGGCCATGAGAAGGAGGTTCTATCCTAAGCACGTGAGGAATGGATTTATCAAAGCTGAAGCAATTGTCTCTAAGTGTGAAGGAGTATCACACCAAGTTCATGAAGCTTGCTAGGTTGCACGTAGTATGGTTCCAGATGAAGCCTCGAAGGTGTAGAGGTTTGTGGGTGACCTCAATTGGAGCCTACAAGAGGCATTGAGTGTTTTGATGATCTTAACACTCTATGAGGCTTATGGGAAGGCGGCCAATCTCTATAGGGTCCAACATAAAAGGAAGGGAGTTCAAGCTGGGAGTAAGAGGAAGTATGAGGCTAAGGAGGAGACTCGTGGTCGTGAGGACCAATCTTAGAAATAGGGCCATGATAAGAGGTGGAGGCCCTATAATTATGGGAGACAGAGGTTTGGAGGGAACCAACGAAGTGAGCAAAGATTGGGCAGTTCGAGTCAGAATCAATTTAAGAGGGGTTCAAGGAACCAAGAGAGACACTTCTACTGTAAGAAGTGTAACCGTGATCACCCGGCTAAGGATTGTGATGGGAACCTAGTTACCTGCTTTATTTGTGGGAAGCTAGGTCATCGGTCCTTTGAGTGCTACAAGCATAATCGGGGGAATGCCCCGCAGAAAGGGAATGATGGAAGTTGTTCCTACAATCAGCAGGGGAACCAAAGTAGAGACCAGGTTCAGCAATCTCGTGTAGATTCCAACCAGCATGGTGTTGAGAATCGACCAGCCTAAGGGAATGGGAACTAGAGGGAGAGCGGCAACAACAACAACTACCGCACCCTACGGAGAATCAATGTGATCAGCCAATCCGAGGCTGAAGTTGAGCACAATGTCATAGCAGGTACATTTCTTGTCCATGGTACTTCTACTAAGGTGTTATTTGATACTCGAGCCTCGTATTCATTTATAGCATCTGGGTTTATGAAGAAAGTGGGTTTGGTGGTTAGCAGTCCTATCTCTGTGTCTGTGTCTATTCCATCTGGGGAAGTGTTCCATTGCTGCAACTTAGTTAAGGATGTGGATATAATGATTAAGGAGGTGAATTTGTCTGCCGATCTCATCTAGGTCAACCTGTCTGATTTTAATGTGATACTTGAGATGGATTGGTTGAGTAAGTACAATGAACGAATAGACTGTCATGAGCAAAATATCATTCTCAGGGGGCCTTTGGGGTAGAGGATCTCTTATAGAGGGAGGGAGAGTGAGCCAGGTGTTAAAATTGTTTCTGCTACGAAAATGACCAAGGTGAGGAAGGGGCATTCAGCCTACCTCGGCTATGTTTAGGATTTGAGAGGAGAAGGGGAGAAGGTGGGTGATATCCGAGTGGTAAATGAATTTCCGGATGTATTTCCTAAGGAGATTCCTGGTATGCCACCTGCGGGGGAGGTCGAGTTCAGTGTTGATCTTGTGCAAGGGACCACACCGATTTTTAAGGCTCCATATCAGATGGCGCCAGCCGAAATGAAGGAGTTGAAAGCTTAATCGGAAGAACTGTTGGATAAGGGGGACATTCGCCCAAGTGTTTCACCTTGGGGAGCCCCTATCCTATTCACTAAAAAGAAAGATAGAAGTTTGAGGCTATGTATTGACTAGAGGGAACTGAATCAGGTAACTGTTAAGAACCGGTATCCGTTACCGAGAATTGATGACCTTTTTTATCAACTGCAAGGGGTAGGAGTGTTTTCTAAGATTGATTTGCGATCTGGCTATCATCAGCTTTGGACTGCTGAGAAAGACATTTAGAAGACAGCTTTCAGGCCCAAATATGGTCATTATGAATTTATGGTGATGCCTTTTTGGTCTAAGCAATGCACCGGCAGTATTTTATGGAGCTAATGAATTGGATTTTCAGCCCTTATCTTGACAAGTTTGTGGTGGTATTTATTGACGATATCCTGGTATATTCTAAGGATGAGGAGGAGCATGAAAATCATCTGAGACTAGTGTTGCGGATTCTAAGGGAAACCAATTGTATGCCAAGCTATCCAAGTGTAAATTTTGGCTGGATAGAGTTGCTTTTTTGGGGTGTATCATTTCTAGCCAGGGGATTTATGTGGATTCGTCTAAGGTTCAGACAGTGAAGGATTGGCCTAGGCCAACCAACGTGACAAAGGTTCATAGTTTCTTGGGTTTAGCATGATATTACAGAAGGTTTGTAAAAGACTTTTCTAAGATTGTGAAACCACTCATTAACCTTATGAAGAAGGTAGTGACATTTTAGCAGGGTGAGGATTGTGAGAAGGCCTTTGAAACTTTGAAGGAGAGGTTGACCACAGCTACAATTTTGACTTTACCTTCAGGAACAAAAGGGTTTGAGGTGTTTAGTGATGCTTCTAAGTATGAGTTGGGTTGTGTATTGATGCATAATGACAAAGTTATAGCTTACACCTTGAGACAGTTGAAGAAGTATGAGACTCCGTACCCCACTCATGATTTGGAGCTAGCTGCAGTTGTTTATGCACTCAAAATTTGACAGCATTACCTTTATGACACTTCGTGCAAAATCTTCACCGATCACAAAAGCCTGAAGTATATTTTCACGCAAAAAGAGCTGAATATGAGACAACGAAGGTGGCTTGATCTTATAAATAATTATGATCTGTAGATACTGCATCATGAGGGGAAATCTAATTTAGTGGCTGACGCCTTAAGTAGGAAGAGGAGCCACTCTGTGAACTCGATGTGGGTAATCCCTAAGGAGTTGGTTAGGGACTTCAAAAGGTTGAGTTTAGAAGTAATGGAGTCAGAGAGAATTGACCGAGAGGTTATGTTGTTTAATATGACCGTCACTTCCGATATTTATGATGAGATCATCAAGGGACAACCTAGAGATGTTAAGCTGAAAAGAATCCGGGAGAAAGTAAAGGAAAGTAAAACAATAGATTTTGCTATTCATTGTGATGGGAGTCTCAGATTTAGGGGGAGATGGTGTGTGCCACAGAAGTGTGTGGAGGTGAAGGAAAAATTGATGCATGAGGCACATAATTCGCCTTATTTAGTTCCCCCAGGAGGTGACAAACTGTACAAAGATTTGAAGAAACAGTTATGGTGGCCTAAGATGAAGAGGGAGTAGCAGAGTTTATTTCTAGATGCCTCACCTGTCAGAAGGTGAAGTTTGAGCACAAGAGAATGTGAGGATTACTGCAGCCTCTAGATGTACCCAAGTGGAAATGGGATTCTATAGCGATGGATTTCGTGAGTGGTTTACCCTTAGCCAAGGGTAGAGTAAATAAGATTTGGGTTATAGTTGATAGACTCACTAAAGCTATAGGTTTTATACCTATGAAGAGTACCTAGAAGATGAACCAGATGACAGATGCATATATGAAATATGTAGTGAGATACTATGGCGTGCAAAAGACTATCACTTATGATAGAGATTCAAGGTTCCTATCTTGATTTTGACAGCAGTTGCAGGAAGCTTTGGGTACCAAGCTTAGATTGAGCACCACTTTTCACCTGGCTACAGATGGACAGACTGAGAGAACAATTCAGACTTTGGAGGATATGCTCCGAGCCTGTGTGATGGACTTTCAGGGTTCATGGGCTGATAATCTACACTTGATTGAGTTCTCATACAATAATAGTTACCATTCCAGCATTAAGATGGCTCCATATGAAGCTCTTTATGGTAGGAAGTGCAGAACACCGTTATGTTGGAGTGATATCAGTGAGACCTTGGTTTTGGGGCCCTAGTTGATTGAGGAGAGTATGAGTCAAGTTCAACTGATTTGGAAGCAGATGAAGGCAACCCAAGACCGACATAAATCATATGCGGACTTAAAAGAGGAGGCTAGTAGAGTTTGAGGTGGGAGATAAAGTATTCTTAAAAGCCTCTCCTATGAAGGGTGTGACCAGATTTGGGAAGAATGAGAAACTGGGTCCAAAGTTCATTGGACCATATGAGGTCTTGGAAAAGATAGGGAGTGTGGCGTATAGACTTGCTTTGTCATTGGAACTTAAGAGGGAGCACAATGTCTTCCATGTGTCTCAGTTAAAGAGGTACATTTCTGACCCTTCTCATGTACTTTAGCCTGAGATACTGGAGTTGGAGCAGAATCTTGCATATGAGGAATACACTATCAAAGCTTTGGATATAAAGACAAGAGAAACTCCATCAAAGGCAACCCGTATGGTCAAAGTTTTATGGTCTAACCATGGTAGCGAGGAAGCTACTTGGGAGGTGGAGAAGGACATGAAAAGGAGGTATCCACATTTGTTTGAGCATGTAACAGTTTAAGTTTGTGACTACAATGTCTTTTACCAGAGTTTTGCAGCATGAGCACCCTAACAGTCAAGAATAGACACATTTCATTTACCCTTAAGTCTTGAGTGATCAAATGGGAGTTGCAGCTTCGGGGACAAAGCTTTCATTTGAGGAGGAGATACTGAAATACACACAAATTTTTGATTAAATTATGAGCATATATTATACATTTATATTGGATTAAATATGGTTATGATAATTAGTGGACATTGGGATGTTAATGATTAATTAATCTGGATGTGGGATTCCTTCTTTAAGTAAGGATAAAGAGGTGATTGGGAATAAATAAGATTAAATAAGATTATATTTTATTTTCTTCCTTTTCCTTATTTCCTTTTCTTTTTATAGCTTTTTTTCTTATCTTATAACTTCTTTTTTTCTTTCTTTTCCTTTCCTGATCTTTCTCTTTCCTGGCAAAATCACGTTCCCACTCTCTCCCTCTCTGTGCCTCGCTTCGCTTCCTCTTCTTCCTCACGCTAAAAATTCCTCTTCTCTATTACTGGTTCAGACTAATTCGAAGGGTATGTCTGTCTATCAGAGTAAGAGTTCATGAAGTTATGAATCGGTTGTTTTGGTGGATGGTTGATTGTATGATTGTGTTGAACTCTAGAACTCGAGTTCATCGGTGGTGATTGATAACGTTCTCTGTGATTCCTGATTTATGGTGAGCGTGGATTCCAGTAAGCTACTGCTGTGACAGCCCAGCCTAATCAACCCACATGTGTGATATTGTCCGCTTTGGCACGCAGGCCGCATGGATTTGTTCCTGGGGTTTCCTAGCCCCAAAATGTGTCACACAAGGAAGAGGTATCCATGCACCTATAAGGCACACTTCGTTCTCCTCTCCAACCGATGTGGGAGGAACACCACGCCGGGTGTTACACTCTACCCCCCTTAGGGATCCCAGTACCCTCACGGGCTCACTAGCACACCGACCTGGGTCTGGCTCTAATACCATCTGTGACAGCCCAGCCTAATCAGCCCACATGTGTGATATTGTCCGCTTTGGCATGCAGGCCGTACGGATTTGTTCCCCGGGTTTTCTAACCCCAAAACGCGTCACACAAGGAAGAGGTATTCATGCACCTATAAGGCACACTTCGTTCCCCTCTCCAACCGATGTGGGAGGAACACCACGCCGGGTGTTACACTCTACCCCCCTTAGGGAGCCCAGTTCTCTCACGGGCTCACTGACACACCGACCTGGGTCTGCCTCTGATACCATCTGTGACAGCCCAACCCAATCAACCCACATGTGTGATATTGTCCGCTTTGGCACGCAGGCCACACAGATTTATTCCTAGGGTTTCCTAGCCCCAAAACACGTCACACAAGGAAGAGGTATCCATGCACTTATAAGGCACACTTCGTTCTCCTCTCCAACCGATGTGGGAGGAACACCACGCCGGGTGTTACAACTGTGTTCGCTAAATTGTTCTGTGTGAACGTTCGTGGATTGTTGGATGATTTGATTCTGATTGGTGGATACCTTGTGAATGAATGTGGAAATTTGGTTTGATTATATTTGGGAATCTGGTGGTTATTTTATATGGATTTGGTGGTATTTGATTTGGGATACTTTCTCTGGGATTATTTGTACACATTGGTACATTGAATTAAATATATTGTGCTGCGACCACTATATCACAATTTAACCTCTATAGATCTACTTCTTTGTGGTCGAAAGTACCCTTAAAAGGGTGTGCACACTTAAAGACTTAGAGTGAGGTGGAATTGTACTTTGCGACCCCACTTGTTTGGGAGTTTGTTGGTGGATTTTTGGTTGCCGGTGAAAGGATCCATACTCTGGTTGTGTTATGATAATGGTTATGTTGTAATGTTGGATTTTGGTCGTGTTTAACTGTTGAGTGGATCTTAACTTATGCTTTTCCAAATATAATGAATTTTACATTGTGAAGTAGTGGTATACTAAGTTTTATCTAATTTGCGTGATCCTTTCTCGATGTTGTTGTGTACTAAACTGATTGCAAGTATTGATGACTATGGCAGTGGAATGGGAAACGCGTAATTACTTAGAAATAGATATTAGGCTGGCTAATGATTGAACAATAATGTTAATTGAGGATTGAGATTAAACTACTATTGTTATTTGATTTGGAACTTGTCCTTTGAGTTGTTTTGGAGTGGTGGATAGCCTTAGCACCCATGGGTATGGGTGTGGCGGTAATCCCGGATTTATCCATTTCCGCTTTGATCTTTTGTGAACTGCTTTTGGCACCAAATTACTATGGGAAGCTTTCTTAATTGATTGCAATTGACATTATTGAACTAAAGTATGCTAATAAGGAAGTTTTGTGCTACCTGTCCGAATGTCTATCCGGACGTACAAGTTCGGACAGGTCCCGAGCTGAAATTGGATTTCTGAATCATGGGGTGTTCGAATATCTGCCCGAACTTACATGTTCGGATAGTAGACGAGGGCAAGTCCGAGTGTAAGTCTTGGCATTGGTCTGAACTTACACGTTCGGACAAAGTTTCAGACACGCCTAGGGAAAAATTGTCAGGACTAGTGACCGAACTTCAATGTTCGGACCACGTAAGAAATTTATATTGGATCTGGTGTCTAAACTTCAACATTCAAACAAAGGTTCGAACGACACTGATTTTGGGTTTTGGCTTGTGTCCGAACTTCCAAGTCCGGACACAAGTGCGGACATGTGCATTTGAATCTCAGACCTTGTCCGAACTTCCACGTTTGGACATAAGGTCGGACACATCTTAAATCACTGTTTTAAGACTCGTTTGACATCCGCTTTTCAATCAGTTTTTGGCGTTACCTTTCTAAGTGTTTATACTATATATTGTAGTAAAATATGGGGTGTTACACTAATATAGCTAAAATGGAGCAATACTAGCATATCTACATGTGTCTAAACATGCAAACAAATCCAGACCATCCATATTCAGATGTACCAAGCATTCCAACTCTTCGTTTGTGGTGTGGACAAACCATCCCTTCAGGTCTTGACCAATGGTGCTTGTTCACAGTTTTTTCAAAGTTGAATTTTCAACGCCACCAAAGGCATTGTTGTCTAGACCAATCTCAACATAGGGTGTATAACCCCCAACAGTTTCCTCTCTTTGTCTGTTAAAAGGAATCAATATCTCATTCTTTGACATCCTAAACACATATGTTTCCACCAATCCTAAAGAGGTGTCACAGTTTCTTTCCACCTATATATTCTTTAATATCCCATTTTGTAATTAGTGGATCTGGATTAAGGATTAAAAGGTTGAAGTCTTTAACCATTATAAGGATGGAATTCTTCTTTCTTCTATTTCCTTTCACTTTTGTAAGTACAAATATTTTAGTTTGGACAAGGTCAAAACCGCTTTCTATGACTTTCCATCTATAGTTCTGTGATATTCTGCAAAGTTGGTGAAGGCTCATCTCTGTGTGCCTTGTGTTTTTTTCTTTAGCACTTTTATTTTGGTTTCCCAATAGTCATCATCATTTATGTGGAATAATAACTTGTCAAACCTGAGTTATTAGATCAATACCGAGAGGATTGGAATGAATTAATCTTGAGACTTGCAAGTTATAGGTTCTTTTGGGACATGTTAGGGAATATGAACTTAATACTTTTGTTAATTAACCTTTGAGCGAGACTTAGGTTTATTCTTAATTGGTTAGATATTAACATTTCTGAGAGTAACTTTGAGATAGTCTGAACTTCCATTGAAAGTGTGACTTACTTTTCATTATTATTTTATTTTTAGTGTATGGTATGTATTGATTTTAGTTCATTAGTATTATATGAACTTTATTACACTCCCTAAAACCCCTCATTTTCATGCGAAAAAAAACCAAAAGATGCCTAGCCCTTAGGAAGCATCAGAATCAAACCAACCGTCATCAACAAGCAAGGATTAAGGTACCAAAATAGGTAACAATCACGACGAAAAAACATGCAAGATACCGATGACTCATAAAAGAACCTAGAGATCATAAACTTGAGCTGGAAGGAGCCTTTCTAAACGCTACATGTTCTCCTAGTGTAGTTAGACTTACACTTTTGTTTGTGCTGAAGCAACATAGACTTTAAAAGTTTGTAAAGTTCAACTCTCTCTTATTTTGAAAGTTTGAATGGGTTTGTTTGCAATTCGTTTTTGAAGTTGCAATTCAGTGGCAACTTGTTTTATAGTCATATATAGTGTGGTTGGTTACCAATGGGCAATACCAGTTGGATGCCCTGTACAGGTTGTATATGTGATTGTATATTGGGTTGTGTTTGAAAACACATGGTAGAAGCTAAAAAAACAAAAAAACACGGTTGATAAAAAACCGTGGTTTGAAACTTAATGGCGCGAGATTATAAACCACGGTTTACTAAAAAACCGTCGTTTTTAGTAGGCTTTATACCACGGTTTTCTCAGGAACCGTCATATAAAATATACTATATACCACGGTTCGTCCACCAAATCGTCGTATAAAGTCGGTGATACCGCAACAGAAAACGTTCTTAAACGACGGTTTTAACAAACCGTGGTTTTTATTCTGAATTTAAACGACGGTTACGAACCGTGGTTTATAAATATTTTTTATATGCGACGCGAGTATATACCACGGTTTGTAACCGTGGTTAAAAACCTTTTCTGCACTAGTGCTTGAAGCCTTCTTATCTCTGGCCTTGGAGAAATGGAGTGAAGGGGAGCTGGATAAAGATGCAGTCTGTTTCTCCTTACTAGATTTTTTTGCGGTCAACAAAGATCCTAGACTTCTACCCTTGTCGTGTTGGTAAACAGAAGATTGAATGGTCTTTTTCTGAGGATTGAGGGGCGGTCAAGGATAAGTGCAACAATCCAATTTGCCAGCACAGGGTCAGAGGTGGGATTGGGCGATTCCTAGGCCTGATTCCAGCTAGAGTCAAGAGTAGGTCAGTTGAAACAGAGGGCTTCTCCCGTGAGCTCATCCATTTTGGGGCCATGATCAATCTCTACCTTCCATAGGAAACTTCAGTGGATAGCCATTGGCCAACTGGTGAATCACCTAGGACTCCATTCCTCTGGACGAAAGTACAATCTTCAGATCGATGCAAAAAGGAACCACAATGGAAACAAACACACAACATATTGTCATAAGAGATTGAGAACGCCAACATCTCACTGTCTTGGGAGTAAGACAAAAAATAGAGGATGGACAAAGAGAGTTTCAGGAGCACCTTAAGCCTTAGAAAGTAGAAGTTAGCTATTTTTGGGTCATCCATCATCCCGGTGTACCTGTCAATCAAGGACGTTGCCAGCTCAAAAGGCTTCATTAGATAAATGTTGCAGGATGTCATAGATGCGACCCAACATGGGGTCTAATTGAATTCTTGATTGGCGAGGGAGACACGAGCTCAATTCACAAATATAGATAATGCAAAGGACTAAAAATGTCCCATGATGGTTCTGGACATATTAACAGTCGCTGGATTAAAAAAAATAGAAATAGATGGTCCATATTTTGTTGCTATCATATTTTATAGGGTTTTAACTGAAGACATTTATTAAGTTGGTGTGAACAAAACACCAGCCCGCCACACTGAAACCACAAAAATATTCCTCTTTGGCGACACCCTCCTCAGCGGCAACCTTGACAAACAAGCTCTTCAATGGTGACCTCGAAAAAATAAGCTCTTCATCGGCGACCTCAATGAACCCTAACCGGCAAACGAGAAACATATAACTGAGGCGTCTCTGTTGATTTTTGATGGAAATACCTCTGTAAAAAGGGATTTCTTGCTCTTTTCGCTTCTTTTCACATTGTTGCAATATTTATCATGCTGAAACCCGTGATAGTGAGGAAGATCTGTTCACTCCTTCTTCGCTCCCTCTAATGTATACTGGTTAAACCCTTGCATACCCCATAAACAGTTTTGGATGCGCAAGGTAGCAACACTCATGGCAACCACTGCTTTCATGATCTTCTTTCTTGCCCCTGTCACCCTTGTCCAAAGTGTGGATAATCTACCACAACTCCAAAGAATGTTCCCTTTCTTCAGAAAACTTTCGGAGAAGTAAGACAAAATTTTCTCTTTATTAAAGCTTGGAACTTTATTGTCTGCAATCGGTTGTATCTTCTTAATGTAGTTTGTTTTGGATGCTTGTCTGGTTGCTTCTTGATTTGGTGTTCATCCAACCCTGATAGATTATGAACTGCATGCCAAGTTCGTGTTGTTAATCATAGTTCTTTTATTATTTTGCAGACAATTTTTAATCCAGGTCGTCACTGGTTACCTACCAAGTGTGATACTTCTACATGGTGCCACCTCTCATGATGCTCTTTTCAAATGTGGAGGGATCCATCTCTTATAGTGCACAAAAAAGATATAATTGCTTGAAAGTCTTATACGTCAATATATGGAACATGTTTTTTTGTTAATCTTGTTTCTGGGACTTTCATCAACAAATTGTCCATCGTGTCCAATCCGAAGGGCATACCAAAAGACTAGCAACAAGAGCAGTGAAACTCTTTTCCTGCTTGTCTTTTCTTTCATTCGAATCCATGTGAGTTATGGTAATCTTATTCGATTCCTCTTATACAATTCAATTTCTTACAAACAAATAAAGATGTCAATCTAAAATATTGAAACAAGTGATTCTTGGGTTCTGTGCACCTACCCGATCTGTATGAATTTGAATTTCAGTTGGAGAACATATCATCGCTTCCCTTTTGTTAATGTATGCGTCCAGTTTTATTCTATTCTACTGCACAAGCAGCGTCTCAGGCTTCTTATATGTTCGACCCTCCTATTTTGCAGGTTAAATTATTCACGACTTATGTCATGACATCTGGTTGGACAAGTCTCGCATGTGAACTAGTTTAACTATACCCTCTTCTCTGCAACACTATCTGTAAATTCATCCTTCAAAAAGAGGTGCCCTTTGATGAAGGATGGACTTTCCCTTTCCATACTCAAGTTTTTATTTGTACTATTTAGTGCCAAGGAATGGTACTCCTATATGCGTGTGGCTGGTACTCAGTTATGTTTGTGGCTGGTACTTCTTGCTATGTGTTGCTGGTGTTCTAGCTTAGTTGAACAGTTTGTTTATAACATGCAAATGGTGAATAAGTACTAGGTGTTTTGTTACACTCGTTATGGTGTTATTTATACAAATGTTTAGGCTTTTTGTAATTCATTTAAAAACCATGTGTGCTGACACCGATAACGAGTGAAGTTAAGCATACAGATGGTTTCATGTAATGTACTCTTTCATTCATGTGCTTCATTCCTATATGTATGGTATTAGTTAGCGTATAGGTCCGTATTCAGTGTACCGGTAATTGTTGTTAATTTAAGTGGTGCTTTTTTCAATTAAATAGTGGCCATCATGTTTTAAACTAAAAATTCATGAATTAAAACTTCCAAACACATTACAAAATACCTACAAACTGAACTTTAAATACCTTCACATATGTAAATAAAAACCACAATTAAAATATTTATAAGCGAAACAAGTTTATGATATACCAAAGTATATACGTACAAGTACCATGCTATTGTCAGCCTAATACCAAAATACATCTACAGTAATCATTCGTAACCGCGAGTTATTATATTCATGAATTAAAACTTCAAACAACATTACAAAATACCTACAAATTGAACTTTAAATACCTTCACATATGTAAATAAAAACCATAATTAAAATATGTAAGCGAAACAAGTTTATGATATACCAAAGTATATATGTACAAGTACCATGCTATTGTCAGTCTAATACCAAAATACATCTACAGTAATCATTCGTAACCGTGAGTTATTATATTCATGAATTAAAACTTCAAACAACATTACAAAATACCTACAAATTGAACTTTAAATACCTTCACGAATGTAAATAAATACCACAATTAAAATATTTATAAGCGAAACAAGTTTATGATATACCAAAGTATATATGTACAAGTATCATGCTATTGTCAGTCTAATACCAAAATACATCTACAGTAATCATGTGAGTTATTATATTCATGAATTAAAACTTCAAACAACATTACAAAATACCTACAAATTGAACTTTAAATACCTTCACATATGTAAATAAAAACCATAATTAAAGTATGTACAAGCGAAACAAGTTTAAGATATACCAAAGAACAAATGTACAAGTACCATGCTATTGTCAGTCTAATACCAACAAAACATCTATAATGTACCATTTTTTATATCTTAAATTTACAAAATCATTCATAATTGTAAATGATTATATTCATGAATTTAAACCTCAAACCATATTACAAAATACCTACAAACTGAACTTTAAACACCATCACATATGTAAATAAAAACCATAATTAAAATATTTATAAGCGAAACAAGTTTATGTTGTACCAAAAAACATATGTACAAGTACTACACTATTTATAAGCGAAACACCTAGCACATGTTCAATAAATATCATTATACAAATACCACAATTTGGTTAAATTACGACCTTCCTATAGTGAAACAAGTACTTGTAAAATCAACACGAGTCTAATAATTAATATACATAAGTTGCATAAAGCATAGAAATTAGAAATATCATGTTTTCTTAATTTGAATAAGTAAATATTATTCAACAAAAATAATTAAAAATGATGATAAATTAAGAAAATGTAGAAAGTAAAGAAAAAAGAATATAATTTAATATTAAAAGTTATATTACTTGCATAATTGTAATAATTAATTGTTAGACAATGTACATGATTGTAAAACTGTCTCACAATTACCAAAGTATAGTTGTACATAGGGCCGGCTATTAGGGAGTGCAAGTGGGGCTTTTGCACAGGGCCTCCACTTATTTGGGCCCCATATTTAAGGGCTATGTTATTTTTTTAGCTAAAGTCAATCATTGAATAGTCTATATAACAAATTATAATTTATAAAAGAAAAATATGATAATTAATTAATGAATTTTATTACTATATAGCATGTAAAACAATAAACTTATTAATAGTAAAAATATCTTTAAAATACTGTTTAACACAGTTTTTTTTAATTTGTATAAGAATGAATAAATAAATTTATTTTTAAAGTTTATATCATTTAATTAAATATTTAATAATTTAGATAAAACAATTTAAAATTGTAGTATATTTTAAAAATATTTTTTAATGGACAATTGATAAATTGATAAGCACTTACATTGATATATAATAACTTTTATAATTTTGATAAAGACCGTTCGATAATAAAATAAATACATAATGCTATAAAATCAGGTCCGATGAAGAGAGCCACCGAGGAGCCGAGTGCGGACGACATGCATAGAGTGGATACTTTCAAATTAATGATAAAGCAAAGGGGGGCAACAACATAGAATAGGAAGTCTCCGAAGAGGTTCCACAAACTTGAAACAAAGAGCACTCAGAGTTTGGGCAAAACATTTACCCAAAAAGTAGTTTTAGAAAAAAAAACCTTTGGTTAAAAAAAAAGTACTACTTTTAACTCCTATAATTTCCACCCACGAGGATTAACAAACTTTTGTTATATATATTTATAGTGAATGTCCATATTACCCTTTTAGGTTATCCCCTTCCCTCTATAAATGGAGACCATTGTACTTAGTTGTGAAGTGAATGAAAACCCTGTCTCTTTTACTCCTTTCTCAATTCTCTCATTCACAACACGTTATCAGCACGCTCTAAATTTCTGAACTAACCCGATTTCGTTGGGTTCCAATCAAGAGATAAATCTGTCTCACATCTACTCATTACTTTCTTCTCTCAGAAAATATCCTACATTACAAACATACTAACAGCACTATGACAATCGCTCCCTTTCCTATCCATCTCCGATCATGGCAAATACAAAAAACTCACTCACGCTTCACATTTGCTGATTTCATTTATTGTCGTCATTTCATAATTTGCCGATTTCAATATTGTTGCCGATTACATAATCTGTCTATTTCATTTCTTGTTGCCGCTTTCATAATCTGCCGCTTTCATACTGTTACCGATTTTTATAACATACCGATTATGTATTGTTGCCGATTTCAATCTGTAATACAAATTATCAATTTCTAAGTTTATTGATGCCGATTGTATTTCCTTATTTTATTTGATATTGATCTGACGCTATATGTTTATTGTTGCCGATTACACATGTCAATTCATATATATATATATATATATATATATACTATTGAGGCATTGTGCCCGGAATTTTTATCACGCGAGACATTACGTCAGAACTTATTTATTATTTTATTTTATTATATTATATTTTTTGTTTAATTTATTATACTTCGCACTTATTTATTAATTTCACGTGAGACACCATGCCGGATATTAATTTCACGTGAGGCACCATGCCGGATATTAATTTCACGTGAGGTACCATGTCGGATATTAATTTCACGTGAGTCATTGTGCCAGATTCTGTTTATTATTAATTATTTCATTCATTTAATTTATTCATTTTTGTTTATTTTTAATTTGTTCATTAATTTATTTCTTTTGTAGTTTAATTATTACGTATCGTGTGAGGCATTGTGCCGTAAATAAATATCACACGAGGCATTGTGTTGATATATATATCACGTGAGGTATTGTGTCATATATATATATCCCGTGAGGCATTGTGCCAGATATATATATATCATAAGTCAATGTGCCAGATATATATCGCGTGAGGCATTGTGCCAAATATATATCACGTGAGGCATTGTGCCAGATATATATATCACGTGAGGCATTGTGCCAGATATATATAAATATATATGTGAGGCATCGTGCCAGGAATATTTATCGCGTGAGGCATCATACCAGATCTACTTATCACGTGAGGCATCGTGCCAGGAATATTTATCGCGTGAGGCATCATGCCAGATCTACTTATCACGTGAGGCATCGTGCCCGATTCTGTTGTTATTTAATATTCCATTTATTCTACATTATTTATTTATTTATTTTGATATATGGTTCAAATTTTATTTATTTATTATTGTTTATAATGCTTACTTCAGTACATACGTCATTGCGCCTTTTGAGTTTTAATTTGTAAATCACTAAGGCATTACGCCAGAAAGCTTTTGATGCTATATAAAAGCGATGTCCTGGAAATAAATACATGTATGATCATTTCTATGTCTGTTTATTTTATGACAAGAGTGTTTAAGAATGGTCAACATTGCCAAAATATAAAGGACTGTGCCTGCAACTTAACTTCTGTATATAGTAAATGGCATTGTGCCTGGAAGTTTAATTTTGATATGCTGTAAAAGGTATTGCACTTGAAAAGTTTGATTTTGCTATAATATGATATTGACATTGCGCTAGAAATTATTCTAATATATATATAATGAAATGATATTGAGTAGATCACTCATCGAAAAGATGATATAACACTTGGTTAATTCATATGCAGTCATATTTATATATTTATTTTTGTACGAGATGAGCATTGTATTATGCTTTATGAAGAATCATGATGGTATAGCACCAGCAAAAATTTATGATAGTAGCTCTTCAAAAAAAAAAAATCTAGTTAAGCGACATAGTATAATAATGCATGTTCATATGTCAAATTTTGACCTCTATGATGATTACATCGCTATATAGGGCATTGTGTCTGCTAAATTTAATTTTAGTATTATTCAAAGAAAGAAAGGCATCATGCCAGAAAGTCTTCAATTATGATATTAAAATGATGTCGCAAAAACGATACCTATAGGATCGTTCCTGATATATGTTTATTTTATTTTTGTGACAGACTCTAAGAATAATTATTATTGAATAAAGTCATTGATGGATGGTGAAGACATATGTCTTATTGACAGTGCTGCAACACACACGATTCTTAAGTATAAGAAATATTTTTCTTACTTGCGAAATTATGCTGCAAATGTTACTACCATATCAGGTAGTACGAGCATTGTTGAAGGGTCTGGAAAAGCAATTATTATACTACCTAAGGGAACAAAAATATGCATTGAAAATGCATTGTTTTCTAGCACGTCTCAAAGGAACATGTTGAGTTTCATTGATATACGCCGAAATGGGTATCACATTGAGACGGGGAATGATGGAAATGTTGAATATATTGGCATCACGAAAGTGATAGCTCGAAAGAGACAAATATTGGAAAATCTAGTTGTCATTTTCTCTAGGTCGTACCCTGCGTATATCAATACAACTGAAATACATGTTGTTGAAAATTGAAATATTTTGATGATTTTAAAACTTGGCATGACCGGTTAGGCCATCCCGGTTCAATCATGATGCGAAGAATTATGGAAAATTCATATGGTCATATGTTGAAAAACAAAAGGTTTCTTCAACTAAATAGTTTTCCGTGTGTTGCTTGTTCTCTAGGAAAACTAATTATGAGGCCATCACCAGTTAAACTCGAGACAAAGCCGATTGCTTTTCTCAGAAGGATTCAGGGTGATATATGTGGACCTATCCATCCACCATGTGGACCATTTATATATTTTCTGGTTTTGATAGATGCATCAACCAGATGGTCACATGTTAGCTTATTATCAACCCGCAATATGGCATTTGCAAGATTATTGGCTCAACTGATTCGATTGCGAGCCAATTTTTCTGATAATCAAATCAAATCCATACGCATGGATAATGCTGGTGAACTTACCTTCAAGGCCTTCAATGACTATTGCATATCCATTGGAATAACCATTGAACATCCAGTAGCTCATGTGCATACCCAAAATGGTTTGGCAGAATCTTTAATCAAACGTCTGTAGTTAATTGCAAGACCGTTACTAATGAGATCAAAACTCCTAGTATCTGCTTGGGGACATGTTATATTACATGCCGCTACCTTGATTCGCATCAAGCCAACAAGCTATAATAAGTTGTCACCATTACAAATGGTTACGGGTCAAGAACCCAATATCTCTCATATGAGGATTTTCGGTTGTGCGGTATATGTTCCTATACCTCCACCGCAAAGAACCAAAATGAGGCCTCAAAGAAGAATGGGAATATATGTTGGGCTTGAATCTGCCTCAATTATTAGATATCTCGAGCCAACAACTGGGGACTTGTTTACAACTCGATTTGCTGACTATCATTTTGAAGAGTCACATTTCCCATCATTAGGGGGAGAAAAAGGAATTGGTAAAGGAGATTACATGGAATGAACAATCATTACTACATTACGATCCTCGCACTAAGCAATGTGAACATGATGTTCAACATATTATTAATCTCCAAAAGCTGGCAAACCAATTGCCTGATGCATTTACCGACCTAAATCAGGTGACATAGTTGTATGTGCCAGCTAAAAATGCTCCCGCTAGAATTGATGTCCATGGAGGACAGGTTGTAAATGAGTCTAACACACGTATAAAGCGTGGTAGACCAGTCGGTTCCAAAGATAAAGTCCCTCAAAAACAAAAGGGAGCATGCATTAAAGATGGCCCAAGTGAGAAGGGTGAGACTCTTGAAGAGTCTGTAGACATGACAGTTGTAGAAATGCAGAAAAATCAGGTACCTGAAATGAATATTGATAATGAAGAGATCTCGATCAACTATGTCATGACTAGAATTCGATGGAACCGACATGAAATTGACGTCGATGAAACTTTTGCATATAATGTAGCGCTACAAGTTATGAGTAATGAAGAGGATCATGAACCAATGTCTGTTGAAGAATGCATACAAAGAAATGATTGGCCAAAATGGAAAGATGCTATTGAAGTAGAAATAAACTCACTTAAAAAATGTGAGGTTTTTGGACCAGTGGTCCATATACCCAGTAAGATAAAACTAGTTGGTTATAAATGGGTGTTTGTGTGAAAAAGAAACGAGCAAAATGAAATTGTAAGATACAAAGATCATCTAGTTGCACAAGGTTTTAGTCAAAGACCTGGTATTGACTATGAAGAAACTTATTCCCCAGTTATGGATGCCACAAGTTTTAGATACTTGATTAGTTTGGAAATCCAAGAAAATCTTGAGTTTCGTTTAATGGATGTAGTTACAGCCTATCTATATGGATCGATTGATAGCGACATTTATATGAGGCTACCAGAGGGATTTAAATTGCCCGAAGCATGTAAATCAAGCTCTATATAAAATTTCTCTATTAAATTGAATAAATCCCTCTATGGACTAAAGTAGTCGGGCCGTATGTGGTATAATCGCCTTAGCGAGGGAAAAGTGGATCTAGGATTGTCATAATTGTAGTCTATGTTGATGACCTCAACATAATTGGAACATCTGCAGAACTTCAACAAGCTGTTGAATGTTTAAAGTCGGAATTTGAAATGAAAGATCTTCGTAAGACAAAGTTCTGCCTAGGACTGCAACTCGGGCATTCACCAAGAGGGGTATTCCTATACCAGACTCAATATATTACAAAGGTGTTGAAAAGATTTTATATGGATCATGCTCATCCGTTGAGCTCCCCAATGGTTGTTAGGTCCCTAGATGTAAACAAGGACCCATTTAGACCCTGTGAAAGTGACGAAGAGCTACTTGGTCCTGAAGTCCCATATCTAAGTGCTATTGGAGCATTGACGTACTTGGCGAGTTATACTCGACCTGATATAGCATTCTCTGTAAATCTATTAGCAAGATATAGCTCTGCTCCTACAAAAAGACATTGGAAGGGTGTTAAGCATGTACTCTGTTATCTTTGAGGTACAATGGATATGGGGTTGTTCTTTCCAAAGACACCTGAGTTTGGTCTAGTAGTTAGGTATGCTGATGCTGGCTACCTATCCAATCCTCACAATGCAAGGTCACAAACAGGTTATGTATTTACTTATGAAGGTACGGCCACATCATGGAAGTCGATAAAGCAAATGAGTGTCGCCACCTCCTCTAATCATGCATAAATTCTAGCGATACACGAAGCCAGTCGAGAATGTGTTTGGTTGAGGTCCATGATCCAACATGTACAAGGGAAGTGTGGCCTATCTTTTGATTAGAAAATTCCCACGACATTATATGAAGACAATGCTGCCTGTATAGCCCAGATGAAAGACGGGTACATCAAAGGAGATAGAACGACACATATCTCCCAAGTTTTTCTACACCATGAGCTTCAGAAGAATAGAGAAATTGATATACAACAAATCCATTCAAGCGAGAATTTGGCAGATATATTCACCAAGTCACTTCCAACTTCAAATTTTGAAAAGTTAATCTGTAAGATTGGGCTATGTAGATTCAGAGATTTGAAGTGACGTTGAGTGTAACACCCCTACCGTTAATACAATGCTTACCGTCCAATCTCCTTACACATCAGATACACGCAGCGGATACATACTTACATACAGTGGGTGATACAATGCCGTTAGTCACCCACGTGACTAACAAGGCTACTACTTCTACATACAACATTGGTCTGATGGACCGGAATCCCGAGTGTTACATATCTACCATACATACTCCGTATACCAATAAACGCTACAATCTTCCATTCGATACAATACTTCAAGTACAATACAATATAATCCACATACCGAGTTTACTAAGATCCTTATACAAGTATAATGCCTCTTCCAAGTTCATACGTACTCACTAAGAGACTACTTACTACCCGTTCCTCACAAACTACTTGCTCCTAAATACAAGGGGTGTGCCTCCGGTCTCTTACCTTGACCACATCCGCTTCGGTACCTGCACACTAAAAACGTTCCCCCGAAGGGGTCAGCTTTCGCCAAGCATGATAACCGCATACCCCGCGTACTAGTGAGGGTACGCCGACCACTTGCTCGAATACATGCGGTTGATTTCATTCAAACATACATGCATACATGCTCTTATACATAATATTACAATACATTATGCAAGACATACACACATACATACACTTCATTACATACAAGAAGTACAACATAAACCATTCAATACATACTTACCCTTTTTCCTCAATTACCCATACACATTACATACACAATATACAATTCTTGTAGCTTCATTGGTTCCCACCCGGGTAATCGGGTGGAGATTACTCTTTTAACACTCGTTACTTCATACATTCGCATACATCTCATACTCATACATACTTACGAGTCCATACTTCTTACTCTTACTCTTACTCATGTTAAGTCTCGGGACTCTCCGGCCCTGGGGACTACTCCGTCCCACCTCCGGATTTACTTGACTCACCAATCCGGGATGCTACCCATTTAGGATTTAGGCCGCACCAGTTTAAGAGTCAGGAATTGCAGCCAACCTCTCTTGTGACTCCGCATCCTCACCTGCTGGCCGAAGCTATATCGGACTTCTACTCATTCCGGTTTACTCACTTAAGTTAGGATTTAGGTAGTTAGGAATTAGCAGAAGTCATTCATCAAGCCACATACACAATTACTATGCTCAATACCCATTTATTACAAATACAACAATACTTAAGTACAATACAAGATTCGAATACAAGTCATCATCATTCATACATTTCCTGAATTATACAAACTAGTGCTCAAGACAATAAATATCAAGAACAACATAAGTCAAGCGGTAAGTGCATTATAGTCCGATTCATGCATTTATCTTATTTAGGTGATCAAATAAGCACACAAATCGGGGTAACCAGATTAGGATACAGGGCATGAAGAAATCATACCTTTCACCGTTGTACTTGTATCCCAACCGTCCTCGATGTTCACAATTCAAATCCTATTACATACTACAGTTGAATGATTAACCTAACTATCATTAACTTAATCCGATTACTCTTACGTTTACTAATCCATACTTACTAAGTCTTGGCATCCCAATACTTGTATTTTATTTACTTACTCCTAATTACTTACAATGGTTTACTTACATATTTATGCACATATGTATAGTGGTTATACACACATAGATAATACTATTATTTAATTTAATTAAAATTTTTTTTTGTATGACTCGACCGACCTTACCCAGGGTCGGTCCCAAGAGGTCGGTCGAAGTCAGTAGGATAATCGCTGGAAAATTACAGGGCCCCGACCTTGCAAGTCCGGTCCCAAGGTCGTTCCATTCCAGTGAGTTACTTAACGGAAAATTTTAGCCCGACCGACCTTGCAAGTCCGGTCGCAAGGTCGGTCCATTCCAGTAGCTTACAACGAAAATTTTGAGTCGACCGACCTTGCAAGTCCGGTCGCAAGGTCGGTCCATTCCAGTAGGTTACAGACGGAGAATTTTCTGGTCCGACCGAACTTGCAAGTCCGGTCGCAAGTTCGGTCCATTCCAGAAGCATTCCCGTCTTTGTAAATCTGGGCTCGACCGAACTTGCAAGTCCGGTCGCAAGTTCGGTCCGGCCCAGTATTTGCATTTTTGTTTATGTTTTCAGTCCTCTCTTTTACCCATTACCTCCCCATTGTTCCTACACTTAATCCCACATGTTTTACCACTAAATAAACCTCTTAATACACCTTAGTTCATCCATCAATTCCTTACTCATTCCTAAATCCACATACACAATTTCTCATTTCTCTCACTTCACTTCAACACTTACAATAGTTTTTCTTTCCTCTTATGCTACAGATTTTCATACCCCATTCTACCATCCAATACTTCCTCTACCAATGTCACTCCTAGTATCCCAAATACCTCCTCTTACCATGCCAATTCATTTCCAAGCAATTGTACCATCTATACCCAAGTCCAACATTCATTTTACCAATTCCTACACACTAATTTTTCCTAACTTCTCCAAGGCATTTTTACACACTTTGCTACAGATTTTTACACTTCTTGTTTCTCATACTACAACTACCTCTTCATCACTACTAAACATATCTACCCAATCCAATATACACCTTGGTTCTCTCCCATTCACCAAGTCATTCTTAGATACATAATTCCTACCAAAATTTCGCCATAGTTCACCTACTTTCCTTACTTCTCCACACTCACATTTTTCATCAAATTCATTCCTAATCTAGCCACACCCATACAAGGGTCCTACCAGCACACCAAGCTATACAAACCATCACAATACATCAATACTCCGTCATGCATCAATACCAATACTCATACACAATATACTTGGCTCTAAGGCCTACAATTTACTTACTAGTTCCCTAATACTCAAAACTTCATAAACTCCAATACTAATACCATAGTTTAGGTTCTTTTAAATTAATTACCCATTCCCATTACTCTAATACATTAAATCTTAACCTTAGGAAGGAGCTCTTACCTTGAGCTTTTAATTCCTTCTTTCTTTCTCATTTCTCCTCCTTCTTCCTTTCTTGCCCAAATCGGCCATGTGGGGAATGGAGTTGCCAAACTCCATTCCCATCACCCATGAACACAAAACCTACAATTAATATACTAACCCTTAAATTAATGTCAATTCATTGAAGTGTTTGAAATGAAATTTCTAGGGTTTACCTTTGGAGAGTTTTTGAAGGGGTTTTAGCCCTTGGTTCAAGAAGGTGAATCCACCACCATTGCAAGGTTGATATTATGCTCAAAAGAGAGAGAGAAAACAAGGCATTACATATGGGTAAAAATCGGTTATGAAAGGAGATGGTGGAGACATGAGTTTTTCATGTAGATTTTTACCTTGTTGGAAAGAGGAGACTCCAAGCTCCATAATGGTGTGCTTTTCTCTTTGAATGGGGTATACCCACGAAAATGAACTTCCTCATTTTGAAATTCCGAAAAGAGGGAAGTGTAGAGGAGAGTGAGGGGAGTTCAAATATGTAGTTATTTTTGTGATTGGAGCTCAAATGGAGGTAGAGCAAGGAGGAGAAGATGAGGCTGCCATTGGAGCTCTTGTGGAGCTTTGAAATCGCCACACCAGAGGAGAGAGGGGGGAGAAATCGGTGAGAGAGGGAGAAATGGGAGAGAGATGAGTGAAATAAGAGAGGTGAGAGAGTAAGTGGGGGTAAAGTAATTTTTACTTTATTACTTTTTGCTTTTGGCTCTCTTATTTAGTTAGCTAGTTACATGTGTGTGTGAGGGGTTAATTTACCCATTAAAACTGGCCCCCATACTACTACTGTTTGGAGCGTTTTTCGTCTTTTACAGAAAACGCTCATTATTTTACCCGGTTTAGGTACTATTCACTAACCGGGCCCGTTTTCCGGAATTTTCTCGTTTCTTTATTTTTATTGACTAATAAGCTCCCATAAATGCTTAATAATTATTATTTAATGATTTATAATTTTTACGGGTTCGTTTGACCACTTAAAATCACGTTTCGGGTTTCCTCGAAAAAACGTGCGTTAAAGCTCTATTAGCGTTTTAATACATTATTTGGATCCGTTTTCTTCGGGAGTTGTTCCCGTATATTATTTAGGTCTTATTAAACCTTTAGAATCCATATAACACGCTAACCGAGGTCTCATACCTCCTATGGTTACTTAACGCTTATTTAGCGTTTTCCGCTTTTTAAGCGTTTATTTATTTCTTTTGGATTTATTTTTCCTTACTAGTATTAATTGGGTATCATTAGGCCCTTAAATACATATGAGATTAATTTTAATCCCTATATTTAAGTTCGGGGTATTTCAATCTACCCCCCTTAGGAACTTTGTCCTCAAAGTTGTTCGAGGTTATAGGTTTACAATGCTTACTCATTCTTACGTGTCTAATACCAAAGCCATACCTTCTTCCTCATTACAATTCCCAAATCCATTACTCAGGGTCTCTACATACCATACCATACCAATGTACTATAGTTACTCCAATCCGCATTACTACCGACCATCCGGTTCCTCATTACCAATTTATACATACATACAATGCAAGGCTATTCCCAAAGCAATGCAATACACATTCCAATCCCGTAGGCGCTCAGGTCATCTAGACACGGGACTCCTCCATGTCCCGCTGCCCTTGGAATAATACCACATACTACCTTGCTATCTTCTTCGGTACCCACTTCCAACACATCCTCATTCTCCATACTAAAGGAAATTCTTCCACCACTACCAATTAAAATTTCTAAAACATACAACTCCATATTCCAATTTATATTCATTACTTCTATCCTATATGTGATTCTTGTGACCACTTGAAGGGGAGCTTCAAGAATCATTCGACCCTGATGTGATCAGCATCAGTGTTGAACTATCTTTTCACCCCAATTTGTGTTCGGTTTCCCTTGATCTGATCAGGATCAAGTCCGACTTCCCACATCAGGTTCAACCAACCAAATAATTTAATTGTTTTCATTTTCTATCTTTTTACTCTTTCTAGTCGTGATTACGAATTCATACATCTCCAAAGGATGGAATCCGTCCATCCATCATCCTCACTCTACTCCCCCAAATGCTTACTCCGTGATTCGATACCTAATGCCATTTCAATCAACTTCACTACTTTCATCCATTACTCACCATCATCTCAATATTCAACTAAGGAATACTATACTTAGAAGATTTAGTTGACTTCAATGATCAAATATGTACTTACGATTCCACTACTCATAACTTCATTCATCTACTACCTCATTCATTTCGTACTACTTCTTCGAATGCTAAATACTTGTGGAGCACCGTTCCACTACTCAGTACTTTTCTTTTATTAATACTTACAGGGGTGTTACAAGATGGGTGTATTCCTCCTATGGATTGCATGTCTAATGCCTAGTTACCATAATTACAATGTGAATGAGTACGTTATGTTTATTTTAACATAGTATGCAATCATCAATTTGGTTCTCATTGGCTATGCACATTATGGTTTATGTGTTTTATTCACAAAACTTGCATTTAGCGGTTTTCGCTCTACCCCCCTTAAAAGGGATTACGCCACGTAAATCTACCATATGTTATTATTATTAAAATGGTTTAATCAGTTTGGCAAACTGAAGCGTTTAGCTTCACTACGGTATACTATATAATATGCTCTGCGTCAACAGGTCTTAACCATACCAATGGTTTAGCTTTCCACCAAGAGTTCCTATATGAGTTTATTAACTCATATTTAATTCGGTTCTAGCCTAATCGGCTTCAGGCATTAAAGCCATTGTATATACTCCTAGCTAGGGCCACTAGCTTCTGCTGCGTGACCCTGATAACTTGGGTTATCAACCCCTCTGTTATCTTAATGTGCTATACATCACCTTCCTTATCCGTCTATTAGGAATAAGGTTTACTAAACAAATGCAGTATTCTTCACCGTGTTTGGACTACAATGAGTTTAAGATTTATAACCAGCTCTCTGGTAATTCTGCACATGCTATTGTGCTTCTACGATATTCGTTAAGTTCCTCCGACTTATTGTCAGGCGAGGTGGGTTAAGTCACCCACTTAATGTAGGCTTCCTCCGTTGTACTAGCTTCTAAATTATACCAGTTTTCTGGTTCAGTACAAGTGTTCTTTACTTGTATGACCTTGCATTTCTATGCGTCGGTCCCTAGTGACTTGATATGTCTACTTCACCTTTTATTCCAATGGAATTCACATCTTGTGATTGTTAGTGTGTTGTACACTCTTCGTGCTTCTTGGCCTTTAGCCGACGTCTGTTCCAAGCTGTTAACTGGCTTATGTCATATTCGTTGGTGAAAAGAAGGGTTACTACGGTTATTTTCCATTCCCTAGCCATCCCATTAGATCATTGGCTCACAAGTGCAATACCAAAACACTCAGTCATACAGAGTGCAGAGGTGTAAACGCTGACAGTAAGTCACTTATGTGATAGGAAGGAATATTTCTGCCTGTCATCTCGTACTTATACTCCGTGTCATTATCTGCTACTTCCTCATATCGGTCGCTGTTGCGCACCGTATTCGACTCATTATACAACATCGTTTTTACTGTTTCTGTACTATGATAGTTTTCTTTACTAATTGCCATTGTCATTGGCGCCATTCCCTTATGGTATGAATACCCTGGGGTTTCCAATGTTCATGTGTATGACGGTTGTCGTAGCTACCACAAACATTAATATCTTCCCAATGTGGAGATGTTCTTCCATTTAGGTTTCGTGTGTAGGTTAGCTTACCTCACATTCCATCATCATTTATGATACAACTCACCAAGTATCTTGGACCGAGGATAAAGTGGTTTATCGGGTTACAAGTCTCTTGAGCGTTGGTCATTCATGGTGTGCATGTGCCCACACATTGATTGCTTTTTGACCATCATCTTCCTAGTTGCAGGGAACGGTTATAGGCTCCGCTGTGTAGTTTTACTTTGTAGTACCTGACGGGACATCCCAAGGAAACTTCAAGGTTTTTCTGGTCGTTCTCCAATGAGAGTATTCTATTACTGATAAATGAAGTTTCGTTGAGGGTTTGTCTTCACTCATAGGTCTAATGACAAGGTTTGCTATGTTGGTGTTTACACAATGGTCCACCACATGTTTGGGTGCTTATGGAGTATGCTTACTCCTTTAAGTCGTAATGGTTTGGAATCTCATTTCCTTATTCCATCACCCCTTGGCAATATCTATTGCATGGTTTTATTGTTATAGTAGATGGAAGCCCTTTCTAAGGGTTCACATCATCACCGCATTGGTGGTCTCCGGTTAACGAGGGGTACCTTCCCTTGGGTTTCTCGTATTGTCCAAACATGGACTAGGCCAATGTTGGCATTATCCTGATTCTTATGCCTCTATGTACAATTGCTACAGAAGACATGAAGGCAATTAACGGCTTGTCAACTGTATACTAGACTGGTGCTCTAGTGACAATGACGCTGAGTTGGCCATTACTACAAGCCACTCAAGATGTTGGATTTGAATTGATGGTCCAGTTGTTGATTTCTTGTCGTATGAGACAATATTTATTGCAGGTCTTGTTAGTAATGGTGTGGGTTTTGCAACCGTTTAAGGTTATACAACGCATCAGGTTTATGGCTTTAGAGCCATATTGCTGTAAGCTATGCTCTTTGCAAGCTGCTTATACATGTTTCCATGCCATGTATACCCCATAGGTCGGAGGTATTACTAGGCTCCATGGTAAGTCGTGACATCACGCTTCCGTTCATAGGAGACTCTTAGGCAATCTGGTGCTGATCCATGCCTTTTGTAGACTAGGGTGTTTCCTGTCAAGTGAGATCCCCTCGGTGTCTTAACCGAGTGTTCGTTCCAGCTCCTGTATTCTTGTCTTGACGCCTTGTTTGACTGTTGTTAATCCAGTCACCCTCAAGGATTGCTCCTGGGTGCTGTTAGATTATGCCGTACATCGGCTAATGTTTACGATATGTTATCATTATACCGCCTTGCGGTATTGTAGTTAAGTTATTCCCCCTTTTGGGTTATAACGTCTCTTGTCGCTGGGTAGACCATCTGTACTTGCTCCCAGTGCTTGAGACTAGGTTTAAATATCCTCTCCGATTATGGATTGTGCTTCGTAGTAATCTTGTGATTGCTCTGGGAGTTCTGTCCCGTTTGCTGAGCATTATGGTGTTCACGTTAGGCAACTGCCTTACTGTGTTTAGGCTGGGTATACCTTCCAGCTATACGTTTTGTTTGGTGTCCTCGAGACATATCCAATGTCTATATTACTAGTCTGTGCTTTTTGCACTTCCCAGTTCATTCCTATACTTCAGAGGATTCTCTAAGTTTCCTTACACTTGTTCCTTAATTGAGTTTCCTTCTCCTTGATTGTCTGTGGTGTCCAGTTGTTCTGGTTAGAATTCACTCATGATCCGTAGAACGGAGTTGACTACTCCCGTGCGTCGCACACTACATGATACATACGTGGGGTACCATATTGATACGTTACCACTTACCCAACTATATGTCAGGCCCGCAAGCTCCTTCGGAGTGCGGTTGTCCCACATCCCGTAACGGGTACACTCGTAGTGTTCGTCACATGCCTAGGTGAAGCATTCTGTTGCCAACTCCTCTTGTATCATTCTATGATACTCACCGTAATTAGTTGGCCTGGTTTAACAATCCAAGGTTTTAAAAGAAGGTTTATGTTTGAAAGAAAATTTTTTGGGTTTTAAAATATGGTTCGGTGTTAAAGAAGTCTCTCATGGCGTAGCCATGTTGAGGTCTTGACCAAGTCGAGCTTCTCGCTGACCGGTATGTTCTAAATACGTGGTCGGCCGTTAGGCCTTCCAAGGTTCCATCTCTCAGTGTCAGGATTCATGATCCAGTGATTGCTTCATCGTAGTCACGGTACATTACTATGTACCTGTGGCGTGTTAGAGTTCCTTTACGTATCTCTGCCCTTACTGCACTTGTCGTGGCAAGTGCGTGGTACTGGTGGGTTTTGGGTAAACCAATACCGGTCACGGTATGGTTTTCACTGGTTCTCGATAGTCTTGTTGACTCTTCCTTTGATCTTGCTGATCATTTACTTGGGTTAATTACTCTTCCGAGTAACTTCTTAGTAAGTTTGACATGGCGGTCATTGATCAGGGGACTTCTCCAATCCTTGGAGATTCCCCTTTTGATTTGGTTATGTTGTTCCTTGTTGCTCGTTCCCACACGTTTGTTGTGGTTACTGAGCCTGAGTTGGTTTAGGCACTACGGTTGTAGTTGCATCAGATTATATCTTGTGAATGTTCTTGTAGCTGTCTGAGCTAGGTTGGCCAGGTTTGTAACCTTTTGGCGTTGTAGTTTTGGAGTCAATCACTCCCGACTATGTCCTTAGCCAGCTAGCATACCGTTGGTGGTGTTGCTTGGCTATTACTGTTGTCCCGCAGACTTGTGTCTCGAGTTCCATTACTGCTCCTTTTTCCATTTAGTTGCACGGTTAGTGCTTCTTTTCCTGCTGCTGGTTGTTCAGCTAGGTTCTACGACTGCTAAGCATGTCGCCCCAGCTGTTGTAAGTTGTAGCCTCCTTGTGGTTGGAGTGCTTAATCCACCGCTATTAAGTGCGGGTATTGTTGTCCAACCGGGATCCATCTCGGGACTTCCAATTCCTGGAATACCATATGTCGGTTCCTGTTACTGTGTGATTGCTTCACAACTGCCAGATCGGGTTTTCCCGAGTATGAGAAGACTTTTCTTCTCTCTGGCGTCCTTTCCCAAGTTATACAGTGGGGTTTGCGGCGGGCGGGACTGGTATTGTAGGTATCCGGTACTCACCGGTAGTTCCTAACTAGCATATCTCTAATGCTAACACTCAGCCCTTAGCCCTAAGCTTCTAATTCCTAACTCGGTGTTCCTAAACTCGGTATTTCCAGTCATCAGAGCGATACTTCGCTCTGATACCACTTTTTGTAACACCCCTACCGTTAATACAATGCTTACCGTCCAATCTCCTTACACATCAGATACACGCAGCGGATACATACTTACATACAGTGGGTGATACAATGCCGTTAGTCACCCACGTGACTAACAAGGCTACTACTTCTACATACAGCATCGGTCTGTTGGACCGGAATCCCGAGTGTTACATATCTACCATACATACTCCGTATACCAATAAACGCTACAATCTTCCATTCGATACAATACTTCAAGTACAATACAATATATCCACATACCGAGTTTACTAAGATCCTTATACAAGTATAATACTCTTCCAATTCATACGTACTCACTAAGAGACTACTTACTACCTGTGAGCCTCGATTTTAAACCCTATCCTATGTTGATTACATTGATTGGGATCTAGTCGGGTTTTGGTCCACTTATAACCTAAGATTAATAACATGTCATAAAACATAATTATTAAAACCTAAGCTAGCTCACTGGCCTATTATGAGTCGCCACCTAATTTTAACCTAGATCAAATAGGAAAGGAGAGTTCGGGTTCGGGGCTTGATATTCGACTTAATTAGGGTTCATTACTTTCATTACCTTCCTAGGTCGTTTTTCCTCTACTTAGTTTTTTCGGCTTATACGAGTCGTTTTAACCTAAGTGCGCAAGCTTCTGTCTTTTTGTGTTTTTTTAGCGTTTTTTGACAGAATTAAAGTGAAATTAAAAGCTACCTAAACTAGGGTTTCGGAGGCTGAATTAGGTCAAATTTTGATTACGTCCGTAGCCACGGACCAAACGTCCGAGACCACGGACCCCAGTTACCTAAATATACAGAAAAGTCGAAATTAAAGGAAAACAAAAATTTGCAAGGTCCGGGGCCACGGACAGGATGTCCGTGGGCCCGGACATTATTAGAAAAACCTAAATTTTGAATTTTTAAATCCCGCCCCGTCCGTGGGTGTCCGTGTCTCGGACAACGGTCCGAGGTCCCGGACCATAGGTCCGAGGTCACGGACCACCCACGGACAGGGGTTTTCAGAAGGTTCCCGAGGTGTTTTGAGCTCAAATTTTATGGGTGTGTAGCCTGAAAGATATGTGGACAGACGTTAGCGATTGAAAGTTTTCAATTGAATTCGAATTAAGCACGAAACTTAGCAAACAAGTTATCTGACAGAGGCTTAAATAAACAGCAATACAGAAGCCTACGAAGGTTAGTTTGAGCCCAAATTTTGAGGCAAGACAGATAATACCGTGGTGAGTCAGGGAAGTGGAGTTTCTACCTGTTTTACCTTCGGATTCACAACGTTTCTTCACACCGGGACTCGTCGAGTGCTCCGTTGATGGCAGACCGAGAGGATTTCGACCCAAGCTTCTGGTTGCTGGTTGTCCTTGCTGTTCTTCACGTTTTAGAGGTTTTTTTTGTGGTTTTGATGATTATTGGTGCTTTGGGAATTGGAAACGTGCTTAGATGTGATTTCGGGGGATTTTCGTATGATTTGGGTGGCCGGGTGTTGGAAAACGTGAGAGAGAAGGAGGCTGCCTTTTATGACTCTCTAGGGTTCTTGAGTATGTAGGTTCTGATTTTATCCAAAACCTATCCCCTTATATAGACTTCCTTAAAGATAAGAGAATCTAGTAAAAGTAAGATTTTTCGATATTTTAACTGAGTAACTTCCCAAAGGAATTTTGCTATGAAATTTTAACCACATGTCAAGAGGATATTATGAATTTCTGAGGTGGAAACGAATTTTTTTAAATGCTGGAGCATTTTTAAATTGAATTTCTCGTCAGATTCAATCAGAAATTGCTAGAAAATTATTGGAAATTCGAAAAATCAAATTCCAACGCCATTATGCTTAAAATGTCATCCTCTATCATGGGTTAAATATCAAAGCATTTCGAGCTGATTTGGGCACCCTTTGGAGGAGAGAGAAAGCTTACAGAGGTCTTAGGAGCCTTTAAAGATTACCAAACGCCCCTGAAAGTGACGAAGCTGCTCCCCATGCCATGGAACGTGCCGATCGGACCGGGATCCCTCACCGCTTGATTACAATGCCTCTCACACACCGGTACCCACGTAGACCCTAACCAGGGGTCAAAATTTTGGGTATAACAGATTGCCCCCGTCAACTGGACTTTGTAACGAATTGAAAAGTCTGGTTGATGCTTGAGTGGTGCCCCAAAATTTTGGACCCCACAGAATCCTTCACGTTGTGTGAAACCGGGTTAACGATGCCCAGCTATTCGGAGGCGCTGACTACCTAAGCTACAAAACATTGTCGAGCTATTCTAAGGCGCTGACTGCTTAAACTACAAAGCGTTGTCGAGCTATTCTAAGGCGCTGACTACCCAAATACAAAGCATTGTCGAGCTATTCTAAGGCGCTGACTACCTAAGCTACAAAGCATTGTCGAGCTATTCTAAGGCGCTGACTACCTAAAATACAAGCATTGTCGAGCTATTCTAAGGCGCTGACTACCTAAAATGATGAAAATGATGTCGAGCTATTCTAAGGCGCTGACTACCTAAATGATGATATGCTGTCGAGCTATTCTAAGGCGCTGACCACCTAAAGTGATAAAATGATGTCGAGCTATTCTAAGGCGCTGACTACCTGAAATGATGATATGCTGTCGAGCTATTCTAAGGCGCTGACCACCTAAAGTGATGAAAATGATGTCAAGCTATTCTAAGGCGTTGACTACCTGAAATGATGATATGCTGTCGAGCTATTCTAAGGCGCTGACCACCTAAAGTGATGAAAATGATGTCAAGCTATCTAAGGCGTTGATACTGAAATGATGATTGCTGTCGAGCTATTCTAAGGCGCTGACCACCTAAAGTGATGAAATGATGTCAAGCTATTCTAAGGCGTGACTGGGTGAAAACTGGATGCAAATGCAAGAATGCTGAAATGCTAATGATGCAAATGATGCTGATGCTGATGATAATGCCGATGATGTTGATGATGCCGATGATGCTGATGATGCTCGATGCTTCAGGGGACCGAAACCCATGTCGATGCTCCTGGCTGGACCCAATGTGGACTTATTGCCATCGCCCCCCAAGCCGGTGTGCAGGGATAACTCCTGGTAAAAACCCTGGGGACTTATTGCCTTTGCCCACCATTCGTTGATCCCAAAATAAGTTGACATCGCAAAAGGAGGATTTATTGCCATCACCTCGCCAACTTTCTGTCGCCAGGTCTTGTGACGCGCCTGGATAATGCAACTAGGTCTTATGACGAGCCTAAGATGGATATGCAGTGTTTATGATGAGAGTCTAAGGTACTAGGTCTTATACGAGCCTAAGGGAAGCTAGGTCTTATGACGAGCCTAAAGGGAGGTTCTAGGTCTTATGACGAGCCTAAAGGTGGATCTAGGTCTTATGACGAGCCTAAGGATGGTTCTAGGTCTTATGACGAGCCTAAGGGAATGCAACTAGGTCTTATGACGAGCCTAAGGGATGCTAGGTCTTATGACGAGCCTAAGGGATCAGGTCTTATGACGAGCCTAAAGGGAGGTTCTAGGTCTTATGACGAGCCTAAGGTTGGATCTAGGTCTTATGACGAGCCTAAAGGGTTTCTAGGTCTTATGACGAGCCTAAGGGATGCAACTAGGTCTTATGACGAGCCTAAAGGATGGTTCTAGGTCTTATGACGAGCCTAAGGGTTGGATCTAAGTGAAAGTGAGTAAAATGTATAATGGGTCTAAACGGATGTAGAAGGATTAGGGTTTATGCCAAACCTGGAAATGGTGGGACTCAAGACGGGCCTGTGGACGTTTGAGTGTGAAGGTAGGGCTCAGGACGGGCCTGAGGGAATTTGATGTGGAGGTAGGGCTTAGGACGGGCCTGTAGAAATTTGATGTGGAGGTAGGGCTTAGGACGGGCCTGAGGGAATTTGATGTGGAGGTAGGGCTTAGGACGGGCCTGTAGAATTTTGATGTGGAGGTAGGGCTTAGGACGGGCCTGTGTGATATGAAGAGGGTTTGACCCTTTGGGTTTTGGATTTTTGGGACTCAATCGGTGTCTTCGTTGCAATTGTTGGGACCAACAATTGCCCCCAGTATTTCTCCTTAAGGCAATCCGAGTCTTTCAGAATTTTATGGCAATCGATCGGAACGATCGATTGCCCCCAGTATTTTCTTTGATTAATCGCACAAAACAAGTCTCACTCTCACAAGGTCAGGGTTTATCTCGATGTGGTGCTTTCTATCTACACTCAAAGTTTTGATGCTTGCGCTCACTCTCTCCTTCTGGTCAAAAACATCTCAACCGTTGAATTTGACATTTGTTAGATTTACGCGTTCAACCTGTTACTTTCACGTGATTGGATACACAACTACTAGTCGGAAGTCTTTTGAGCTTATAACATGGCTATGGGTGTGATGAATGACAATAGATAATGGCGGAATGTTTAGGATATGTGCTTAAGGGTGACCAAAGCTGCAACTTGCACCGTCTCTCGGACTTGCTTCTTTGTCCTGAAGTCGTTTGGCTACTTCGTGATGACTTCGCTTACGGCTTGGAACTTGGATTTTTAATTGTTCCTTGCATCCTTTCTCCTTCTTCCAATTTTTGATTTCTTCAGGCTTTTCAGGTTTGCCTTTCTTTGATTTTCTTTCCTTTCGGGGTTCTTGTGTTTCCCGGTTTTGAACTTTGAGAGCTGTTTTTAATGTTAGCTCATTTGGATCCTGTGTCACTTTGGGACCATTTACGGATCGCTTTGTCATGCTGGTAGCGGTTTTGCTTCTTTGGAGTTGTGAAGTTGTTGTTCAAAAGTCGGGCTCCTTGCTTCCTTTGGTCACCGGGTCGGTTATTCATCATTGGCGGGCTTGTTTGTGGAGCCTATAGTGTTGTAAAGAGGTATATAAAAGCTCAGCGGGGGTGCCTAGGGTTTAATGTCAGGGTTCACAAGCTTTTGGCTGTGTGGTGCTGTACCTAGGTGCTTCGTCATCCCTAATAGTTGTGTATCCGTTCTTTGTTACTTTTCACAGGTTTAAGTGTAAATTTACAAATTATCTCCTTCGGTCGGAGTCATGCCGTTTACCTCACCTTTGGATGTGACCTCTCTGGAGCGTGTAAAAGACACGCTCTTTCGCTCTTGGTTTTACCGCTCAAGGCACTCTCGCGAAACGTTCACTCAGAGACTTGTTTGCGCATTTAAACAAAGAAATAAACATTATCGTCCTTAACTCAGATTGCCCCCAGTATTGCGTGGGGTTTCTTGACAACCTTAGAATGCCCAAGTTTTTGGGAGGGTGACCGCATGTGTGGTGAACAATGGTGGAGTGGTGATGGGGTGGTGGCTGAGTGATTTTTTTTTTTTGCGGCAGCAGCTCCTTTTTTTTTAATGAAATGGTAGAAATGACGGACGCTGCGACATGTGGGATGACTGTGGGGGGGTAGCAAATGTGTGGATGGGTAGGCGGTTTTGTACAGGGGGTTTCGTGAAAGATGAAGGTTCTTACTCTTATATGCTTGTGACATGCCTTATGAGAGAGTTTTCTCTTCCTTTCTTTTCCTTTTCCTTTTAGCACATGAACGGAAGTATAAATGTTGAAACATGAACAAAGAAGAAATTTTATTGATAATCAAAGTAGTAACAACGACAATGAGTACCATCTAAAAAGGAGAAACAACTAAACTAGCTAAAGGACTAAAAGAAAAGACAAAACAAATGCTACGCAAAACAACAAAGAGAAAAGAAAAGCAACAGCGATCCTTAATGGTGTTTTGGCATAGGATTCCCGAAGATATTTCCGCGCTCTGAGAACTGAAGCCCCTGGTCAATCAGGTCTTGGATCTTATGCTGTAGGGCCCTGCAATGATCGGTGTCATGACCTGGCAACTGATGGTAGAGACAGAACTGATTTGGGTTCCTGCCCAAACAGGTGACTCCTGGTCGGGGCGGAAGAGGCTGTAAGATGTTCTGCTCCTGGAGTTTTTTCAAAGCATGACTCAATGGCCGACCAATATCTGTGAATTCTCGTTGACTGAAATCCGGTCTGGGAGGCGGTACCGCTCGATAGTTCCTCCCTTGCTCCCTTGGCTGCTGGACTGCATTCACCTCGTACTGTCCCGCGTACCTCTGCGGTGCGCTTTGTGCATAAGCTGTGGTTGGGTAGGAAGCTTTCGCCGGTTCGGATTTTGAGAACTTTGAGTTACCCCCGGCTCCTCGAGAATATCCAAGCTTTAGGTCCCCCTGTGGATCTTCTCCTCCAAAACTCCTACCTGGCCCATGAGCATGTCAAAGCTTGGAAAGTACATATACTTTAATTCATCATTGTACTGCTTTTGCATGTTCTCAACAATCATGCGGATTTGTTCCTGCTCATCCATCCTTGTAGGCATGCCTGCTGCCTTCCTCCTCCACCGCTTTATAAAATCGACATGGACTCACTTCCCGTTTGGCGTGTGCTAGCAAGGTCAGATCGGGTGATTTCCAGATTTTTAGCATACTCAAAGTGAGTCAGGAAAGCTTCGCATATCTCCTCATAGGTCTTGGTGTTCATCCTCTGAGTTAGGTACCATCGTTGAGGGATCTCATCTAGGTATCGGGCGAAGACCTTGGCCTTCTGCATATCATTGAGCCTCAGGATAGACATTTCTCGATCAAACATCGCCAAATGAATTTGGGGATCGGTCGAGCCTTTGTAGAGAGCCAAAGTGGGGAGCTTCAGTTTTGCGGGTAGCTCAACATCTGGATAGGATCCCATGGAAAGATAATCAAATCCAGCGGGTTTACTAGCCTTTTCCATGCGCTCAATGCGCCTCAAAGCCCTCTGAACTTCGGTGGCTAGTTGGTTCCCAGGAGCACCACCACTATCCAACTTGGGTGTCATGCCCTTCTAGGAGATATTGTCCATGCCGTATAAAGGATTGACAAATCCTTGTAGCGGTCTTTCCTGTCTTGCCGCCTCCAAAGATCCTATTTTCTCGTGGAGCTCAACCGTTGCCGCCGTATGCCGTGCCTCCAAGGCTTCAATGGCGGCTTGATGTTTCCGTACCAGGCTGGCTATTTGATCCTGCTCCCCTGCCAGACCCTCAGTGGCCCTGCTTTGGGCTGCCGTTTCCAATGCAGCCAACTTATCTTCTAGCTTGGCGATTGTGTCCACATATTTATTCTCGAGCGCCTGGATCGCTTCCTGGTGTTTCAAGTCAAAGTTTTTCATGAGTTCTTCAACAGAAGTGTTCCGGTTTTCTCCCCCCGCTGGTTGATCCTCCTGAGAGATATCGTCATGTGCTTGGACTGACATGTCAGATGAGCTAGAGTCTGCCTCGGGCTGAAATAACGGAGGTGGGGAGTAGGCAGTCGGGTCAAGCGTCCGGAACTTCTGTCCCAGCGCCTTTCTGAAATCTTGCCTTCTTTCTGTTTTGGAACATAAAAAGAAATATTAGGGCACGGGCTTTAGAGACGTGGAAAGGTTTTCCTATGAGGGCCCTTGTGTTCTAATTACGGGACTCTTTTGCTTCTTCAGGCTATTCAGGCCGTTTGAAACATTCAAGCATTTTAATCGGACTGGGGGAGATTGATGGGTCGATGCAGACATTGGGCCTGAGGCCCAGGAGAAAGAGAACACATACATAAGTCTTACGTAAGGCGGTGATGCAAATGCCCTCACAAGATGACTCAGTCCAACAGGTATAGGTCGATCCGGAGAGGTGCTTGGGGCGCGGGCCCAGGTCACCACAAAGGAATAGGGCTTGCACGCTATTCTCTTTGGGCTTCCCCCTTTTTTCACATCACCTAAAGGTGTGCGTCTACGGTCGGGTCTTTGACTGACCAAACAATGGGCTTGGTAAGGGTACTGCCAGGAAAATGCTTGGGGCTAAAGCCCAGGTATTAAGGGGGTGTGGTTAGACGACACCCTCCTCTTTTCCCCCATTTATTCACATCACCTAAAAGGTGTGAGTCCCAGACAGGGGACCCTCAAACGGGTCCCAGAGTGGAATTGGTTTGCGTGGACCCTCGCTCTCATATGATGCAAGGGTGCAAAAATTAAAGTGCGCACAGAAGTAAACAAACAGAGTAATAAAGCCATAAATAAACATCTTCGAGTTAAGCCCTCTTTCTTAAAATCAAACAAGTTTAAAATTAAGAAGTTAGTCCCCAGCAGAGTCGCCAGTCTGTGAGCCTCGATTTTAAACCCTATCCTAT
Organism: Limonium bicolor; assembly: GCA_023374045.1. Lineage (NCBI taxonomy): Eukaryota > Viridiplantae > Streptophyta > Magnoliopsida > Caryophyllales > Plumbaginaceae > Limonium > Limonium bicolor. Next base: position 122,527,045 of record CM041780.1, read on the forward strand.
GTTGATTAAATTGATTGGATCTACGGGTTTTAGGTCCACTTATAGCCTAAGATTAATAACTATGTCATAAACAATAATTATTAAAACCTAAGCTAGCTCACTGGAACCTATTATGAGTCGCCACCTAATTTTAACCTAGATCAAATTAGGAAAGGAGAGTTCGGGTTCGGGGGCTTGATATTCGACTTAATTAGGGTTCAATTACTTTCATTACCCTTCCTAGGTCGTTTTTCCTCTACTCAGTTTATTCGGCTTATTACGAGTCGTTTTAACCTAAGTGCGCGAGCTTCTGTTTTTGTGTTTTTTAGCATTTTTTGACAGAAATAAAGTGAAATTAAAAGCTACCTAAACTAGGGTTTCGGAGGCAGAATTAGGTCAAATTTTGATTACGTCCGTAGCCACGGACCAAACGTCCGAGACCACGGACCCCAGTTAACCTAAATATACAGAAAAGTCGAAATTAAAGGAAAACAAAAATTTGCAAGTCCGGGGCCACGGACAGGATGTCCGTGGGCCCGGACATTATTAGAAAAACCTAAATTTTAATTTTTAAAATCCCGCCGCCGTCCGTGGGTGTCCGTGGTCTCGGACAACGCGTCCGAGGTCCCGGACCATAGGTCCGAGGTCACGGACCACCCACGGACAGGGGTTTTCAGAAGGTTCCCGAGGGTGTTTTGAGCTCAAATTTTATGGGTGTGTAGCCTGAAAGATGTACAAGACGTTAGTGATTGAAAGTTTTCAATTTGAATTCGAATTAAGCACGAAACTTAGCAAACAAGTTATCTGACAGAGGCTTAAATAAACAGCAATACAGAAGCCTACGAAGGTTAGTTTGAGCCCAAATTTTGAGGCAAGACGATAATCCGTGGGGAGTCAGGGAAGTGGAGTTCTACCTGTTTACCTTCGGATTCCACGTTTCTTCACACGGGACTCGTCGAGTGCTCCGTTGATGGCAGACCGAGAGGATTTCGACCCAAGATTCTTGGTTGCTGGTTGTCTTGCTGTTCTTCACGTTTTAGAGGTGTTTTTGTGAGGTTTTGATGATTATTGGTGCTTTGGGAATTGGAAACGTGCTTAGATGATGATTTCGGGGGATTTTCGGTATGATTTGGGTGGCCGGGTGTGGAAAACGTGAGAGAGAGAGAGGAGGCTGCCTTTTATGACTCTCTAGGGTTCTTGAGTATGTGAGGTTCTGATTTTATCCAAAAACCTATCCCCTTATATAGATTCCTTAAAGATAAGAGAATCTAGTAAAAGTAAGATTTTTCGATATTTAACTGAGTAGTAACTTCCCAAGGAATTTTGCTATGAAAATTTAACCACATGTCAAGAATGGATATTATGAATTTCTGAGGTGGAAACGAATTTTTTAAATGCTGGAGCATTTTAATTGAAGTTCTCGTCAGATTCAATCAGGAAATTGCTAGAAAATTATGGAAATTCGAAAAATCAAAATTCCAACGCCTTTGCTTAAATGTCATCCTCTATCATGGGTTAAAATATCAAAGCATTTCGAGCTGATTTGGGCACCCTTGGAGGAGAGAGAAAGCTTACAAGAGGTCTTAGCGCCTTTAAGATTACCAAAACGCCCCTGAAAGTGACGAAGCTGCTTCCCCATGCCATGGAACGTGCCGATCGGACCGGGATCCCTCACCGCTTGTACGCCTCTCACAAACCGGTACCACGTAGACCTAACCAGGGGGTCAAAATTTGGGTAACACTACCCGTTCCTCAAACTACTTGCTCCTAAATACAAGGGGTGTGCCTCGGTCTCTACTTGACCACATCCGTCGGTACCTGCACACTAAAAACGTTCCCCCGAAGGGGTCAGCTTTCGCCGAGCATGATAACGCATACCCCGCGTATAGTGAGGGTACGCCGACCACTTGGTCGAATACATGCGGTTGATTTCATTCAAACATACATGCATACATGCTCTTATACATAATATTACAATACATACGCAAGACATACACACATACATCACTTCATTACATACAAGAAGTACAACATAAACCATTCAATACATACTTACCTTTTTCGAATACCATACACATTACATACACAATATACAATTCTTGTTAGCTTCATTGGTCCACCCGGGTTAATCGGGTGGAGATTACTCTTTTACTCGTTACATACATACGCATACATACTCATACATACTTACGGATCCATACTTACTTACTCTTACTCTTACTCATGTTAAGTCGTCGGGACCTCCGGCCCTGGGGACTACTCCGTCCCACCTCCGGGATTTACTTGACTCACCAATCCGGGATGCTACCCATTTAAGGGATTTGGGCCGCAGACCAGTTTAAGAGTCAGGAATTGCAGCCAACCTCTTGTGACTCCGCATCCTCACGCGTGGCCGAAGCTATATCGGACTTCTACTCATTCCGGTTTACTCACTTAAGTTAGGAGTTAGGTAGTTAGGAATTAGCAGAAGTCATTCATTCAAGCCACATACACAATTACTATGCTCAATACCCATTTATACAAAATACAACACAATACTTAAGTACAATACAAGATTCGAATACAAGTCATCATCATTCATACATTTCATGAATTATACAAACTAGTGCTCAAGACAATAAATATCAAGAACAACATAAGTCAAGCACAGGTAAGTGCATTATAGTCCGATTCATGCATTTATCTTATTTAGGTGATCAAATAAGCACACAAATCGGGGTAACCAGATTAGGATACAGGGCATGAAGAAATCATACCTTTCACCGTTGTACTTGTATCCCAACGTTCCTCCGATGTTCACAATTCAAATCCTATTACATACATACAGTTGAATGATTAACCTAACTATCATTAACTTAATCCGATTACTCTTACGTTTACTAATCCATACTTACTAAGTCTTGCATCCCAATACTTGTATTTTATTTACTTACTCCTAATTACTTAACAATGGTTTACTTACATATTTATGCACATATGTATAGGTGGTTATACACACACACATATATATATATATATAACTATTATTTAATTTAATTAAAATTTTTATTTTGTATGACTCGACCGACCTTACCCAGGGTCGGTCCCAAGGTCGGTCGAAGTCAGTAGGATAATACGCTGGAAAATTACAGGGCCGACCGACCTTGCAAGTCCGGTCCCAAGGTCATTCCATTCCAGTGAGTTACTTAACGGAAAATTTTAGCCCGACCGACTCCATTCCAGTAGCTTACAAGACGGAAAATTTTTGAGTCGACCGACCTTGCAAGTCCGGTCGCAAGGTCGGTCCATTCCAGTAGGTTACAGACGGGAGAATTTTCTGGTCCGACCGAACTTGCAAGTCCGGTCGCAAGTTCGGTCCATTCCAGAAGCATTCCCGTCTTTGTAAATCTGGGCTCGACCGAACTTGCAAGTCCGGTCGCAAGTTCGGTCCGGCCCAGTATTTGCATTTTTGTTTCTTTCAGTCCTCTCTTTTACCCATTACCTCCCCATTGTTCCTACACTTAATCCCACATGTTTTACCACTAAATAAACCTCTTAATCTTAGTTCATCCATCAATTCCTTACTCATTCCTAAATCCACATACACAATTTCTCTCACTTTCTTTCAACACTTACAATAGTTTTCTTTCCTCTTATGCTACAGATTTTCATACCCCATTCTACCATCCAATACTTCCTCTACCTATGTCACTCTTAGTATCCCAAATACCTCCTCTTACCATGCCAATTCATTTCCAAGCAATTGTACCATCTATACCCAAGTCCAACATTCATTTTACCAATTCCTACACACTAATTTTTCCTAACTTCTCCAAGGCATTTTTACACACTTTGCTACAGATTTTTACACTTCTTGTTTCTCATACTACAACTACCTCTTCATCACTACTAAACATATCTACCCAATCCAATATACACCTTGGTTCTCCCATTCACCAAGTCATTCTTAGATACATAATTCCTACCAAAATTTCGCCATAGTTCACCTACTTTCCTTACTTCTCCACACTCACATTTTTCATCAAATTCATTCCTAATCTAGCCACACCCATACAAGGGTCCTACCAGCACACCAAGCTATACAAACCATCACAATACATCAATACTCCGTCATGCATCAATACCAATACTCATACACAATATACTTGGCTCTAAGGCCTACAATTTACTTACTAGTTCCCTAATACTCAAAACTTCATAAACTCCAATACTAATACCATAGTTTAGGTTCTTTTAAATTAATTACCCATTCCCATTACTCTAATACATTAAATCTTAACCTTAGGAAGGAGCTCTTACCTTGAGCTTTTAATTCCTTCTTTCTTTCTCATTTCTCCTCCTTCTTCCTTTCTTGCCCAAATCGGCCATGTGGGGAATGGAGTTGCCAAACTCCATTCCCATCACCCAATGAACACAAAACACTACAATTAATATACTAACCCTTAAATTAATGTCAATTCATTGAAGTGTTTGAAATGAAATTTCTAGGGTTTACCTTTGGAGAGTTTTTGAAGGGGTTTTAGCCCTTGGTTCAAGAAGGTGAGTCCACCACCATTGCAAGGTTGATATTATGCTCAAAAGAGAGAGAGAAAACAAGGCATTACATATGGGTAAAAATCGGTTATGAAAGGAGATGGTGGAGACATGAGTTTTTCATGTAGATTTTTACCTTGTTGGAAAGAGGAGACTCCAAGCTCCATAATGGTGTGCTTTTCTCTTTGAATGGGGTATACCCATGAAAATGAACTTCCTCATTTTGAAATTCCGAAAAGAGGGAAGTGTAGAGGAGAGTGAGGGGAGTTCAAATATGTAGTTATTTTTGTGATTGGAGCTCAAATGGAGGTAGAGCAAGGAGGAGAAGATGAGGTTGTCATTGGAGCTCTTGTGGAGCTTTGAAATCGCCACACCAGAGGAGAGAGGGGGGAGAAATCGGTGAGAGAGGGAGAAATGGGAGAGAGATGAGTGAAATAAGAGAGGTGAGAGAGTAAGTGGGGGTAAAGTAATTTTTACTTTATTACTTTTTGCTTTTGGCTCTCTTATTTAGTTAGCTAGTTACATGTGTGTGTGAGGGGTTAATTTACCCATTAAAACCGGCCCCCATATTACTACTGTTTGGAGCATTTTTCGTCTTTTACAGAAAACGCTCATTATTTTACCCGGTTTAGGTACTATTCACTAACCGGGCCCGTTTTCCGGAATTTTCTCGTTTCTTTATTTTTATTGACTACTAAGCTCCCATAAATGCTTAATAATTATTATTTAATGATTTATAATTTTTACGGGTTCGTTTGACCACTTAAAATCACGTTTTCGGGTTTTCTCGAAAAAACGTGCGTTAAAGCTCTATTAGTGTTTTAATACATTATTTGGATCCGTTTTCTTCGGGAGTTGTTCCCGTATATTATTTAGGTCTTATTAAACCTTTAGAATCCATATAACACGCTAACCGAGGTCTCATACCTCCTATGGTTACTTAACGCTTATTTAGCGTTTTCCGCTTTTTAAGCGTTTATTTATTTCTTTTGGATTTATTTTTCCTTACTAGTATTAATTGGGTACCATTAGGCCCTTAAATACATATGAGATTAATTTTAATCCCTATATTTAAGTTCGGGGTATTTCATTGAGTTCAGAGGGAGAACTTATGATTGCACTCTTTTTTCCTTAGTATTGGTTTTTATCCCATTGGATTTTTCCAAGCAAGGTTTTTAACGAGACAATCAATATCGGACATTCAAGGGGGATTGTTATATATATTTTTATAGTGATGTCCATATTACCCTTTTAGGTTATCCCCTTGAAATACCCCATAATTAAAAATAGTGATTAATTAGGCTAATAATTATTTTAGAAGCTTAATTATGCCTAAATAAATATTAGGTAACAAATTCTGAAGAAAACGGATTAAAAACTCAAACGAACCTTAAAGCGCGTTTTTCGAGGAAACCGGGAAAACACAACTTTAAGCGGGTCAAATAGACTCGTAATGATTTTGGTCAACCAAATAGTCATTAATAAACATTAATGAAGGTGTAGAACCAATAAAGTCAATTAAACGAGAATATAGTAAAAATTGTCAAAAATGGGAAGTTGTGGGGTGAAAGCATAAATAAACCAAACTAGTGTGTCCACTATTGCAAATAAAATTTTAAAACCCATAAGAGGGCTGTGTGTGAGCCGATTTCCTTTCCCCCTCACACTCCCTTAATTATTCCTTATATGCAAAAGACAAAACAAATAAAAAGCAAAAAGTAACTTACTACTTTAGCCTACTCTCTCTCTCCTACCCCCCATTTCCTCTCATCCCTCACGTACAGCACTCCCCCTCCCTCTCTGATTTTCTCTTAGTCCTCCTTGAATCCTCTAATGGCGATTTTGAGAGCCTCATTCAGCACACCACTTCTCTCCTCTTGTTAACTACTCAAACCTCCACCAAAAATCACAAAAATTGTACCATTGTCTTCCTCTCATTCAGGAGAGCATTTCCCTCTTTTCCAAATTTGAAAACAACTAACTTCATCTCCATGGGTGTTCTTGGTTTTGAAGATTAAGACCACCATTAGAAGCCTCTTCTTCACCTTGTTGGTCTAAGGTAAAAAGAAATCCGAAAATACTACCTTTTCTTGCTCTTATTTGCAAAATAAAGATTTCTAAGTTTTGAGTTCCTATTCCTTGTATTCCCAGCCGATTTTGGCTTCTTTGGTGGAGTAGAAAACTTGCTCTTGTGATGTTCTAAGCTTCATCTACTCACTTGCAAGGTAATGTATTCTTAAACCCTAAAATCTACCTTAAAGCTTTAAAGATAATTTAAGGGTTAGTGTGAATTAAATGGTGGTTTGTAATGGGTTGTGGCTTTAGAGATCAAATTTCCATAACCGGTGGGAAGAGAGGAAAAGAAAGGAAGAAAGAAAGAAGAAATAAGAAGGAAGGAAAGCTAGTAAGGAAATAAGGTAAAGTATACTCACTTGTGTAGTTTTGTAATGTTTATGTAACAGATTTTTGGTAGTTTAAAATGTGTATTGCAAATGGTAATGGGTAGTAGTATAATGTGGTAGAAGAATCAAACTGTTTTGAAGCTTAAAAGACATTTAAAAACTTGTCAAAACATAGATGGAAATAGGTGTGGTGTGTAGGAATTAAATGAGTGTTAACGTCTAGTATTTGTGCTGGAAAAAATTGTGTATTAGTGTTGTTAATAAACAGGTGATATGAATGACAAATGTGAGTGAAAATAATGTGGTGAGAATGTAAAAATATAGGGGAGACCATGTCAAATTTTACCTAGGAAACTAGAGCACTTAAGAGCTAGAAACAAGTGGGGGGAAACACTTTGAGACAGATTTTTAAAGGAGCTATGTAGTGGGTAGATTAAGAGTGATTGATAATGCATTGTAAACCTTAGAAATGGTATTAGAAAAGGGAACAATGAGTGGTAGGAGGTAGGAAGCTAGCAGGAGGAAGTTAGAAGTGCACTAGTGTGCAAAGTGCAAAATGTGGGAATTGATGTTGGTGAATTTGAACAAGAATTGGAGTAAGGGTTTGACCATTGATTTGAAGAGGTTTAGAGCATGTTTTGAGGTGTTTAAACATGTAGAAAACTTATGGAAAGATTAGGGAATGATTAGGAAAATATTGGGGTGAATTTGGAGTTTAAAATGAGAAGAAAAACACTTTGGAAAATGGGGTCTGTTGTGGACCGCCCCTGTTGGGAGGTCCAGTCGAATTCTGCAGAACGAGTGTAGCTTCTGTTGTGGACCACCCCTGGGGACCTCCCCAGAGGGGCGGTCCAGACCAAAGAGAAAAATAAACTTTGTTTAAGGCTTCTAATGATGGGGGATTGGATGGTAATGGTTTTAGATGATGTTTAGGCCTTGTTTGGTGACTTGTAAAGGTCCTAAGATGTGTGAACAAGTTGTAAAAGTAATGAAGAGTAAGTAAACAATGTGTAAGTGTATGAATTATAAAGACATAGTAATTATAAGTCGGGAAATGTAAAAGGTAAAACGAGTTAAGTTAATTATAGTTAATTAATCGCTCGATCGCATGTATGTTATAGGACTTGAATTGTGAACACCGAAGGAAAGTCGGTTGCAAGTACAACGGTGAACGGTATGAACTTCTCATGCCCCGTATGCTACCTTGGTTACTCTGATTTGTGTGATGTGTGCTAATTGATCACCTAAATAAGATAAGACGCACGAATCGGATTACTATGATTACTTGTGAATATATGATATTGTTCCTTGTTGAATATTCTCTTAAATCATAGTTTGTATAATTCATGAAATGTATGGATGATAATGAGTGTGTGTATGCTTGTTGTACATTGTAGTGACCGAATGATATTGTGATGGACTTCTAACTAATTCCTAACAAGCTAACCAATCTAACTTAATAAATTGGTAAATTGGAATGAGTATAAGTCCGATATAGTTTCGGCCACGCGTGAGGAGGCGGAGACACAAGAGGTTGGATCCAATTCCTGGCTTTAATCTTTTCCACGACCCAAACCCCTTAAATGGGTAGCATCCTGGATTAGTGAGCCACCTAAAGCCTGGTGGTGGGACGATGTAGTCCCTGCCCGGAGGTCATACCGACTTAACATGAGTAAAAGTAAGTAAGTAAGAGTAAGTAAATGAGTATGGAAAAGTAAGAAGTAAAGTATGTGTATGTATGATTGTGTAAGTATTGTGTAATGAGTAAAAGAGTAATGAACATCCGATTAACCCGGATGTGTAATTTGGCTAACCCTTGAGGAGGTAAGTACTGTGTATGCTATTGTATTACTGTTTGGCTTGTGTATTGCCTTCAGTGGTGTGGATGGTATCTTGTATGATTGTATGGTTATTGTAATAGCATGTATGCATGTAAAAAATGAACCTCATGTATAGTCGACCCAAAATAGTCGGCGTGCCCTTGTTAGCATGCGGTATATGCGAAGTTTATATGCAGCTTTTTGCTGAGCCCCTTGGAGCACTGTTTTTAATATGTACAGGTACTCGAGAAGGGTGGAGACTTGTTGAGATCAAGATGATTTCTTTTTGGTTGTAATTAATGGATTGTGAAAGGTGTACCAAGTTGTACATGGCTATAGGCCTTTTTGTTTAGCCGGTGTACCATGGGGTATACCCTTTTGGATATTGTGGGATTATGAATTGGTATAGATGAGTAGCTTGTGGAAACTCATTATTTTTGGTAAACTAGTGAAAGGATGTAATTGAATATACTTGGATACTCGGTAATCACTATTGTAAGCCTATGATATTTTGTATTGGTAAGTAGTGTAGTAGCTCGGTATTTTCTAGACATCAGACCGTTACTGTATTGTAGTGTAAGCCTTGCTAGCCGTATGGGTGGTTAGCGGCATTGTATCACCCGCCGTAGTAGTAGTATTTCCGCTGCGAGTAGTAGGATGAACGAGACAATTAGACGGTAAGTAAGGGATTAGCGGTAGGGGTGTTACAAAAAGTGGTATTAGAGCGTAACTACGCTCTGATGTCCTAAGATTACCGAGCATAGGGATTACCGAGTTAGGATTACAACCGTTTTAAAACGGAAATCTAGAAACCTAACTAGAAATTACCGTTGATAACAACGGATACCTTTGACGTCCTTATGGACAATACCTTGCTTGAATTCAAGACCCATTGTCACATGTTACAAAGCATAATGCGAATGTTAAATGTTCAGATGTCAGGACGAGGTCCAGGCCGACCCAGAGGAGGGGCCAATGATGGACCGGGCGCGCAGACGATAGTAGAGATCGTCGCCGCCACGGTAGCACAGATGCTACCTCAAGTAATCACAACAATGCAACAAACCCAACAGAACCAACAAACTCAAGCGGGACCAATCCCTCCCCCTCCACCTAGAGAAGCAAACTGGGTAAAATCTGTAGCGGAACTCCGACCTCCATGCTTTCGAGGCGAGAGTGATCCGGCAAAGCTAGAAGCCTACATCTCCGAGATGGAGACGGCGTTTGAAACCCTCGAAGCTCCTGCTGGAGTTCAAGTGAGAGTAGCAGCATACTACCTCAAAGACGCTGCCATGGATTGGTGGAAGTTAGTCAAACACGAGCATGCTGATGACCCCACATTCGACTGGGAATCCTTCACCTCTCTCCTCCGATCCAAGTACTATCCAGAACATGTCAAAACAAAGAAAAGACTAGAGCTTGATGCCTTGAGGATGACAGACAAGATGTCTGTTGATGAGTACTACCGCACCTTTACTTCTATCCTTCGTCTTCTACCCGACCTTGGGTACACCGGCCAGGTGTTGGTCGATCGCTTCTATGGCGGTCTGAGCCATCGCCTTCGGTACGGTATGGGATACACCAGATTTACCTCTCTTCAGGTAAACTTTGGTTTAAACCCTTAGTACCATTGTAATTACTTAACCTTTATCTTTCTGAGTAAGAATCCCATCTAATACCTGAAACTTCAGGAGTGCTATCACGTGACATCACGCGTTGAGATCACTTGCCAACTAAGGGATGAGGAAATGGCGCTTAAGCTCAAGGCTAATAACAAGAACACCAGTTCTGAGGAGCAGAACCAGGGCAAGAGCTTGAAAAAGAAGAAAGGGAAGTTCTTTCAGCAAACCCAAAAGAACACCCCTAGTGAGAGCAGTGCCCATGCTGAGAAGGGCAAACCAGTTGAGCTTCTTCAGCTAGGTTCTTCTGCGCCGGTGGCTGTGAAGCCATTGAGATCACACCCACCTAAGGGTAAACTTCTAATCTAAACTCGTATTCGTATAAGTATCATAGCTAGTATTCCCGCACCAATGTGCTAACACTCTAAGCCTCAGGTTCTGGCTCCGGGTACAACAAAAACTACTCCGACAGCCGTAGCTATGTATGCAGAAGATGCAACCAAGACCATCCCGGCATGGATTGCCAAGGGAGAGAAATCCGGTGCTACAACTGTCAAAAACCGGGACATAGAGCTAATATGTGCCCAGAAAATGCTAAGCCCAAAGGGAACTTCCAGAACTACAAGCAGAGGGAAGGCAATGAGATTGCATCTGGCGATGCACCAGCCCAGCAGGCACCGCAGGGACAGGGATCCCGAGGTCCTCAGAGGGGCGCACCTCAGAGGCAGCCTGCCTTGCACATTATCGACCGTGACAGGTCCGGTTCTAAGTCCGGCCTAGGTAATTAACTTGAACCTTGAATCCTTGTGAAGCATGCCTAAGTATTGAAGTATTTGTTTGAATGGATGCATGAGTAAATGAATTGAAGTATGTATTGAGCATGAAATGTATTAGTTGAGACTAGAACTCACCGTAGATGAAATTTACAACCATAGGTAGGTTTAATATCTGCTACCCGATACCTTCAAACCCAAATCAAGAAGAGACCGACATCACCACTTACCACTACTCCAACGAGCAGTGTCAGGTATTCCGCCCAGGTATGATTTTATTAAGAGGATACCTGACACCCGAAGCACAAATCTCAATCATCCGACGATGCAATGAGCTAGGAACGGGTCCAGGAGGATTTTATACACCCGAATTCCCCGGTGGAGCGAAGATGAAACTGAAGATGATGTGCTTGGGAAAGGATTGGAATCCTTATACCAAGACATACCAAGAGACACGGATGCAAGACGGAGCGACGCCACCAACAATACCCCTAGAATTTCAGACGCTTGTTTCACAAGCTGTAGAACTTGCACAACAATGTGAAAATGATCCGATCCCCGCACTTGAAGCGGACCTTTGTATCGTCAACTTCTATGAGAAAGAAGGACGACTTGGGTTACACCAAGATAAGGACGAAACAACGGAATCTCTTGAACAAGGAGTGCCCGTAGTGTCTTGGTCCATTGGTGATGACGCCATATTTTTGTATAGCGAGCAGAAGCGTGTGGACCTCGCAGAGAAACTGGTATTGAGATCAGGAGATGTCCTAATCATGGGTGGAGAATCTAGGATGCTGTATCACGGGATCAACAAGATCAAGTTGAATACGGCACCTGCAAACAGGAAAATTGATATACTAAAAACTAAATTAATTAAACCTAGAAAGTAGCAAATCAATAAGTCTGTCGGGTTGCAAAAATCCCGGTCACTATAGTATAGAAAGTTAAGCAACCAGATATCAAACCGCGGGACTTGAATAAATAAGCCTAAGTCCTAAGAAAACTGGAAATTCAGGGGGGTTGTGAATTGTTTTTGTGATTGAATTGAATAAATGCAAATCAAAGCTTAAATAAACAATTAATGAAAGTGAGTGATGAGTTTGATAAAGTGAGTGGAACTCCAGGTTCGGGTCGTGTTCTTTACTGGTTAAATCTAGTAAAATCTACAATTCAATTATGAGAAACGGAAAGGCCAATTCTTTTTATCTCTTCAATGCTAAATCCTAGTTCATTGAAGAGCTCACCTATCAGAACATGTCAACTCTAATCTAGCAGTTGGCAAAACACATATAGGCAGAATAAGTGCGAAGAATTATTAGCGTTTGTAGAAGAGATTATCTATCCGACTAATCTTTCCCAAAATCTCCAGGTTAATTCGAACTACCTATTAATCACCTTGTCTGATCCTAATAGGTTTCACAGAACAACTCTATAACTCGCGAAATTAATAGAGAAGATGAATGATAATCATTAACCTAGAAACAATCCATTACAGTCTCATAATCAAATTGCAGAATTCTTAACTACATTGTATCCATTACGAACAACCCTACCCCAGAGTTAATCCCTACTAGCCAGACATTACAAAGAAGCAGATAAATACAATCAACATAGAATTCATCTAAAGGAAGAAAAACCCTCGAATTGAACGATTATCCAGAATCAATGGCTGCAGGCGCAAGGTTGAAGATGATGGACTGACTCCCTTCTGTCGATGCTCCTCCTCAATGATGATAATTTGCTTGATGAATGGGGATGAAGGTGAAGTTGATGCTTATGGTATGGATGAGTGGAAGGAGCATTCTTTTTCAGCGTGAGAGTGTTGTGAAGTAGTGATAGGTAATGAATGATGATCCTCTCTTCTGATTAGGTCACTTAAATAGATTTTTCTCCTCTTTCTCCCCTCAAAACGCCGAACTTCTGCTGAACTTTTAGTCGTGTCCGAACATTGGTCCGACCTTCAATGTTCGGACACAATGCTTTGAGCGCTCCAATTCCGAAAGTCTCGACTTGTGTCCGAACTTCGATGTTCGGACACAAGTTCGGACATGCACCGTAAGCTAGAACTCCGACTTTTCTCATTGTGAATCTCGACCCATGTCCGAACTTCGATGTCCGGACTGAAGTTCGGACATTTCATCAGGCATAGCACACGAACTCTCGACTTGCGTCCGAGCTTGGAAGTTCGGACTCAAGCTCGGACATACCTTCAAAACCCTCTAAATTCATCGTTCTGACTCCAATTCGACCCCCGTTTGTTGCATCATCTCCCTTGTGAGTTAATCTACTGTTTCCTTGGCTTTTCTCTGCATTTTAACATAGAAAAAGGTATCAACCCTTAACAAACAACAAACCAAAGGAAAACGTATGACAAGTGTGGAATATTATCCATGCGCGTAAGAAAAATAAGCATTAAGGACCACTAAAACCATTCATATTTCCCACTCATCAAACCTCCTCACACTTAACCTTTGCTTGTCCTCAAGCAAAGCAGGAGTAAGATACCTCAGAATGCCTTAGGACCAAACCTCGGGATTACATAAAAATAAGGAGTCAAGCCACAATAACCACCCAAGAATCGATCTGCTCTTAACTGCATGTCTCTTAAACAGTGAGGCACGCTTTTAAAACAAAAGATTATGAAAAAAATCAGATCATGAAGTCAAAATGTAAAGTAACTCAGAACCTTCCAACCTTTTCTCTTCTCAAACCCGTGGATGACAAGGGGTGTGAAGTTCTACCATATTCTGCAGAACCTTTCAACACCACGTACTCATGATCTAATTAAAGGATTTGCCATAAACATAAGACTCTAAAGAGCTTCCTTTTTTTTTCTTCTTTTGCATACATATTAATTTTTTTCGCGCAAACAATTCATCCCCCAGACTTTTCTCTCCATCCTTTTAACGGTATTGGGTCTTTTATCCCAGATCAGATGACCTTAGGTAAACGGGTGATGAAGCACCCCAAGGACTTAATAACCGGATGGAAGAGGCCTGTTTTGGTTCAGGAAATACTTAGATCAGAGGAGTACCTTGCCTTTATCCTTCATTCCAGACATTCTCATCATTCCCAAGGTTCCAGGTTAAACTAGTTCTGACTCCACAACTAACTTGCCCACAAACATTTACAAAATTCAGATATTACCAAAATACGAAAACACACAGGTCTGAGCAAACCAACCCTTAAGGTTATCACCGGACTCGACTCCACAACTAAAGATCCACCCAAGTATTCAACACCAAGAGGCACTCTAAGAAAATTACCCCATGTAGCCCAAAACCAAACAAAGATTAGTGCGAGATGCAAGATAAATGGCTGACACATTCAGAAAGATCTCCCCCTTCCTCACACTTAATGAGGAGCAATGTCCACATTGTTCAGAAAATTATCACAAGAAAGAGATCGCCTGGAATGTGTCAGACTCACAAGGGTGCAAGTGAAGAGTTACAAAGTTATAGACGTTAAAGCACAGGCCGAAATGAAACCAAAAAGAGAAAGAAACTGAAAACTCCCCTGATGTCGTTTATGAGTGATGGAGGAAGAAGGTCTTCCTCACACTTAGTGTCCTGGTAGGGGAGAAGGTTTCCTCACACTTGCTTCCAAGCAAGTGTCCGGCATGGAGTCAGCACGATAAAGCATACTTGCACACATTCAACAAACAAGACAGAGAAATATGCTAGAAGCATCGCATTAGTGACAACAGTATTCGGAGTTAAAGATTAGAACAAACTAAAATTGAAATAAATTAAAAATACAACCCAATCGAAATAAAAGAAAAAGGTCTAACACAACTGAAAGTAAATTCACACAGAAGTCCAGATAAGGCTTCGAAACAAAAGCAGCAACAACCAACAACACAATCACTGTGGGGGCGGGTAGTACGCCTGCCACTGCTGAAACTGAGCGACCAGGGCCTCAAAGTCATCCTGGGAGCGGCGTGCCTGCTGCTGAAGAGTCTCGATCTCCGCCTGATAGCGTCGATCCATCTCCATGAAGCGGGACTCCAGCTGATCAAACTCATAGCGAGTGACATACTCGCTCCCAGGGCTGGTAGCGCAAGAAAGGCCTCCTCCTCATCAGGTGTAGCAGTAGGGGCGGGCTCTGACGGACCTCACCCGCCTCTCGCTGGCGCTTCTGTGGTCGCGCGGCAGCCTTCTTCCTCCATTGTCCCCCGCTAAACTCAAACCACATCTTCTTCAGGGCGCCCACATCGATAGGAGACCGCGCAGCATGCAGCCCTGCAGAGGGAATGGTAACCATCTGCCTCCCAAGGATGTGGCAGAGCATGACCGGATAGCCTAACTTGTGGCGGTCCTTGTGCTCCATAATATGCTGCATGTTAAGAAGATCACCCCACGGCAAGTAAGTAATCTCTACACCCCGCAACGACGATTCAGCACCGCCTGAAGAAGTAGGAAGTCAGTGTGGTTCATCCGAGCTCTGACGTGGTACAACGTTCGCAGCCAGTAGTGCGAACAGGACTCTCTCCTGAGGGCTCTGAAGTGCGAATCAGCAGGGACGACCTGCTTTGATGGGTCATCCCCTCTGCGTCGTCGTGGTCCCTGACCATGAGGGGGGTATAGTGGTTGATAGCTGCTGCCTTGAAATCATGGGGGTTGAGGTGCTGAGGAGCTTCGGGGGCGGGGTAAGGAAGGTCCAGATAGCGGGCAATCTCCATGGTGGAGACCGTCACTCTCTCACCGTCTATAATGGACTTGATCTGGCCGTCCTGGTAGATTGCATTTGCATAGAACATGCGCACCACCCTTTCAGAATACTGGCCCCCCCATATCCAAAATTTTCCCCAACTAAATGGGTCCAGTAATGCCCTCAGTCCCAGCTGCTGCTCCAGTTCCGGCACCACACCCCGCTCAGCAATTATATCTACCTCCTTGGCAAACCACTCTCGGGCTGCATCATTTCTAAATTCCTCTTGCTGAGTTCGACGTTTTGAACTTTCGCCGGTTCTAGCAGCCCTCTTACCACGGCCTGTGATTCGGCTCAGCATCTGCTCAAAAAGGGTAACCAATGTCAATTAAAAAGTCCTAAATGTGCACAGAATTACCCAAAATTCGACAGAGTGTCCCCTAAAAAATTAATTATTCTCCACAGCACAGATTTATCAGATTTTTTTTTCATCCGCAACCGTGAATCACTACCAATGACCAGCAAGATTTAACGACAAAAAGGCATAGTATTCCAACATACTCAGCTTAATCTCAGTCACTTTTTTTCAGTTCAGCCATGAAAAATAAAACCACACACTCAAATATCTACATTGAAATCACAGTAGTGCAGTTTTAAACAGCTCTATCCAGCAACTTACATCATAGCAGATAATAAACCCCATATACGCAAATGAATCTTAGAAATTGCAATAATAAACAGCACATTCTCGACTTTGTGTACCTCAGATTCCAAACTTGTCAAAACACATTAACGAGGTAGAAAAGTGGAGAGATTACCTTGCTTGAGTTGAATGAATGTTAAGAAGTAGATAGAACAGCAAAATCTGCAAGAATCGAACTCAAAAACCCCAAATTCGGTAGTTAGGGTCGAATTGAACAGGGGTCAGATTTGGACTGGTGTGGGGATTTGCTGGCCGATTTTGTGTTTGCTAGAGTGATGGAGAATCAAAAACCGAGCAGATTGGTACCAAGATTGAGAGATTTGGTGGAGTTTTGAGGGAGTTGTGAGAGATTGAAGAAGAGGGAGAGTTGGGGGCTCTTGTGCGTCGCGAGGAGGAAGAAAGATTTTGCAAGTTTAAGTCGTCCGCGCCTCTTTAGTTTCAGAAATTTCGAAGTGTCTGAACTTCAACGTTCGGACTGAAGTTCGGACATACATACCTGGGCAGTGCCAAACTCTCGAATCAGGTCCGAACTTCGATGTCCGGACCGAAGTTCGGACATATTGTTCTTCCTTTCCGATTTCTCTACGCGCAATGTCCGAACTTAGAAGTTCGGACCTAAGTTCGGACATATTGTTTTGTACAGACTTCAAACTCTCGAACTGAGTCCGAACTTCGATGTCCGGACTGAAGTTCGGACAACACCCAATGCACCAAATTGTTCCTTTCTGAGCTCAAACTACTGTAAACAAAAGCATTATCCTAAAACAAAACTATAAACACATAGTAACACAGAATTAAAGTACCGAAAAACTCTGGGTTGCCTCCCAGTCAGCTGCTCTTCTTTAATGTCTTTAGCTAGACAGTTCCTGCTTGATCAATCAGAGCAAGTGTTGTGGGCAGCTCTACAACAGCCTACAGCGAATTCCTTCAACTTCCTCAATTCTTTCCGCATTTGCCAAGAGAACTTCTTCTTCTTCATGTTCGAGCTCGTCTCTTGAGAAATCATCTTTGTTGTAGGATTGAATTCACTCTCCAAAAAGAATATTGCCTGCAAGGGGAAAAGATTATGATCAGTACCAAGATAGCTTTTTAATCGAGCACCATTTACCTTAAAGGTTTCACCAGTCTTATTCTCCAGCTCGTATGCTCCATAGGATGTAATTCCCACAACTCTGAAGGGGCCTGACCAATGTGACTTTAGCTTCCCAGGGAAGAGACGTAGCCTAGAGTTAAAGAGCAGCACTAGATCCCCCACTTTGAAGTCTCTCTTTTGTATCATCCGGTCGTGGATCCTTTTGGTGCGCTCTTTATAGATTCTTGAGCTATCGTACGCCTGGTCTCTCATTCCTCCAACTCAGAGCTGAAATCGCCTCTTCTCTCCAGCATCGCACAAATCAAAGTTAAGAGCCTTTAAAGCCCAATAAGCTCTGTGCTCTAGCTCAACTGGGAGATGACAAGCCTCCCGTATACTAGCTTAAAAGGTGACATCCCAATGGGAGTCTTGAATGCAGTTCTCTAAGCCCACAGAGCATCGTCAAGCTTGATAGACCAATCCTTCCTGGAGGAGTTGACTGTCTTCTGGAGAATCCATTTTAGCTCTCGGTTACTCACTTCTGCTTGCCCATTAGTTTGGGGGTGATAAGGTAAAGCAACCTTATGAGTCACCCCGTACTTCGTCATCAGAGAATCAAAAGCCTTGTTGCAAAAGTGAGAACCTCCGTCACTGATGATAGCTCTTGGCACACCAAATCTGGTAAAGATGTTCTTCTTCAAGAATTTCACCACAGTTCTAGCGTCAGCAGAAGAGCAGGGGATTGCTTCGACCCATTTGGAAACATAATCTACAACAACGAGGATGTAGTGGTTTCCGTGAGAAGAAGGAAATGGGCCAGTGAAGTCAATACCCCAGACATCAAAGTTCAACTTCAGGATTCCCTTTTGAGGCATCTCATGCCTTCTTGAAGTGTTCCCCATCCTCTGGCAGTTACACAGCGAGCACAGAAGCGGTGGACATCTTTGTGAGTGAGTGGGCCAGTAAAAACCACACTCTAACACCTTAGCAGCTGTCCTCGTAGGACCGTGGTGACCACCTGCCTCTCGGGAATGGCAGAACTCAATCACACTGTTTACCACTTCGTCAGGGAGACATCTTCTGATTAAACCATCAGCACACACTCTGAAGAGATAGGGGTCTTCCCAAACATAATGACGAGTTTCAGACAGAAACTTCTTCTCCTCTGGTTGTAACTTAAATCATGGGGAACCAAACCAGAGGCAAGATAGTTAGCCAGGTCAGCATACCATGGCTCTTTAACTTTCCCAATTACAAAGACTGTTTCGTCAGGAAAGAATTCATTTATGGGAACCCCGTCATCTGGAGTCTCAAGCCTAGATAAATGATCCGCAACCCCATTCTGCTTTCCTTGCTTATCAACAACTTCCAAGTCGAACTCTTGGAGAAGCAGCATGAAGTCCTCTTAGAATCATTCTTTTGGAATAGGTATTTCAAGGCAGAGTGGTCGTGTGAGCAATTACCTTACTTCCCAGCAAATAAGGCCTGAACTTGTCAAGAGCGAACACCACACAAGTAGCTCCTTTTCAGTGTGGTGTAGTTCTTTTGAGGCTCCGACAGAGTCTTACTCGCATACGTGATAACCCTCAATATTTTATCCTTCCTTTGACAGAGTGCAGCACCAACAGCAAAGTCACTAGCATCTGTCATGACCTCAAAAGGAAGGGACCAGTCAGGGGGAACCACAATGGGGGCAGAGATGAGTTTACTCTTGATAGTTTGAAAGGCCTTCAAGCATTCTTCTGAGAAGTGAAATTTTACATCTTTCTGCAGAAGATCAGACAAGGGCTTCGCAATTTTTGAAAAGTCCTGGATGAACCTTCGATAGAACCCTGCGTGACCCAGAAAAGATCTAACTCCTCTGACTGAAGTGGGAGGAGGTAACCCCTCAATGACTTCCACCTTCGCCTTGTCCACTTGAATACCGTCTTTTGAGACCCTGTGACCGAGCACTATACCCTCTACCATGAAATGGCACTTCTCCCAATTTAAAACCAGGTGGGTCTCCTCACATCTGCCCAGATCTGATCCAGCTGATCAAGACACACATCAAAACTCTGGCCATATACCGAGAAGTCGTCCATGAAGACTTCTATGCTTTTCTCAATAAACTCGTTGAAAATGGCCATCATACACCGCTGGAATGTGGCTGGTGCGTTGCAAAGACCAAATGGCATCCTCCTATATGCGAAAGTGCCATACGGGCAGGTGAAGGTGGTCTTCTCCTGATCCTCTGGCGCAATGGGGATCTGGAAATACCCGCTGTACCCATCAAGGAAACAGTAGAACTCCTGCCCAGCTAGCCGCTCTAACATCTGATCAATAAATGGCAGCGGGAAGTGGTCCTTCCTTGTGGCTTCGTTCAACCGCCGGTAATCGATGCACATCCTCCAGCCAGTGGTCTGTCTTTGAGGCACCAATTCTCCCTTATCATTGGGCACCGCCACAATTCCTCCTTTCTTGGGAACAACTTGCACAGGGGAAACCCAGCGGCTATCAGAGATGGGGTAAATGATGCCTGCATCCAAGAGCTTCAACACCTCAGCTTTCACTACTTCCTTCAAATTTGGGTTTAATCTC
The DNA here is from genome assembly GCA_023374045.1 of Limonium bicolor. Taxonomy (NCBI): domain Eukaryota; kingdom Viridiplantae; phylum Streptophyta; class Magnoliopsida; order Caryophyllales; family Plumbaginaceae; genus Limonium; species Limonium bicolor. The sequence continues at coordinate 122,547,176 of CM041780.1, forward strand.
CTCTGGGGCTGCCTCACTGGTTTGATACTGTCTTCCATGTAAATTCGATGAGTGCAGAACCCTGGACTAATCCCTTTTATATCTGCCACTGACCACCCCAAAGCTCCCTTATGCTTTCTTAATACTTCCAGAAGTCTGCTTTCCTGCGAAACAGACAAAGAAGAAGAGATAATAACAGGCAGGGCGCTACCCTCTGCCAAGAAAGCATATTTAAGGTTTGAAGGGAGAGTTTTTAATTCAAGAGTAGGGGGTTTCTCTACTGAAGGAATGAGCCTTTGAGTAGGCCTGTCCAGTGGCTCCACAGGAGGAGCATGAGGGCGAAAGTAGGTTCGTCCCTGATTAAGCTACTGGACAACAGTAGCTACCTCAGCGTTCTCCTTGTCATCCTCAATCGAGTGGCATAACACCTGCTCTAGCAAATCATAATCCTCACTCCTAGAAAAATTCATCATTATCTTTAATGACAAATTAATCATAGTCATCAAACAATCACATCCACTGAAAGCACAGCATGAGAGGAAGCATTTGTTCTCATCATCTTAGTATATCAAAACTAAGTTCCTCATTATTAAACTTAAGTGATTTTCTTTTGTCAACATCTATGACAGTTTTAGCAGTTCGCAGGAACGGTCTACCCAAATTAATCACTTCAACATCCTCATCCATATCAAGAATAACAAAATCAGCAGGGAAGAAGAAGTTACCAACACCTACCACAACATTCTCAACCATACCACGAGGTTTGATTGAGGAACGATCAGCCAATTGCAAATTAAAATTGATCGGGATAAGCTCACCAGCATGAAGCTTCCTAAACATTGAATACGACATTAAATTTATACTCGCTCCAAGGTCGCAAAGTCCGAACCCACAGTCCATGTCTCCAATGGTGCAAGGGATGATGGGCTGCCCTGGATCTCCACACTTTGGAGGGAGCTTCTGCTGGATGGCTGCAGAGCACGTCTCTGTCAGCTGAACAATCTCACTTTCCTTAAACTTTCGCTTGTTAGAAATCAAATCCTTCACAAAGCGAGCATAATTAGGCATTTGCTTGATAGCATCAATCAAGGGGATATTAATAGTAAGCTTTGAAAACACACTCAAAAATTTCCCAAATTGATCATCAAGCTCTTTTTCTTTCAATCTATTAGGGAAAGGAAGTTCCTTAGGAATCACCTTACCCTTAGAGTTTTTAACATTTAAAGTATGAGAAGGGGAAGAAATAGGAGCCTGGGTCTCCTCAACAACTACCTCAGGAGGGGCTGGGGGCCCTGACGGTGCACCAGTGCTAGAAGAAGGGTGACCGGTCTCCTCGTCAGCTTGGTCCTCAGCCACTTGATTTCTATTCATTAACTGCTTCCCACTTCTTAAGGTAACTGCCGCCACCTCTTCAGAATCTGAACAGTCCTCAACTACCATGGTATCTGAGACCGTCACTGCCTTCAACTGAGCTTTAGGATTGGGGTCTGGTTGGGAAGGCAGTGATCCAGACGGTCTCTGCTGTAGGAGGAACTGAGTCAACTGACTCATTGTTCCCTGCATCTCCACCATGGCGTTCTCGAGCTTTTGCTGACCAGCTGCCAGATTCTGATTTATTACTGTCTGTTGCTCTTGAGAAGCCATCAGTTTATCCATCATCTCCTTAAGATTGGCATTATTTGAGCTCAGTGGTGATTGCTGAGCTTGAGATTGTTGTGGCCTAAACTGATTGTATGGGGGCCTAATGAAACCGGGTGGTCCTCCCTGACTTGCCCTCTGAGGCTGCATCTGCTGTGAGTTGAGGGCGTTATTTGGATTCCCGTACCTCAGGTTTGGATGCTGATTCAGCATCCAAGGCTGCCTGTTGTACTGACCAATTGCATTTGCCTCTTCAGTCTGCCTCATCTCAGCAACCATCGGGCAGTCCTCATAATCATGGCTGTCTCCGCACTGAGAACAGCATACCTCCTTTGGACCAGTAGACACCTTCTTGACGGATTGCACAGATGTATGTCCCATAGTGAGCTGCTCGAGCATCTTCGCCATGTTACCCACTGTGGTACTTAAATGGGCCTGCTCAGCAGCAATCTGCTCCATCATAGGATCTGGAGTCCGAGAGGAAGTCTGCCCAACTGTGAAAACTCTTCCACCACTGTTGCTCCACTGGCGGAGCTCCTCGCAATAGGACTCCATAGCAGACATAAACTCCTCTCCGCTTTTAGCAAGCAAGTTTCCACCCAGTGCAGCTCTGACCTCGCCTCTATGCTCATCTCTCAGCCCTTGGAAGAACCCCTGGGCCAAAGATGTCATGTTCTGACCGTGATGAGGGCACTGGCGGAGCAGCTCCTTGAATCTATCCCAAGCTTCGCAGATTGTCTCACTGCCGGACTGTCTGAAGGCGGTCAGGTCAGCGATCATCTGTCTGGTCCGGGAGATGGGATATATTTCTCATAAAACCTCTCCGTCATCAGCTCCCAGGTAGTGATGATACCTGGTGGCAGACGGTGGAACCACTTCGAGGCTTCCCCTGATAGACTGTGCTGAAATAAGCACAGCCGAGCATACTCCTCTAGCCCCTGAGACATCCCCAACGAATCCAGATGAACTAAGAAACGATGGACATGGTCGAGTGCATCAGCCGGGTCTGCGCCTGAGAAGGTCCCTGCTGGGTGATTCCTGACAGCATTTGTTTGATGGCTTGGTTTTAACTTTTGCCATTCTGTGTTAATTCTGCTGTGAGGTTCGGTAGAGTCACAGGTCCTCTTCAGGGGGCAGCTGGCGGGCGATTAATTCTTCCCAATGTTGCCTGCTCATTATTTACTGGTCCGTTAGCAGCCATGGTGAAGGTGAGTGCTCTTCTCGCCCTACGAGCGGTACGGTTGATCTCTGGGTCTAAATTGAATCTTGGTGGGCCTCGAGATCGGGTGTCGTGCATTCACTAAACACCTGCACAGTTACACAAAACAAATTAAATAAAATAAAAACAATTGACAACCAAGGCAAAGGACTTGACAAAGTCAAGTCCCCGGCAATGGCGCCATTTTGCAAACAGGAAAATTGATATACTAAAAACTAAATTAATTAAACCTAGAAAGTAGCAAATCAATAAGTCTGTCGGGTTGCAAAAATCCCGGTCACTATAGTATAGAAAGTTAAGCAACCAGATATCGAACCGCGGGACTTGAATAAATAAGCCTAAGTCCTAAAAAAACTGGAAATTCAGGGGGGTTGTGAATTGTTTTTGTGATTGAATTGAATAAATACAAATCAAAGCTTAAATAAACAATTAATGAAAGTGAGTGATGAGTTTGATAAAGTGAGTGGAACTCCGGGTTCGGGTCGTGTTCTTTACTGGTTAAATCTAGTAAAATCTACAATTTAATTATGAGAAACGGAAAGGCCAATTCTTTCTATCTCTTCAATGCTAAATCCTAGTTCATTGAAGAGCTCACCTATCAGAACATGTCAACTCTAATCTAGCAGTTGGCAAAACACATATAGGCGGAATAAGTGCGAAGAATTATTAGCGTTTGTAGAAGAGATTATCTATCCGACTAATCTTTCCCCAAATCTCCAGGTTAATTCGAACTACCTATTAATCACCTTGTCTGATCCTAATAGGTTTCGCAGAACAACTCTATAACTCGTGAAATTAATAGAGAAGATGAATGATAATCATTAACCTAGAAACAATCCATTACAGTCTCATAATCAAATTGCAGAATTCTTAACTACATTGTATCCATTACGAACAACCCTACCCCAGAGTTAATCCCTACTAGCCAGACATTACAAAGAAGCAGATAAATACAATCAACATAGAATTCATCTAAAGGAAGAAAAACCCTCGAATTGAACGATTATCCAGAATCAATGGCTGCAGGCGCAAGGTTGAAGATGATGGACTGACTCCCTTCTGTCGATGCTCCTCCTCAATGATGATAATTTGCTTGATGAATGGGGATGAAGGTGAAGTTGATGCTGATGGTATGGATGAGTGGAAGGAGCGTTCTTTTTCAGCGTGAGAGTGTTGTGAAGTAGTGATAGGTAATGAATGATGATCCTCTCTTCTGATTAGGTCACTTAAATAGATTTTTCTCCTCTTTCTCCCCTCAAAACGCCGAACTTCTGCTGAACTTTTAGTCATGTCCGAACATTGGTCCGACCTTCAATGTTCGGACACAATGCTTTGAGCGCTCCAATTCCGAAAGTCTCGACTTGTGTCCGAACTTCGATGTTCGAACACAAGTTCGGACATGCACCGTAAGCTAGAACTCCGACTTTTCTCATTGTGAATCTCGACCCATGTCCGAACTTCGATGTCTGGACTGAAGTTCGGACATTTCATCAGGCATAACACATGAACTCTCGACTTGCGTCCGAGCTTGGAAGTTCGGACTCAAGCTCGGACATACCTTCAAAACCCTCTAAATTCATCGTTCTGACTCCAATTCGACCCTCGTTTGTTGCATCATCTCCCTTGTGAGTTAATCTACTGTTTCCTTGGCTTTTCTCTGCATTTTAACATAGAAAAAGGTATCAACCCTTAACAAACAACAAACCAAAGGAAAACGTATGACAAGTGTGGAATATTATCCATGCGCGTAAGAAAAATAAGCATTAAAGACCACTAAAACCATTCATATTTCCCACTCATCAGCACCGCCGGCAATAATCAATGCCACACACATGAAACCAGGACGCCTGAACCTTACCTTAAGGAAGTATTAAATTTGTAGTATCATGTAATGTGTTAGTAACGTGTATTAGAGACACGGTATGTATGATGGTTGGTTTATCAATAAAGAGGAGTGTTAATTTAAATTCCACTTGTGTCCACCATCATTACTTATAAACTTGTGAATCCAATAGGTTGTGGACTCGGTACCGAAGGTAACCTGAGTATCCTCACCGAAGCACAAGCCGGTAAGAGCGGCACCATCTTAACGGGAACCTTCCCAGTGAACGGCATTGAAGCCTCAGTGTTATTCGACTCCGACACCTCTCACACCTTTGTATCACCATCTTTTGGGAAGAGGTTGGGGCTAGATGCGGATAAGCTACCGAACTTCCTGGTTACTCTCCCATCGAAGGAGCGCGTACAGTGTACCAAGTATTACAAAGCAGCCACGATCCGAATCAAAGGCGAAGCGTTTCCCATCTCCTTCATCGAGTTTAATGGGTTGGGATTCGACTTGATAATCGAGATGAACTGGTTGGAGCAGCACAAGGGACGAATCATCTACGCCGAGCACAGATTGCTGCTCAAGAGTCCTTCTGGGTTACTGTATCTTACCGCCAGAGACCGAGAGAGCCTTCGACTACAGTCATCTCCGCTATGGCTATGTACCGGGAGCTCAGAAAGGGGAAAGAAGTGTATTTGTGTTATGTACAGGACCTGGAGAGAGACCCAGAGTTTAGTGATGATGTACCGATTGTATCTGAATTCCCTGATGTATTCCCTAAGGAGCTACCTGGCATGCCACCTCAGAGAGCAGTGGAGTTTAAGATTGATCTCTTGCCTGGTACTGGTCCCATTGCTAGGGCACCGTACCGTATGGCACCTGCAGAAATGACAGAGCTGAAAGAGCAGTTGTACGATTTACTCGACAAAGGGTTTATGCGCCCGAGCGTATCACCCTGGGGAGCACCGGTCCTCTTTGTGAAGAAAAAGGACGGTAGTCTCCAACTTTGTATTGACTACTGCGAGTTGAATGCGGTTACAGTCAAGAATAAATACCCATTGCCACGCATCGACGACCTATTCGACCAGCTGAAGGGAGCCTCAGTCTTCTCCAAGATCGACCTCCGTTCTGGGTATCATCAGATTGCTATCAGAGAGCAAGACATAGAGAAAATGGCATTCTGTACCAGATATGGCCACTACGAATTCACCGTCATGCCATTCGGTTTGTCAAATGCGCCGGCCAAATTCATGGATTTAATGAATTGACTATTCAGCGAGCAGTTAGACACTTCAGTTGTTGTCTTCATCGACGACATCCTTGTGTACTCAAAATCAGCAGAAGAGCATGAAACTCACTTGAGAAAGTACTTGAGACACTGCGCGAGAGCCAGCTTTATGCGAAGTTCTCCAAATGCGAGTTCTGGCTAGATCAGGTATCATTCCTCGGTCATGTCATCTCGAGCACAGGCATTTCAGTTGACCCATCAAAGATCGAAGCTGTACGATCATGGCCTAGACCCAAGACTGTTACCGACATTCGGAGCTTTCTTGGTCTAGCCGGTTACTACCGAAGATTTGTAAAGGACTTCTCGAAAGTCGCTAAGCCCATGACTACACTGATGAATAAAGATGCACCGTTTGTATGGACAGACGAGTGCGAAGTATCATTTCAGAGCCTAAAGGACTCATTGACCTCAGCGCCCATCCTTACTCTTCCAGAGGGATTTGAGGTATATTGTGATGCATCAGGCAAGGGAATGGGATGCGTACTCATGCAGCATGGCAAGGTTGTAGCCTACGCCTCCCGCCAGCTGAAAAAGCATGAGGAGAATTACCCGACACACGACTTAGAGTTAGGAGCCATTGTCTTCGCCTTGAAGATATGGCGACACTATCTCTATGGGGTAAGCATCACCATCTACTCCGACCACAAGAGCTTACAGTATGTATTCACGCAGAAAGAATTGAATTTGAGATAGAGAAGGTGGATGGAGTTTCTTTCAGATTACGACATCGACCTGCAGTATAAGGAAGGGAAGGCAAACGTTGTAGCCGACGCCCTGAGCCGTCGAGCACACTCGCTCCATTCGCTACTTGCTTCTTCTAGCTTGGTTGACGAGGTGCGAGACGCCCAGTTGAGCGACCCTTACCTGACTGAAATCAGACAGAAGATCACAGATGGTACTTTTGAGAAGAAGAAATATGATTTTTAAGTTGCATGAAGATGGTCTGATTCGGCTGAATGGCAGGCTATGCGTCCCCCGAAGCAATGCTGAGCTAAGGGATCGCATCCTGCGAGAGTCACACAGTTCTACATTGTCAGTCCACCCAGGAGCCTCAAAGATGTACAAAGACATGAAGAGGTACTTCTGGTGGTCCGGAATGAAATCAGATGTGACAGAGTATGTATTGAGATGCTTGACGTACCAGAAAGTAAAATTTGAACATCGTAGACCGGGCGGAATGGTACAATCGATGCCAATTCCGGAGTGGAAATTTCATGATATCTCCATGGATTTTGTTGTAGGACTCCCACCTGCCAGGAGAGGACTCAACATGATCTGGGTTGTAGTTGATCGCCTCACCAAGGTTGCCCGATTCATACCGATGAAGGACACCTGGAAGGTAGTGAAGCTCGCAGAGCTATTCGACAAGGAGATTATCAGACACCACGAAGTCCCGAAGACTATCGTATCTGACCGCGATACCAGATTTCTTTCGAGATACTGGAGAGCTACACGAGAAGCGCTGGGTACAAAATTGAAGCTGAGTACCGCCTTCCATCCACAGACCGACAGTCAGACAGAAAGGACCATCCAGACACTAGAGGACATGCTTAGAGCATGTGCCTTAGACTTTCAGGGGAGTTGGTTAGATAAGCTTCATCTTATCGAGTTTTCGTACAATAATAGCTATCATGCTTCGATTAAGATGTCGCCTTTCCAAGCTTTATATGGTAGACCTTGCCGTACACCCTTGTGTTGGGATGAGTCAAGTGAAGCGGTCATCATAGGACCGGAGTATTTAGAACAATTCCAAGTGGAAGTGCAACAAATCCGAGCCAATATGAAGGCAGCCCAAGATAGACAGAAATCCTATGCGGATGTGCGACGACGCGACCTTGAGTTCGCCGTGGGTGACCAAGTGTTCTTGCGCGTTTCACTTATAAAGGGCGTATTCCGATTTGGCCAGAAGGGCAAGCTTAGCCCGAAATTTGTAGGGTCGTACACTATTACCGAGAGAGTTGGATCTGTAGCCTACAGGTTAGCATTACCTGAGGACTTGGGGTGTGGCCATGATGTCTTTCATGTGTCACAACTTAAGAAGTATATTGCCAATCCTTCTCATGTCCTAGAGCCCAAGCGACTATCCATTGAGCCGACCATGAGATATGTCGAGACCTGTGAGAATCCTTGATAGGAAGACCAGAGATACTCGCCATAAGTCCATACGAATGGTGAAGGTCCTATGGTCAGACCATGATGTCGAAGAAGCGACATGGGAGTTAGAAGACGCCATGAAGGCGAAGTACCCACAGTTATTCATAGACTAGTTAGTCTAGCACTTAGCGGGTACGGGTACGGGGCGTACCCCTTTTTAAGGGGGGTAGAGCCATTTTGCTTTTACATTGCTTCGGGTTAGCATTGCATAGTGTGTATGTATTGTAGTATGTTTTGATGGCACATGTAGTGCGAAGTGTATTGAGTATGTATATGTAATGTGTAGTGTATGGACGTGTACGTACAATGTGTGATGTATCAGTGTAATGTGTATATGATGGGTATGGAATGGTGTATTGTGTATGTGAATTGCGTATGGTGCTTGATTTGTGTATGCTTGCAATGTAGAGGAAGTAAACACCTCGTAGGTGGTAGTAAGATACATTATGGCAATTGTTTTGCCTAATGAGTAGAATTATTAAACCTTTAACCTTGAGCAACTTTGAGGGCAAAGTTTCTTAAGGGGGGTAGATTGAAATACCCCGTAATTAAAAATAGTGATTGATAAGGCTAATAAGTATTTAAGAAGCTTAATTATGCCTAAACAAATATTAGGTAACAAATCGTGAAGAAAACGGATCCTTAAAACGGATTAAAAACTCAAACGAACCTTAAAGCGCGTTTTTCGAGGAAACTGGGAAAACACGACTTTAAGCGGGTCAAATGGACTCGTAATGATTTTGGTCAACCAAATAGTCATTAATAAACATTAATGAAGGTCTAGAACCAATAAAATCAATTAAACGAGAAAATAGTAAAAATTGTCAAAAACGGGAAGTTGTGGGGTGAAAGCATAAATAAACCAAACTAGTGTGTCCACTATTGCAAATAAAATTTTAAAACCCATAAGAGGGCTGTGTGTGAGCCGATTTCCTTTCCCCCCCACACTCCCTTAATTATTCCTTATATGCAAAAGACAAAACAAATAAAAAGCAAAAAGTAACTTACTACTTTAGCCTACTCTCTCTCCTACTCCCCCATTTCCTCTCATCCCTCACGTACAGCACTCCCCCTCCCTCTCTGATTTTCTCTTATTCCTCCTTGAAGCCTCTAATGGCGATTTTGAGAGCCTCATTCAACACACCACTTCTCTCCTCTTGTTAACTACTCAAACCTCCACCAAAAATCACAAAAATTGTACCATTGTATTCCTCTCATCCAGGAGAGCATTTCCCTCTTTTCCAAATTCGAAAACAACCAACTTCATCTCCAGGGGTGTTCTTGGTTTTGAAGATTAAGACCACCATTAGAAGCCTCTTCTTCACCTTGTTGGTCTAAGGTAAAAAGAAATCCGAAAATACTACCTTTTCTTGCTCTTATTTGCAAAATAAAGATTTCTAAGTTTTGAGTTCCTATTCCTTGTATTCCCAGCCGATTTTGGCTTCTTTGGTGGAGTATAAAACTTGCTCTTGTGCTGTTCTAAGCTTCATCTACTCACTTGCAAGGTAATGTATTCTTAAACACTAAAATCTACCTTAAAGCTTTAAAGATAATTTAAGGGTTAGTGTGAATTAAATGGTGGTGTGTAATGGGTTGTGGCTTTAGAGATCGAATTTCCATAACCGGTGGGAAGAGAGGAAAAGAAAGGAAGAAAGAAAGAAGAAATAAGAAGGAAGGAAAGCTAGTAAGGAAATAAGGTAAAATATACTCACTTGTGTAGTTTTGTAATGTTTATGTAACAGATTTTTATTAGTTTAAAATGTGTATTGCAAATGGTAATGGGTAGTAGTATAATGTGGTAGAAGAACCAAACTGTTTTGAAGCTTAAAAGATATTTTAAAACTTGTCAAAACCTAGATGGAAATAGGTGTGGTGTGCAGGAATTAAATGAGTGTTAATGTCTAGTAGTTGTGCTGGAAAAATTGTGTATTAGTGTTGTTAATAAACTGGTGATATGAATGACAAATGTGAGTGAAAATAATGTGGTGAGAATGTAAAAATATAGGGGAGACCATGTCAAATTTTACCTAGGAAACCAGAGCACTTAAAAGCTAGAAACAAGTGGGGGAAAACACTTTGAGACGGATTTTTAAAGGAGCTATGTAGTGGGTAGATTAAGAGTGATTTATAATGCATTGTAAACCTTAGAAATGGTATTAGGAAAGGGAACAATGAGTGGTAGGAGGTAGGAAGCTAGCAAGAGGAAGTTAGAAGTGCACTAGTGTGCAAAGTGCAAAATGTGGGAATTGATGTTGGTGAATTTGAACAAGAATTGGAGTAAGGGTTTGACCATTGATTTGAAGAGGTTTAGAGCATGTTTTGAGGTGTTTAAACATGTAGAAAACTTATGGAAAGATTAGAAAATGATTAGGAAAATATTGGGGTGAATTTGGAGTTCAAAATGAGAAGAAAAACACTTTGGAAAATGGGGTCTATTGTGGACCGTCCCTAGGGACCGCCCCTGTGGGGAGGTCCAGTCGAATTCTGCAGAACGAGTGTAGCTTCTATTGTGGACCGCCCCTGGGGACCTCCCCAGAGGGGCGGTCCAGACCAGAGAGAAAAATAAACTTTTTTTAAGGCTTCTAATGATGGGGGATTGGATGGTAATGGTTTTAGATGATGTTTAGGCTTTGTTTGGTGACTTGTAAAGGTCCTAAGATGTGTGAACAAGTTGTAAAAGTAATGAAGAGTAAGTAAACAATGTGTAAGTGTATGAATTATAAAGACATAGTAATTATAAGTCGGGAAATGTAAAAGGTAAAACACGTTAAGTTAATTATAGTTAATTAATCGCTCGATCGCATGTATGTTATAGGACTTGAATTGTGAACACCGAAGGAAAGTCGGTTGCAAGTACAACGGTGAACGGTATGAACTTCTCATGCCCCGTATGCTACCTTGGTTACTCTGATTTGTGTGATGTGTGCTAATTGATCACCTAAATAAGATAAGACGCACGAATCGGATTACTATGCTTACTTGTGAATATATGATATTGTTCCTTGTTGAATATTTTCTTAAATCATAGTTTGTATAATTCATGAAATGTATGGATGATAATGAGTGTGTGTATGCTTGTTGTACATTGTAGTGACCGAATGATATTGTGATGGACTTCTAACTAATTCCTAACAAGCTAACCAATCTAACTTAATAAATTGGTAAATTGGAATGAGTAGAAGTCCGATATAGTTTCGGCCACGTGTGAGGAGGCGGAGACACAAGAGGTTGGATCCAATTCCTGGCTTTAATCTTTTCCACGGCCCAAACCCCTTAAATGGGTAGCATCCTGGATTAGTGAGCCACCTAAAGTCTGGTGGTGGGACGGTGTAGTCCCTGCCCGGAGGTCATACCGACTTAACATGAGTAAAAGTAAGTAAGTAAGAGTAAGTAAATGAGTATGGAAAAGTAAGAAGTAAAGTATGTGTATGTATGATTGTGTAAGTAATGTGTAATGAGTAAAAGAGTAATGAACATCCGATTAACCCGGATGTGTAATTTGGCTAACCCTTGAGAAGGTAAGTACTGTGTATGCTATTGTATTACTGTTTGGCTTGTGTATTGCCTTCAGTGGTGTGGATTGTATCTTGTATGATTGTGTGGTTATTGTAATAGCATGTATGCATGTAAAAAATGAACCGCATGTATAGTCGACCCAAAATAGTCGGCGTGCCCTTGTTAGCACGCGGTATATGAGAAGTTTATATGCAGTTTTTTGCTGAGCCCCTTGGGGCACTGTTTTTAATATGTACAGGTACTCGAGAAGGGTGGAGACTTGTTGAGATCAAGATGATTTCTTTTTGGTTGTAATTAATGGATTGTGAAAGGTGTACCAAGTTGTACATGGCTATAGGCCTTTTTGTTTAGCCGGTGTACCATGGGGTACACCCTTTTGGATATTGTGGGATTATGAATTGGTATAGATGAGTAGCTTGTGGAAACTCATTATTTTTGGTAAACTAGTGAAAGGATGTAATTGAATATACTTGGATACTCGGTAATCACTATTGTAAGCCTATGATATTTTGTATTGGTAAGTAGTGTAGTAGCTCGGTATTTTCTAGACATCAGACCGTTACTGTATTGTAGTGTAAGCCTTGCTAGCCGTATGGGCGGTTAGCGGCGTTGTATCACCCGCCGTAGTAGTAGTATTTCCGCTGCGAGTAGTAAGATGAACGGGACAATTAGACGGTAAGTAAGGGATTAGCGGTAGGGGTGTTACACCCCTACTCTCTATAAATAGAGACCATTGTACTCAGTTGTGAAGTGAATGAAAACCCTGCCTCTTTTACCCCTTTCCCAATTCTCTCATTTACAACAACTTTAAAGATAATGAAAAAAGGTTTCTTTCTCTCCTCCAAGTCATTTTTCTTAATAATGTCTCCTTCAACCCATAAACCTTCTTCTATAGTGAACAACTCTAAAATAAAGAATTAACGACTCTTTGTCCAAATGAAATCCTGAAAATAACAACTGAATTTTTTGAAAAAAGAACAAGGAAACAATTAAGAAAGATTATTTCTTCCCAAAATTCTTGAAGAACATTGTGAGTTTATCCTGAGGAGGAATTGTCTCTTTCACCACCGGGACCGCATCAAGAGCCTTCATCCAAGAGATAATCCGCGGGTGCTTCTCTGAATCTACTAATTTCAATTTTAGGGCTTCCTCGTATGCATCAATTAGGCCGGAGAAAGTGCATATTAAGATATCCAACAACCCGAGGTTATCATGAGTTCCCAAAATGCCACTAGGATGTATAATAATAATATCATCCATGTTTTCTTCCAATTTATCAATGCTCTTCTTCAGCTCCATCACATCCTCTTCTTTTCGGAACTTCAATATTGTCCTCATTTGCTCCAATATCTGTTTAATTATATTAGTAAGAGAGAAAAAAGAAATTTATATAACATTAAAATTGAACACAAAGGTACGAATGATGATTTATATTTATTAAAAAATTATTACCTTTTGGTCAATGAAGTTAGCCCAAAATCTAACTTTGGCCTTACTGTAAGGCTCATCTGGGAGAAGTTTGGGTGAGTCATTCCAAGTCTCGTCTATGTACTCGATGATGATCAATGATTCACAAAGCGGCCGATTACCGTTAGGAAGGAGGAGAACGGGGACTAACTTGTGGATGGGATTATATTGAAGGAGTTCTTGGCTCTTGTGTCTGAGATTCTCTTCCACATATTCAAAGGGTATGCCCTTAACTCTGAGGGCAAGCTCTACCCTTCTCACAAATGGGCTTGCCCACATTCCGTAAAGCTTCAGTAGTGCAGCAGCTTCACCTTCTGTGTTTGCCATTAATTATAGTTTGAAACCCCCTTAATTTCTCCCCTCACACTCTCTTATGAATAATAGTTTTACGTTTCTGCCTTGTTTGTAGTGTATATGATGTTGGGGAATGGAACTGTGAGGTATTGCATCACTACTATTTATTTCCCACAAACGACGCGTAGGACCACCTTGGCAAGTAGAACGATTATTATGAGCGAGTGTGTCGAGCTGTGGATCGTCTTCATCACACCTACCATTCCCTGCTGTAAATACAGTTAACTACGTAAAGAAAACGAGAAAGAAGCATCTAGAATTTGTGGTTGCCCCTTGACCACCTCAGTCACTTCCATGCATGCTTGCTTGTCTTCTCGTGTTCCACATAATGTATCTGTTTGAACAATAAAAAGAAGAAAACCTTTACGTTGTCGGTTTCATTTCTTTGCTCCACATACAATGCAACATATTATTAGAATTCATGGCCCAGAACAATTAAGAAGGAAGCAATTCGTGGAAACAATTAAGGAGGAGTGCAAGAAAACTTCAAAGCTTGCACCTTTCCCATTTAATATCGGATGTCATTAAACAAATAAAGAGTAGCAGCCCTCGTGCGAAAAGTAACCCATTGTGATTAATGATCACCGCTAAATATAAACAAAACTACATCATCAATTACCATGAATGATAAGAAGCGTCCATAAAAGAAAAATACCTGTTTCCGATGCAACAACAACACAAAATTTGTCTTGTTTTCTCACTTCCAGACTTAAGAACAGATGGACTCGGTGAATGCAGCAGCTATGATGTTAAGGATGAATGGGAAGGAAATGCTAATGTCAATACTTATGCCGGTAATGAGTCAGGAGTCAGCACAACCACAAGATAGTTCGTAGCAGCGCTCAAGTTGAAAGCAACCGGCTGCACATAAGGTGATGCCGGTGGGTGGTATGAAGATGATGGCGATGGAGTAGTGCCGATACCAACTCTGCCAAGATGTGAAGAACTCCAAAGATGTACGGGTGAAGATGGTGATATTTGATGACAATGCAACGATGTAAAAGAGATATGAGTTTGGATGGTCTAGTGAGACGGTAGTAAGGAATAAATCCTGCAGATATGGGAAACAGATTGGAGGTAGCACTGGCGGTGGATGTTAGGATGGGCTGATAATATGAATATCTTTTATTTCCTACAAGTCTACCGTTTAAGTTATTTTGAGTTCTTTAGTATAAGTTTAGTTTCTGTCAAAACTCAGTGTTTAGTTATAAGCTGAGTTTCGTATATATATACTACCTGAACGGTGTGTAAGCCTTGCGGCATTTTCCCTATCAATTGAAATCAGAAAGAAACCATAGTTCCTTTCTTCTTCTTGTCGACTGAGCGAAGTCTTGCCTTGAGCAAACTTCGATTTGGCTTTTGCTTGACGAATCTGTGAGATCATAACATGGTATCAGAGCAATCCGATCCCACATCTCATCCAATCGATTGCTAGCCTGATTCCCCTCAGTCTTTCTTCCAATATTTGATTTCCTCTTCTTTCGATCTAGATTTGGGTTTCCTCCGCCGACAGTCATGACAGACGATCAAGAAACTGATAAAAGTGGAAAGGGTAAAGATGTCGCCTCCAATGAAAGCTCCAGTGAAGTAATCCCAATCGGCCATCCCCTTTATCTCGCAAGCACTAAACTTCCTGGACTCACTCTTGTGGACAAGTTCGCAGGTGAAGGATTTGACTGCTGGAAGGAGCAGGTAACTATCGCCCTAGGTGCCAAAAACAAACTCGGTTTTGTGGATGGTTCGCTGAAGAAACCGACTGATTCTACCCAGAAAGCGGATGCGTGGAAACGATGCGATTCCATGGTCCAATCGTGGCTCTTGAGCAGTCTTGCGAAGAACATCGCTCACAGTGTTCTTTTCGCACCCTAAACCACACAACTCTGGAAACAACTCTGCAATCGTTGGGAACAAGTAGATGAAACCAGGATCTACCATCTTGAACGGAGGTTGGCTCTGGCAAATCAAGGTAATGACCCAATCTGTGACTATTTCATGAAAATAAAACTCCTCTGGGATGAACTTGATGCCAGTAAAATGATTCCCTTGTGCACATGCTAAACCTGTACCTGCGAGTCATCCGAGAGATTTACTGAATATGTTCAAGTCATGAGGGTCATCCGATTTTTGATTGGTCTGAACGAAAAATTTGGCATTGTCAGGGGAAATATACTAAAGGTCTCCCCCTTACCATCCATAGATCAGTTTTTTTTCTATACTAATCCGAGAGGAGAGGTAGAAAACTTTAACCAGTCCCAACAAATCAGAAGGAGATTCATTCTCTTTTGCCACCGAGCAGAGCAAAAGATTTATTGCCAAAAACCAATCCCAGAATCCTAGGCGTGCAAATTTGTACTGCACTCACTGCGGCAAAGTTGGACACACGGATGATCGCTGCTATCAGAAAATTGGTTATCCACCGGGTTGGAGAAATCCCAAAGCAAAAAGGGGAAGTGCCAATGCAACTGGTACTTCTCAGACCAAGGATGAGAATCAAGATCATGAGCCCAAGGATCCCTTGATAAGTGAGAAATATATCTATTTTTAGGGCTATAATTCTTCCCATTTTCATAACAAATCATGTCGTATTTCTCCCTTATCATATGTTTTACTTAGATTTATGTTTTGATATGAACTGATACATTTTATGTGTCAAATGCAGTAAAAAGTCATGGAATCACATAGTTTATTTCACAAGCTTTCCAACGCAACAAACGGCGAGTGAAGCGGAGTTAAAACGAAGAATCTGGAGCCTATCGAATTTTGCAAAGGAAATATACACGTCCACACTTGCGTCCTTGTTTGCGCCCGACCATATATGGCTGGACACAAACAAGGACACAAACAAGGACACGACAGAAAACAAGGAGACGTCTGTGGCCTGTCTGGGGATAAAAGGCCGGACAAGACTCGCTAGAGACGTCCGGGGAAATAAGGCCGGACAAGACTGCGGTAGAGACGTCCGGGGAAATAAGGCCGGACAAGAAATAGGATGGATGCGCTAGAGACGTCCGGCCATAAATGGCCGGACACAAACAAGGACATAGGCTGGACACATTAACAAGCGCGCGGGCATTTATATTCACAAATGTGTCCGCCCATTTATACAAGGACACAAACAAAGACATATTAATGTGTCCGCCCATTTATGCAAGGACACAACCAAGGACGCGTGTAAATGCAACCCAGATCCAGAAATTGACGCGACTGATTTCTTTCGGCGCCGTCTTCCCCATTTTGATCTTCATTTGCGGCGCCTACAAACACATCTATCTACCCATCAGCAATATCAGGTGCCGCACTCCTTAAATTCCTCACGCGTGCTCCAGCCCTATCTTCTTCCTCCTCCTTTCTTCTATAAAACCCACGCTCCTCCAATCTTCTTCATCAACCCCTTCCTCAAAATCCAAAGACCATCACAACGACCACCACAACCACCACCACCACGTATCTTTATTTTCACCATCACCAAATTGGAAATTCAGAGAAACACTCAAGTTTCTCTACGAAGAAGACGACTTGCGGCCAATTTTTGCCCATTTGTTCGTTTTTCTTCATTCTGTCTGTTTATCTTATTATTTATGTCTATTTATAATTATGTGTGAGTAATAAACCTATCCTCCCGGGTTAGGAAGCGAGCCTATTTTATATAATTATATTGTGTAGCTTTCCACTATAATTTATCTATGCAATATTTTGATTCTTGTCCTTAATGCGCTTTAATCTTCTTGTACAATTATTAAAGTGATATTTGTAGTCTCTTGTTGAAATGCGGTGCTAAGACAAGGTTCTAGACAAAGGAAGTCAAAACGGGTTAACGACTAGAAGCGTGTCTCGCCTATAGGTTAATCTGTCTCCAATAGGAATTGGTAATAAAGCGATTAATTTATAATGACTTGGGCAAGGATTGCGGCTTGTTGTTTAAGTTAGTCAGGGTTTATTGTACAAGGACCGGTCAACGAACTAATTAAGATTCTTGAGTTTATTGTTAAAGTGAGAAAGTTTATATTGATATAATTGGATAAAATAGGTGAGTAGAACAACCCAGGATGCTTCTTTAAAAACAAAAAGATTTACAATTTCTATTTCTATTCTGTTTTGATTAATTGTTTGTATTACTGTTCAAATTATGTTTTCAACCTCTTCTTTCTTTCAAAAATGATAAAATATGTTTACTAGAAATCTCAGTCAATTTACTACACTATCAGTTATCCACAGCGAGGTCCCCAAGAGTACGACAACCCCACAAATCCACTATTCCGCAAAACGATAGGTACACTGCCTAAGTTGTAGAAGTAGTCACATATTTCTCCAACATCCCTTTGGAGGGATTCTCTCTACAGAACAAGTAGGAAGGCTGCTGGATTACATTAGCAAGTCGCGGTCAAGTGGCAAGGAAGTCCAAAAGCTGTCGATGGTTCTAGCTGTGGTTTTGTCGGTAAAAAATTCCATTCCTCTTCTTGCTTGACATGCCTCAATTATTTATCCTTGAATGCAAAGAAAAATAGGGAATTTACATCTTCTGATTGGATTTTGGACTCTGACGCTTCTAACCATATGTGTGGAAATATTGAATTGTTTGATAATTACACTGTGCTTAATGAACCACACACTGTCAGAATGCCAGATGGGCACCCACAATTCGTAAGAATTGTTGGAGATATCAAGATAAATAACCTAATTATTCTGAAACATGTTCTGTTTGTGCCCTCTTTTAAATTTAACCTTATTTCCATTAGTAAGTTGTCAGAAGACATGGGAGGAGAATTTATTTTCAATTCACGGTTTTGTCTTTATCAGGGTTATAGGAACAACAATGTCATCAAAATTGGAAGATTATGCAGAGGTCTTTACTTCCTGGATTGGAAATGTGATAAAGAACTTCATAAAGGTCCCTTAGCTTGTAATAATCAGATTGTAAACCTAGGTTTTGATTGTAATGACAAAGTCCATCTTTGGCACTATAGGCTAGGCCACATTCCTAGAAATAAACACTTTGACCTTCATCTTATAGACCATGTAGAGAAAGCAAAGCAGTTCATATGTGAATCATGCTGGTCAAAAAGTCATAGACTTCCTTTCAATTCCAGTTCTATAAAGTCCCATGATATTTTTGAGCTTATACACGCTGATTTATGGGGACCTTATAAAAGTAAAACTTACGATGGTCAATCTTACTTTCTTACCTCAGTTGATGACAAAAGTAGGGCAACCTGGACACATCTTTGCAGTACCAAATCTGAGTCTTTTGATATTATTGTCCTCTTTTTTAAAATGGTTGAGAATCAATTTAACAAAAGAGTCAAGATATTGAGAACGGACAATGCTTATGAACTAGGTGGATCTAGATACACCTCTGATTTTCTTAAGGACAATGGTATCATTCACCAAACAACTTGTCTTCACACTCCACAACAAAATGGTGTTGTGGAGCGTAAACTAGGCACATTCTTGAAACTGCTAGAGCACTGATGTTTCATTCCAATATACCAATAAGATTTTGGGGGGATAGCATACTTATGGCTACCTATCTTATCAACAGGATGCCCCATAGTAGTACAAATGGTAAAAGCCCCTATGAAATCATTTATCAATCTGAACCGAAATATCATGAGCTTAAATGTTTTGGATGTCTCTGTTTTTCTAATATAAATAATAAGTAACAACATGATAAGTTTGCCTCTAGATCTGTCAAAGGGATATTTCTTGGATATCCTCAAGGTAAGAAGGGTTACAAATTTCTAGACGGAGACAACAATAAGATTATTTTCAATAGGGATGTCACCTTTTATGAAAATCTGTATCCTTTCATAACTAAAATTCATGAAAACCATGAGAACATTCCTATTTATGAGAATAATGCTGATGTATTTTCCTATGAGTTTGATGATTGTGAAAGGGAAAGATATAACACCTCCAAGACACCAAGATAACATTGTTCCAAGTGACTCAGAATATGATTTACATCAGATCAAACCGTTAGAGCAAAACAGCACACCAGAGGTCACTACTGTCCAAAATTCAGAAACTGAAACTGACCATATGTAGCCTGACACAGCAGATGCTCAAGAAGAGGCGGCCGTTAGGCGTTCAACAAGAGAAAGACAAACCCCAAGGCATCTTGAGGATTATGTGGTGGGACATTCTTGGGCAAACATGAAAGATAAGTCACATACCGATCCCTTCTCTCAAATTCTTCATGATAGAGTCTCTAGAATTGCATGCATGAGTTCTGATGTTAAAACTTCCGTTACAGATTTTGAATCTGTTCTTTTGAATGAAAATGAGACACTTGCTTGTTCTTTGCTGACTAGAAATGAATATTATACCTTGATGAAAATGATGATTTCTGTTTTAATACTGCTCAACATAAAAACATTGAACCCACTGTCTATGATGATGCTGTTAAGAACCCTAAAGAGAAATGCCATGTTGGAAGAATTCAAAGCATTAGATCAAAATAAAACTTGGGATGTGGTTAGTCTTCATGCTGGAAAGAAAAATGTTAAATGCAAATGGGTCTATAGGATTAAATACCATGCTGATGGTACTGTAGAAAGATAAAAGACTAGATTGGTTGCTAAGGGGTTTACATAAAAGTATGGTATAGATTATTTAGAGACCTCCTCCCCTGTTGTTAAGTTCACAACCATTAAGGCCTTAGTTTCTGTAGTAGTAAAGATGAATTGGCAAATAGCACAGCTTGACATAAACAATGCTTTTCTCCATGGAGACTTGAATGAGGATGTTTTCATGGAAATGCCTGAGGGCCATGAGTTAGCAGGTTCAGGGAAAGTGTGTAAATTAAGAAAATCTTTGTATGGTCTCAAGCAAGCCTCTAGGCAGTGGCATGAAAAACTCAGCAACTTTCTGAAGGGTCTAGGATTTAGGCAGTCAATGAACGATTATTCTTTTTGTTCACTAGGTGTGCTGATAATAGATTCTGTTGCTTGGCAGTGTATGTAGATGATATTTTGGTCACTGGTGATGATACTGATTTTATTCAATCAATTAAGGTCGAGCATGATCAGAAATTTAAGATTAAGGATTTGGGAAAGCTTAATCATTTTTTGGGAATGCAGTTTTTGTACACACCTAGTGGAATTCTTTTGTTGCAAAGATCTTATTCTGAAAACTTAGTGGTAGAATTTAATTGCTCAGATCTGAAACCAGCTGATAATCCTCTTGATGTTAACATCAAGTTAAGGAGAAATGAAGGTAAACCTCTAGAAGATCCTAGCTTTTATAGGTGTCTTGTTGGTAAATTAAGCTTTCTCTCTCACACTAGGCCTGATTTGTGCTTTGCTATTCAAGTTTTAAGTCAGTTTTTGAATTCACCTTCGAATTTGCATTTTCAAGCTGCTATGCATGTTTTGAGTTATGTTAAGGGAACTCTCGGGTATGGTCTTTTGTTTAATAATAAAAAGGACTTTAGCTTGACTGCTTTCTGTGATGCTGATTGGGCTAGCTTCCCCAACACTAGGCGTTTTGTTAGTGGTTATTTTATTTGTTTTAGGGGCAGCCCATTATCTTGGAAATCAAAGAAACAAACCTCTGTTGCATTGTCTTCTGCAGAGTCTGAATACCGAGCTATGAGGCAAGTTACTACTGAGCTTAGTTGGCTGTCTAGACTACGACATGAGCTGGGAGTAGCAGATGTGGTTCCGATTCCTGTGAAGTCTGACAGCCAGGCAGCGGTCAATATAGCCAGGAATCCAGTTCTGCATGAAAGAACCAAACATATAGAGATGGACGTACACTTTGTGAGGCAGAAGGTGCAAGAAGGCTTGATTTCAATGGAGTTCATTCCTTCCAAGGATCTGTTGGCAGATCTCTTGACCAAATCATTGCCAGGAATTCGCTATCCCACTCTCGTCAAGAAGATGGGTATAAAAGATCTTGGAAGAGGAAGATGAGACCTTTTGGTTTTAGTTTGTTTCAAATCATACATTCCTTGTATGATTTGAGGGGGCTATTAGGATGGGCTGATAATATGAATATCTTTTATTTCCTACAAGCTCACCGTTTAAGTTATTTTGAGTTCTTTAGTATAAGTTTAGTTTCTGTCAAAACTCAGTGTTTAGTTATAAGTTGAGTTTCGTATATATATATATACTACCTGGACAGTGTGTAAGCCTTGCGGCATTTTCCCTATCAATTGAAATCAGAAAGAAACCCTAGTTCCTTTCTTCTTCTTGTCGACTGAGCGAAGTCTTGCCTTGAGAAAACTTCGATTTGGCTTTTTCTTGACGAATCTGTGAGATCATAACAGTGGAATGGAGCAGACTGGAAGTTGTTAGAGGCTGCTCCTTCTGTTTATATCAGTTGAAAATGAAGCTTCAGGATTTGGGTGAAAACAGCGGGAGAATATGCCTTCGTGATGGTGATCGTAGTAGGAGCGGTATGATCAGAGCAAACACTTTGAGGCCGACAGTTAAGCTGGTGGTGGGCAGTTTAAGACGACAGGATTATTGAGACCGATGCCACTCATGACGAGAAGGAAATGGTGTAGCTAACAATGGATGATGATAATGGATGATGACTTGCATGAATATTTTGAGAGGCGTTGAGATTTTTTGTGAAGGACATCAGAGATTTTGTATGCTTGTGTGCCCTGTATGTCTATTTGAGCAACGCTGATGTGCTAAACAACATAGCCATATGAAGTAGTCACGATGAAATTAGGGAGCAATGGTAAAGTTGGGGGTAATGATTGTCGTATATAGTTTCCCCCGTTAGTGCAATGTGTATAAACCTTATATAGAAGATTATTAGGTATGGATGATGGGAGGCTCCAGAATCTTAACGACTTAACAAACTTTCAATTTTGAAAATAAACAAACTAGTTAATAGGAAGTTAGAGATAAGATTGAAAAGAAAAGTAAACACTCATTTGAAAGAAAAGGTTTAATAACTAAAATACTAACTGGTAAAATTTTCAAAGTCACCCAACAAGAATGAAGGAATTTCCAAAAACATTAGTTTGTTAATAAAAACCATTGACCTCTTGTATCTCCTTCATACTCTTCACCACTATACCAATTTATCTTCTTGTCACATATTGCACCAATCTTAGTTATCATGGTATTACAATCCATACCTTACCACTTTGAAAACCCTATTTTCTTTAAAACAGAAGAAACATCCATTGGATGAAGAAATGATAATTTTATCCATAACCATGCACCGACCCTAGAAAAACCTTGTTCACGTTTACAAAGAGGGTAAAGATTTTAGGGATAACACTACTACAATAGTGGAATATTTGGATACAAATCCAAGGCAAACCATTGAACTTTACCGCCATGCCTGGATAGCCGTGAAGTTGCAAAAGAAAAAAAAAAGAAAACTTGGATCAATTATGGGTCTGCCAATAAGTACAGAATTGGCAAGCATATGGGCTGGCTAGACTGGGATAGTGGGATGGTTTTTGTACAACATAAAAATGATGTGTTTTTGTCAAGAACGGCGCCTTAGACCAACTCGACCATCTTGACATTTGTATATAGTGTCCAAAGATCAATAATACCAAAAGTTTTTGGGAAACTCATTCTAACTCGACCCTCTTCTCGTTGCTTTTCGCGCCCAACTAACTCTGTGTCTTAGTTTCCGATGGCAGATGATTTGCTACTTCGAAAATTTGACATGAATTTTCTCGCTCAATTTCGTTCCATCTCTCATAAATTTACATCGTCAATGTCCGTCATTGAAAATCCCACTTGCTAGAGAGAAAGGTGAGATTTCATTCCTTCAGTCGGACCCTCTTCTCGCGTTTGCTGAGTGGACAACATTCAGACCGCCAACGCAGAGTGAGGTCAAACGTCTCCACGTACAGCTAATCAGATCTTCTATCCTGCAATTTGATATTTCTATGCAAATACTCTGATGAGCTGGTACTGCAAAGTGCTAGCTATCAATGATGCAGCCAAGTTGTTCGACACATTTCCCAGCCCCAATGTAATTCTTGGAACATTATGATTTCAGGTTACGATCAGAATTCCATGTTTGATGATTCGTGGAAGTATTTCTGCCAAATGCATGCAATGGGATTTGTTGCCAACCAGTATACTTACGGGAGCATTCTTATGTCATGCGGTGCTCTTGGATGTACAATTATTTTTAAACTATATATAATATAATATATATTTAATTTAATTTTTACATAATTTATATAAATTTTTTTTTATTAATTTTATTAAAATTTTAATATTTTATTATTTTTTTATTATTTTAAAATTTTATTATGTATTCAATTTTTTATTAATTAATTATAAAAAATGAAAAAAATTGAGCTGGGAACAGTAGAGACGGAAAAAATCAGGTCTGGCCCAGCCCGAAAAATAAAAACCAGGCTTGGACAATAGAAATAGGCCCGGCGGGTCTACACTTCTTTCTAGGCCCGGCCCGAACCTGGCCCACCCACCCATTTGATTACCTCTAATTCCATCTAGCTAACATTGATTATTGGTGTATGTTTCGATTTATTGTTGAAATTTTGGATTATTGACAGGTTCCGAGCAAAATGTTTCTGTTGAAATTGTGAAATATGTACATGTTCTGATAAAAGAAGTGTTTTGAAGTAGATAAATATTGACAGGTTGAACGTCTCAATAGTAGTGCTCCACACTTAAGTTTGTTCAAAGTGTTTTGTAAAGATAATTCGTGTTTTCGAGAGACGGTTTCACAAAAACGTTTATTGTGAAGTCGTCTCTTCAAGAGATGATTTTCGCAGTGGTAGGCGTGTGCTTGATTAACATCGAAATAATCTCTTAGGAAGACAAATTCTGAACTCGTTTTCTCAAGAAATGATTTCCGTCTTACTTATATCCTCCTGACGTGCGCGAGTTTAAGTGGAATTACTTCTAGAATTAATGAAAACATCTTCAAGAGACAATTTGTTCCGGAAGTGTTATGTTAGGAATTAGTTTAAGAAGAAGGCTAATATACCGGGTTTTTTTTTATGTAGAAAAGCTTATTTCAATTTTTTTTTCTTTAACTTGGCCTCTGAGTTCCAGTACTAGTAACGAGTATTTTTAGTTTGTGGCTTTTATGAGTTTTTGGTCTATTTTTCTAATTAATACTAATTTGATTTTTTAATCTAGTTTGAATAATACTTCTATAAGTGAACATAACTTTGAATCTAGTCTGCTGTATGCTATAATTTTTCATAGATGCTAGTTTCCACTCTTATATTATTTAAATATCTACATTATTATTACTATTATTCAAATGAACTAGTACGTATAAGTTTCACTGAGATATTTAGTTCATTTTTATATTTGTGTGTACATATATACTTATATTACTGATGTTGCTAATAATAGCAGACACACAAAAAGAAATACATAAAAAATGCTTGAAATATAATTTATAAAGATTTGACTTCCTACAAGCTTAAAGTAAAGTCAGCTAACTATAATGTTCTATCTAGTTATGTATAAAACATATTGTAATTATTCTATTCTATGTAGTTGTATACTTACATATGTATTTTTTTAAAATAATTATGATATTAAATTTAATATGACAAACCCCATTCTTTTGCAAAAAGAATAAACCAGCTGATAGTTGATATTGGCTGATGACTGATTTCAAAATTAGATAATTGTGTAAAAACCTATATAAGTTGTTCTTTTTTTAGAGTTTTGAACTGATAAACCAACTGATAATGTGACTGACAATATGTAAACCAACTGATAATGCAACTGGTAATGCGTAAACCAGCTGATTACTAACTGATAATGCAACTGGTAATGCGTAAATCAGCTGATTAACTAACTGATAATGCTGTTTTGAATAAGCTTTATGAGTAAATGGTATCTGACCCATAATACAACAAAAGAATGAGCTGAGCCTGATAAACCAACTGATAAATCATAAACCATTTGAAACACTTGCAAAAGAATAGGATATTGTAACTGTAAGTTATATTTTTTTAAGAATTTATTATCTTTTCAAATATACTTAATTTAAATTAATAACAAAATTCGAACACCCTAAATTTTAAATTCTAGCTAATATTATAAGACACTAGAGTATACAAAATAAGTTGATAAATAAAGAATGGAATAGTAAGTTACTAATAACATCTTTCTTTTAAACCTTGTTGAACCAGAGCCCTGGTAAGTTGTAAGCTCCCTCCTCACTGGGCCTCCTGGAGCAATTATTGCGGATCGTGGTATATCAAGAGACGGCTTCCGCTTGATTAGTTACGCCAAGGGGCTGCTAGAAATCATTTTTCGAAGGTCTGTAGCGCAGTTTACCCCTTTCTTCTCTACCGCTTAGATTATCCTGTGCATGATTACATTATGTTTGGTTTAAATTGTGCTAGCTGCATTAAATGCATTACGAAAAACTGATGCGGTTAGTCACTATAGCAGACTGTTTTGTCAAGATTTACACATTTCTGATTGCGCATCTTCTGATGTTCAGTTAGTTTAAATTGTCGATTTGAAAGGGATAGGAAATATAATTGTCGGGTACGATCATTAATCCAAACTACGGTCATTCAGAGTTTTTTATATCCCTTCCTGATTGATTATGCTGGTAGGTATGTTATAGTTTTGAATTTCGGTCACCCTTTGCTGAACTTGCAGATTGTCGCAGCCCTCTGTTCCTTGGTTCGTAAAGGAAAGCAGGATGGTAACGCAATGTGGAATTGATTTACCACTCCTGAAGTTGGACGTGTATTCTTTTCTTTTATTATACTGCCCTTTTCTTTCTCCATGTCTGCACATTCATAGCGGTTTGAAGATAGATGCTCATTCTTTAATTGACCACATATACGCATACAGGAAGACCTGCAGCATAATATATTTAGTTTCTCCGGTACATCATGGCAACAAGAGGAAGCCCTGGAGACAATAAAACAAGAAGCTCGGTATCAATCTTCATCATACTGGGATTGTGTTGCTTCTTCTTTATTGGGTGCATGGCAAAGGAGTGGTTTCGGGAAGGGGGACCGCATAGCAGTTGAAATAAACAAGAAAACAGATTGCACTGTCCTTCCTAATCTAAACTTTGAGACACACCATGGCGAGTCTGGCCAAGCTGGTGATATAAAGGTCAAGGTTTTTGAGCCTTGTAATGAGCGCTTTGTTGATTACACACCATGCCAGGACCAAGCAAGGGCTATGACTTTCCCACGAGACAACATGATCTACAGAGAGAGGCATTGCCCTCCTGATGAAGAAAAACTTAAATGCCTTATCCCCGCCCCCAAGGGATATGCAACACCTTTTTCTTGGCCTAAGAGCAGAGACTACGTGCCTTATGCAAATGCACCTTATAAGAGTTTGACGGTTGAGAAGGCTGTTCAGCATTGGATCCAGTATGAAGGGAATGTGTTTAGATTTCCTGGTGGAGGTACTCAGTTTCCTCAAGGAGCAGATGCTTATATCAATCAACTTGCTTCTGTGATTCCTATGGACAATGGGATGGTTAGAACTGCTCTGGATACTGGTTGTGGGGTAAGACTGATTTAACCATCTCTTGTATGACAAACGTACATCTCTAGGATGTTTTTTAGCTGTTTGTCTATGTATTATATACTATTAAGTTGCTGGTGCTCATTTAACAGGTTGCAAGCTGGGGAGCTTACTTGTTCAAAAAAAATGTTCTAGCTATGTCATTTGCTCCAAGAGATTCTCATGAAGCACAAGTTCAATTTGCACTGGAGAGAGGTGTACCTGCTGTTATCGGTGTGCTTGGAACTATAAAGCTTCCTTATCCATCTAGGGCATTTGACATGGCCCATTGTTCTCGGTGCTTGATTCCATGGGGTGCGAATGGTGGGTGGCTACTACACTTCACTTATAAATGTTTGAGATACTTTAAATGTCTTTAACATTTGAGATTCTCTAGCTTACATAAGGCCTTTCCATTCTAATTGAGATGCTACACTCTGAGGGTTAACAAATGAATAATATAATACTATGCATGTCTAAACTAAACATTAACAAGAGTGCTAATAAAAAGTCCTTACTCATAGGTGGAATGTACATGATGGAAGTTGACCGAGTTCTGAGGCCTGGAGGGTATTGGGTACTTTCTGGTCCTCCAGTTAATTGGGAGAAAAACTACCAGGCTTGGGCACGCCCCAAGGAGGAGCTTGAGGAGCAGCAGAGGCAAATTGAAGAGGTTGCTCAACTTCTCTGTTGGGAGAAGAAGTCTCAAATGGGTGAGATAGCTATATGGAGAAAAAGAGAGAGCTGCAATGGAAGAGCTCCCAGTGCTACATTGTGTGACCCAAAATATGTAGATAGTGTCTGGTATACTCTAGTTCTTTGCCTACTTTTTTTCATTTATAAGTTTCTAGACCCTTATTCGTAGAAACCATGTCGACCCACGGATTTTGAATATCTGAAAGTAGCCTATACTTCACCCATGACAGAAAATGTGTATAAAAAATTAGACGCAGAATTTAGTTTTACTCTCTGAAATCTTGTAAAGTGAATAAGTATGTACGATTTCTCATCTGACTTTGTCATTTGAATGTTTTTTTCCTGTGTATAGGTACAAGAAGATGGAGCCATGCATTACGCCCTATCCAGAGACCTCTTCTAATCGATGGGAATGGAAGCCATACCCTGAGCGGCTTAATTCTATTCCTAGAACAATAGAGAGCGGATCTATTCCTGGAGTCTCAGTTGAGGGTTACCAAGAGGATAACAAGTCCTGGTCAAACATGTGGATGCCTATAAGAGGGTGAATAAGTTGCTAGACAGTGGGAGATACCGTAATATAATGGACATGAATGCTGGCTTTGGGAGCTTTGCTGCTGCTCTTGATTCTCCCAAGGTCTGGGTTATGAATGTCATGCCCACCATAGCCGAGAAGGATACTCTTGAAATAATCTATGAAAGAGGACTCATTGGCATATATCATGATTGGTAAGATTGTCTTATATTTCTGGACTTTTTTAGTTTAACCAAAGATGTTAACTTGTGTTAATGTGCACAGGTGTGAAGCCTTCTCCACGTATCCTAGGACATACGACTTGATACACGCCTACCATGTTTTCAGCCTGTATAAGGATAAGTAAGTTTCAATTTTCCTTTCTACTGACATTCTGTTTGTTGGTCTAGTTATTCATTTCAGCTCTCTGAGGCTGCTGTTTACTTCTACTGTGTTTTTGTAAAGAAGAGAACTTAGTTATATGTAGATGCAGTGAAAACATCATATCAC
This sequence comes from Limonium bicolor, assembly GCA_023374045.1. Classification (NCBI taxonomy): domain Eukaryota; kingdom Viridiplantae; phylum Streptophyta; class Magnoliopsida; order Caryophyllales; family Plumbaginaceae; genus Limonium; species Limonium bicolor. The sequence continues at coordinate 122,575,802 of CM041780.1, forward strand.
CGTGTTAGATTAGCTTTGCTTCCAAGATTCACCATCACCTTGAAGCGAAGTTTTAGGAAGAATGCAGTCTATCTACCCAAAGTACGAGAAACCGAAAAGGTTTCAGCTCCCCTTGTGCCTGCTCGACCAAATTCGTTAGATATGAAATTCGACTCCAATTTGCTTATTCATTCGTCGCTATCTTTTGGACCCTTATTATCCTATGAAACTGACAGTCGAATCCAATTTTAAAATATGTATGTATGATCCTTCTGTCCAGACACTCTAAGCATAGCATCTATGTAATACCACAATAGTGATACTGGATTTCATGTCCTGTTTTGTTTTTCGCATGCCTATGTAAATACAATCGAAGATCACTTTCTTCTATGAGGCTTACCCTTCATATAAAACGTGGTTAGGTGCAACGCTGAAGACATACTCTTGGAGATGGATCGTATTCTACGACCAGAAGGAGCAGTCATTTTCAGGGATGAGGTAGATGTGCTGATGAAAGTGAAGAGAATCATTGGAGGGATGAGATGGAACACCAAAATGATTGATCATGAAGATGGCCCTCTTGAATCTGAGAAGGTACTGTTTGCTGTTAAGCAATACTGGACACTTGAGGAGAAGAATTCTACAGCACGTTAGTTGAGCTGCAAAGGGCTTCTTGTCCATCACAAGCTTACTCGGATTCAGGTCTTTGAGCTGTTGATATTTGTCATTTCAAGCAAAGCTATATTTAAAATTTCACCAATTTCTCTACCTTTATTTCAACGGTTCAAAGTCAATGTCATAAACATGGCTAAGTTAGCGTTGGGATTTTGTTTTTCCTGCTTGTCGTATTTAAGTGTTGTTTCCCAACATATTCTTTCATTTCATTAAGCTTTTCTTGAGTAGATAATTCTATTCTTTTTGTCGTAAACATTCTTTTATCGGTTAGCCTAGGGGAGGATGTTCATTTTACCAAAGAAGCAATAAAATCTGTCACAGTTTTGGTCACTGTGCTTCATCTATCAATCTTTTATATGCGTATTGATTATGGTTAGCCCACGTTCACCTAAACGCCCAAGGGTCCCCCCAATTAAAAAATGAATGGCTAATGTGCTCGCGCTGCAGGGGCGGCTATACTAGTTCTTCTCTCATTGTGATTATAAACAGCAAATTGGAGGAGCTAGAGTTGTTCATATCTCAACATCGTCTGGTGATCTATGAGAGACTGCATTTGCAAACTACCAGAGAATTCTTTCCCCACATTTTGATGTCAATAAACTGGGCCGGCCTCTAGGCCGGCGCATTGTGATCAACCGCACAGGCCCCTGATTTTAGGGGCCCCAAAATTATTACTTTGTTTTATTATTGTGAGATAAAATAAATAAATTAGTATGGATGTGACTTTTCACATATAGTATAATAATTATCACCTGTCTCTCACTATTCTAATGCACGGTTAAAAAAAACTTTTCACATATAAATAAATAAGTAGTACTGTTTGTAGTAGTGACTTCAAATTTTCGGTAGCCCATTATTTTTGTTTCTTCTCAATTCATCTCTCGTCTTTCTGAAGTTCTAAAAAAAATCTTCTTCTCTCTCTTCCGTCTTGTATATTTTGGGGCTTTCTACTGTTTACATTTTGTGTGTGCTATAATTTACGTCAAACTTTTGAATTGTTAATTTTGCAAAAGAGTATATTTATTCTGTGTTTATCTATATATTATGGATAATTTGATCAATCATATGGTAGTTTTGAAGCCAAAAGGAAAATACTTATTTATTATAATATAGAATGTGTAATTCTATATGGGCCTCATTTAAAATTTCAGGACAGAGCCTCAAAATCATTGAGACGGCCCTGTCAATAAAGACACAAAGGTGTGTTGGTGAAAACCATAAAGGATTCAGGAACTAGCTTTTCATGTACAGATCAAGGGAGGGTGTTTGTCTTTTCAAGAATCCAGATGCTGTGGGTCCACCTTGTATCCCAACTCTTTATACAAGTACAGCTTCCTTGGAAGCTCTATATTTTCATTATAGCTCTATATGTTTCATTATCCTTCTCACGAGCAAAACGAAGTAAGAAAAAGTGCTCTCTGCTCACTGTTTCATATCTTGAATTGATCTTACAAACTCTATTGAGTCAATCTCTGTTATTAGATTTTCCTTCTGGTTTCTAGCTGATCTCATTCTCCGAATCTTAACCCTTCTGTGGCTATCTATATATGGCTGCTATAAGCAATCAAGCAAACCATCTTCGTGATGCTTCCTTTTCTTCCTACCTTGATACAATTGAAAGAGATTTTGTGGAAAACCTGGTGCAGCAATCCTGGCGAAGCTCCTATCCAGCTAATACTCCATCCAGAGAATCAATTTCATCAACAGGGATCCCGTTCAGGAGGAGAAACCACAGGGGGGCCAATGGAGAACTGGGTGTTTTTGGTACTGAGCAAGATGATGAAGCTGACATTAAGAGGGATCCTAGAGCAGGCAAGGACAGGAAGATGAAAGGGAGGAAACAGAAGAAGAATTGTTCTCCTAATTGTGTGAAATATTCAGAGGAGTCGAGTTGGAACAGCCAAACCTCTTCTATGTTCCCACAAGATATGATGAGCAGAAACAATTCTCAGACCGGCGGCAAGTTACAGAAACTAGTTCCTTTTGGGTTGAGGGTTTTCTGTTATCCAATGCAAAGGATCATCATGCCTTGATGTTGACCCTCGTCAACTTGTCAAGCGCCCATCTCGCATCATTATTTCTTCAAGTTCGCGGAAGAAGAATACAAATAGAGATGGTAGTTTTACATTCCCTGTCCTTAGTTCAAAGATCAGTAGGGATATAGTGGAAGAAGAAGAGAAGAAGAGCAGAGGAAGGATGATATAGAGGTCTTTGGGCTACATAAGAAATGGCATGAAAAAGATAAGATAGTGAAGAATTTGGAAAGGAAGCTGTCAGCTCTGACTTGGGATGCAATCCCCAGAACAATAAGAAGTGGCAGAGGGATCGAAGAAGAAGACACAGAGAGTAATGCCAGTTCAGACTTGTTCGAAATCCCAGTTTTCCCTGCCTCGATGATGATGTCTCCGGTCGCTGGACAAAGTGGACTTGTTAAGTTCAAGGAGTTTTCTGGTGTCAAGATAGATGTGGAGACAAAAAGATTAAGTGAGGAAGAGGAGTGGAAGGGAGTAGTGGGTCGCATAAGAAGAAATCTTGGAGGACAAAATGGTACCAGAGCTAGTGACAATAGAAAACATGGACAGGATCAGCCACAACACATTCAGAATAAAGCTACTTCTTCTGCCTCACTACATCTAAAGAACATCGCTACTACTACATTGGTCAACCACAAACTCAGATCATAATCATCTCTTCTATCAAACGAAATAGCAAGTTTTCTCAGTATTTTCTCCACCTCCACCATCTTCTCTTCTGCACGTGTAAGTGTAATTCAGTAGTTGCATTAGTACATACATTGCATATCATCTGAGTGTTATTAGCAGCAGTGTAAGTCTGTCCATAAAACCAAGCATGTATCTTTGATCTGTGATTTCAAGGGACTGGGATAGTGCAATGTCTTTGAAATATCATCTTTAAATTTTTTTGATTTCGCCTGTGATGAGGGGACTTCTAATCGAGTACCTATCCATCTATGTTCAACCAATAGAAGCTGCTGTAGCCTGTAATGATGAAAAGTTTATCCTCACTTTTGGTGTCAGCCAAAGACGGGGACAACCCGGAGACAGGACATGAAATCCTGGATTTTTCTGTTCACTGGTGGTGGTGGACCGCAGCTCTTTTATAGTTACTGATTGTTCGGAGGAAAATGGGTTCTTCATGCTTTTGTCATTTCTTTGTCACTACAACAAAGTAAACCAAACCAACAACATGGAAGAATTCTGGGTGTATATTGTGGGGAGAACAGAGAATTGTCAACTGTGTTGAATTAAGATAAAAAAAAAAGTTGCTTTTTTCTGGGGGTACTGGCCATATCTTGTCTGTTCGACCCAGCTACCTCTATTTTCTGTATCCATCGATTAAGGACCTGAAAGTTATGGTTAGGTTGAGTACCTCTCCAGTCTTAAATCACATTTTTCTTAGGAGCACTTTTTTTTAGCTACCAGATGAACTTCAAAGTTATAAAACATTCCTTATGTCTATATTTATTTGTATTATCAGTATGGTTGTTATATTACTTGTAAGCACTACTTATTCAGTTTACCACAATTATGTGCCACTATTTTTTAAAAAAGGTAGGATATATAAAGATAAAAGTCTGTACAAAAGTCATACATAGGAATCTAATATATTAAGATCCGAAAGATATATAAAGGACTCAGCGAGGGAACATACAAGCTTCACTAGCAACATAACCGAAAGGCGGGTTCAACTTACAAAAGCAGCAATGAGAAACCTATGGGGGTTAGGGTAATACAAACACCCCAGAAAACACTTGGATGTACAAAAGCGTGGTGGAGCCTATAAGCTTTCTCTAGCAACATACTGAGCTAAGAACTTGATCAACACAATTATAGTCTTTGCTGGAGGCTCCCATTTTTGTCCAAATGATAGCTTTTGTGGCACCCTTGATATTACTATGAGGTTGGGATCTCTTGCTTGTTGTTAGCCATGACACGCTTGCATCTCTCAATCCAGATGTAGTAGACAATGTTGGCAATGACAACCCTTCTCACCAAGTCAATCGGTTGTTTTATCTTGTAGTAGCGGGATATCCTGTACATGCAGCTGCAGAGGCTTAACTGTTGGTGGGGATACCCGGCCAATCACAAATAGACCACTAAATCCTACGGGAGAACCTACAAAGGAAAAAGAGGGGGTGGCTTGTCTCTAGAGCATGCTTAAAGCAATCATCTATTAGCTAGGAAGATGCCCCTAGATTGAAGCTTATCACAATTTTTAACTCTACCTCTAAGAGTCACCTATAAAATGAATTTAGATTTAGTGATAGACCAAGATCTCCAACATATATTATACCAGGGAAATGGGTGGGAGGGGTAAACAAGATTTCACACAAGTTCAAAATGTCCTCACTTGACAATTTAATCCAACGGGTATGGATCAATCCGGAGTGGCTTGGGGCGTGGGCCCAGGTCACCACAAAGGAATAGGGTTTGCATTATTCTCTTTAGGCTTCCCCACTCTTTTCACATTACTTAAATGTGTGCGTCTTCGGTTGGGTCTTTGACTGACCAAACACTGGGCTAGGTAAGGGCACTGCTAGGAAAATGCTTGGGGCTAAAGCCCATGTATTAAGGGGATGTGGTTAGACGACATCCTCCTCTTTTCCCTCACTTATTCACATCACCTTAAAAGGTGTGAGTCCCTGGCAGGGGACCCTAAGGCGAATTCCGGGGTGAAATCGGTTTGCGTGGACCCTTGCTCTCATATGATGCAAGATTGCATGAATTTAAATTGTGCACGAAAGTAAACAAGCAACGTAATAAAAGTCATAAATAAACAATTTTCGAGTTAAGCCCTCTTTCTTAAAATTAAGAATTTGTCCCCAACAGAGTCACGAGTCTGTGAGACTCAATTTTTGAACCTCTACCCTTTTGTTGATTCAAGTTGATTAGGGCTTGATCGGGTTCCAAGTCCACTTATAACCTAAGCTTTAATAACTATGTCATATAACACTAATTATTAAATCTTAAGCTAGCTCACTTGAACCTATTTATGAGTGACCACCTAATTTTAACCTAGATTAAATTAGGAAAGAAGATTCGGGTTCGGGGGCTTGGTATACAACTTATTTTACGGTTCAAATTACTTTCACTACCCTTTGAAGTCGTTTTTTCTCTACTTAGTTTATTTACGGCTTATTACGAGTCATTTTAACCTAAGTGCATGAGTTTCTGATTTCTTTTATTTTTTGACAGAAAATTAAAGTGAAAATTGAAATTACCTAAACTAAGGTTTCATAGGCAGAACTAGATCAAATTTTGTTCCCGTTCGTAACTACGAACCTAATGTCCGAAGCCACGGACCCTAGTTAATCTAAATAGTTTGAAAGGTTGAAATAACGAGAAAACAAAATTTTGAAAAGTCCAGGGCCACGGACAGGACGTCCGTGGGCCCGGACATAGTTTTGAAAAACCCTAAATTTTGATATTTTGAAATCCCGCCATACGGATAGGGCGTCCGGGACCCCGGACATGACGTCCGTGGGTGCGGACCGCCCTCGAACGACGGCGTTGAGGTTGTTCTCGGTGGTGTTTTTAGCTCAAATTTAATGGGTACGTAGCCTAAAAGATTCTAAATATGTTACTAATTGAAGGAATTCAATTTGAAGTCAAAATTAATACTAAACTTAGCTAACAAGTTATTGGACAAAAGCTTAAACAAAAGTCAATTCAGAATCGGTAAAAGGTTAAAATGCACTAAATACTTGACATAAGACTAATGAAGTCGTGGGGAATCAAAAGAATAAAGTTCAACCTGTTTTACCTTTTGAGATTTGTGAGATTCTTAACGTCGAAAAATTTTGGTGCCTCGTTGAAGTCGGTTCCGGATTGAGTTCGTCCCGAGTTTCTGAGTACTGACTATTGGTGGTGTTTTTCACGTTTTGGTGGTGGTTTGGTTGGTGTTTGATGATTGTTTTGGTGTTGGGGGTTGAAAAGTGTGTTTATGTGTTGATTTCTGAAGGATTTCGGTAGGATTTAGGTATGATTTTGGTGCTCAAGTGTGTAAAAACGTGGGAGAGCTTTGAGGGCTGTGAATTCTGATTGCCTAGGGTTCTGAATGTTGTTCTTATTTCAAGGGTTAAGGTTGTTTATATAGGCATTACTTAAAGATAAACTAGCTTGGTAAAAATCGAGATTTACCGATGTTTTTGAATGAGCATCTTCTGGGATGATTTTGGCCATGAAATTTAGCCACGTGTAGAGGAGTGAATTTCTGAATTTTCTAAGGAGAAATTAGAATTTTTGGATAATGGAATATGTTTAAATTCAACTTCTCGTGAAATTCAGTCAGAAATTACTAAAAAAATATTAGAACTTCAGAACATCATAATTCTAACGCCATTATGCTCTAAATGTCATCCTCTATCATGTGTCAAAATTTCAAGATTCTGAGTTGATTTGAGTTATTTTCGGAGGAGAGAGAAAACCAACAAGAGATCTTAGAGCTTGAGCTTAAAAACAAAAATGCCCCTAAAGATGACTAAGCTGTTACTAACACTCCAAAATGCGCCGATCGAATTGGGATTCTTCATCACTTGTCCAGAATGTCCTTTGTAATGCCTATGCTTAAAGCACACAACCTGGGGTTCAAAATTTTGGGTATAAACAGATTACCCCCGTCAATTAGACTCTGGAATGGATATAAAGAGCCTAGTTGATGCTTGAGTGTACCCCAAAATTTGGATCCTACAAGATCCTTCATGCTATCAGAAACCGAGTAGGCTGTTTCGAGATATTCTAAGGCGCTGACTACCTAAATGATATGAAGGGGAATGTTGTCGAGCTATTCTATAAGGTGTTGACTACCTGGAGGTTGAGAGAAATATTGTCGTCAAGGAATGACATTAGGGTCTGTTTGATAATATTATTTAAGTTGGAATAACACCTTGAGTTGATTTAAATAAGGAGTTAGAGTTATAATATATGATTTGGAATGTAATGGTAGTGTTAGATAACCATTGTGGTAAAAATGTAATTAAGGAAAATTATAATGCTATGCTGAGAATTACAGAGTTTTTGAGGATTGTTATAATATAAGGTTGAGAAATTATATGACATAGCATTTAAACTATGATCATAATGTCAATTTATGGAGTTAGTGTTAATTATAGGAATCTTATAATTCATATGGGAATATATGAATATATTATAAGGTATTATAAATTATACCAAGGTTGAGAATGTTATAAATTAACATTGGTATTTATATGGTTGGGAATCATATTAAATAACATTATATATATGATATAAGTGTTATTATGTGAAAGTAATACAAGCTAAAGGGAGTTTGTAGTTCACATAAAATAATGGAATTGTTATGTGTATTATGGGATTTTATCATTCATACAAGTGGAGTATGAATATTTGGAATGTTATAAGGTATTAATATGATCAAGGAATTAAATAAAGTAAGACGAAGTTTATTAGAAGGTGGGGAATTTCATTATGTGACAGTAAAACATTAGGACTTAATGTCATGGTGTAAGGAGTTACAAAATAATGGAATTATATTAAGGGATATATATATATAGTGGTGTTGACTTGTATAAGTTAACTAAGTCAATCAAATTGACCAAGAGGTTCATGTTGACCAACTCACAATATGAGTGAGAATTCAAATGCCAAAAGCTAATAATACTTAAAGGCAAATTTCATTGAATATCATATAGTAACAAAAACTATGTGAATATGTTATTATATAATACAACATAACTATATATACTCCCAAGAATTTAAAGAGGTGATATATTTGAGATTTAATTCTTAGGTTGTAACATAATACAACATGCTAGTTACTAACATACATAAAGGATTAAATAAACTAATCCCGAACTATTTAAAACCCGGATGATAATGTTGAACAATCACGGGTAATTACCGGGGGATTAGTGACTAATCGGGATACAGACTTAGTTAATATTGTTGAGAGCTAATACTTAGTCTTGTCTTCCAGAGCTGAGTGCATTAGAGGACATACATTAGAGGACGTGCATAGAGGACAGATGCCAAGTTCAGACGTCTACTCTCTCTCTCTCTCTCTTCTCTCTCTCTTCATCAGGTGTACGGTATGTTACTGTGTGGTTTGAACGTTCTGGGGGTTTCCTTAGGTTCAGACATATTGTGAGTTAAATGTTAAGAGATATGCATGTGATTATATGATTTTATAATTTGCTCGACAATCACACATTATTAACTGTGCGCAAACGTCTTTCGAACTAAAGTGATAACAATTGTCACTCGACTTAAGTTACGAGCAAGATTAGGAAAGATCATTACTTATTAAAGTTCAATGAATATCATAATATTCCTAATCAACATAAGTGGAAAACTTAGGAAAGAGATTTGGTAGTACCAATCTCTAGAGCATGTACTTGAACCTGAATATGATATAGATGACTTCTAGTTAAAGATGGCAATGGGTCGGGTTTGGGTCGAGTGGACCATCACCCGCACCCGTCACCCGTTTCTACCCGTCTCACCCGAATCTGACCCATCACCCCTAAGGATCACCCGTCACCTTGCGGGTGAAACGGGTGAAAATTTTATGATTTATTATATGAAAAAAAACTTTATGATAAAAATTTCTGACGCCAGTAGGTTTGAATGAGACATTTTGATCGTCTTCTGATCACCAACCAATTTCAATTGGTGTCAGAGCGGGTATCTTCTAGAAGCTAACTGCTTTAGAAAATGATCAAAATGTCTCATTTAAACCTACTGGCGTCAGAAGAAGGTTCTGCACCAAATCGACCACCACTTTTCAATGGAGACAACTACACTCACTGGAAGAACAAGATGGAATTCCATATCAAGTCTGATGATCCAAGGATGTGGAGGGTTATATCACGTGGTGAATACACCTTCCAAGACGCTCAAAGACATGACATATCAGTTGACAACATGATGAAACAAGCTCTGTTGGTAGCACAAGGATACCGTCAACAAGAAGGGATAGATTTCCAAGAAACCTTTGCCCCAGTAGCAAGGATGAAGTCCATTCTATTACTTATTGCTTTTGCTGCACACAAAGGAATCAAACTCTTTCAACTTGACATCAAAAGTGCCTTTCTCAATGGGTATGTCAAGGAAGAAGTGTATGTAGAACAACCTCCAGGTTTTGAGACACAAGAAGGGAAAGACATGGTGCTCAAGCTTGACAAAGATCTCTATGGGCTCAAACAAGCTCCAATATCATGGTATGATCGCCTGTCCTCCTATCTATTGGAAAACAATTTCAAAAGAGGTAAGGTTGACAAAACCCTATTTGTATACAACAACAAAAAGGATTTCCTGATAGTGCAAGTGTATGTTAACGACATAATCTTTGGAGCTTCTGATGAAAAGTATTGCAAAAAATTTGAAGCATTGATGAAAAGAGAGTTTAAGATGAGTGATCTAGGAGCATTGAAGTTCTTTTTAGGACTTCAAGTCAAGCAGAATAATGAAGGGACCATCATGTCCCAGCAAAAGTACGTTAAGGATTTACTGAAAAGATTTGGAATGGAGACATGTAAACCTTTTGGCCCACCAATGGCAATCGGCACAAAGATGAGTATCACGACTGGTGACCAACCAGTCGACCAGCGATTGTACAAAGAAATGATTGGTTCGCTACTATACTTAACTGCTAGTAAGCCTGACATTATGTATAGTGTTTGCTTATGTGCCAGGTTTCAAGCAGATCCAAGAGAGAGTCATCTCACAGCTGTGAAAATAATCCTATGTTATCTCAGAGGGTCCATGAATCTTGGTCTCTTTTATCCAAAATTCACTAACTGCAATATTGTAGGATTTTCAGATGCAGACTATGGCGGTTCTATAACCGATCAAAAGAGCACGTCGGGAACAACATTCTTCATTGGATCATGTTTGATCGCATAGGGATCAAAGAAACAACAAAGCGTAGCAATTTCAATTGCTGAATCAGAATACATAGCCGTGACAAGCTGTTGTGCTCAACTTTTATGGCTCAAACAACAAATTGGTGACTATGGTGTCAAAACAGGTATGCTACCTATTATGTGTGATAATACTAGTGCCAAATCTATCTCCAAAAAACTAGTACATCATTCTCGTACTAAACACATTGACATTAGACATCATTTTCTTAGAGATTGTTGTGAAAAGGAATTTGTTGGTTTAAATACATTTCAATCGAAAACCAACTAGCAGACATCTTTACCAAGCCACTGATATAGAATGGTTCAACAAGATTATTCATGATCTTGGAATGATATTCATTAATCACGATTAGGCTATCTTTGACTCTCATGACCGGTCATCGACAGGTCAGCTCACATCTCAAATATGTCGTTCAATGGTTTGTGTACAGTTTAATGCATGAACGTTATATTAAATGACTACTTGAAACAAATATGTCAGCCATTTCACAAAAGTAAGGCTAGAATAGGAAGAGTGTAATGGATAGAAACGATAAACGTACAACGGATCGATGACTGTCAGTCATGACCGATGCCCGTTGTGAATAGTGTCGTTGTGACATGTCAGCGAGCGGACGAGGAACGGTCGCCGACCGTTACTCAATATCTATAAAAGGGCGATGAGAGCTCCACTCTTGTCACACTATTGCCCTCACTCTCTCTAAATCTCTGAACATACAATCAACTTCTTTTCTCTCTTACAAACACTCTAGTGAGCTTTGTGCTAAAAATTCCTCACCTCACAGCCTCACTAAGAACTCTCGATCGAAAAGTACTAAACTCCATAAAACCCTTGATCAACCATGGCACCTAAGATTGCAAAACGTTCAAAGATCACCAAGGCTATCCTAAAGGACATTAGCCTAGAGAAGAGCGCCGACACACAACCGACAAGTCTTGTCATAGCGCCGCTGGCTACTCGGCTATCCAAAAAGGAGGAAGATCAACTTGCTCTTCAAGTCATGGATGAGGGCGAACTACAGGCAGAGGAGGTAAACTATATAAACGCCTACCTACCCAAACTTCCTAATCTCATTCACTCCGGAAATCTCAAACCGACAATTCTTCCTACCTCAACTCGCACAGAAACTACAACCATGACCTCTTCCGTTCCATCTCCCAAAACCTCAAAAATTGCCACTAAACAATCCAAAGCCAAGAAACCAAAAATTTCACAAAGCAAAAGTCTCACACATGCCTCCACTAGCCAAGCAACTCGCGCCTCCAAGCGTCTCCAAACTAAATAGGATTTATCCAAGCAAACTCTCCCACACCTGAACCAAGTCGCAGGCTCCTCTTTACTGACGATGACGAAGCAACTCCAACTGACCTCGTCGAGCCAATCATCAAGTGGAAGAAGAGGAGGTCCAGAGTGACGAGAAGTTACTAAGAGAACACTCAACAGAAGAGGAAGCTCAAGAAAAGGGTCTGACCGCACCAGACTTGAGGAAAAAGAATATCCCGCTTAACCTGCACTACAGGTCACAGAGCGGTCCATGACACCTCCCCGATCGGATCGGGAAGGAGAAAATGACAGGGAGTCACTCTCACCAGTCATCTTGACGCTCGAGGAGCGTGAACAACTGAAGAAGGCCAAAGGAAAACAACAAATGGCCGCATCACCGCACACTCAAGAGCTCGAGGAGCTCTTTTGGTCAAAAAGAGCGGTCGCGAAGCCACAACCGCAACAACCGCTCAAGCGATTGAAGAGACTAAGTCAATTGCAGCCAACCGTCATCAAAGCTGAAAACGTCAATGACAAGTCCTGTCCCGTCTTGCCAAAAACTTTGGACATCGACTGGATGGAAAAGATGGGTCTATGAGAGATTATGGAGATGCTTGAATTTCAAGGATGGGTCGACTTCTTCCAAGAGCCTATCGCCTGCTACACAGAGCTGCTCAAAAAGCACATAAGGCACCTAGGCCCTTTCAAGAGTGAAGACGATGAGGACTACATCATTTCAGAAGTCCAAGGAACCCTCATCAACATCACGAAGTCTTGGATTTGCAAGACTTTCAACCTAAAGCCAGAAGGACTGGTCGTTCCCAAGGACACGACTTGGAATGACTTGGGACATCAAGGAGGAAAGATGGTCTATCTCTTCAACAGGGGGCAACAATGAAGAACTTCAACATAGTGCAAATGTCCATCCCCAACAAAGTGCTCCACAACCTTCTCACCCACAACATCACCCCAAGGAATCAACGAACCCACATCGTCAATGCCAGAGATGTACGGATCATGTACGCCCTAAGGATAAAGGAGAAAATTGACCTTCCAGCTATGATTCTCCTCACCCTTGACGAGAGCAGACACGTCAACCAAGGGCTAGTACACGGGGGAGTGGTCAGCGCGACACTGGAGAAATTTGAAGTGGACACTGACCGCTTCCACGAGTGCTCGCGGACCGCTCAGGATAGCATCTGCTCAGAGATGCTATCCAAGATGGGGATCAAGACCCAAGGGGAGAAGCTTATGGTCCTCTAGAAGCTATCAAAGAGAGAACGTTCAGAGCCTCGCTCTCTAGCCTGATCCTCAGCTCCCAAAGAAAGCGTAGTCTCTCACCAGTCCACAACAAGTCAAGGACCAGTCTGGATACTTCAGCTTGAGACGTTCTTCAGCGTGTAAGAGTCACTCTTATAGCTGTGCAAGCTGTCTCCCAAGAACCTTGTGTTCAACACATGGTTCAAGGAGCAATAGACTTCATAGATACACATCTATAGCCTGAGATTTCTATGTCTCTTAGAGACTCGAGTGAAGTTTGTGAGAAATTATAGTTTTAGTTAGATTTTTACACCCTTATTTTGTTTTCCTGCCATTGACTATCTATTTCAAACCGTCAACTTTTGATATCAACAGAAATGCAACTGTTACATTTTCTATTTGAAAGCAAATCTTGCTTACGAATGACTTTATTACATTGGTTGCTTCTTCCTTGATTAAAAATTACAAATCTGATCCACTAATACAATCTCATCACTTGACACCTAAAAGCCTACCACATAGATTGCAAGAATTACGACACCTCATTTATTACTCCTCACTAATCAGTCGATGAATATATCTCTAAACGGTCTATAAATTCCTTGATCAAATCTTTACCACTCACAATCATTTATTCACCTCTCAAAACATGTAAAAAGAGCCACAAAGTTCATCAAGCTCAAATGAGCAAACGGTCTACACCACCATCCGCAAGTTCATGTTCACCAAACACCCGAGGAAGTATATTGCACAAAACTATGTACAACCTGACTCAGACTCTCTCACAGCCTGGTCTGTCAATGCAAGTGCTACTCAATCCCAAACCTGCACCACTCATTGCATTAGTTGTTCCTTAAACTCTGATCAATCTGACACCTTTACCACCGCTGAATCACCACTCATCAAGGGATTTTCTGACGATGAAACTCATGGTTTAGATGTCTCCACCTTCGACACACCTAACCGCCACTTCATCTAGATTGTCTCTATCAAACTTGTAGTTGAATAGTACATGGAATGTTATGGCCTTTTCAATAACGTGAGTCGTGTAGTTGTTCCCTATTTTGCTGTATGGCAAAGGGGGAAAAGAAAGATATGTACTTGTGAACTTATGTCTATCATCCTTGTGTTATGTGATTAAATCTTAATGAAAAACTCTCTACTATGGCCCGGTAAAAAGCTGTTTTTTTTGTTATTGTTCATTAGTTGATTATCTTTCTAACCCTTAACGAACTCAGGGGGAATCCTTCTTAGGGGGAATATTCTCACTTCTATAAGCTATCAAGTACATATGATCAAAATCAATTTTGTATCGGTTGCCATCATCAAAAAGAGGGAAATTGTTAAGTCAATCCTTTAGTTTTGATGATAGCAAACCTTTGTTGTTTATCTAATATGTTTGTTGAGCTTTTAATTCATATAAACAGGTAGAGGAGTGGCTTAGCACGCAAGGTTACAAACGCACTTCGTTCGTGACATGTGCCCAACCAGTCGGGCACCTGTCTGGGAGAGCTCCGATAGAACTTGTAGTACACACAAGAGGTCAAGCACTACACAACCACATCTCTCATGCATCAGACGAAATAAAAGGATAAAATACATCAAGTGGTTCGACAAACTCATGCAGACTTATACATCCACACAAGCAACTAGCTCACGACAAAATCATAGCTCATTAATGTGCAAGATAACGAGATAAGTCAGGGCTATTAAGAAGCAATCATTACGTAGCCATAATGAAGCCTTAGAGAGCATTTATGGAGCATTTATGAAGCAGACAAGATCAGGCAAGTGGAGAGTGCAAGTGGTGACCGACCACCTGAGTGCTTGCCTCCGACGTGTCCAATTACAAGGCGACACGTGTCTTGACGACTCCAGATCAAGTTGAAGATCAACCTATATTCGAGTGTGGATATTTTGCTAGGGATGAAGAAGCAAATGACTTTTAGAGTCTAAGAGATCATGAACTGTTTTTATCCATCTTAACTTACTTGTATAAATACGAGTATAACGTCTTATGTAAATTAACTTGGTCATATACGAAGAAGAGAGATAACGAGAGCAAGTGTGAGTTAGACTAAGTGTGTGTAAGTACTAGGAAGTTGGTGAGCTGGATAGGACTGGTCTAGGAGTTAATGCTGTGTGTATTTGGTAGACTGATCAGTCGGGGAACGGTTGGGGAACCGTAGGCCTGTTGTCAGGAGAGGGTAGAGGACTTTGGGATAAGTCCTAAATTGTCTTGGAGTCCGTAGGTAGGGCGAGGGAGATTGAGTGAATTTCTGTGTATAAAACTATAAATTATCAATCGAAAAGGGGTTTCCAGTTTGAGTTTATCAAGTGCCTTCCTCAACTATCAAGTAGTTCACATAAAATAACGATATGTCCGTGACCGGTCGGGGATGCATCAGGAGCACCATCCAGTTTCAGTAGAATGACAATACTAGATCAGGAGATGTGTATATTAACAAATAAAACCAGATGAAGTTACCTCCGGATGGCATACTACATAAGTTCCATTTCATCATCAACTCCCTGAGAAAAATTTAAAACATGAGTAAATGGTAAAGCCATTACAATATAAAAGATATGCTCAAACAAAACTATTAAGTTAGTCAAATTTAGTACCGAAGGATACCACACCTTCCATATATAACAACATATTAGGTCATTTTACCAACATAAGCGCACTTGGATTGGAATCACTAGCTGATTTAGTCAAACTATACATAAGTACTCCAAGATACTAAAATTACAGTAGCACATACGCAACAATGGAAAGAGTAACCATGTCGCCAATATCTTCTCAAGCAACAGTAACTAGTAAGCATATCAATCAGTTAAACAGAGGCACTGTAACGCCCCATTTTCAACCAACTGTTATCATGTGGTGTGATAGACAGAGTGTACAAATAAAACGCGGAAGCAAATAAAAGTCTTACAAGAGCGTTACCGCCACACTCACAACCTCTGTGAGTGCCTAGGCATATTACAACAATCCAAACCCAAAATAAAAGTCTGAATAATAAACATTCCTGAAAACCTTAAACAAACTAGGTGGAAGTCTCTAATCTCCAAGTCTTCCCCACGCTCTCGTGTAGCTCCAAAGCTTCACTAGTATTCTTCATCTACGGTCATTTGAAAACAACACAAAAAAGGGACCGCAGGGCAAAGCCATAAAACGTCAGTAAAACGCTGAGTAAATCCAATTCAAGATCAAGAAATAGGATATCAAAGTAGATATAGACACATCATCAACTCAAGCATTTAACAACTGCAAAATAAGTTCAGAATGTAAAGAGATCATAAATCACCTTGTGGTAACAAGACCACTGTTAATCTTTTCTCACCATTTAATTCATAACGTGGAACAAATCCCGATCATTAAGGCGATCCAACCTATCCTTCCACCACGTAAGGACTCTAAAAGATGTGCACACCCCCTATAGTACCTTTAAACTATAGAGTAGAAATCCTGACGCAAACTCAAGGAGCCCGCGGCGTACCAAGAGTTAAAACGGGCAAACGTACCCAATCATATATATATCTCATAAAACCAAGTTTGAATAAGTCAAGTATCCAATTATACTTTTTCACAAATGAAAAATAAATCAATTAAACCACCAAGTTCTTAAATAAAGAACACAAACAAGCACAAGGCTTAAATCACTTTCACCACTTAGAAGATCCACTTAGTACAAAGGTAAAGTTTTATCAAAACACCAAGGTACTTTCAAGGAGTATCATCCAAGCATCACTTCAACTCATATACTTAAGATTAAAACAACCAAAATATAAGTTACAAGTTGGGCCATAGTCATAAGACCACAAAACGTATTTGTCACCATAAAAAGCTTAGAACTCATTTCGACTTATTAAAGACGTAACAAATTAGCTAACCAAATGACTTCTAAAATAGAGTGAATAGGTGCAATAGATAGAGGGCTCAAATCAGTAGAGATTGATATGTAATAATAGAAATTTGGATGAGTAAAACTCCCTAAACTCATGTTACAAGTTAGGGTATCACAAATTACATTTTTCCACCTTTAAGGGTAGTTGGTTGAAATACTCAGTTCGACATCTTAAAGCGTAACAAATTTAACTATTCAAATGATGTCGAAAAATAAAGCGAATATGTTTTTTGGATAGAAGATTCAAATCAGTAGATATTGATATGTAATTATAGAAAAATGAATGAGTATAGCCTTCTAAATCTTTCTCACAAGTTAGGGGATCTTAAAGCACGTTTTTCCCCCTTAGGTCTAACTTTCACCATGATTTAGGGTACCTACGAACCCAAATAAATTGTATAGCTTGGAAGGGATCTTAGACAATGGAATTACCTTGAATATTCTTGGCTCAAACTCCCAAAAGAGCCTTGGCAACTTGCTAGATGGCACAAACTCCACAAGGCTCCTCAAATTGCCTTTCCTTGCGCACAAAAATCTATTGCCTTATAACAAGAGCTTTAGGTAAGGTTTTTGAATGGGGTTTTAGCCCAAAATGAAGAGGATTCAATGAAGATTAATTTGGGATTGGTTTTACCTGAAGATAGGCTCGAAGAACAAGCTTACTAGATCAAAATTTCTCGAACTCAGAAACTGTCTTTTGTGACTTCTTCACCTTCCCTTGCACTTTCCTTTGACCCTAGGCTCTCTTGGTGATTGTAAAAGGACTTGGGAATATCCAGAGAGTAAGGGTGATGTTAGAGGTAGTGGCTCATGGTTTATATAGGGAAGATATGGAGTAGACAAGCCTTAGAGTGCTAGACATCATTTCTGGCCAGATTTGTATCTTTGTAATAATGCTTGCTTTAGACACCATTATAGTGCTCCATTAATTCCTCCACTTGAATAAATTATTAGTCCACCATCAGGGCCTTTAGAAGATGCTCAATCCAATTCATAAACTAGCTAAAGTAAGGCAGAATATGAGGTGGAAAACAAAAGAAGGGAATTTGTGCTTTATGAAAAGTTGTAATGGCACATGTGGCTGGCTACTTGATTGCCTTGCTGCTACTTTCTCTTCTTATATTTTATGTAATGGGCATGTTCTATGTCTGCTAATGGAGGTTACCTAACATGTAAGGGACCCAAAGATGCTAAAGGAAGAAATTATATAAGCTAAAGACTTGATGTGTTGGAAAGTAGTGCTGAAATGGTGGGAGAGGTGGGTATGGACAAATTTTGTATGCCATTAACCTCTCTTTTTTTTTGCTTTGTCAACACATGTAACTTGGTAGATTGATGTGGTAACTAAGGTAGGTAATTACCATGTAGAGATAATAGGTAAAAACTACAAATTGGAATCATATAAAACAACCTTTCTTAGGTAACTTTCTTCGGTAAATTTCCAAGTTACCTTGCCAAGAGATTTCACCTTCTATACTACTACCATCTCATGGTTAATATTTAGGACTTCTAATAGCCTTAAATAATATAAGACAATCTAGCTTAATTCACCTTAAAGAGTACTTTAAGGGGTTAATAAGTTAATACATCATTTTAGTGTCAAAAATGACCAAGGTAAAAACCGGATTTTTACTGAGGTAAGTTCTTGGCCAAAACTTGAGCTAAAACTTCTATGGAACGATTAACTTTTTACTAAGCCGTTAATGCCTAGTAAAATCTCCTCGTAAAAACTTTCGTAACTTTGGGGTATTTCAGGCACAGACACACAACACAAGAAGAGAATGAACAATTGAACATATATGTTCCTTGTTTGCCATTGACAGAGAGATGTAAATTCAAGTATATTACCGGTTCAGGATGCTCAACAATCAGACGTCTTTAAATCTGGTGGTCAGCTTGCTTTTAAATTCAATCGTTCTTCAATCTAGGGATGAGGCATAGACACACAAGAAGAGAAATAGAGAATGAATGAGTATATATATTCATTGTTTGCTATCCCCATTTTAAGAGAGAACGAAGATGAAAGTTTGAGTGTATTACCTGATGGCTGATGCGACTTAAGGCGTCTTCAATCTGGTAGTCAACTTGCTTTCACCCATCTTAAATCTGGTGATGAGGTGCAGACACACAAGAAGAGAATGAATGAGCACATATGTTCTTTGTTCGCCATCGCCAGAGAGAATGAAAGTTTGAGTATATTACCTGAGTGATGGCTGATGCGACATTGCGACTTCGATCAGGAGGATGCGACCTCAGGAATCACTAACCAAGATTGTTCTTTGTTCACCATTGTCGTGATACTGAAGAGAATGAAAAGTTGAAGTAGCCTGAAGATGATGATCGAGACGAGCCATCGAGGTTGGCATGCAGTATAGCTCAATTAGGCTCATCTTAGAAGAGTCTAGACTCTCTTGTCGATTTTAGGGTTAGGGTTGCAAAAATAACTGTGAGGTATTTCTTAAAGTTAGAATAGATTAGTAGGAAAATATATTTTTATTTAATATACAATCGGGTAAACGGGTGAAAATTTTCCACCCGAACCCGTTTCACCCGTTTTTTACGGGTTTTCACCCGTTTTTTGGGTTAGGTGGTTGGGTGAAACGGGCACCCGCCTACTCATTGCCATCCCTAATTGTAATGGATGGATTGTTGTGTGTTTAATTATAGTATTTACAGTTTTAATATATGCTTGTAAACCGGAACAACATGAAATGAATTGCATGTTAAGATGACTAATTGACTTAAGGAGTCTAAAGGATTGTAGGATCATACTTTAGCATATTCAGCATTGTGTCTACGACAACATATTACAGGGACTTGATCAAGACTTGAAGCCGGAGTGCGGGACTTTTGGGTAGTTAGCTTTAAAACTATCTTTTGGAGTATACTGTTGTATTATAATTCGGATGTAACGATATTGTATAAGATTTTGGATAGTTAGAATACTCACTAGTTGATGGATTTAGTATAATGCAAAGAATGATATCTATCTTGGTCATCACATTGGTTATTGTATACGGTAGTTGAAAGCCTAGTTACTTACATGGGTGAGTGACGACGGTAGCACCCGAGTTGGTATTATATTAAGTTTCTTCGCTGTACTATTGTATTTAAGACTGGATAGATTGTACCGAGATTATGTTTAATGTGAGTTTATGAGTTAAGGGTGTTACAACTGTAATAATATTTTTTCATGGAGTCAAGAATTAACACTTGCTTGGAATGTAGTGCAGTTGTAGCTCGCTACCCCTTCCAAATATAGTTGACCAATAAGCATGTGTCCTGATGACAAGTCATTAGTTTCATGTGTGAGAATGATTTTCCAATAAGGGTCAATAAGCTACAGAAAAGCAGCTACAATACCAAATAAAGAGTGAAATTTTTGTACCGAGAAAGCTTTGAAAATAACAAGTTTCCTCAAAAAGTGGTACTGATATAAATGATGCGGATATCACGTTAAGACTACAAATTAGAGAATACCAATGTATATTCTGGAAAAGATATAAGTCGTGATTGTATCTGCTTGTTTTCTCCTTTGGTTTGTATCACATGTGTTGGTACAATGAAGAACTTGAGATATAAGATAAAGAAAACAATACGTTTTCCATTGTTTTTTTGGCATGACCGGTTAGACCATCCCGGTCAATAATGATGCAAATTGATATCCATTGTACGCGTGGACACTTGCTGAAGAATTATATTCTTCTACTAAATGATTTGTTGCTTGTTTTGAACAACCTTTTATGAGGCTATCACCAGTTGATATTATGTGTAAACTTGGATCTTTATACGTGTGAATTCAGGTGATATAGGGACCATTTTGGGGACCAAATCTGGACCTTTTTTGGACTATTAAGATTTGGTTTAAATTGATGCATCAACCAAATGGTTATTGAAGCTAAATGTTATAAGATTGAATAATAAAGTCCATAAGATTGAATAATAAAGTCCATAAGATTGGACAGTGCTGGTGAGATGTTAATGCCTTAATATGAACTTTTACATGTTCATTAGGATAAATTTATGGTTAAGAAGAACCATCGATCAAAGATCTGTAATGAATTGTAAGATATTTTGGTTTGAGAATCCCAATATGCATTGGGAAACATGTAATTTACATGAAGCAACATTGGTTTGCATCAAGCCAAATAGTGTTGATGAACTCTCACTCTTATAAATGACTTTGAGTCAAAAGCTAAATATTCTCCCATATAAGATTTTTTTTAAAGATTTATATACTATGCTTCAGTGGATCAATCAATTCCTTGAAGATGTATGGATTGTATGTTAAGTTCAAATTTTAATACCTTGAACTAACAACTGGGGATACCTTTATCTGATTGTCATTTAGGCGAGTAATTTTTCCCATATCAAGGAGAGAAAAATAAGCAATTGGAAGGTGAAATGATATGATATGAAATATAGAATTGTGTCATCCTCATCATGTATAGTATAAACTTTTAAGTTCAAAGTACTATTCATCTCCAAAAAGTTGGCAACCCAATTGCTTGATGTTTAATGAAAATATGTGCCAACGTCTAATGCTCCTGTATTATAATGTCCTGTAAGGACAAATGCAAATAAGACTAACCTAAAGCATGGTAGACTATATGGTTCCAATGACAAAGCCCTTAAAAGGATTAACTCATATAGGAGTTTGGTGAATTCTGAAAGGAATGCCTTTGTGACCGTGTTAACAAATCTTATCATGAACCTCAACGATAAAGGTGATTGTGGCATTACTACCTTAGTGAAAACTATTGAAAAGGTATCTATGAGATGAGTCCAATTTTGTTGGATAATTGGTGTTGCTATAGTCGTAGTATAAGAGTATAATTGAAACTACTTACGAATCTCCTGATGGTCGTTGAATCAATGATCACGAAGTACCAATCTTAATGCTATATCAGTAGAATGATTAATAGGGTTATGATATCTATAGATAAACACATATAAATAACCCCCACTATCCAAGAGATTAATTAAGGGTGTGTTTAATTGAACCTATGGCTCAATACCCAGATGACATTGATGATTGCATCTATACTGATTAGAAAATACATACCACAAAAAAATCTAATTATGAAAGTGATGTCGATGTTAATATAGAGCAATATGCTAAAGTACAAAAGTGATGGATGTATTCGACCAAGTGCTTCCCAAGTAACTGGGTGCAGGACCAATTAAAGATTGGGGATGCATACAATCAAAGTAATAAAGTGATGTTTTCATCAGAGGGAGCAACAATGATTGTACTCTTTTTTCTTCACCATGGTGTTTTTCCCATTGGGTTTTTTTTTCCAGATAAGGTTTTAACGAGACAATCGATGAAAAGTAATGGATTCATTGTATGTAAATGCCAAGTGAAAATATCTAAGATTGTTTATTATAGTTATGTGAAGTTACTGTAAGTCTGTACTCTTTTTTCCTTTGCCCGCTGTTTTATCCCACAGAGTTTTTCCATGCGAGATTTTTACGAGACATCATATAACAAGATGTTTCGTCCAAGAGGGTGTTATAAATAGATTTATATTTATGGTGGACTTTACATCTTATTTAATTAGGGTGTCCCATGTACTCTCCATAAATAACGGTCTTGTATACTATTAGAATAAGAAGAATACCAATTACTCTTTATTTCCTAAATGCAATCTCTCTTCTCTCATTTACAATTATTTGAGTTTTAAAAACTTTGACAAAAATTTATATTCATATAATAGTAACCAGTCTGAAAACCCGAGGGGCTTCGATGGGGAAGTTCGAGCTGACAGGTCATCCATGCCCAAGACATGTGTCAACCGCTCAGTGGGGCATATCTTTAATATGTTGACACATTCAGATTGTACACGTCTGAGCAAGGGTCATCAATACAAACCCTAGCAACTTTCCTTCTCGCTCTCATTCGGGCCTGGGCGTTCTTCTCTGTTATGCAAAAACAACACTACTTATTCCCCCTCTAAACTAGTCTCGTCCACTCTCCCAGCTCACTCGCGCTACTCGCTTCTCAAAGAGAAGGATTAGGGTTTTTCTTTGTTTCTCAAGTCTCAGCGCTAAACCCCTGTCTCTCGCAAAGGACACTCTCCGAACCGCCTCAAGTCGTTGAAGACATGGTGGCCGATAAGGAAAAAAGTTGAAGGTCGAGGAGAAGAATGACGAGGAGAATTCCACAGAGCAGATTGATACCGAGCTCGTTCTATCAATTGAGAAGCTCCAAGAAATGCAGGATGAGCTTGAGAAGGTCATTTTTTTTCGTTGGTGTTGTCTTCTTCGACTATGCTCTCTGTCACTGCATTGTTTTTTGTTTTGATATTTCAAGAACAAAGAATGGGCGGAGGAGATTACATTGCATGAGAACCTTGTAGAGAAATTCAGTGTCTTCGCGTGCGTGTTGTGTGCATATATGCACACTTACACGTATAATTTGCTTTGGCGTTCGAGTAGCGTAGGCTATATTCTTCGTGCTAAGTCTGCTCTGCAATTTTTTATTTCCCCAAGTTCTATGTTTGTTAATCCAGGAAAAATCTTTGCATTTTACCCAGTTTTATGTGCGTTTGTTTAGAATATCTTGCTACACCAGTTTATATTTGTGAAACGTGCTCAGAAAAAGATGAAATGTTGCCACTTTCTCTGAATATTATGTTAAAACGGTGTTACAAAATATTGTTTGTTTTTGATATAGCATGTTCCCACTGTCTTGTATCTGTGCATATTGAATCTGAGCAGCTGTTCCGTGGCTGCGCTGAACTACCGTTGCTTTATTCTTCACTTGCTATATGCCTGTTTGGCTGTGTTTACCTTCATAATCGAATAGCGATGTTTCCATCTGTTGGTTTCTTCTATCTGCAAATGTATCATTTATGTTGTTCGTGTCATAAACATAGCGTATATTTTTCTGAATTGTTGTCAGGTTACGTGTTTAAATTTATGTATGATATGGCTTATTTGTATGAAATCCAAGTAAACTATCTCTGCTCAACTTCAAGGTTAGACAATAGTTGCTACTATGTGTGTGTTTATGTGTAAGTATATGGAGCTATGCGCTCATGTGGTTCTCTCAACGTTTCTAATAAAAGATGCTCAAAAATAGGTGTTACCTGGTATTTGAACTTAAAGTTTCGTAAAAGATTTTCGTACGTACTGAATTACACTGGGAAGGGACCTAGTTGTCTTCTGTATCTTACAGTTTCCCTACTCTGAACTATGGTTTTGTTGTGTCAATAATTTGTAGTTTCCATTACTATTACTTTCAGCACCTGAATGTACTTGTTATCTGTTTTTCTTCTGTTACTTGGGATAAGTTTGTCTGCTTCACTGAACTGTTTCTTATTTCCTCCAATGTGTCTAGATCAATGAGAAAGCCAGTGATGAGGTTTTGGAAGTAGACAGAAGTACAATGTGATTAGGAAGCCAGTTTATGACAAACGGAATGAGATTATCAAATCCATTCCAGACTTTTGGCTCACCGCCGTGAGTGCTCAATTCTCATATTTCTGGTGTTATTGTTACACATTTATTCTCAAATTGTTAACAAATTCTTCCATCTTATGGATTTTGATGGTGCCCTCTGTACTATGCAGTTCTTGAGTCATCCTGCTCTCAGTGAACTTGTGACTGAAGAAGACCAAAAGGTTTGTATAGTAGAACATAAAGTGGACTTTTGTCCTTGGCATTGCTTGTTTATGAATTAAACTTTTATTTTGTCTGTCAGTTATATCCTCAACGCTAGAAACTATTTCTGTGGTTGACTTTTGTGTATACTTCTTATCATTAAATGTGATGTACTGTTCAGGTTCTCAAGCATTTAAGTTCCCTCGAGGTGGAGGATTCGAAGGACGTCAAATCAGGCTATTCTATTACATTTGTGAGTAACTCAGTTTCAAATTGACCAATCAATAATTTGCTGTTATATATGCAGTTATATGGCTGATGAATAAGTTCTTGGTTTTTTTAATGTGTTGGTTTACAATCAAAGAACTTCAACACCAATCCATACTTTGAAAACACAAAGCTCACGAAGACTTTTACCTTCATGGATGAAGGATCAACTACTGTCACCGCTACACCTATCAAATGGAAAGAGGGCATGGTGTGTATGTTTTTCGTTACAAATTAATTACGCACTATCTATTTGATTCTAAATACTTCCATATTAAACTTCTACAGGGTGTTCCAAATGGTGTAAATAATATGAAGGGTAACAAACGTCCGTTCCCTGAAGAAAGGTTTGTTTTTTATTTCTTCATGTTTCTCATATACATGCCTCAGTTGCATGTATCTAGGTTCTGTGTGTGTGCGTTTGCATTTATAATGTCTTCGTTAGCTGCAATAATGAAGTACTGTACTGCTCTTCCATTATTTTGATTGATTGATTGTAAGGTGAAAGTGGGACGCGGTCTTGCTACAATCCTCCAATTTTCTCATTTGATCATTATTAGCTTGTTTTTGTCTCGTGCAGTTTCTTTTCCTGGTTTAGTGGAACTGACCCAAAAGAAAATGTTGAAGACCTTAATGATGAGGTAAATTTCTTGTCCTTGGTGTTTCAATATTTTGGTTTCTATTTCAGCTTTTTGCTGTTATAACTCTTCCTTGCGTGCATCTAACACTTTTCAGGTAGCTGAGATTATCAAGGAGGACTTGTGGCCCAACCCACTGACATATTTCAACAACGTAATTGACCAATTAGTAGTTGATGAAATTTGACCACATGGACTATACCCCCTTCCAAACTTCACCTCAGATTCTTATGGGTTAAATATATTTTCTCAAAGTTGCTTGGCGGCTTATTCTTTGCAGGATGCTGATGAAGAGGATTTTGACGGAGAGGATGATGAAGATGATGAGGTAGGTTACAATTGAATGGTATCGTTGGATTTGGCGTGTTTTAGCCCTTAAGAGAAGGCTGGAAGGGTGCCGTAAATATCAAAACATTAAGATTGATTGTGACATTGAGGCAATAGTATGTCAGTGGCCGGCATTTTCGGGCTAAGATTAGGATAAAAGGTAGCGTCTGCTAGGTGGAATCTTGCATCGTATATGTATAATGGAATGCTGTGCAAGTATTTTCTGGGTTTCACTGTTTGTGTCTTATATTTCTACTTTCCCTGTGAGTGTTGAAGCTTTGTAGATACCTGGGAGAAATATGTCTTTTTTTCTCAATCCATGGTTCGTTATGACAGGTGCAAGAAGTTGATGGTGATGAAAGTGATGAAGATGAGGATGAAGAAGGGGAGGAGGGTAACTGAAATCATCTTATGTGTGGGCTCTTGGTTTTTAGTTGTAGATCCATGTGCTTCAACCCTCTTTCTGTAGAGCCTTGAGTGAAATGATTTGGTAGAGGGACATGTTTAGCAGGTTCAACTTGGTATTTTGCTCTTGGTTTGGCGGTATAGGTGCTTGGCCAAGTTGCCCTCATGGCCAGGTCTGTATTAAGGTTTTTGAGATGATGACGAGAAGTCCAAGGGTTAGTTATCTATTTGCCACCATTGCTTGCTGAGGAGATAACCTGATGGAAGTAAATCTAAACTGACCATACTTGTTCTACCTTGAAGAGTGGATTACCTCATTGCTCATTTCTTCAAAAGTTTCTGTTTCACTTTTTTCTGCCTTTGCATCTTTCTTTGTTTTTGCTTTCCCAAGGCCAGTAAAAATATATTTACTTAGTTTTGGTAACTTTGGAAGTTTTTTTTATCTTCATCAAATATGTATGTCGTGTGGCCCAAATTTCCTGCAGTCTTAATCTTCGTTATATTTATGTTTTAAGACTAAGCTTTCTTTGACAAGAATTTACAATCCAATTTATAACACTTTGAATCCAATAACCCATTCTCATTTATTCACCCTCTTTCTATATTATATATGTTCAGACCTGTTGCAGTGTAATCTAATTAAAGAAGCTATACCTGTCGAAGTTTGATCTAACCTAAAAACCCATTTGATCCAAACTCAAAATCTGAAGATATTTAAGTATATCGAACTCAATCCGATGAAATTATAGTAATTCAAGGTGTCTAAACATGAATAATATGAAATAAAAGTAATTTAAAAGTTGTCCCGAGTATTATATATAATGACCTAAAATTTGTTCAACTTGATTAACCCAAAAAAGTTTAGTGAAATTTATAATATACCCCTAAAGTTTTTTATAATTTATAACATACCCCTATTTTAAAACCTTGTCATGGTATACCTTTGAAATCTTTTCTGATTCACAAAATATCTCTTTTTGGTAATATTGGTCAATTCCTCCATAACCCTTCGGAAAATGTTTTTTGTCTTTGATTTTGTTTTTTTTTTCAGCTTTGTTTTTATAAGGGTTATTTTTTCTGAAATTTTTAAGTTTACAATATATCCTTAAAATTTAAAGTTCAGGAAATATCATTTTTTTCCAGCGTATTGTAACGGCTAGTTTGTCCTTCAAACAGTTAGTTTCAGTACAAGAGCTCCTTTTCCCTTTATATAAGCATTCACATTTTATACTAATAGAACATAAACCCCATACCAAAGCTGTAACACCCCTACCATTAATACAATGCTTACCGTCCAATCTCCTTACATATCAGATACACGCAGCGGATACTTACTTATATACAGTGGGTGATACAATGCCGTTAACCACCCACGTGGCTAACAAGGCTACTACTACTGCTTACAGCATCGGTCTGATGGACCGGAATCCCGAGTACTACACTTCCACAACACATACTCCATTCATCAAACGAATACTACAAGATTCCATTCAATACTTTACTCCTTTGTAAACCATACAA
Organism: Limonium bicolor; assembly: GCA_023374045.1. NCBI lineage: Eukaryota > Viridiplantae > Streptophyta > Magnoliopsida > Caryophyllales > Plumbaginaceae > Limonium > Limonium bicolor. Next base: position 122,603,579 of record CM041780.1, read on the forward strand.
TGCAAAGTACATAACCGAGTTTACTAGGTTCCCAATACAATTACAATGCTTCTTCCAAGTTCATACATACTCACTAAGAGACTACTTACTACCCGTTCCTCACAAACTACTTGCTTCTAATTACAAGGGTGTGCCTCCGGTCTCTTCCTTGACCATATTCGCTTCGGTACCTGCACACTAAAAATGGTCCCCCGAAGGGGTCAGCTTTCGCCGAGCATGATAACCGCATACCCCGCGTACTAGTGAGGGTACGCCGACCACTTGGTCGAATACATGCGGTTCGTTTTCATACAAACATACATGCATACATGCTCTTATACACAATATTACAGTACATTACGCAAGGCATACACACATACATACACTTCATTGCATACAAGAAGTACAACATAAACCATCCAATACATACTTACCTTTTTCCGAATTCCGCATACACATTACATACACAACATGCAATACTTGTTAGCTTCATTGGTCCACCCGGGTTAATCGGGTGGAGATTACTCTTTTACTCGTACTTCATACATACGCATACATACTCATACTCATACATACTTACGGATCCATACTTACTTACTCTTACTCTTACTCAAGTTAAGTCGTCGGGACCTCCGGCCCTGGGACTACTCCGTCCCACCTCCGGGATTTACTTGACTCACCAATCCGGGATGCTACCCATTTAAGGGATTTGGGCCGCGGACCAGTTTAAGAGTCAGGAATTGCAGCCAACCTCTTGTGACTCCGCATCCTCACGCGTGGCCGAAGCTATATCGGACTTCTACTCATTCCGGTTTACTCACTTAAGTTAGGAGTTAGGTAGTTAGGAATTAGCAGAAGTCAACATTCAAGCCACAATAATACAATACCCATATACACATACATACAAATACATTACAATGTACAAGTACACTACAAAATACAATACACCTCATCATCATTCATATGTTTCATGAATTATACAAACTATTGTTCAAGACAAATATCAAGAACAATGTAAACAAACACAAGTAGGTGCAATATAGTCCGATTCATGCATTTATCTTATTAGGTGATCAAATAAGCACACAAATCGGGGTAACCAGATTAGGATACAGGGCATGAAGAAATCATACCTTTCACCATTGTACTTGTATCTCAACGTTCTTCCGGTATTCACATTTCACATCCTATGATATACATACAACCGAATAATTAATCTAACTATCATTAATTTAATTCGGTTACCCTTACGCTTCCTAACTCATACTTATTAAGTCTTCACATTCTTATACTTACATTTTATTTACTTACTTTTCATCACTTAACAATGGTATACTTACATATATATGCACGTATGTATAGGTGGGTATACATACACATACATACATATACTAACCATAGTCTTATAGTTTTTTTTTTTGTAAGTTTTGACCCGACCGAACTTGCGACCGACCTTGCAAGTTCGGTCCAAGTCAGTAGGCTACATCGGGTGAAAATTCCAGGGCCGACCGACCTTGTAAGTCCGGTCCCAAGGTCGGTCCATTCCAGTGAGTCACTTAACGGAAAATTTTAGCCCGACCGACCTTGCAAGTTCGGTCGCAAGGTCGGTCCATTCCAGTAGCTTACAAGACGGAAAATTTTAGCTCGACCGACCTTGCAAGTCCGGTCGCAAGGTCGGTCCATTCCAGTAAGTTACAAGATGGAAAAATTTTGCGTCGACCGACCTTGCAAGTCCGGTCGCAAGGTCGGTCCATTCCAGTAGGTTACAGACGGGAGAATTTCTCTGGTCCGACCGAACTTGCAAGTCCGGTCGCAAGTTCGGACCATTCCAGAAGCTTTCCCGTCTTTGTAAATCTGGGCTCGACCGACCTTGCAAGTTCGGTCCGGTCCCCCAGTATTTGCATTTTTGTTTCTGTTTTCAGTTCTATACTTTGCCCATTGTTTCCCAATCTTCCTACATGTAATCCCACATGTTTAAACACTACCTAGGCCCTCCAAATTGCATTAGTTCATCCACCAAATTCCTTACTCAATCCATCAATCACTTACCCAATTTCCTCACTTCCTTTCGACACTTACAACAGTTTTTCATCCTCCAATGCTACAGATTTTTGTTCTAACTTCCTACACTCGATACTCCTACTACCAATACCATCCTTTGCATCCCAAATACATTCCCAAGCCTTTACATTACCTACACCCAAGTCCAACACTCTTTTTACCGATTCTTGCACATTTCTCTTTCCTAGTTCCGCAACGCAATTTGATACCTCTTTGCTACAGATTTTGGTTTCCACTATCATGCTACAGATTTATCACTCAACTTTTAACCTCCATTACTTCCTCGACTAATACTACTCCTAGAATCCAAATACATTACTCACAACCTAATTCCATTCCATTTACAACCTCATATCCAAATCTGTTACAAGCTACTAAACCACTCATTTTAACTTTCCAAAATCTGTTCCAAATGTATCTAAGTCCTCAAATTCCTAGGTAAAATTCGACATAGTCTCCCCTATAATTCTTACTTGCTCACACACCATTTCAGCTCACAATTTCCCATTCTCACAACCTGTTTATACATCACATTATACTCTCATTTCAATACTACTACAATCAGCATAAATTTCTTGCACACATACACATACTACTCAAGGTTTTCTAAAGCTTTTAAACATCTTTTAAGAACTTCAAAACTGTTACAACATCATTCCTCATTACACCACCACATACTTACTACTCATTACTCAATCCCTTACACATTTTGACTACACAAAATCTGTTACATTGCATAATACAAAACTAGTCCAAGGTAAGAGCAATTACCTTCTGTTAGTTTTTTCTTTTCCTCCTCCTCTTTTCCTCTTTCCTTCTTCCCTTGTTCTCGGGTTTTATTCAAGAATGGCAATGCTACAGCAAGCCACACATACCCATACTAGTTTAGCACCTTAACTTAAACTAACCCTAGAATTTAGATGTTTTAGGGTCTAGAAAAGAGTATTACCTTCCAACCAATGTGTGGAGTCCTTGTCTAGCAAATGAACAAGATTCCTAGCCCAAATGAGTAGCCAAAACCGGCTGGAATGCAAGGAGTAAAACAAGACTCACTTTGTATTTTCGTTTTGAATATAAGGGCTAGAAAAAGATAGGTTTTCAAGAATATTTTTACCTCAAAATGACAAGGAGAAGAAGGTGGTTCTAATGGTGGTCTTGAAGCTCCAAATGGGGCATACCCATGAAAACGAAAATGTTTCTTTTCGGTTTTTGAAAAGATAGAAATGTTGCTCTTGATGAGAGGATTCCATTGGTACAAGTTTTGTAATTTTTGGAGGAGATTTGAGGTAGTAACAAGAGGAGAGAAGCTAGAGTTTTTGTGTGTTTGCTCTTTCCTCCATGGATGTCCGGTTGGGGAAGTAAAGAAAAGAGAGTGAGGGGGAAGGGTGTGCATACGTGAGTGAAGAGAATGTGAGGGGAACAGGAGAGAGAATAGGTGAGTGGGGTAGTAAAGTAGTGTTTACTTTTTGATTTTTATTTGTTTGTCCTTTTGCTCATAAGAAGGGAATTAAAGGGGTGTGAATGGGGGCTCAAATCGGACACACTCACACAGCCCATGTGGGTTTTAAAATTTTATTTACAATATTGGACACACTAGTTTGAGTTATTTGTGCTTTTACCCCACAACTTTCCGTTTTTGACAGTTTTTACTAATTTCTCGTTTTATCGATTTTATTGCTTTTACCCCCACAGAATGGAGACGATAATCTCAATCCTGTTCCAGGAATGAGTGTCGATACCCTCAATGCTTCGGTGGCACATCTTCAAAACAAGAAGGTCAAAATCCCAGGAATCAGCAAAGGCTAACTCACCTCTTTGATGTCATAACTCCGGACCACCATGGGAGAAAGTTTGGAAACAGAAACTGGTTTTGAAAATCAGTTCTCAGGTATGAAGCTCTTGAACTCAAATGCTTGGATTACTGCAAACAAACCGAGTGCAAATTTCCAGTTGCATAAAAATGAATGTATAAACGATACAGAGGCCACTGATCACGTTTATGGGAATAAAAACCTTTTTCTTGTAGATAGTTATACTGCATGCTTCTTAAGTGTTACAATGGCTGATGGCCATCCCAGTCAAATACAAGGGATAGGCTCTGTTAGGATGAATAAAACTTTCATCTTATATGATGTTTTGCATGTAAAAACTTTCAAATTCAACCTTCTTTCATTTCGTAAACTTCTGTTGCACATTAATGCCAGTCTTGTCACATATGTCGATACTTATTTTTTGCAGGTGCTAAAATATGCAGCTTATACTTTGTTTGGTAGAGTTATAAAAGGATAATATTTCTTAAGCATGATAGTTTAGATAATTTTTAGATTCTTAGCTCAGTTGTACTAGTTAAGACTAGAATAGATCTATTGTCCTAGATTTAGGAAATCCATATGTTATTGATGATGTATCACAACATAATGCAATCTCTTATGTCCATAAAAAATGTTATCATATGGCACAATCGTATAGGCCACACTCCTGTTGAAAAGATGTGTATACTAAAGACCATTAATAAAAGAGATGTTCCTTCTGGTTTTGTTTTGATACTTGTCAAAGAGCTAAGAACTTACATTACCTTTAAACAATTCTCTTACCAACAACAATAAATTTTTGATCTTGTGCATCTAGACATTTGCGGTCCTTTAAGAAATGCTACACATGATAATAATAGATACTTTATGAGTGTGGTGGATGATAAATCAAGAGCTCTATGGATTAAATTTCTTAAAACCAAAGCTGATGCTTTTGATTTCATCAAATACTTCAGCAAGTATACAAAACAATTTGGAAAAAGCATAAAAACCTTTATATCTGATCATGCATACAAACTTGGAAGTTCCAATGAAGGTAGAACTTTATTTTAATCCTTGGTATTATTCACCAACCTCATGTGCCCATACTGTAGCAGAAATACGTGGCTATCTCTACCTAGGCATAGAGTTGTCAAAATTTGACCCAACCCGAAACCCGTCTGTTTTATCTGAACACGAAACCCGACTGAAACCTGAAAATATTTAAATATAATAAACCCGAAACCCGATTGGGTAAAACCCAAATGACCCGAACCCGAAATGACCCGAAATAATAGTAATTAAAATTAGCTAAACTCGGATAACATGAAATAATAGTGATAAAAAATTGTCCCAACCTGAATGACCCTAATAAATATGGCAAAAAACTTGATTCAAACTTATTATATCCGAATGAAATTCCAAATAGGTATTGTATTGACTTTTCTGTAATTTATAAGTAGTATATTCTTATAGAAATTAGGTACATATATTTAATAATTTTGTCAAAAAATAATAACCATGACCCGAAATAACCGAAACCCGATTCTATCTGACACTATTACAACCCAAACCCGATTTGACCCAAACCTGAATGACCCGAACAGATATTGACCCGAAAATATGACCCAAAACCCGAACGGGTAACCCTTTGCTAGGTCTACCTAGGTAGTGTACCTATTGTTTGCGACATAGTGAATTAGTGGGGGTTGTCGATCTCAAGGACCTCGTTCAATTAATTGACAGTTTATTTACTAACTGAGAAACTAAATTAAATTAAGAAAACAAGAAATGTCACTTTTTAAGGTTTTATTAATTCAATTAAAAGAATAACTCAACAAACTATCATAAAATAATAAAATAGTAAAACTAAACTAAATAAAGAATAAAACTCTTAAATCTAAATAAGAACCCCGGATTAAACTCTTCCCTAATTCTATAATAAACTCAGGAATCTTGATTAATCCGTTGACCGGTCCATGTACAATAATCCTAATTGGCATAAATAACAAGTCGCAAACCATGCTGTTGGGATAAACCTAACAGCAAGTGTACCGGTCGATTCTATCAAGTTTTAATAGAGAGTATTCCCTAAGTATCGAACCAGAGGAGGCGATGTCTAGTTGTAATCTTTACTAACCGGAAAAGAAATAAAAATACTAAGTAACAAATTAAAACAGAAATTGGGGGTTTGATTTGATGATAAATAAAAGCTGTAGACAGAATGTAAAGCATTAAAAAGCAAGAAAATAATTGTTTCAAAACTGATTTGGGAAAGAAATCCCGGTTTACTACTTCTCCCTAAATATGTAATTCCTATCCCTAAGTTATTTCCAAGACAATTATGAATAAAACCCTAGAACAAAGATAATTTACCTCTGGTCTCCCGCTCAGCAAATTCTAGTTAGTAAAGACCGAATTCTAACTCTCGTTACGAACCCACTGTTTACTAACCGCCTTAAGAACAATCTAGATTAACGGTCAATTAGCCCTTTAGAGGATTACCATCTCTATACTAACCGGTTATTTTCCTGTATTCAATTGAAAGCCGCAGTCGTCATTTATAAGCTAACAAATACTAATCTTTATAATTGGTCAGATTATAACGATTAAGAAAATTAAGCAAGGAAAATAACTTTATTCAATCGAATTGCAGAAAATCACAAAGGTACAGGAATAGTCAATCTAGGGATACATAGCAAATCGGAATTAAAAGAGACTACTCAGACATATCCATAATAACAATGCACAAGTTGAATAGAAAAGACTCAGGGAAGCAAGAACAAAAGAAACTCTAATGTCAGTAGCCGCCGTGAATTCTATGTTCTTCCTTCAGCCTTCTCTTGTTGATAGTCTCCAAGATCTGCCCAAGACTCAACCTTTCTCTCTCTCCTTTCTCTTCTGTGTAAAACTGAGCTCTGTGGTGTATCCAAGCATGCCTCTCACGTTAGGCAGGCCTCTGCTTTTATAACATTCAAAACTCTATCTTCAATTTCTTCCTTCCACGCAGAGTCTGGGCGCGTTTTATCTAATTGGTCCGGGACATGGTCTGAGTACAAGGTCCCGGACCAGCCTCTAAAATCCGCCGTAGTTCATTTCCAAGTATGTCCGGGACTTAGGATTTGTATCAAGTCCCAGACCAGTCCTTAAAATAGGTCGAGAGTAACGTCTTTGTATGGTCCGGGACTTAGGGTTTGTATCAAGTCCTGGACCAGTCTTCAAAATAGGTCGAGAGTAATGCCCTTGTATGGTCCGGGACTTAAGGTATTATCAAGTCTCGGACCAGTCTTCAAAACAGGCCGAGAGTAACACCAATGGTTGGTCCGGGACTTAAGGTCTGTGCAAGGTCCCGGACCCAACCTAAAATTGCATGTCTTCACTCTGTTTCAACATGTTTGACAGTCCAGAAAAACATTACAATGATCGGGAACACGTTTTCTTGAGATTTTCACCTGAAATAACACATAACCCATCATAGAAGACAATTGCAAGTAGAAGCATAAAAATAACCATAAGACGGGAATTTAATAACAATAATAACAAATTAAGCACAAATAAACCCCATAGACATAGATAAATTACCGGCTTATCACTTTCTCACACTTAACCTTTGCTTGCCCTCAAGCAAATACTGCAATAAGAATATACTGGGTTTCAACAGCGGGGAATCATCAGATTAAGAAAGTGTACAAGGTAATCTAATATTGAACAACAATCAAAAGCCAAATGGTTAGTACTGCAGGTTTTCGTAAACAGTGAAACAAGAATGCTGTTAAATGCTTGAGAAAATTTTCATAACTATCCAGTCCAGATTTCACCCAGGGCTTTACTTTCCTTTTACTTTCCACAATCCATTGGACGACAAGGGGCAAGAAGTAATGTCATATTCCCACATCACCTTTCATTGCCACGTACTCATAATCAAGGAAGAATTTGCGATAAACTTATTAAAATGAAAGTACTTTCCTTCTGATTTTCTGAATTAGCATTATTCTTTTTCATCCCCCCACACTTTTCTCCCCATCCATGTAGCGGTGTTTGGCCTTCTATCCCAGATCAGATGACCTTAGGTAGATGAGTGATGAAGCACTCCAAGGGCTTAATAACCAGATGGGAGAGGCCTGTTCCGGTTCAGAATAGATTAGAGGAGTACCTTGCCTTTGTCCTTTATTTCCTTTCATACCATTACTTTCCAAAGCCCCAAGTTAATCTAAACAAAAGTAGTCACAAAATGGTCTCACCTTTTATTGAAAGAAATAGATAAAAATTTAGCAAAATTTATACATACAAGCAGCATAACCAGAGTGTCTTTGACTTGAAATCTAAATTCGACTTCAGAAAATGCGCTACTTGTACGGTATTCCCAACTGACTCATCTTACCACCAATTAACACCAAGTAAGTCTCATTCGAAATTTTGTTGAGGGCTAGCAAAAATCAGTGATAGAAAAATAGATAATGTCAAAAATCAAAGAAATAAGCAAATTGATATCCTCAATAAAACAAGTGTAAACTCCCCCTTTCTCACACTTAGAATTAAGCAATGCCTTGCTTTCAAAATAAACGAAGTGTAACTCCCCTTTCTTACACTTTAAAATTAAGCAATGCCCTCATTGCTTTCAAAAGAAAAACAAAGTGAAAAAGTTGAACAAAACTTCCCTGGTTAAGTTGTGATAAGATCGAGCAGATGGAGTTCTGAAAAAATCGGGCAGAGTCTCCGTTGTATCGTGTATGAAATTTATCAAAATATTAGTAAACCTGGATGAATATTAAACACAGTGCTACAACAGAGTAATAGTTCAGTATCCATGGAGAGAAAGGTGCAAATCATTAGGGTTATCAGTTACATCCCAACAGAAATGATAAAAGCAAATAAATCATAACTAACAATCTAAAAGACATTAAATATCTCAAATGACAAAATAAAAAAACTAAAATAACAATAAAGAACAATAAAGGATAGGTGGACCGATGAAGAGAGAGAGCATAAACCAACACATGTACTACTGACGGGGCAGGCGCCAGGACTCCAACTGTGCAAAGCGCTCATCATAGGTATGGAAAGGGCCTCCTGGCGAGCCTGGTACTCAGCAAACCGTGCATCCTGCTGAGCCTCGTACTCTGTCTGGCGGGTCTCCAAAGCTGAGAGTCGCGCACCATAGTCATAGATCGTCAAACTTATCCCGTCCAGCCGACTGTCCATCTGAGTCATATAGTCTGAAAAATCGTCAAAACGAGCTGTGGCCATCCCCCTCCAGTCTCTAAACTCACGCAACAGCTCGTCATAACCTGGGGCCGGTCCAGCTGGTATCGGAATGTCCTGGGCCTCATCACCAACAGCATCGGCCTCAGCAGCAACCTCAGCAGCGTCAGCAATTCGGGGTGCTCGTGCAGCACGTCGACGCTTCACCCACTGTCCGTCGATCTTCTCCCACTGAAAGAAGTGCATCATAGTCATATCGAGACTAGACCGAGGAAACTGAGGCTGCTCGTCAGACAAATCTACCCCCGCATCAGCAAATACGACTGTAGGAAGTGGGGAATGGAGAGAAGCGGTGTTATCCGTTCAACCACCCGGACCAAGATTAAAGATGATATTATGTAGAGAAGGTGGTACCCCAGCTTGGGCAAAATCATCGTCCAGGATGTAGCGCATCAGCCATCAGTCATAAGAATTCAGATCAGCGCACTCCCGGGGCGAACATTATACATCAGCACCCCTAAAATCAGACGCTCAGCTGGTGTCGGTAACTTATCCCCCGTGACTACCTCTTGTCCCGATTATTCCTCCGTTACCGGTTTTGAACCTCAGGATCATTGACAATCAGATTAATGTAATGCTCCTTAGCTTGTCATTCTAACAAAGGCATATTTGCCCTATTCTCCGGAGTCGGGATCCGAACAGCCACAGGTAAATCAAAATCGCCTAATGTGAGAAGCAGTCACCGTAATATCCTTCCCCTTACCACAGAGTTAATAGCACTCTTATCATCATTCACCGTTGCATTCGCATAAAATAGTTTCACCAGTCTCTATAGAACTTTCCACCTCTATTAAGCAGACACAACCTACTACGTGCACGAAAAATTCCTCCAATCAAACTCAGCAATTAAAGTCGGGCAAACTGACCTTTCGGGTATGATTTTCCTCTCGCGTGCGTGGTACCAGTTTGCAGCAGCTTCATTGATGAACTCAGAATCAACGTCTCTCGGACCCGAATTGGAGCGGCTTCGGGGGACGGAGGAGCTGTGGCGGATGAGGAAGCGCGGCTGTGACAGATCGTCGAGCACGTTTTGGTGCCGTGGACTATTATGAAAATGTTATTGGTGTGTCCGAGTGGTATTCTGAATTTGGGCACGGGTAGAGTCTGGTGGTGTGATGCGGACCGGACGGTGGGTATCGAAATTGGGAATGGCGGTGGTGAAGTGGCGACTGAGGTAGAACTGGTGAAGCGCAGGTGGTGGAGGTGTGAGGTGGCGGTGCGACTGGAGTGGGCGGCGACGGAGAAAGGAAGTGGTGGTGGCAGCTGGTATCGGACTGGGTAGCAGGTGTCGGTGATGTGATGCGATGGTAGAGGGAGCTGGGCGAGAGGGCGGGTGGAGTCGGGAGTTGTGGTGACAGGGATATGTGGTGGCGGTGATGGTGAGGGCGGCGGTAGTGGTGAGGCAAGAGGTCGGGTGGAGTCGGAACAGGCGTCAGGTTGGGAAGCGGGTAGTGCGGCGAGAAATGTGTCGGGTGAGGGCTAGGGATTCCAGGATGTGAATTTGGGGTAAGCGAAGAATTGAAGACGATGCTTTTTTTTTTTATTTTCGGAAGTGGAGTTGGTCTGGGACCTAAGATATGTATGAGGTCCCGGACCGCAATGTAAATAGGCCGAAAGTTTCAGTCGCTTTGGGTTAGGGACTTAAGTTATGTAGCAGTCCCGACCCACCCCCTGCTTTCATGTCGAAACTGTACCCTGTTGCCGGTCCGGGACTTAGGGTATGGACAATGTCCCGGACCACCCCATGTTTTCCTGCCGAGAGTCTGCTACCTAGAACTCTGTTCTCTTCCTTCATCAATCCTATAACTTAACAGAACTAAACATGGGAAAAACAACTAAAAGAAGAATTAGAACAGGTAAAAACATAATCAAAACTAAAAGGAAGAAAATAAATGAAAGAAGATTGGGTTGCCTCCCAATGAGCTGCCTGTCTTTTCGGTCTTTGGCTAGACCGTGCACTGTAAGATCAGAATGGAGGATCATGCACCGTGATCACCGAATGGACTTAAGCGATATCACCACTTAGATAATGCTTCAGCTGAGACCCGTTGACTTTGAATGTCTCCCCTTCTGTATTGATTAAACCGATGGCTCCATAAGGCAAGACACTTGTCACTGTGAACGGTCCAGAACCACGAGACTTCAACTTTCCTGAAAATAATTTCAAATGAGAGTTGAATAGAAGAACCTTATCCCCAACGTGAAACTCATGCTTGACCAACAGCTTATCATGCCACCTCTTCATTTCTTCTTATTGATCTTGGCATTTTCATAAGCCTCCTCTCTAAACTCCTCCAGATCACACAGCTACAACTTACGCTTCTCACCAGCCTTTTGTAGATCAAAATTCAATGCCTTGATTGCCCAAAAAGACTTATTCTCCAGCTCCATAGGTAAGTGACACGCCTTGCCATAAACCAACTTGTATGGGGACATACCTAAAGGTGTTTTAAAGGCAGTGCGGTATGCCCACAATGCGTCATCTAACTTAAGTGACCAGTCTCGCCTCAAAGATGTGACGATTTCTGAGAATCCACTTAAGTTCCCTGTTGGTGATCTCGCTTGCCCGTTCGTTTGTGGATGATACAGTAGAGAAACCTTATGCCGTACACCATATTTCTGTAGAGAGCCTCAAACTGTTTGTTTCAGAAGTGGGTACCTCTGTCACTAATGATCGCTCGTGGGACACCAAAACGGGTAAAGATATTCCTCTTTAAAAACTTAAGCACCACTCTTGCATCATTGGTAGGTGCTGCTATTGCTTCAGCCCACTTAGTGACATAATCTACGCTACCAAGATGGAGATGTTACCTTGAGATGATGAGAACGGTCCCATGAAATCAATGCCCCAAAGATCGAACGGCTCAACCTCCAAGATCGAATTCAATGGCATCTCGTGACGTCTGGATAAATTCCCCTACCTCTGACATTGATCGCATGTGGAAATAAACTAATAGCAGTACTTATTCAAGTTCTTCCAAAAGAAGCCAACCTCCAAAACTTCACGGCTGTCCTAGCCGGACCAAAATGACCCCCTGCTTCTCTAGAATGACAATGCGACAGGATGTCTCTAGCTTCACCCTCAGAAACACACCGACGAATCATACCATCTGCACAGACCTTGAACAGAACGGGTCATCCCAAAGATAATGCTTGACGTGGAGAAAAACTTCTTCTTCTGCTGATAGTCACTCTGGAGGAACGATGCCCTAGCTAGGAAGTTCGCAATATCAGCATACCAAGGGTCCGTGGAATGACCAATCATGTAGCATACTCATCAGGGAATACTCATTGATCGACCTGCCATCATTGGAACTCCATACGGGATAAGTGATCCCGCACTCCGTTCTACGCTCCATGTTTGTCTCTAATCTCAATGTCAAATTCCTGCAAAAGTAAAATCCATCTGATCAAATGAGGTTTAGCGTCAAACTTTCCAAAGGTACCTGAGAGTGGAATGGTCGGTGTGCACAATGACTTTGCTGCCAATAATGTACGGTCGAAACTTATCACATGCAAAGACAATTGCCAGCAGTTCCTTCTCTGTTGTGGCGTAGTTCTTCTGCGCCTCATTCATAGTCTTACTAGCATAGTAGACTATCCTCAACACCTTGTCATGCTTCTGACCCAAAGCTGCTCCCAATGCGCAATCACTAGCATCACACATAATCTTGAAAGGTAATGACCAATCAGGAGCAACAATAATAGGTGCAGAAACCAATTTAGCTTTAAGCAAATTAAAGCATCTAAGCACTCTTTTGTAAACTCAAATTTAGCATCCTTAATTAACCAAATCACAAAGAGGCTTAGAGATCTTAGAAAAATCCTTAACAAAACGCCTATAAAAACCCGCGTGACCGAGAAAACTCCGGACATCCTTTACCGATGATGGTGGTGGCAATTGCTCTATCACCTCAACCTTAGCTCTATCTACCTCGATCCCTTTCTTAGAAATCTTATCTCCGAGCACGATGCCTTCCTGCACCATGAAGTGGCACTTCTCCCATAAGCACCAAGTTAGTTTCCCTGCATCTAGCTAAGATTAAATCCAGATCTCTCAAACCTGAATCAAAAGTCGGTCCAAAGACAGAAAAATCATCCATAAGATTTCGATGCACTTTTCAATAAAATCAGCAAAAATAGCAGTCATGCTCGTTGAAAAGTGCCTGGTGCATTATAAACCAAAGGCATGCGTCGATAGCATAAGTACCATACAGACATGTAAAAGTGGTTTTTCCTCCTGATCTTCCTTAGCAATTGGAATCTGAAAATAACCGGAGTAACCATCCAAGAAACAATAATATTCTTATCCGGCAAGCCTTTCTAACATCTGGTCAATAAAGGGAAGGGGAAAGTGGTCTTTCCTAGTTGTGGCATTTAATTTCCTATAGTCAATACAAACTCTATGCCCGGTAATAGTACGCTGAGGAACTAATTCACCTTTATCATTAGGTACCCCAGTTAAACCTCCCTTTATAGGTACTACCTGTGTAGGACTTACCCGTTCGCTGTCAGAAATCGGGTAGATGATACCTGCATCCAAGAGCTTGATAACCTCCTTCTTAACTACCTCTTTCATGTGCGGGTTCAGTCTTCGCTGAGGCTGTCACAACGGCTTGTAATTATCCTCAAGATAAATGCGGTGGGTGCAGAACGTGGGAGCAATACCCTTGATATCAGCGATGGACCAACCTAACGCCTCTTTGTTCCTCCTTAGAATCTGCAGCAAAGCTTCCTCCTGTTCATCGGTTAATGTATTAGAAATAATAACAGGTAAATCAGATGGAGGAACTAAGAAAGCATATTTAAAGTGACTAGGAAGAGGTTTAAGTTCAAGAGAAGGTGGTGATTCCACAGAAGGAGCTAGCGTCTTTGGAACTCGGTCCAGCGGTTCCTCCTCGATTCTGTGGTTCTTCCTATATGGCCTCCCAGCAGAAAGCTGAAATGCTGTAGCAGAAACCTCAGAATCATCATGAGTGGTTTCTATGGAATCTACCAAACACTTCTCCAATGCATCCAGCTCCGGTGGGCTGTAAGAATAGTCCTGCATCAAGGTGTCAATACAATCTAAACTGAAACAAGCATGAACATCAGAAGGGTGGGTAGCAGCTTTGGTCATATCAAATACAAGCTGCTCATCATGTAACTGCAGTATTATCTTCCCCCCTTCAACATCAATGAGAGTCCTTGCTGTTCTCATGAATGGTTGACTAGAATAAGCGGTACTACCTTGTCTTCCTCCATGTATAAAATAACAAAGTCAGCAGGGAAAGCAAAAGTACCAACCGAAACAATTAAATCTCTTACCACTCCTCTAGGTAGGATGATTGACCTATCAGCTAATTGCAAAGTAATTCGGGTAGGTTCGCATTCTCCTAAACCAAGCTTCAAATACATTGATAAGGGCATTAAATTAATACTCGCACCTAAATCACATAGACCCTTACCACAATTCACATTACCTATCGCGCAAGGTATGACCGGAGTATCTGGATCATCAAGCTTAGGTGGAAGCTTCTTCGAAAGAACAGCTGAAACGCTCTCGGTAAGCTGCACAGTATCCTTCTCCACTAAAGACCGTCTATTGGACAGGATGTCCTTCATGAACTTTGCATATATCGGCATCTGCTTCAAAGCTTCAGAAAAAGGAATGTTATGGTTAGTTTCTTAAAATACTCAAAAACTTACCAAACTGCTCATCAAAGTCCCTCTTCTTCAACCGGTTTGGAAAGGAACCGGCGCTTCAGCAACCGCGCGTCGTGGAGGTGTGGAAGTCTTAGGAGCCTTGCTAATCGTCACCTCCTCTTCAGGTGGTTCCTCCTGAGAACCTGCTGGTGCAGTTTTCGTCATTCTGCTTATCACTAGGAAGAGAGCCGCAGCTTCAGGACCACCGGGTCAAGCTGTACCACTTCTTAATGTGATTGCCTTGGCATGCTCTCTCGGATTCTGCTCGGACTGACTAGGCAAAGAACCCAAAGGACACTGAGCTAACTGCTGAGATATCTGAGACAGCTGATTCTCGATGTTTCTATTGAAAGTCCTTTGATCATTGTTGAAAGTTCTCTTCTCCTGATTGAAAGCTTCCAGCTCATTAAATTTCTTCGTATTAACCGAGATGAAATCATTCATTCTGGCCAGAACCTCATCCATACTAGAGACGCACCAGCACTCGTATTCGCACTTGCTGATTCTGCAGTGGCTGCTTCTAATAAGAAGAATTGTACTGCTGTTGGGGTCTCTGGTTGTAATTGCTGTTACCGCCAGCTTGATAACGATTCTGCTGCTGAGAATGGTAACCCGAGTTGCCTTGATTCCCGAAATAATTACCTGATCTGTTACCAACATAGTTTACTGCCTCTTCTTGCGGTGGAACACACTGGCACATGTTAGAACCTCTACCACAATATTCACAAGGTGGATAAACCTCAGGAGCAGCTGCTGCATTTGACTGCGGGTTCATCACTGCACACATACGCTCAAACTGCTTCGACATTGCCTCTATCTTGGCAGCCAGAAAAGTATTCGAATCTACTTCATAAACTCCAACAGTTTTCTTCGGGGCAGCTTCTCCGGTTCTCGCACCTCCCCACTGATTAGCTGCTGTAGTAATAGTCTCTAACATCTCTTTGATTCTTGTAATGGGCAGCTCCATTAAACTTCCTCCAGCCCATGTATCAACCAACAATCGGCTAGAAGGATCCAAGTCTTTGTAAAACGACTGCAGTACAACCTCTTCTCCCAAACTGTGATGCGGTACCTTCCTTACTATCCCTTTGAAACGCTCCTAAGCTTTAGATAAGGTCTCACCAGCGAACTGTTTGAAGTTGGTAATTTCACCTCTCATGGTCAGCATCTGAGAAGGTGGAAAATATTTCGCCAGGAACGCATTAGCCAATTCTTCCCAAGTGGTAATGCTGTCAGGCGCCAGTGAGTTTAACCATTCAGCTGCTCTATCCCTCAGAGAGAATGGAAACGGAGTGAGCCGAGAAACCTCCTGCGAAGCTAGTGTCGAACATGCTCCTACCAATCTCAGGAATGTAGTGAGGTGAACATTAGGATCTTCAGTAACTGTCCCGCTGAACTGAGGTACGTTCATCACCATAGTCACGTAGTGAGTCTTGAACTGCCATTGCACCCCTGCTGGTAACGCAGGAATCACTATTGGTGAAACCAAACCCTCAACGCTTGGTCGAGTGTAGTCCCTCATCTGCCTCTCGTTGTTGCCATGTTAGCTTCTGGTTGAACGTCCGGAAGCTCTTCGACAACAGGTGGTTCAATGACCTTCTCCTCAACTGGTGGATCCAGATTCAAACCTTTACGAAGCTGTCTCGCTAATCTCTCGATCTCAAGGTTAAGTTCGAATTCTGGTTCTTCTCCTGTAGAGCGGGTTTTAACCATAAACCGAAAGTTAGAAAACTGAAACTGAATAGCGTAAATTAAAAGAACAGTAGCAATTAAATTAAAACAACAAAAACCAGAAAGAGATAAAAAAGAAATTAACTCACACAATATGCAGATAAAAATCCTAATGACTAAACACAGAATATTCAGAATAAGGAAATAAAATCTAGAAGATAAAAGAAAATCCAGGCAAAATCAAACTAGAAATAAAACAGAGTAAATTAACTTAAACTAACAGAATCTTCAGCGATAAAAACAGAAAGAAAATCAAAGGATAAAATCTGCAATCTAACCTAACTAAACAACGACTAACAAAGCAGATTAGAAAATATTAAAGAAAGAAAGTAAAACCTGAAAGAAAACGTAACAGGAAAACAGAAAAATGCGAACAAAATACTATCAACTACGTCAACTGAATGCTGTAACAATTAAATATTAAACAACTACCTAATGCCTACACTAATCGAACCAGAAACAAAAGAACAAAAATTAACGAAAATAAAACACAGAAAATCAGAACATAAACGTTGATACAAAATCAAATAAAAAAAATAATAAAGAACAAAATAAATAAGATAAAGATTAAACTAAATACTGTGCCTCCCCGGCAACGACACCAAAAACTTGTTGGGATAAAACCTAACGGCAAGTGTACCGATCGATTCTAGCAAGTTTTAATAGAGAGTATTCCCTAAGTATCGAACCAGAGGAGGCGATGTCTAGTTGTAATCTTTACTAACCGGAAAAGAAATAAAAAACTAAGTAACAATAAAACAGGAAATTGGGGGTTTTGATTTGATGATAATAAAAGCTGTAGACAGAATGTAAAGCAGTAAAAAGCAAGAAAATAATTGTTTCGAAACTGATTTGGGAAAGAAATCCCGGTTTACTACTTCTCCCTAAATCTGTAATTCCTATCCCTAAGTGATTTCCAAGACAATTATGAATAAAACCCTAGAACAAAGATAATTTACCTCCGGTCTCCCGCTCAGCAAATTCTAGATAGTAAAGACCGAATTCTAACTTCGTTACGAACCCACTGTTTACTAACCGCCTTAGAACAATCTAGATTAACGGTCAATTAGCAATTTAGAGGAACTACCATCTCTATACTAACCGGTTATTTTCCTGTATTCAATTGAAAGCCGCAGTCGTCACTTATAAGCTAACAAAATACTAATCTTTATAATTGGTCAGATTATAACGATTAAGAAAATTAAGCAAGGAAAATAACTTTATTCAATCGAATTGCAGAAAATCACAAAGGTACAGGAATAGTCAATCTAGGGATACATAGCAAACTGGAATTAAAAGAGACTACTCTGACATATCCATAATAACAATGCACAAGTAAAATAGAAAAGACTTAGGGAGCAAGAAACAAGAAGACTCTAATGTCAGTAGCCGCCGTGAATTCTCTCTGTTCTTCCTTCAACCTTCTCTTGTTGATAGTCTCCAAGATCTGCCCAAGACTCAACCTTTCTCTTCTGTGTAAAACTGAGCTCTGTGGTGTATCCAAGCATGCCTCTCACTTAGGAAGTGAAATACCCCTAAATTTTAAAATACATTTATTTTCTAGTTTACAAGTATATTATGTAGTTTTACGGGTACATTATATATTTTATCAGCCTATATTACGAGTATATATTATAGTTTGCAAGTATACTAAATAGGTTACGTGTTGTTGTCTGCAAGTATAGTAGTATTTATGAGTATATATATAATGAGGTTACACGTTTATTATTTCTAAAGAGAATTAATTCTAACAAATAACGTGTTTTTAATTAGGGCAATTGTTATTTTATTAGTGATCCTCGTATATCTCTAGTTAACTTGGTATATTTATTAATTAAAAATGGAGTAATAATAATAATAATGATATGATTCAAAGAGTAATGTTGATTAAAATACATATTTTATATAGTTTATGAGTATATTAGTTCACGAGCAATTTAAATAGTTAGTTTATGGTATTATACTATAATTTACGAGCGTACTATATAATAAAGATAAGTCGTGTTATAAATAACATGTTTTAAAAGTAAATCGGTTGTGATTTTTAATGTCATAACAATTATCCTTGTGTATATCTAATTATTTAGCATATTTATTTGTTTATAATGGAGTTATAATAATTATAATGTTACGATTTAAATACTACTTCAATTGAACTATACTAAATAAGTTAGTTTTAATCCATCGGTTTCATCCTTTGAGTTTTTCTGATTTTATTAATGAACTAGTTCTAACTATTCATATTTCCTACTTTACTAATGAATGAATTTTACCTTTCATATTTCCTAACCCTTGTTTTCTTTAATTTAACTAAGCAATTTAATTCACTTTAGTGATCATTGGTTGGTATTCTTTTTCTCTTGGGTTTCCTTCCGTTCGCATTCCCTCACTTTTTAGATTCCTTGATCGGCTATATAAGGGTTGTCGTCCTACTCATCTTAATCATCCAATTTAGTTTCTATCTTTCTCATCTTCCTTCGGCCAGCTCTCTCTCTTACATCCTTTTATGATTCACACAACAAGATGTTGCTTCTTCCTTCCTTTTTATTTTCTCTCGGTTTACAGACACAATAAAACCAAATATATATACTCATTTATCCCTACCTTCCCATCACTTACATAGGCACAAACAGAAAAAACATAATATACGCTCATTTCCTTTCTCTACACATGCATAACAAAAATAAAAAAAAAATAGTTTAGAAGAAGATCCAGGCTGTCAACTCACACACAAAGGTAAGTAGAGATGGAGAGATAAGTCAGTTTCTTCCTACGTAATCCGCGGCACGTAGGTACAGAGCTCCGAATTTGTGAAAGACAACATTAATAGATTTCTTGCTTGGTTGTTGCGAATCGTTGCTAATATCAGGTAAGTTACTACGTTCACTAATTTGTTATTATATTTATAATAATGAATTTTCACGTGGATGTGAATTTTGTGTGTGATCATTGTTTGAGATTGAAGTGTTTCAGTGTTGGTGATAACTTCATTTTCTTATGTGAGTAGTTTATTTTGTAATGATATCATGGTTTATTTAATATATTTCTAAATGAGATTGATGGAAAATTGTTATGAGTTTATTTATGAGATCAACTGATATTGTTGTGAAATTGTTAACGAAATGATTTTGTGAAATTGTATTATTTATTCAATAAGAATGATATCATAATTTATTTATGGTGAAATGTGGATTTTGATGAGATTATATGGTAAAGAATAATAACGAATAAAAGAATTTTTAAGAGGAGAAAACCATGGTGGTGCATGTGGGCCGCATTAGGACACATGAATGAGATGATAAATGCGGGCCGCATTAGGACGCATAAGCTTGAGATACTGTGGGCCGCACTAGGACACAGTTAGCCCTAGATCTACTCCTTAGTCCTTTGAACTATTGGGGGGTGTGCACACTTAAGGATTTAGTGGCTTGGTTGGATTCCCGGCTGCGTGTTGGGGTCCGGGTTACAGCTGCGTGTTGTACCCAAAGAGAAAGTAAAGTTGTTTTGTCCTGGCGGCGCGCTGGGACAAGGAAGATAATTAAAATAATCTGACTAATATATTTTTGGGTTACTAAAGAAATCCAATGTGAAGTATTTTACAGTTATGATAATTTTGTTGTTGTGTGTTAATATTGTTGAGATGTGTTGTGTTGTGTGGTTATATTGTTAAAAATGATTTCTAAGAGAAAATGATTTTTACGTAGTGAAGTGGTAGCTTACTCAGTTTTTCTGACTTTATCGTGGCTCTTTCTATGTTTGTTTGGATTTCTGCCACAGGTACTGATGAAGTCCTTGGGGTTTGGGAAGGCGACTCCACATAGGCTAGTTATTTGTTATTGAATTTATTTTAGGCTTTAAGACTTGTGCATTTTTAAGAAATTGTTATTATGGACATTGGTTTTTCTTGTCAAAAATAATTAATTGGTTATTTAGTTAATTGTTTAGGCTTCACACTCGTTCTTTGGCGAGTGTGGCAGTAATACTCCGGATTAGGTTTTGTTTCCGCTGCTTATCAATATAAATATTGAATTGTAAAAAAATTGACCTAATAAAATGTTAGAAAATCCGGGGTGTTACAGGAAGGCCTCTGCTTTTATAACATTCAAAATTCTATCTTCAATTTCTTCCTTCCACGCAGAGTCTGGGTGCGTTTTATCTAATTGGTCCGGGACTTGGTCTGAGTACAAGGTCCTGGACCAGCCTCTAAAATCCGCCGAGAGTTCATCTCCAAGTATGGTTCGGGACTTAGGATTTGTATCAAGTCCCGGACCAGTCCTTAAAACAGGTCGAGAGTAGTACGCCTTTGTATGGTCCGGGACTTAGGGTTTGTATCAAGTCCCGGTCCAGTCTTCAGAATAGGTCGAGAGTAATGCCCTTGTATGGTCCGGGACTTAAGGTATGTATCAAGTCCCGGACCAGTCTTCAAAACAGGTCGAGAGTAACACCAATGGTTGGTCCGGGACTTAAGGTCTGTGCAAGGTCCCGGACCCAACCTAAAATTGCATGTCTTCACTCTGTTCAACATGTTTGACAGTCCAGAAAAACATTACAATGATCGGGAACGCGTTTTCTTGAGATTTTCGCCTGAAATAACACATAAACCCATCATAGAAGACAATTACAAGTAGAAGCATAAAAATAAACATAAGACATGAATTTAATAACAGATAATAATGAATTAAGCACAAATAAACCCCATAGACATAGATAAATTCCCGACTTATCACATGCCAAGTCAATTCTAACCAATCACTTTATAACCAATTCCTTTTTTTATAAGCAGAGTAAGTTTTGAACCAAGGACCTTTGGTTCGAGGATACCACTCGTCTACCGACCAAGCCACAAGGGCTTGTTATAACAAATTCCTATTGGAGACAATTAACCTATAGGCAAACCATGCTTCTAGTCGTTAATCCGGTTTAACTTCTTATGTCTTGTTAACTAATCTCAACGCCGCATTTTGATTAGAAAACTACAAAGATTGCTTTAATAATTGATCAGAGAATTAAAGCACATGACAAACAAGAATTAAACTATTGCATTACTGAAATAGTGAAAAGATTACAAAATAAATATAAAGATCCGGTTTGCTACCTCAATCCGGGGAGCTAAACTAACTACTCAAACATATATATAAAAATAACAAAAATACAGAGGAAGACATTTAACAAATTAAGAGATAGTAGGGTAGAGAAAACTCCAGTTAGCAAGGTCGACTCCGGCTCCCTGCTCCGACTCCGTCTTCGCATCGATCCTTCGTTAGAGCTAATATGTAACAATGATAAATTATGGTATGGTGGTGGATTGATGGCGTGAAAGAACTGTGGTGGTGGACTTTGGTGTGGTCTGTTGAATCGAATGAAGCAGAGGCACAGAGCGCAGTGTGGGCTTGTCCTTTACCCTAACTTACGTCCATATATATGAGCAGCGAACAATCTTTGAATTTTATCTTCTATTTTTATTGAAACGCAGCGTCAGGAACTGCTCTGGTCTCTTGGTCCGGGAGTGCGTCCGGGTTTACATACCCAGACCACTCATGAAATTCTTCTCCGCGCGCGTAACAGATCTGGTCCGGGTATTTAACTAGGACATAAACCCGGACCAGGTTCTAAATCTCCCAGTAAGTAACGACTACAATTGGTCCGGGTTTACAAATCCGGACACAAACCCGGACCAATACATAAAATGGAGAGAAGCAACTTCAACGAGGCCCAGATTCTTCATTTGGACTCCATTTTGCCCCTCGTTGTTGCGTTGCGAAGCTTATGAAATGAAGAATGCAATTCCATGACTTTTAACTGCATTGACACATAAAATGTATTAGTTCACATCAAAGCTTAAATATAAAGAAAAGCATACAATAAGTGAGAAATATGGTATGAATTGTTATCAAAATAGGAAGAATTAAAGCCCTAAGAGTAGATGTATTTCACACTTATCACTCCTCACACTTAGCTTTTACTTGTCCTCAATAAAATAGATAATATGTCTACTTTTAAGCACCGTAGTATCGAAACTTAGGAACAAACAACAGCCGAAGAAAAAAGAGCATGAAATACCCCGTAACTAAAAATAGTGATTAATTAGGCTAATAAGTAATTAGAAGCTTAATTAAGTGTAAATAATCATGAGGGAACAAATCCCGAAGAAAACAGATCCTTAAAACGGATTAAAAACACTAACGAACCTTAAAGCGCGTTTTTTGAGGAAACCGGGAAAACGTGACTTTAAGCGGGTCAAATAGACTCGTAACAATTTTGGTCAACTAAATAATCATTAATAAATATTAGTGAAGCTTTAGAACCAATCGAAATCAATAAAACGAGAAAATAGTAAAAACTGTCAAAAACGGGAAGTTGTGGGTAGGAGAAACATAAATAACCCAAACTATGTGTCCACTTTAAAATAAAATATGTACATGTGTGGGTGTGTGTGTGTGTGTGTGGGTGCTGTGGTCCGATTTCCCCCCTCTCTCACACACTCACTTAATTCCTTCTTATGTACAAAACAACCAAAACAATTAAAAAGTAAAAAGTAACCCCCCTTTACTTACTTATTCTCTCTCCTACTCTCTATTCTCCCTCACTCACGTACAGACCCCCACCTTCCTCCTCTCTATTCTCTTCTTCTTCCTCCAACCGATGGCTATGGAGATTTGAGAGAACCCACAAAAACACTCACTTCTTTCCTCTTGTTGAGTGTCCAAACCTTCTCCAAAAATTATAAAAATACCACATTGTCTTCCTCTCATCAAGGAGAGTATTCCCCTCTTTTAAAAATTGAAAACAAGAACTTTCATCTCCATGGGTATCTTGTTTTGGAGTTCAAGACCACCATTAGGAGGCCCTCCTTCACCTCTTTGGTTAAGGTAAAAAGAAATCGAAAAAATTACTTTTCCTTGCTCTATTCTCAAAATAGAGTTTCTAAGTGTTGAACTCCCATCCTTCTTGTTCCAGCCGATTTTGGCATTTGTTGGGGGTATAAATATTGTCTTTATGCTACTCTAAGCTTCATCCACTCTCCTTGCAAGGTAATGAATTCCTAAATCCTAAAACTTACATTAAAGCTTTAAAGAATATTAAGGGTTAGTTAGTGTATTAAAATGGGTTGTATATATGAATGGGTTGTAGTGTTAGAGAATTTGGGTTACTACAACCGGTGGAAAGAGAGAGAAGAAAGAAGGAAGAAGAAGAAGAGAAAGGAAAAGCTAGAAGAGACAAGGTAAATTATGCTCACCTTTGGGTAGTCTTGTATATATGTATGTAACAGATTTTTAGTAACTTATTAAATGTGTATTGAATCTAGTAATGGGTAGTAGTGTAATGTGTAAGAGAATACTAGTGTTTTAAACCTTTAAAAGATATATAAAACTTGTGGAAACCTAGTTGCGATTGGGATGTTAAGTGCAGGAATTTGTAAGAGTGTTTTAGTGTTGGTATTTGTGTATGGGAGCTTTGTATATCTATGATTGATGAAAACAGGTGAGATGGATAGAAATGTGTGAATAAACAATGTGGTGAGAGTATAAAAATATAGGGGAGACTATGGCAAAATTTACTTAGAAACTAGTGAACTAGAAACTAGGTGAAAAATATGTGTTTGTAACAGATTTTGTTTGAGATAGTTAGAGGGTAGATTGAGAGAGGTAACTAATGTATTGTAATGCATTATAAGCTTTAGAAATGACATTAGAAGAAGAAGCTATGGATGGAGAGAGTTAGAGTAGAAATCTGTAGCAAAAATGCAACTAGAGAAGAAACTACGTGAGCTTTTGAAATAGGATTTGGGAAGAAGAAGAGTGTAAGTTAGTATAAGATTTGTGTAATGAATTAAGGAATGAAATAACATGATTTAGAGTGTTTAATTAGTACTAAAACATGTTAGGATGTATGTTGGAAGATCGGGGAAGAAACGGGTGAAAATGGGAGAGAAAAATAAGGTCTGTAGCATATTCTGCTACCGACCGACCCAGAGACTGGATCGGTTGGGGCTTAAGTAACGAGAAATAAAGAATCTGGAACAGACCGACCGAGGAGCAGTGAGTCGGTCATGGGTCGGTCGGACCAAAATTCCATGTCGTCAAAGTTTCTAACTTTGACCGACCCAGAAGTGGGTCGGTCGGAGCTTGGACAACGGGACTGAAACTTACTGGAATGGACCGACCCAGAGGTGTATGGGTCGGTCGGAATAGTTCTGGGTCGGTCGGAAGAAATTTCAGAGAACGTAAACCTACTGGAAGGGACCGACCCAGGGCTTGGGTCGGACGGTGGGTCGGACGACCCATAACTTACAACAAAAAAAACTATAGGATGTATAAACTAGTATGTATATATATATATATATATATATATATGTATACCCACCTATACATATGTATATATATATGTAAGAACACCAATGTTAAGTAAGTAAACAATGTGTAAGTGTAAGGAATGTAAAGACTTAGTAAGTACGAATTAGGAAACGTAAGAGTAGTCGAGTTAAGTTAATGATAGTTAGATTAATCATTCAATTGTATGTATATCATAGGATTTGATTTGTGAACACCGGAGGAACGTTGGGACACAAGTACAACGGTGACTGGTATGAATTTCTCATGCCCCGTATGCTACCTTGGTTACTCTGATTTGTGTGTTGTGTGCTAATTGATCACCAAACAAGATAAATGCACGAATCGGAGTTATCATGCTTACTTGTGAATATGTAGTGCTGTATATTGTTGTATATTATCTTTAATTCATAGTTTGTATAATTCATGAAATGTATGGATGAATATGAGTGTGTGTATGTATGATGCATTGTATTGTGACCGAGTGTGATTGCTATTGGACTTCTAACTGATTCCTAACAAGCTAACCAATCTAACTTAAATTGGTAATTAAATTGGAATGAGTAGAAGTCCGATATAGTTTTGGCCATGCGTGAGGATGCGGAGACACAAGAGGTTGGATCCAGGTCCTGACTCTTAAACTGGTCCGCGGCCCAAATCCCTTAAATGGGTAGCATCCCGGATTGGTGAGTCAAGTAAATCCCGGTGGTGGGACGGTGTAGTCCCCGGGCCGGAGGTCATACCGACTTAACATATGTATGAGTAAGTAAGTAAATGAAAGTAAGTAAGTAAAGTAAGAGTAAGTAATGTGTGATGAGTAAAAGAGTAAATAGCATTCCGATTAACCCGAATGCGTAACTTGGCTAACACCGTGAAGGTAAGTAATGCGTATGTTATTGCAATGTTGCTTTGAGTGGTGTAATGTATTGTATATGCATGTATGTTGTAAGCAAAGCATGTATGTAGGTTAAAAACGAACCGTATGCCTATCTGACCTTAATTAGTCGGCGTGCCCTTGTTAGCACGCGGTATATGCGAAGTTCATGTGCAGCTTTTGCTGAGCCCCTTGGGGCGATGTTTTGAATATGAATGCAGGTACACAAGAAGGGTGAAGATGTTGAAGATTAGTTCGACTTCTTTTTTTTCTGTAATTAAGGGATTATGAATGGTGCACTGAGTAGTACACGGCTGTAGCTTTTTGTTAGCCGGTGTACCATGGGGTAAACCCTTTTGGATAGTGAAAGTATTGGATTTGGGTATAGATGAGTAGCTTGTAGAAACTCATTATTTTTGGTAAACTTGAGAAGGATGTAAATTGAATATACTTTGGCACTCGGTAATCCAGGAATGTAAGTATGTTATATTTCCGGTACTAGTAAGTAATGTAGTAGCTCGGTATACTATGATCATCAGACCGTGACTGTAAGTAAGGTAAGCCTAGCTAGCCGTATGGGCGGTTAGCGGCGTTGTACCACCCGCCGTAGTAAGTAGTAGTCTTCCGCTGCGAATTGATAGAATTAAGGGGTGATTGGACGGTAAGCATAGGATTAACGGTAGGGGTGTTACAAAAAGTGGTATCAGAGCGTAACTACGCTCTGATGTCCTAAGTTACCGAGCATAGGGATTACCGAGTTAGGATTTCAACCGTCTTAAGACGGATACCTAGAAACCTAACTAGGAACTACCGTTGTTAACAACGGATACCCTTGACGTTCTTTGGAACGATACCTTGCTTAAATTCAATGACCTTTGAGTCATATCTTACGAAGCCTAATGTAAATGCTAAATGTTCAGATGTCAGGACGAGGCCGAGGCCAAACTAGAGGCGAAGCCTCTAAAGGACCTGGCGCGTAGACGATTGCAGAGATCGTCGCCGCCACGGTAGCGCAGATGCTACCACAAGTAATCAATGCTATGCAACAAAACCAGCAAAACCAACAGACTCAAACGGGACCAATCCCGCCCCCTCCACCCAGAGAAGCGAACTGGGTAAAAGCTGTAGCGGAACTCCGCCCTCCTTGCTTTAGGGGCGAGAGTGATCCGGCTAAGCTAGAAGCCTACATCTCCGAGATGGAGACGGCGTTCGAAACCCTTGAAGCTCCTGCTGGAGTTCGAGTTAGAGTAGCAGCCTACTATCTGAAAGATGCAGCCATGGATTGGTGGAAGCTAGTCAAGCATGAGCATGTCAACGACCCCACCTTCGATTGGGAGTCCTTTGCATCCCTCCTCCGATCCAAATACTACCCAGAGCACGTGAAAACCAAGAAAAGGCTAGAGCTGGATGCCTTGAAAATGACTGAAAAGATGTCTGTGGATGAGTACTACAGAACCTTCACCTCCATCCTCCGTCTTCTACTCGATCTTGGGTATACCGGCCAGGTGTTGGTCGATCACTTCTATGGCGGTCTGAGCCATCGCCTGCGGTATGGTATGGGCTATACCAGCTTTACCTCCCTTCAGGTAAATATCGGTTTAACCCTAGTACCATTGTAATTCCATAATTCCTAAATTCCTTGAATTCCTTAAATACTTTATCTTTTCCTTATCTTCCTTAAATAAGAACCCTGGCTAATACCTGAAACTTCAGGAGTGTTATCACGCGGCCTCTCGCGTTGAGATCACTTGCCAACTTCGGGATGAAGAAACCGCGCTGAAGCGCAAAGCCAACAGTAAGAACACAAGCTCTGAGGAGCAGAACCAAGGAAAAAGCTGGAAGAAGAAGAAGGGAAGGTTCTTCAATCAAACCCAAAAGAACTTCCCAAGTGAGAGCAGTGCCCATGCTGAGAAGGGCAACCCGGTTGAGATTCTTCAACTAGGGTCATCTGCACCGGTGGCTGCAAAGCCACTGAGATCACACCCACCTAAGGGTAAACTTCTAATCCAAATCGTATTTGTATAATTATCATATCTAGTATATCCACGCACAAATGTGCTAATCCTCTAAACCTTTGGTTCTGGCTCCGGTTTCACCAAAAACTTTTCTGACGGCCGCGCTTATGTGTGCCGCAAGTGCAACCAAGATCATCCCGGCAAGGATTGCCAAGGGAGAGAAATCCGGTGCTATAATTGTCAGAAGCCTGGACACCGAGCCAATGTATGCCCCGAAAATGCTAAACCGAGAGGAAACTTCCAAAGCTACAAGCAAAGGGAAGGCAAGGAGGTTGCATCTGGCGATGCACCGACCCAGCAGGCACCACAGGGACAGGGATCCCGGGGTCCTCAGAGGGGCGCACCCCAGAGGCAGCCTGTCTTGCATGTTATCGACCGTGATGGGTCCGGTTCTAAGTTCGGCCCAGGTAATTATCTAAACCTTGAATCCATGAGAAGCATGTTTAAGTATTAGAGTAATCGTATGAGTGAATGCATGGGTAAATGAATTGAAGTATGTATTGAGCATGAAATGAAGTAGTTGAAACTAGTACTCACCGTAGATGAAATTTATAACCATAGGAAGCTTTAGTATCTGTTATCCGATACCTTCGAAACCGAATCAAGAAGAGACCGACATCACCAATCACTACTACGCCAACGAACAGTGTCAGGTCATCCGACCAGGTATGATTCTATTAAGGGAATACTTGACACCCGAAGCACAAATCACAATCATCCGGCGATGCAACGAACTTGGAACGGGTCAAGGAGGATTTTATACACCCGAATTCCCCGGTGGAGCGAAGATGAAGCTGAAGATGATGTGCTTGGGAAAGGATTGGAATCCTTATACCAAGACATACCAAGAGACACGAACACAAGACGGAGCAACGCCACCGACAATACCTCCAGAATTTCAGACACTTGTCACACAAGCAGTAGAACTTGCACAACAATGCGAACATGATCCAATTCCCGCACTTGAAGCGGACCTCTGTATCGTCAACTTCTATGAGAAAGAAGGACGACTTGGGTTACACCAAGACAAGGACGAGACATCGGAATCTCTTGAACAAGGAGTGCCCGTAGTGTCTTGGTCCATTGGTGATGACGCCGTATTTATGTATAGCGAGCAGAAGCGTGTGGACCTCGCACATAAATTGGTATTGAGATTAGGAGATGTCCTAATCATGGGTGGAAACTCTAGGATGCTATATCACGGGATCAACAAGATCAAGTTGAATACGGCACAGCCGGCAATAATCAATGCCACACACATGAAACCCGGACGCCTGAACCTTACCTTTAGAAAGTATTAAATTCATAGTATCATGTAATGTATTAGTAACGTGTATTAGAGACGCGACTTGTATGATGGTTGGTTTATCAATGAAGAGCAGTGTTGATTTAAATTCCACTTGTGTCCACCATCATTACTTAACCACTTGTGAATCCAATAGGTTGTGGACTCGGTACCGAAGGTAACCTGAGTATCCTCACCGAAGCACAAGCCGGCAAGAGCGGCACCATCTTAACGGGAACATTCCCAGTGAATGGCATTGATGCCAATGTGTTATTCGACTCCGGCGCCTCTCACACCTTCGTATCACCGTCTTTTGTGAAGAGGCTGAAGCTAGATGCGGATGAGCTACCGAATTTTCTGGTTACTCTCCCATCGAAGGAGCGAGTAAAATGCACCAAGTACTATCAATCAGCCACAATCCAAATAAAAGACGAAGCGTTTCCCATTTCCTTCATCGAGTTTAATAGATTGGGATTTGACTTAATCATTGGAATGAATTGGTTGGAGCGGAACAAGGGTAGGATCCTCTGCGCCGAGTATCGATTGCTGCTCAAGAGTCCTTCTGGGGTTACTGTATCATACCGCCAGAGACCGAGAGAGCCTTCAACCACAGTCATCTCCGCTATGGCCATGTACCGGGAGCTCAGAAAGGGCAAAGAAGTGTATTTGTGCTATGTACAAGACCTGGAGAGAGATCCAGAGTTCAATCCTGAAGTACCAATTGTATCCGAATTCCCTGATGTATTCCCTAAGGAGCTACCCGGCATGCCACCACAGAGAGCAGTGGAATTTGAAATTGACCTCTTGCCAGGTACCGGTCCCATTGCTAGGGCACCGTACCGCATGACACTTGCTGAAATGACCGAGTTGAAAGAGCAGTTACGTGACCTACTTGACAAAGGGTTTATACGCCTGAGCGTATCACCCTGGGGAGCACCGGTTCTCTTCGTGAAGAAGAAGGACGGTAGTCTCCGACTTTGTATTGACTACCGCGAGCTGAATGCGGTCACAGTAAAAAATAAATACCCATTACCACGCATTGACGACTTATTCAACCAGCTGAAAAGAGCCTCAGTCTTCTCCAAGATCGACCTCCGTTATGGGTATCATCAGATTGCTATCAAAGAGCAAGACATTGAGAAAACAGCATTCCGTACCAGATATGGCCACTACAAATTCACCGTCATGCCATTCGGTTTGTCAAATGCACCAGCAAAATTCATGGACCTCATGAATTGTCTATTCAGTGAGCAGTTGGACACTTCAGTTGTTGTCTTCATCGACGACATCCTTGTATACTCCAAATCAGCGGAAGAACATGAAATTCACTTGAGGAAAGTGCTTAAGACACTGCGCGAGAACCAACTGTATGCGAAGTTCTCCAAATGCGAGTTCTGGCTAGATCAGGTATCATTCCTTGGTCATGTCATCTCGAGCGCAGGTATCTCAGTTGACCCTTCAAAGATAGAAGCTGTACGATCATGGCCTAGACCTAAGACTGTTACCGACATTCGGAGCTTTCTTGGTCTAGCCGGTTACTACCAGAGATTCGTAAAGGACTTCTCAAAAGTCGCTAAGCCCATGACTACACTGATGAAGAAAGATGCATCGTTTGTATGGACAGACGAGTGTGAATTATCATTTCAGAGCCTTAAAGACTCATTGACCTCAGTGCCCATCCTTACTCTTCCAGAGGGCACAGAGAGATTTGAGGTATACTTTGATGCATCAGGCAAAGGAATGGGATGCGTACTCATGCAGCATGGCAAGGTTGTAGCCTATGCCTCCCGCCAGCTGAAAAAAGCATAAGGAGAATTACCCGACACACGACTTAGAGTTAGGAGCCATTGTCTTCGCCTTGAAGATATGGCGACACTACCTCTATGGGGTAAGCATCACCATCTACTCCGACCACAAGAGCTTACAGTATGTATTCACACAGAAAGAATTGAACTTGAGACAGAGAAGGTGGATGGAGTTTCTCTCAGACTACGACATCGACCTACAGTATAAGGAAGGGAAGGCAAACATTGTAGCCGACGCCCTGAGCCGTCGAGCACACTCGATCCATTCGCTACTCGCTTCTTCTAGCTTGGTTGACGAGGTGCGAGACGCTCAGTTGAGCGACCCTTACCTAACCGAAATCAGACAAAAGATCGAGAATGGTACATTTGAGAAGAAGAAGTATGACTTCAAACTACATGAAGATGGTCTGATTCGATTGAATGGCAGACTATGCGTCCCCCGAAGCAATGTTGAGCTAAGGGATTGCATCCTGCGAGAGTCACACAGTTCTACATTGTCAGTCCATCCAGGAGCCTCCAAGATGTACAAAGACATGAAGAGGTACTTCTAGTGGTCTGGGATGAAGTCAGATGTGACAGAGTATGTGTTGAGATGCTTGACATGCTAAAAAGTGAAGCTTGAACATCGTAGACCGGGTGGAATGGTACAATCAATGCCAGTTCCGGAGTGGAAATTTCACGATATCTCCATGGATTTTGTTGTAGGACTCCCACCTGCCAGGGGAGGACTTAACATGATCTGGGTTGTAGTCGATCGCCTTACCAAGGTTGCCAGATTCATACCGATGAAGGACACCTGGAAGGTAGTGAAGCTCGCAGAGCTATTCGACAAGGAGATTATCAGACATCACGGAGTCCCAAAAACAATTGTATCTGACCGTGACACCAGATTCCTTTCGAGATACTGGAGAGCTACTCGGGAAGCGCTGGGTACAGAATTGAAGTTGAGTACCGCCTTCCATCCTCAGACCGACGGTCAGACAGAAAGGACCATCCAGACACTGGAGGACATGCTTCAGGCATGTGCCTTAGACTTTCAGGGGAGTTGGTTAGATAAGCTTCATCTTATCGAATTTTCATATAATAATAGCTATCATGCTTCGATCAAGATGTTGCCTTTCCAAGCTCTATACGGTAGGCCTTGCCATACACCTTTGTGTTGGGATGAGTCGAGTGAAGCGGTCATCATAGGACCGGAGTACCTTGAGCAAGTGCAAGCTGAAGTTCAGCAGATTCGAGCCAATATGAAGGCAGCCCAAGATAGACAGAAATCCTATGCGGATGTGAGACGACGCGACCTTAAGTTCACCGTGGGCGACCAAGTGTTCTTGCGCGTTTCACCTATGAAGGGCGTATTCCGTTTTGGTCAGAAGGGCAAGCTAAGCCCAAAGTTTGTAGGGCCGTACACTATCACCGAAAGAGTTGGATCCGTAGCCTACATGTTAGCATTACCTGAGGACTTGGGGCGTGTACATGATGTCTTTCATGTGTCACAACTCAAGAAGTATATTGCTGATCCATCTCATGTGCTAGAGCCCGAGAGACTATCCATTGAACCGACCATGAGATATGTCAAAACTCCAGTGAGAATCCTTGATAGGAAGACCAGAGACACTCGCCATAAGTCTATACGAATGGTGAAGGTCCTATGGTCAAACCACGATGTCGAAGAAGCGACATGGGAGTTGGAAGATGCCATGAAGGCTAAGTACCCACAGTTATTCATAGACTAGAGAGTCTAGTATTTAGTAATACGGGTACGGGGCGTACCCCTTTTAAGGGGGGTAGAGCCTTTTTGCTTTTGCATTGCTTCGGGGTGAGCATTGCATAGTGTGTAGGTATTGTAATAGGTTTTGTATGGCACATGTAGTGCAAAGCGGATTTGGTATGTGTATGTATGTATGTGTAATGTGTAGTGTATGGATGCGTATGTGTAATGTGTAAGGTATTTGTGTAATGTGTATTATGTAATGTGGATATGATGTGTATGGAAATGGTGTATTGTGTATGTGAATTGTGTATGATGCTCGAATGGTGTATGCTTGCAATGTGAAAGAAGTAAACACCTCATAGGTGGTAGTAAGACACATTATGGCAATTGGTTTGCCTAATGAGTAGAATTATTAAACTATTAACCTTGGGCAACTTTGAGGGCAAAGTTTCTTAAGGGGGGTAGATTGAAATACCCCGTAATTAAAAATAGTGATTAATTAGGCTAATAAGTAATTTAGAAGCTTAATTAAGTGTAAATAATCATGAGGGAACAAATCCCGAAGAAAACGGATCCTTAAAACGGATTAAAAACACTAACGAACCTTAAAGCGCGTTTTTCGAGGAAACCGGGAAAACGTGACTTTAAGCGGGTCAAATAGACTCGTAACAATTTTGGTCAACTAAATAATCATTAATAAATATTAGTGAAGCTTTAGAACCAATCAAAATCAATAAAACGAGAAAATAGTAAATACTGTCAAAAATGGGAAGTTGTGGGGTAGAAACATAAATAACCCAAACTTATGTGTCCACTTTTAAAATAAAATATGTACATGTGTGTGTGTGTGTGCTGTGGTCCGATTCCCCCCCCCCCCCTCTCTCACACACTCACTTAATTCCTTCTTATGTACAACATAACAAAACAATTAAAAAGTAAAAAAGTAACCCCCTTTACTTACTTATTCTCTCTCCTACTCTCTATTCTCCCTCACTCACGTACAGACCCCCACCTTCCTCCTCTCTATTCTCTTCTTCTTCCTCCAACCGATGGCTATGGAGATTTGAGAGAACCCACAAAAACACTCATTTCTCTCCTCTTGTTGAGTGTCCAAACCTTCTCCAAAAATTATAAAAATACCACCATTATCTTCCTCTCATCAAGGAGAGTATTCCCCTCTTTTCAAAATTCGAAAACAAGAACTTTCATCTCCATGGGTATTCTTGTTTTGGAGCTTCAAGACCACCATTAGGAGGCCCTCCTTCACCTCTTTGGTTTAAGGTAAAAAGAAATCGAAAAACATTACTTTTCCTTGCTCTTATTCTCAAAATAGAGATTTCTAAGTGTTGAACTCCCATCCTTCTTGTTCCAGCCGATTTTGGCATTTGTTGGAGGGGTAGAAATATTGTCTTTGTGCTACTCTAAGCTTCATCCACTCTCCTTGCAAGGTAATGAATTCCTAAATCCTAAAACTTACATTAAAGCTTTAAAGAATGATTAAGGGTTAGTTAGTGTATTAAAATGGCGTGTATATATGAATGGGTTGTAGTGTTAGAGAATTTGGGTTACTACAACCGGTGGAAAGAGAGAGAAGAAAGATGGAAGAAGCAAGAAGAGTAAAGGAAAAGCTAGAAGAGAGACAAGGTAAATTATGCTCACCTTTGGGTAGTCTTGTATATATGTATGTAATAGATTTTTAGTAACTTATTAAATGTGTATTGAATCTAGTAATGGGTAGTAGTGTAATGTGTAAGAGAATACAAGTGTTTTAAACCTTTAAAAGATATGTAAAACTTGTGGAAACCTAGTTGGGATTGGGATGTTAAGTGCAGGAATTTGTAAGAGTGTTTTAGTGTTGGTATTTGTGTATGGGAGCTTTGTATATCTATGATTGATGAAAACAGGTGAGATGGATAGAAATGTGTGAATAAACAATGTGGTGAGAGTATAAAAATATAGGGGAGACTATGACAAAATTTACTTAGAAACTAGTGAACTTATGAACTAGAAACTAGGTGAAAAATATGTGTTTGTAACAGATTTTGTTTGAGATAGTTAGAGGGTAGATTGAGAGAGGTAAATAATGTATTGTAATGCATTTGAAGCTTTAGAAATGACATTAGAAGAGGAAGCTATGGATGGAGAGAGTTAGAGTAGAAATCTGTAGCAAAAATGCAACTAAAGAAGAAACTATGTGAGTGTTGAAATGGGATTTGGGAAGAACAAGAGTGTAAGTTAGTGTAGGATTTGTGTAATGAATTAAGGAATGAAATAACATGATTTAGAGTGTTTAATTCGTACTAAAACATGTTAGGATGTATGTAGGAAGATCGGGGAAGAAACGGGTGAAAATGGGAAAGAAAAATAAGGTCTGTAGCATATTCTGCTACCGACCGACCCAGAGACTGGATCGGCCGGTGGGTCGGTCAGGGCTTAAGTAATGAGAAATAAAGAATCTGGAACGGACTGACCCAGGAGCCATGAGTCGGTCATGGGTCGGTCGGACCAAAATTCCATGTCGTCGAAGTTTCTGACTTTGACCGACCCAGAAGTGGGTCGGTCAGAGCTTGGACAACAGGACTGAAACTTACTGGAATGGACCGACCCAGAGGTGTATGGGTCGGTCGGAATAGTTCTGGGTCGGTCGGAAGAAATTTCAGAGAACGTAAACCTACTGGAAGGGACCGACCCAGGGCTTGGGTCGGACGGTGGGTCAGACGACCCATAACTTACAAAAAAAACTATAGGATTGTAACTAGTAAGTATATATATATATATATATGTATACCCACCTATACATATGTATATATATATGTAAGAACACCAATGTTAAGTAAGTAAACAATGTGTAAGTGTAAGGAATGTAAAGACTTAGTAAGTACGAATTAGGAAACGTAAGAGTAGTCGAGTTAAGTTAATGATAGTTAGATTAATCATTCAATTGTATGTATATCATAGGATTTGATTTGTGAACACCGGAGGAACGTTGGGACACAAGTACAACGGTGAACGGTATGAATTTCTCATGCCCCGTATGCTACCTTGGTTACTCTGATTTGTGTGTTGTGTGCTAATTGATCACCAAACAAGATAAATGCACGAATCAGAGTTATCATGCTTACTTGTGAATATGTAGTGCTGTATATTGTTGTATATTATCTTTAATTCATAGTTTGTATAATTCATGAAATGTATGGATGAATATGAGTGTGTGTATGTATGATGCATTGTATTGTGACCGAGTGTGATTGCTATTAGACTTCTAACTGATTCATAACAAGCTAACCAATCTAACTTAAATTGGTAATTAAATTGTAATGAGTAGAAGTCCGATATAGTTTCGGCCACGCGTGAGGATGCGGAGACACAAGAGGTTGGATCCAGGTCCTGACTCTTAAACTGGTCTGCGGCCCAAATCCCTTGAATGGGTAGCATCCCGGATTGGTGAGTCAAGTAAATCCAGTGGTGGGACGGTGTAGTCCCCAGGCCGGAGGTCATACCGACTTAACATGAGTATGAGTAAGTAAGTAAGAACGAGTAAGTAAGTAAATGAAAATAAGCAAGTAAAGTAAGAGTAAGTAATGTGTGATGAGTAAAAGAGTAAATAGCATTCCGATTAACCCGGATGCGTAACTTGGCTAACACCGTGAAGGTAAGTAATGCGTATGTTATTGCAATGTTGCTTTGAGTGGTGTAATGTATTGTATATGCATGTATGTTGTATGCAAAGCATGTATGTATGTTAAAAATGAACCGCATGCCTATCTGACCTTAATTAGTCGGCGTGCCCTTGTTAGCACACAGTATATGCGAAGTTCATGCGCAGCTTTTGCTGAGCCCATTGGGGCGATGTTTTTAATATGAATGCATGTACACGAGAAGGGTGAAGATGTTGAAGATTAGTTCGACTTCTTTTTGTCTGTAATTAAGGGATTATGAATGGTGCACTGAGTAGTACACGACTGTAGCTTTTTGTTAGCCAGTGTACCATGGGGTACACCCTTTTGGATAGTGAAAGTATTGGATTTGGGTATAGATGAGTAGCTTGTAGAAACTCATTATTTTTGGTAAACTTGGGAAGGATGTAAATTGAATATACTTTGGCACTCGGTAATCCAGGAATGTAAGTATGTTATATTTCCGGTACTAGTAAGTAATGTAGTAGCTCGGTATACTATGATCATCAAACCGTGACTGTAAGTAAGGTAAGCCTAGCTAGCCGTATGGGCGGTTAGCGGCGTTGTACCACCCGCCGTAGTAAGTAGTAGTCTTCCGCTGCGAACTGATAGAATTAAGGGGTGATTGGACGGTAAGCATAGGATTAACGGTAGGGGTGTTACAGAGCAAAATGACAATAAAAAGAATAGTTCTGCTATTTGCTGTAGGTTTTCGCAATCAGTGAAAAAGAGTATAGTTAAGCATGAAGAATTTAGATTATAGAAACTGGACATAGATTAGCTTGGGATCTTCCACCATTTCTTCGACCAACCCTTGGATGACAAGGGGTGTGAAGTAACACCTTATTCCACAATACGTTTCAACCCCACATACTCATTATCAGAATAGACAAAATGACATAAATGTTTAACTTTCCATATTTCTTTTCTTCTCTAACATTTTATTCTTTCATGTGTGCATTCAATTTATCTCCCAAACTTTTCTTTTCATCCCTGTAATGGCTTTGGGCCAGATATCCCAAACCCCGAGACCTTAGGTAGATAGGTGTTAAGGCACCCTGAGGACTTAATAATCGAATGAAGAGGCCTGTTTTGGTTCAAAAATTTTAATTCAGATCAGCAGAGTACCTTGCCTTATCCTTTTCATACCAACTATCTCATCATTCCCAGAATCTCAAACTAGCCTAATTCAGTTTTCATAATCAGCTAATCCACCAAATTTCAGTGAAAAAAGATATAATATGAATACAACTATACATATAAACAGCCTAAAGCAGAAAGATTCTTGAGGTGGTCATCAGGCTCATTTTCAAAAACCTCAACAAAAATTTTCACCTAGAGATTCAATGTTTATTGGCACTTAAAAGAAGCAATTCTTTCAAAGTAATACGACAAACAAAAATAAGTGTGGCGTTTAAGCGCAACTAGTATATTTTTAGGGAAAGGTCTCTACTTCCTCACACTTAGGAGGAACAATGTCCTCATTGTTGAAAAATAAAAAAAAATCAAGAAAAAACCTTTCAAAATATGCCAGACTCATGAAGAATTTCATTCAGGACAACATGGATTGATAAAATAAATAAGCATTAAAAGCATTGTAGGCTGAACACAAACATTAAGACTAAAAGAAATCGAAACTCCCTTGATATCATAGATTGAAGAAGGTTCTCTTGCTCACACTTGAGCTTGAACAATGGGGGTAGCATCGTTCCTCACACTTGCATCCAAGCAAGTGTGTAGCCTTGGAAAATAGATAGTACCACATGAAAAGATTTCACTTGTACACACTCACAAAACTACCACAAAAATGCTGCAAAGCGTTGCACTAAACGCACGGGCTCCATTGCCACTTCTAAATAAAACAAAAACAAAAACAAACCATAAAACAAAAACAAAACATAAATCTAACCACTAGGTTGCCTCCTAGTAAGCTGCCTATCTTTATAGTCTTTGGCTAGACTCCAAATTCGTGATCCCGGATCAAAAATAAAAGTAGAGAACAGCTTCACGGAAAACAAAGTGATCAACAATCATAACTAGTCCACCCGGATCAAAGCAAAACGTTACCTCAGCAAATAAAATAGGAATATAAATACTCCAAAAAACTTGATGTTTGAGGAGGTATTGCCGGTAACGTATTTATAATAGGAGACTAGGTGATGATGGTCTTTCTTCCTTAAATTCGAGGACATCAACATCCTCCTCCTGTTGTTGAGGCTCTTGGAGGCAAGGTTGAAATTGCTGACGAACTGGTGGTGGGATTTTCTCCTCAGATTCAAGGATATAAGCATTCTCTTCCGGTTGGTGAGGCTCAATGGAAAATTCGTTCTGGCAGACAATTGCGGTAGAAGATGTAATTCCTTCATCTTCTATGAACATGATCGTAATTGGCGCTTTTATCGGCTTGCAGATAAGTGTAGACAAAATATTTTCAAATTCTAGTTGCTCCTCTTGCGTTGGGGATAGAGAGAGTGGGGAACACAAATAAATATTTGATCCACCTATTCTTCAGATAACAACTAGCCTCAAAAGTATATGACTCGAATCGATCTTCACTCCTGGGAGTCACCACTCGAATCTCTTCTAGCGGCTCAGCTTGACTCAGGAGAGATTCATTTGGCCCCTGTGTAGATTGCTGTTTGTTCTGATTGAAATAGTAATATCCCAACTGATCTTCTTTGTACTGCGTAGTAGCCTGCTTAACTTCCCACCAATACAGTTCTCGATTGGATTGTTGAGGTGGTTGATAATCCGTGACCAATCTTTGATAAGAGGATATGATCTCCTGCATACGCGTCCATTCCAATTCGGCCAACAATCTTCTCACCTCATCCTTGCCGCTCTCCATCATCAGAAATTTGCCTACACAAATAAAAAGAAAAATTAGAATAGATATAAATATAAAAAAGAAACACAAAAGCAAAATTAACTAAATAAAATAACAAATTAAAACAAAATATAAATAAAAGAGAATTGCTAAAATAAATAACAAATAAATAAATAAAAATAATAATGATAAATAAATAAATAATAAATAACAATAAAATAAAACAAAACAAAACCAAAATTAAATAGAATGATCAAACTAGAGAAAATAAAAATAAAAGAGAAACAACGTTCCTAGTAAAAATAAAGCTAAGATCAATCTATTAAACAAAAGTACAAAGAAAAATAAAGCCTAGAAAAAATAAAAGAAAAACAAAACAAAACTAAAAAAAATAAAAACAAAAACAAAACAAAAATCTCAATCAAATTAAATAAAACTGTCAATTAACCGTGCCAGCGGTCCCCGACAACGGCGCCAAAAACTTGTAGCATAAATATGTGACTATCTCTATCTAGGCAGTTTACCTATCGTTTTGCAGAATCATGAATTAAGTGGGGGTTGTCGATCTCAAATACCTCATTCAATTAATTGGCAGTTTATTTACTAACTGAGAAACTAAATAAATTAAGGAAACAAGAAATGTCACTTTTTAAGGTTTTCTTAATTCAATTAAAAGAATAACTCAGCAAACTAACATAAAATAATAAAACAAGAAAAATAAACTAAGTAAAGAATGACACTCTTAAATCTTAATAAGCACCCCAGATTGTTCTGCAAACCTTCACTTTATTAATCTATTAATAAACACCCCCCCTAATTTTACAATAAACTCAGGAATCTTGATTAATCCGTTGACCGCTCCCTGTACAACGAATCCTAACTGGTAGAAATAACAAGCCGTAAACCATACCCAAGTCAATTCTAACCAATCGCTTTATAACCAATTCCTATTGGAGACAAATTAACCTATAGACAAGCCATTCTTCTAGTCGTTAATCCGGTTTAACTTCTTATGTCTTGTTAACTAATCTTAGTGCCGTATTTTGATTAGAAAACTACAAAGATTGCTTTAATAATCGATAAGAGAATTAAAGCACATGAAGAACAAGAATTAAACTATTGCTACCCCAATCCGGGGAGCTAAACTAACTACTCAAACATAAATATAAAAATAATAAAAATAACAGAGGAAGACATTAAACGAATTAAGATATAGGGTAGAGAAAACCCTAGTTAACAAGTTTGACTCCGGCACCCCGCTCTGAACGCGTCTTCGCATAGATCCTCTGTTAGAGCTAATATGTAACAATGATAAATTATGGTATGATGGTGGATTGATGGCGTGAATGAGCTGTGGTGGTGGTCTTTGGTTTGGTCTGTTGAATCGAATGAAGCAGAAGCGCAGAGCACCGAATGGGCTTGTCCCCCCTTACCCTAACTTACGTCCATATATATGAGCAGCGAATGATCTTTGAATTTTATCTTCTTAATTATCGAAACGCAGCGTCGACAACTACTCTGGTCTCTTGGTCTGGGAGTGTGTCTGGGTTCACATACCCGGACCACTCATGAAATTCTTCTCCGCGCGCATAACAGACCTGGTTCGGGTATTTAACCTGGACATAAACCCGGACCAGGTCCTAAATTTTCCAGTAAGTAACACTTGCAATTGGTTTGAGTTTACAAACCCAGACACAAACCCGGACCAGTACATAAAATGAGCAGAAGCAACTTCAACGAGGCCAGATTCTTCATTTGGAATCCATTTTCCCCCCGTTTGTTGCGTTACGAAGCTTGTGAAATGAAGAATGCAATTCCATGAATTTTAACTGCATTTGACACATAAAATGTATCAGTTCGCATCAAAGCATAAATATAAGGAAAAACATATGATAAGTGAGAAATATGGCATGAATTGTTATCAAAATAGGAATAATTAAAGCCTTAAAAGTAGATGTATTTCACACTTATCACATACCCCAAAACAAAACGGTAACTCAAACACCAAAATTGAGTAGAAACAACCAAGTCTTTATATTTTCAGTCTAATGTTCCTCTACATTTTTCGGGAGAATGTCTTCTTACCACTGCATATATCATTAATAGATTGCCTAGTACCGGTTTGAAAGGAGCCACCCCTTATGAAATTTTGTATGGAACACAACCTGAATACAAAATTTTAAAATCCTTTGGGTGTCTTGTGTATGCCACTGTTTTGACCAAAAATAAGGACAAGTTTGATGACCGTGTTGTGGCTTGTGTTTTCGTAGGGTATTCTTTAACACGAAAAGGATACAAACTATTAAGACTCAATGATAACAAAAATAGCGACGGAATAGAGCCCCAGATTATTTGGTGACAGAATGGCTACGGAATGACAACGGAATTTGGGCAGGACCAGTGGCGCCAAATTTTTCGGTCTCGGCACCTCTATTAGTGACAGTAG
Organism: Limonium bicolor; assembly: GCA_023374045.1. NCBI lineage: Eukaryota > Viridiplantae > Streptophyta > Magnoliopsida > Caryophyllales > Plumbaginaceae > Limonium > Limonium bicolor. The sequence continues at coordinate 122,645,057 of CM041780.1, forward strand.
CGACAGAAGTACCATTGCTAATTAGCGACGAACATTCGTTCTGTCGCTATTCTTTTGAAAAAAAAAAAAAAAGAAAAAACAAACAAGTCCGTCGCTAAGCAAACGACGTCGTTTTGACGCCTTCTGTTACCGCCCGTGGTTTAATTTTACTAACCAAAACGCCGTCGTTTGGATTTAATTTAACGACGGACTAGCGATGGACCTGTCCATCGCTAAATGTTTAGAAAAATCAGAAGGCACGCCGTGACCCTATTCTTTCTTTTCCCTTCTCTTCTCCTCCATTGTCCAACTGATCTTCTCCAAAGGCGCACCCGAGAAACTCCAGCGGTGACTTGTATCCGCGTTGAGGAGTGTTTCCGGCCAGCGACTACCACCGTCGGTGAGAGGAAGTTTCCAGCGTCAATTTCTGCGCACAGAAGCGATATATCCTGCCCACGACACCAGTCCAACATTTTCCAAAGACCCACCCACAGTCCACCTGCAGAATGGATTTATCGTGAGTGAATTAGAAGAGGTGTAGATGTTAAAAGAAAGAAATTAATACTCAAAATATCCGTCGGGCTGCAAATTAAAACCCGGTCGTAGTAGTGTAGAAGACAGAAGCGGCCGGGGTCAAACCGTGGGACTTATAGCGAGCTAAAGTAGTTCCTAAGCTTGTCACAAAAGGGGGGAAGTTAATTGACTTGTTTTTTAGAGAATTAAAAGAGCAGATTAAATTACTGAGTGCAGATGAATTAAATGGAACTCCGGGTTCAGGTTTTATATAATCTGATTAATTATGCTATCTCTACCGGTTTAATATTATTTGGCAAAATTCCTGTTATTATCCTAAGGACTAAGTCATAGACCCTTAAGAACTCGTTTACCAGAAAATGCTCGGTCTAATCAAGGTTCGAGCAAAACTATGTAAACGGACGTTAAATTCAAGGAATTATAATTGCATCTGTAAATACTAACTTATTAAATCATAATAAGTTTTCTCCAGATTTACGGCTTAAATAACCTGTCTATTTATCACCTGGTCTGATCAAAATAGACTAAGGAAAGCATTTTAATAAATTCATGTAATTTATTAAAATGGTGAGAGAAATCCTTTAAGCGTAACAAACTGTATTTATTAAAACGGTAGAAATATTGATTACATAATTAAACAAACCATAATTAAAAACCTTGCCCGGAGCAAATCCTCCTTAGCCAGACATATTAACTGGTAATAAATCTGACAGAGGTTGGACGTAATAACAGCACGGAGACGTGATTAATGAATGGAGAAATGGAGAGGTCGAAGAGTGAAACATGTACGTAAGTTATTATAAGTGAAGTGGGTGAATTTGAGAATTTAGAGAACTGGGGTATGAGATGTACGTGAGTGTTTAACTGGAAGAGAATAAATGAGGTGAGTGTGAGTGATTTTCTGGTTTTCTCCGTGCACTCATACAAGGGTGTAGGGAATGGGTATTTATAGAAGAAATGAAGAGGTAGTGGTACGTAGATATTTGCTTCATTGATTGCTTCATTGATTGAAGCATTAATTGCAGGGGACAGGAGGCAGATTGCAGGAGCGATTTAAGGTAGGCGTCGGAGTAGATAGATAAGACGATTCAAGTTGAAGACGACGACTGCGCGAAGAAGAAACTAGCCCGGCGTTGATTTTAGTCTGTACCGCCTCTGTTGTGCTGACCGCCTCGCGGTTGCCCTAGAGAGGTCCGCCTCTTGTTGTCCGCGTGATAAGTGGCGGTTGGTGGTGTGGTGTCCGCCAGGCGGACCGCCTGATAAGTGGCGGTAGTGGTGGAGAGGACCGCCTGGCGGTTGCATGTGAGGAGACCGCCTCATAAGTGGCGGTAGTGGTGGAGAGGGCCGCCTGGCGGTTGCATCAGAGAGGACCGCCACTTCTTGGGCGGTTGCAACCATTGACCGTGGCCTATTTTCCTTCAAACTTTGACCGGCTCTAAATTCTTCGTTTGGACTCCGTTTTCTGAGCCGTTTGTGTCTACGCGTACGTCTCTTTGTCTACTTCACTCCCGGCTTGGTTTTCCTCATGTTAAACCAATAATTTTGTGAGATAAACAATAAAACATAAACTAGAGGAAAACTAACCGAAGTGGAGAAATGAGCAAGAAAAGTGCTAATATTATACATGAAATACACCTAAATAACATGCTCATTTAGACACTTATCACACCCCCACACTTATCTTTTTGCTTGTCCTCAAGTAAAACCATGTACCTAAGTAGGTAGGAAATGCTCAATACTAACAAATATTATTATGAAGGGTAGGATAAAAAAGTCAATAGTTTATGATCTCTAAAACTTATTGAGGAGTGTGAAAAATTATCTGCTGGTGGCATAGGTGTGCTCAAGGTGAAAACAAAATATAGAGTTTCGGGGTATGATCTAAGGTACTTCAATGTTTCTTTTATTTTGGTGACTCCGAGAACTTTTACCAAGGCCAACTTTTCTCAAGAATGGGCATTGAGGAGAAAATAAAAGGAAGAAAAGATTTATGCATTTGCTTCACTTTTGCAAAAGAGATGAGAAAATATAGGCATCACGCCTTTGTATTTAAGAACACTCAACTCTCTTTTGTGGTTACCAATGGTGTCTCGAAAGTCCCTTATTTTTTGTATACTTCTTCTTTTTTTTTAACAGAGAAACCCCTTAGCAATCCCTAAGAGAGAAGACAGAAAGAAACCCTGAGCAATAAAATCCAACCAATTTGCAGATTATTTGGTCACACCGCATATAAAAATGCTCCTCAAAAGTAATCAAATGTAAAAATTTTAAAATTTGTACCCTTTATCCTACAATTCATAATAGTATTAGTTTTTAAAGAGAACAACCTACATTAGCAGGGTACATAATTCAATTAGAACAAATGCGAGGTAAGCAGAAGATAAGCAGAGAGACTTAACAAATTTTAAGCATTTAGATGTCCTAGGTTCTTCCCCCACACTTTAGCTCAAGCAATGCCCTCATTGCGTAGATGAAATAAAATTAATAGGGCAAGCAAAGTAAAGGAAAGAGTGTACTCCCCAGATTTCGTAGAGTGTGTAGAGCTCCCCCACACTTGAGTGTTGCTGTGGAATGTCATGAATTGAACCTGTAAAGAATATTCTACACAGCGAGAAGAACTCAAGTGAAGCCTGCATTTTATTATAGCAAATAAAAGGGAAATATAGTACAAAAAGGAAAAACATATTAAATTAAAGGAAAAATAAAAGATAGATAGTGGGTTGCCTCCCACCGAGCTGCCCGGGTTTAACGTCTCTAGCTAGACGTATTTTCTTTATTATCCCGGATCATAAATGAATGTTGACAATGGCAGTACCGGGATCAGGAAATTGGCAATATGTAGGATCGAACCACCTGGATCAAAACAAAGTATTATGGCAACAATGATAGTAGGAAGAGACAAACTCCACAAAACCTGGTTTTGAAGGAGGTTATTGCTGGCATTAATCTTGTAGTGAAAACCGGGTGATGGTTGTAGTGCTTCCTCAAATTGGAGAATGTAAACATTCTCCCTTTGTTGGTGAGCCGTATGGGTGCAAGAAGGTAGTGGTGGTGCTTGCTCAAAGTCGAGGATGTAAATTTCCCCCTCTGGAACGAAAATGAAGGTGGAAGTGAGCTTCAACGGGTGGGTGGGGTGGGCATTATTTTTCTTTGTCGAAGGGCCCAAATTTTCCAATGGATGATCCTTAGTGTGAGTATCATCCTCTTCAAATTTAAGGATGAAGACATCCTTAACTGCGTTGAGTGGTTCAGGGAGAACTTCTGGGAAATTTGTATCTTCAAATTCTGACCCTGGATCAAATGGAAAGATGGCCTTCTCACTCAGCGAGCCGACTGCGAGTTTCCACCCTACTTCTTTGTTGCACAAGAGGGGAAGGCTGTGATCCTCCAGATGAAGATCAAAGTTGGATGGCTTTTCCTCTTCGAATTTGAGGATGTAATAATCCTCGTCTTCTTTGAGAGGCTCAAAGGAAGAGCCTTGGTTGAATTCAACTTCAGAGGGAGGTGGTTCCTCGAAGGTGATATTGGTATTTTGTTTGGATGTTCTGGGAGCGAGCATTTCCTCCTCTTCATTCTCGAGGATGTAACAATCCTCATTGTCTGGGTATAGCACAGAGAAGGAGGGAAAATAACGGTAATTGACTTCAGAGGGAGGAGACTCCATGAAGTTGAGGTAGAAGTTGTCCTCTGATGGCTTGTCTTCAAGCTCAAGCAGAAGGTTTGATACCGTTTGCTCATTTTCGAACGGGGGTGGTGGTATTGAGTAACTCAAATCCTCAGGTAAATCGTCCACTACATGAACCAGTTTGCTCTCCGGTTGCTGTGATGTAAGGTCTAGTGGACCTTCCATCATTTCGTTTATCGCAACTAATTTGGCATAGAGCTTCATTTGGTTCATGTCGAGGTATTCTTCCTCGGCCTGCTGCTCCACTTCAGGGACCATTTCACTCTCGGGTTGTTGCTCCCTTTGAGCTAATGTGATGGGTTGGTCCACTATGTAAATTGCTTTTGCATACTCTTTTGGGTTTGGATTGGTCTGTGAGGGGAGTTGGCCAGGAGGTCTTTGTTGAGTTAGAAGCTGTTGTATTTGAGACTGCAAGGCTTTTTGGTCTTTACGAAGGGCTGCGACCTCTTCTTGCGTATCTCGGGATTTACCCATCATCGCTTTAAACATCTCTTGCATTTGAGACATATCAGACTCAGGATTCGAAGGAGGTGGAGCTGGTCGGCTCGAAGAAGCTTCATTGCCATAAGGCTGTTGTTGATATTGTCTTGGGCCTCCTTGGAAATTGGACTGAGGTCTGTAGTTTTGGGATGTTTGTAGGGTATGTGGGTTTTGGATATTTCCGGTGTTTGAGTAGCTAAGGTTGGATTGCATGTTACGTTGCCATGGTTGTCTGTATCCTGAATTGTTGGTGATGTAGTTTGCTTCCTCCGCTGCTTTCATTTCTTGTAGTTGGGGGCATTGATCGTAGTCATGAGGCCCGCAACATTGCGTACAAGAAATTGTTGGTGATGGTTGAGATTGAGGAGCATAGCCTGGAGGGGTAGTAGGTGGTCGGGAAATCATCGATTTAGCTTGCTGAGGGAAGGAATTCATAGCCATCTGTTCGACCACTTTCTGTAGAGTGCTCACTTTTGTTGCTTGCTGAGCGTTGCTTTCCATGAGTTGCTCATGGCTTCTCATGAGCTGGTCGAATTTGTTATCACTCTCCCCAACATGATATAATCCTGGAGTACCGCTCCTTGATCCACCGGAGGCCCAGTCTCTAATTTCCTCACAGAGAGACTCCATGCTGTTCAGAAATTGTGCTCCCGGCTTTTTCAGAACGTCAGCCCCTAACGAAGATAACACCATTGTTCTGCACGGACCGATCAAGCCCTTGTAAAACAATTGTGATACTTGTTCCTTCGTCAGACCGTGGTGAGGACAAGTGAGTAGTAGACCTTTGAAACGGTCCCAAGTTTCACAAATATTCTCCGATCCTGGTTGCTTGAAATTATAAATTTCAGCAATCATCTCCAAAGTTCGGCTCGGAGGTAGGAATTTGTCATAGAACTTGGTGGCCATGTCGTCCCAGGTACCAATGGTACTCGGTGTTAAGCTATGATACCACTTGCTCGCGTTTCCCGTCAGGCTGTGTGGGAATAAAGACAATCTTGCATATTGAAGTACTGCGTCGGTTGCAGTAAGGCTATTGGCATGTTGTAAGAATTTTGTAACATGTAACAGGGCTTCGTCTGGACTGGTGCCATCAAACATGCCCAGCTCCTTCACACATGATTGATGATATGGCTTCAGCTTCTGCCACTCATCGTATTCGGATGGGCTAAGTGAGGAAGGACGATGCAGGCTGTTGTCCTTGGTTAGACGGCCTGTTGATATTTCGAACCGTTGCTGGTGTAGCTGCCATGTTAGTTTCCGGGTCAGAATCTATCACTGTGTTGGTAATGTTCTGTTGAGTTCGTCTCTGCCTGAGATTGCGCAGAAAGGTTCTCTCGATTTCTGGGATGTAACCAACCGTGTGATTAATATTCTCTGGGAGGCTCTGTGACCTGGTGAAAGGCATACACCACTCAAAACAGAGAAAAGAACTGGTTATTCGTTAGAATAATAAAAATGTTAGGAATTAGTAGACAGAAATTTAAAGTTAGTAGTTAGTATACAATGGAACGAAATGACAGAAATTGAAATGACAGAAATTTAAAGTTAGTAGTTAGAGACAATGGAATATTAAGGACAATGGAACGAAATGACAATGGAACGAAATAACAATAATATAAAGATGTTAGAAGTTAGAAGTCCGAAGTCCAAAGTCCGATGTCCAAGTCAAATGTCCTGGTTATATGTCCGAAATTGGATTCAGTTGTTTTTTTTTAGTAGTTTAACAGATTATTGTAATTAAAACAGGTGAATTAACCGGGGCTTAGGGACTAGATTAAATCAAGTCCCCGGCAACGGCGCCATTTTGCAGAATGGATTTATCGTGAGTGAATTAGAAGAGGTGTAGATGTTAAAAGAAAGAAATTAATACTCAAAATATCCGTCGGGCTGCAAATTAAAACCCGGTCGTAGTAGTGTAGAAGACAGAAGCGGCCGGGGTCAAACCGTGGGACTTATAGCGAGCTAAAGTAGTTCCTAAGCTTGTCACAAAAGGGGGGAAGTTAATTGACTTGTTTTTTAGAGAATTAAAAGAGCAGATTAAATTACTGAGTGCAGATGAATTAAATGGAACTCCGGGTTCAGGTTTTATATAATCTGATTAATTATGCTATCTCTACCGGTTTAATATATTAGTTTGGCAAAATTCCTGTTATTATCCTAAGGACTAAGTCATAGACCCTTAAGAACTCGTTTACCAGAAAATGCTCGGTCTAATCAAGGTTCGAGCAAAACTATGTAAACGGACGTTAAATTCAAGGAATTATAATTGCATCTGTAAATACTAACTTATTAAATCATAATAAGTTTTCTCCAGATTTACGGCTTAAATAACCTGTCTATTTATCACCTGGTCTGATCAAAATAGACTTAGGAAAGCATTTTAATAAATTCATGTAATTTATTAAAATGGTGAGAGAAATCCTTTAAGCGTAACAAACTGTATTTATTAAAACCGGTAGAAATATTGATTACATAATTAAACAAACCATAATTAAAAACCTTGCCCGGAGCAAATCCTCCTTAGCCAGACATATTAACTGGTAATAAATCTGACAGAGGTTGGACGTAATAACAGCACGGAGACGTGATTAATGAATGGAGAAATGGAGAGGTCGAAGAGTGAAACATGTACGTAAGTTATTATAAGTGAAGTGGGTGAATTTGAGAATTTAGAGAACTGGGGTATGAGATGTACGTGAGTGTTTAACTGGAAGAGAATAAATGAGGTGAGTGTGAGTGATTTTCTGGTTTTCTCCGTGCACTCGTACAAGGCTGTAGGGAATGGGTATTTATAGAAGAAATGAAGAGGTAGTGGTACGTAGATATTTGCTTCATTGATTGCTTCATTGATTGAAGCATTAATTGCAGGGGACAGGAGGCAGATTGTAGGAGCGATTTAAGGTAGGCGTCGGAGTAGATAGATAAGACGATTCAAGTTGAAGACGACGACTGCGCGAAGAAGAAACTAGCCCGGCGTTGATTTTAGTCTGTACCGCCTCTGTTGTGCTGACCGCCTCGCGGTTGCCCTAGAGAGGTCCGCCTCTTGTTGTCCGCGTGATAAGTGGCGGTTGGTGGTGTGGTGTCCGCCAGGCGGACCGCCTGATAAGTGGCGGTAGTGGTGGAGAGGACCGCCTGGCGGTTGCATGTGAGGAGACCGCCTCATAAGTGGCGGTAGTGGTGGAGAGGGCCGCCTGGCGGTTGCATCAGAGAGGACCGCCACTTCTTGGGCGGTTGCAACCATTGACCGTGGCCTATTTTCCTTCAAACTTTGACCGGCTCTAAATTCTTCGTTTGGACTCCGTTTTCTGAGCCGTTTGTGTCTACGCGTACGTCTCTTTGTCTACTTCACTCCCGGCTTGGTTTTCCTCATGTTAAACCAATAATTTTGTGAGATAAACAATAAAACATAAACTAGAGGAAAACTAACCGAAGTGGAGAAATGAGCAAGAAAAGTGCTAATATTATACATGAAATACACCTAAATAACATGCTCATTTAGACACTTATCACCACCATCTGAAAATCTCCTCCCAAACCCTAGCAGTGGCACCTTCCATTTCACAACTGTAAGTATAAGCCGCTAAAGCAAATCCTAGTTCTATATATTCCGCCCATTCTCCACCCTTTCAGAATATATCTTCGCTACACAATCCCTTTGAACCCATGTGTGATATTCACGTCTCACCTTCCTGTCTCATCTACTAATTCTTCATCGCACAATTTTTTTTCTGCGGATTTTTCTTCAGCCTCTTCTTGCTTTAATCATTTCTACATGTGATTGTGTGCGCTACATTAGTTTGTTTCTTGGACTTCCAAGAAAGAGCACAACCACCAAGTTCAATATAAAACCCATTTATCGACCTTCTCGTGTTGCACTAGTGGAAAAAATGTTTTTAACCACGGTTATTTTGCTTATATACCACGGTTAGGAACCGTGGTTTATGCTCCCGTCGCATATAGAAAATTACCTATATACCACGGTTGATAACCGTCGTTTAAAAGTAGACTATATACCACGGTTTTCTATGACCATCGTTTAAGACCATTTTTGGACGCGGTCCTCAGTGATTTTAAATGACGGTTAAGGAGAGAACCGTGGTATAAAGTCCTTTTATACGACGGTTAAAGGTCAAAACCGTGGTATATTATCTATAAAATCAACGAATAAACCACGGTTATACATATAACCGTGGTTTATAGTCTCTGAAATATTTTTCAAAATCGCCGGCGATTTAGAAGCGCCGCTTCACAAATATTAAACAGAGCACAGAAGAGAAGAGAATGAAGAGGCTAGAACATGTGTGTTCCTTGTTTGCGATTTAGGGTTGCAAAATAATGAGTGAAGAATGGCGTAGTATGTTCCTTGTTCGCGGTGGGTTGCAAAATTACCGTGAAGTTGAAGAGAATGAAGAATGGAGGCGTAGGTCATGTTCCTTGTTCGCCGGTTATGGTTGCAAAAATTACAGTGGGAATGAGTGAGTGAGGACGAGCATGTTCCTTGTTCGCAAGTGTAAGCTGCAAAAATTACCGAAAAACAAGAGAATGAGTGAGGAAGAGCATGTTCCTTGTTCGCAATTTAGGGTTGCAAAAATTACCGTGAGCTAGTTGAAGAGAATGAAGAATAGTTGCAGAGCATGTTCGTCGGTTTGGGTTCCAAAATTACCGTGACATTGAAGAGAATGAAGAAGAAGAGTGCTTCGTCGATATATAAGAGAATAGAGAAGAAAGCGCCGCGTTAATTTTCGGCCGAAAATTAAAATTCCCGCCTAGACTATATACCACGGTTGATCAAAAAACCGTGGTTTAATATAGTAAGATGTGCAATATAAATGACGGTTGCCTAGGAACCGTGGTATATAGGTATCCTATATACGACGGTTCTCCAAGAACCGTGGTATATTCACTCCGGCATGTACTATATACCACGGTTGCCCTGAAAACCGTGGTATATAACTAACCTATATACGACGGTTCCGGAAGAACCGTGGTATATGTGCTCTGGTATGCACCTTAAACGACGATTTCTATAAAAACCGTGGTTTATAAACTTTAAACCACGGTTTTCCATTTAACCGTGGTTTAAACGCCGTCATTAAAAACATTTTTTCTACTAGTGTTGGGACATCCTGCCCAATCCGAGTCACAATATGCAATCAACTCAAAGTTTTCAGAACTGTTCAGCATAAGTCCATAACTAGCAGTTCCCTTAATGTATCTAAGAGTATGCATTGCAGCATTCATATGTAATTTTGTTGGTTTATTCAAAAATTGACTTAACAACTGCACACTAAAACACAAATCTGGTCTAGTGTGTTTCAAAAAATTCATCTTTCCTATTAATTTTCTTCAATGGGATCTACAAGTGGTTTCCCTTATTCTAATAGTAACTTTACATTCAGATCTAAGGGACCAGCTATGCTTTTCAGTTCTTCACCTCCAAACTGCCTAACCAGTTGTTCAGAATAGTTCTTTTGCAGCAGAATCATTCCCTGTTTTGTCCTAAGAAATTCTATTCCAAGGAAACTTCCCAAACTGCCCATGTCCTTTATTTTGAATTTCTGGTCCAGATTTCGTTTCACAAATTGGATCATTTCAACATCATCTCTAGTAAGTAACACATCATCAACATAAACATCAAGGATAATTATCTTTCTTTTATCTCTTCTAATGAATAACGAATAATCATTTAAGGAATGAGTGAAGTCTAGAGAGTAAAGAAAGCCACTTAGTTTTTCATGCCATTGTCTTGAGGCCTGCTTTAATCCATAAGGGGATTTTCTTAATTTGCACACTTTTCCTTTGCCATTTCCAAGATATGCGGTGTTTTCTTTCAACGACCCCGTTTTGCTGGGGAGTGTGTGCACAAGATGTTTGATGTTGGATCCCCTTTTCTTTATAGTATTCTATTCCTTCTCCTGAAGTGTCTAACTCGTATGCATTGTCACTTCTAATTATTCTCACTTTGGCCTTAAATTGAACCTCAACCATTTTAATAAAGTGTTTGATCACCAGAAGACAAGATGTTTTTTGTGACACAAAGTGTACCCAAGTTGCACGTGACTTGTCATAAACAAAAGTAAAAAAATATGCAAAGTTATTATAGGTCTTGGTTCCATATGGGCCCCATAGGTCTATGTGTATGATTTCAAACACATCCTTTGATTTAATAGTGCTGACAACAAAAAGAAGTCTATGACTCTTAGCTTTACAACAGGACTAACAAAGAAAATGTTTGTTTCCTAGACACTTATCAAACAAACCTATCTTCTTTAACTTTCCTATTGGTAAATGGCCGAGTTTATGGTGCCACAAGCTGACTGTATCCCTAGAGTTATAAGAATCAACTACACTTGTTGCATTACAAGCATTCAGAGAAAGACCTAGGTTATGATCACAAAGAAAATTTTCATTTAACAGGTACAACCCTTCTGAGAGTCTCCCGACTTCTTGTTCATGTTTTGAGTTACATCCCTGAAACAAACAACACATGTCATCAAAATAAAACATGCCCTTTAATTTTTAGCCAATTTGCTTATGGAAATCAAATTGAATTTGAAGTTAGAAACAAACAATACATCATTTAAGGTCAAGTTTTGATTTATTTTGACACTTCCAATAATTTTAACTTCCTGTGGATGGCCATCTGGCATTCCAACAGTATGTACATGGTTTAGGTATTTGTAATTAGTGAATCTTCTTAAATCACAACACATGTGTTCTATCGCACCGCTATCTAAGACCCATTTATTAAACAAAACCCTTCTCCTGTGACTTGAGCATGCATCATATCATTTTTAATATCTGAGGGATCAAACAGGGAGGAACATCAAGCATCCTTTCCATCTCTTGGATTCGAATCTAAACAATCAAACAAGACTGAACTATTGCAGGAATTACTGCTGTTTTTCCTATCTGTTGCACTCAGACTATCACGTATTTCTCCACTAGCATGGTTAATCACAGCAGTGCAAGTCTCAAATTGATATTTACTATTTCTGTTATTCAAATAATTAAGCAGATTGGGGCAAGTCTTAACTTCAGAGGTTATATCATTCGAATAATTCAATAGATTAGAACAAGTTCTGGGTTTAGAAGCAATACCAACAAAGCTGCAGGTTGAAATTCCTTGGTCGCTTTCCACTTGTTGATTCTTGTTATACTGTGATAAGATCTGATTCACGGTCTCCAAAGTAAAGGTTCTGGTGTTCTCATCCTGTCTTGACCCATTCTGCGTTCCATCTGTAGTTGCCACTGTGGATTTCTTGCCCTTCTTCCAAAACGCGGGGTACCCGTGAACTTGGTAACACTTCTCGACGATGTGTCAATTTCTTCCACAGTGTGTGCACTGGAGGTTGCTCCGCTTCGCCTCTCTACTCTGATAGGGTTTGAGGCCCTTTTTGAAGTTCTCTGCTGCGAAAGATAGTGCCCCAGATCCAGCTCCATGTTGGTCCTTCCCAGAGTTGCATACGATTTTTTGTCGCTCTTCTTGCACTAATAGAGAATACACTTGCTCTATAGAGGGGAGGAGACTCATCATCAGCACATTACCTCTTACAATGGCAAATATTTCATTGACGCCCATCAAGAATTGTATTACTCTCTGCTTCCTGAAGATTTTTTTGAGACCAGAGGCCGCTTGACAGGTACAGTTAGGGCTCTCCTTGGATGAATCAATTTCATCCCATATTTCCTTTATGCGCGTGTAATATGCGCTGATAGTATCTCCTTCTTACCTCGTCTCACTCAATTTCTGGTGCAGAGAGTAAATTTGTGCTGCAATTGATTCTTCAAATCTCATGGCCAGTTCCCTCCATAGTTGGGCGGCGGTGGCACAGTACAAGACACTCTTTGTCGTCTCCTTGTTCAAACTGGCTAAAATCCACGAAGTCACCATTGAGTTGCACCGCTTCCATGATTTAAACCTTGGGTCATCTTCTGAGGGTTTCTCTATGGTTCCTTCAACAAATCCCAGCTTTTTCTTCGCATATAGTGCGATAATCATTTCTCTCTTCCAAGCCCTAAATCCGGTTCCGTCGAACTTTTCCGCCAGAAACATTCCCGGTTGCTCCGAGTTTGAGAGAAAGAAAGGATCTGAGTTGTCCATCCTGGTTATTGTTGAGCAAAATCTACACATTAATATATATAGATTTATAGCAAACTAATAGGCAAGTGCACCTAGTCGGAGTAGTACAACAAGTGTCGTATCCTCAGGGAAATTGTTCAATTTTCCTAGTTTCGGTATTTAATAAACAATAAATAAAAGGGGTTTAGCCAGTGGCAATCTTGGTGTTTTTGGGTTGGACAGATAAAAACAATTAAAATCTTAAATAAAACTGTTGTATATCAATTGGATGGAAAATGTGCTAAGGAAGGTGGAATCGCCCAAATATACTTCAGACTTTAATTATAATCCTAATATGTTCTATTTGTCTATTTAAGAATTTATCTTGTGGCCTTCCTAAAGCATAGACAAGGTCAACTCTTAATTAATTCAATAGACTTTTTACTAGCAGAAAAAGTCTAAAATCATTAATTAGGATTAAGTAAACATTCTTTTAATAACAGCGATGGAGTTTATCAGCTAATTAAGGAGATAGTATCTAACGTTTGTCTCTCTTTGTGGTCTATTCTCAAATTTACAAAGTCATTGAAATAAGAGAAACCGTAAATGCGTAAAAATAATCAGTTCTTAAGCATTTAATAATTTAGAGAGACAAAACAAATATTTTTAAGCAAATTCGATATTATAAATAAGTTTGAATTATTTGGGGTCAAACACCCATCCTAAGCACAAATATAAACTTACTTAGACATAGAAAGAAATAAACATAGAGTAAAGATAGACATTAAAATAGAGTAAAGTTTAAGGGAAGAAAGAACTCTATTTTGGGGAGAGTTGTTTCGCTTCCGGGCTTGTCTCCGTGATTATGCCGACCTCAAAACGATGATAGATAGGTAGAACGAAGAAAACGAACAAAACAGGTACAAGTTGGTCCTGTCCGGGTGGGACCACACGGACACAAACGCGGATAACTCCTGTCCGTGTGGGGGCGGTGCGGACACAAACATGGACACCAACGCGGACACGGCCTGGTTTTTGCAGATCGTCTTCTTCGTCTAGTTTTCTGGAAAATGAAAGAGTTAGGTTTATTTGGTGATGGGAAATGATGGAAATGAAGTGGAGATGTGGATGTATGGATGGAGAATGGAATTTGGATGGAGTGAGAGTGAATTTTGGTGAGAGTTGAGTTGTGATCGATTGTGTGTTTTGATGAAGAGTGAGCGTGGGTTTATATAGAAGTAAAGAGGAGGAAGAAGACAAGGCTGGAGCATGCGTGAAGAAATTAAGGAGTGCGGCGTCTGATATTACTGATGGGGTAGATCGATATGTTTGTAGGCGCCGCAAATGAGGAAAAACAGCGAAGGCGGTGCAGATCTATCAGTCGCGTGATTTCTGGATTCGGCGCAGTCATTTACACGTGTCCGGATAGGGCTCATCAGGACGTGAGACATCCGCGTTTCTGTCCGCGTAAGGACACAAATGTCCTAGCGAGATCTGTTCGTGTCCGAGTTTGAGTCCGCGTAAGGACACAATCTCTTGCTTCCTGTCCGCGTTTGCGTCCGCGTAAGGACACAATCTCTTGCTTCCTGTCCGCGTTTGCGTCCGCGTAAGGACACAATCACTTGCTTCCTGTCCGCGTTTGCGTTCACATAAGGACACAATCTCTTGCTTCCTGTCCGTGTTTGCGTCCGCGTAAGGGCTACGCGGACACATGTATTTCGTCTCATCTTGTTCTACAAACTTTGACAGGCTCCAGATTCTTCGTTTGAGCTCCGTTTTTAGATCCGTTTGCGCCTACGCGTTCGTCTTTTCGTCTACTTTGCTTCTAGCTTGGTTTTCCTCATATTTAACCTATAAATCTATAAGATAACCAATAAAACATAAACTAGAGGAAAACTAACCAAAGTGGAGAAATAAGCAAGAAAAGTGCTAATATAACATATGAAATACACCCATAAATCATGCTCATTTGGACACTTATCAGTTATCTTCGCGCTGCTCTCCGCTTCTTCGACTTTGGGTTCTTATTTTTCCTTCTCCCCCTTTTCTCCATTTCCTAACATCTTGAGTGAAATCCTTCTTCAATCAAGAACACCACTCGCCTACTACAATCGGATCTTGTGTAACACCCCTAAAACCGGCCTAAGAGTTAAGGGTATTACACGCCACGTATTACTACCAATAACGCAAGGCTCTAAGACACTCAAATGCAATAAAGGCCCAAAACAGAGTTTACATAAACATTGTAAACCAAAGTATTCAAATACAGCGGAAGCAAATACAAAATCCCAAATACATGTTCCAAACAGAAACAGAGGTCTAACAGAGTAAGGCCCGAAGGCTACAAGCCTGAGTAAGAATATCAAATAACAAATGAGCTATAACAAAACTAAGCTCCAGAAACTAAATAAGTGATCCTCGCTGATCAATCTGCAAAAATGTTATAAGTAGGGGAATGAGCACACAACTATGCCCAGTAAGCAGCGACCGTCATCAGTAAGGTCGCTCAAAACAATTGAAATCAGAAGAAGGAGAAGATAAACGTTATATCCACAATTCTCAATACTCAGAAGTTTCCAGAACAGAAACAAAAGGGAACTCAAGGGTTCCCAATTCAGAAACAATCAGAACTCTTAAACAGAAAGGGGACAAGACACAATGCACACACTCAGAAGGGTCGAAGACCCATAGACCATACCAGGTCTCTCGGCAACGCAGAAATGACTCGAAAGAGCCAAAGGGTTCATCAACCCCACAGAACAGAAAGGGAATGACCCACACTCAGAACGACGTCTACATGGTATACCACGGAATAGCTCGACCCAGCCATTCACGGCTCAGAAACAATGTGAAATGTCCCAAAACATAAGGGTTGCTTAAACAGAAGCAAGATTGCATTTAGATATGCCAAAACATTCATAAATTAGTAGCACAGGTCATAAGGGACCCAATGCCGCAGACGGCACACAAATCGGAGTTCAAACGAAGAAGTTACGCTGAAAACAAAGGGGTGTCCGAACTTGTGTCCGGACGTCGAAGTTCGGACGCAAGTCGAGACTCGGAAACCAAAGATTGTCAAATGTCCGAACTTGTGTCCGGGCATCAATGTTCGGACACAAGTCGAATTGAAATCAGATAGAGGAATTCAGAATGTCCGAACATCAATGTTCGGACAGATGTTCGGACGGGTTACGAAAAAGAGTTACGCGGAAGGTCTGACCTTGTGTCCGGACGTCAAAGTTCGGACGCAGGTCGAACTAAAATCAGAGAAGAACCCAAGGGCGTGTCCGAACATCAAAGTTCGGACTTATGTTCGGACATGCCTTGAACTTTGAAAATCAATAGAGCAAAACGCACTGTCCGAACTTCAAAGCTCGGACGGAAGTTCGGACAGTGCGAAAACCACATTTTCCAGAAGACGAGCAGAGCAGAAACTTGTGCAAAAACATCATCACGAATTGCCAAATTGATACACACACCAAATCACAGAGAAAAACAGAACCATGGGGTTTTAACCATTCCAAAACGCAACCAAACAGACAACACAAACAGAATTCACACCCAAAACAGAACCGTTGCAATCCCCATGGCTGAACTTCCAAACTGAATCGAGTAACCACCTACCTCGTTTATCAGCTGAAACAACAACGAACTGAGGCAGCAGGCACAATCCACACAGAGCAACAATCCGGACAGATCAACAGCCACTGATTAACCAAACCAATTGACACAAAAATCAGAAACTGAAATGAAGAACCCTAGATTATCCAAACCCCAAAATCTGCAACACCAACCTGATTTCGGAAGTGAATAAACTCCACAATCTGCAGCAGTTCCACAGTCCGCACAATCACAACTCAACAGCAACGAAGCCTTCTGATTTAATCATGTACCACAGCTCAAAATCAGAAAACAGAGAGAGAAGAAAACCACCAACGCAGTCCCGAATTCTTGAATACAAACCTGAATCGATCAGAGAAACGCAGCAACAAAACCCTTCAATCCGATTGTAGCAGCAGCCTTCACGATCCTCAGCAAGAGAGAGAACAGAGAGAAAGAGAAGAATGGAAGTCGATGTTCTGAACGCACGATGGAACTAGTGGAGGAAAACTGATCGTAATGTAAAACAATTAGAAGATTTATAATTAAATAAGGCTCCCTTTCCTTATTAATTAAAGAAAACAATTACCTTAATTGTTTTAAGCAATGACTTCCTTGCCCTCATCTATCAAAACAATACCGCCGAAGTCCCAACTAACAATCATAATGTAATCCATCTTAGATCATTACATAAACCGGATATAATATAATGTTGCAACTATGCGGGTTATAACATCACCTCCCCCTTAAAAGAATCTCGTCCTCGAGATTAACTCACCTTACTGCTCGAACAGGGAGGGAAACTTGGCACGCAGCTCATCTTCGAGTTCCCAAGTCGCTTCACTCTCTAACTGATCAGACCACTGGACCTTCACCATAGGCAGGGTCTTACTACGAAGCCGACGGACATCCCTGGCTAAAATGCGAGTAGGCACCGCCTCGAAACTGCAGTCCTCTCTCAACTGAAGCTGGCTGTAGTCGATCACGTGAGACGGATCATGCAGGTACTTCCTCAACATAGACACATGGAAGACACTGTGGACAGCAGACAGAGCGGGTGGCAACGCTAACCGGTAGGCCACAGAGCCAATCCTCTCTAGAATCTCAAAAGGTCCAACAAACCTTGGGCTAAGCTTTCCACGCTTCCCAAACCGGACTACGCCTCTGACCGGCGACACTCGCAGATAGACATGATCACCAACATCAAACTCAAGCGGCCTGCGCCTCTGATATGCATAGCACTTCTGCCTACTCTGAGCAACAAGCAGACGCTCCCGAATCGTCCTGATCTTCTCTACTGCACTGACCCTGCACCAGCTCAGGTCCAACCAAGACCCTCTCTTTCAGGTCATCCCAACAGATGGGGGACCTGCACCTCCTACCGTACAACGCTTCGAACAGAGCCATACCAATGCTTGCCTGAAAGCTGTTATTGTAGGCAAACTCAATCAGAGTCATATGCTGCTCCCAGCTACCTCCAAAATCCAGGACACATGCGCGAAGCATGTCCTCCAGAACCTGATTAGTCCTCTCTGTCTGGCCATCCGACTGAGGATGGTAAGCTGAACTGAAGGCTAAATTCGTACCCAGGGCCTTATGCAAACTGCACCAAAATCTCGAAACAAAGCGCGGGTCACGATCAGAAACTATAGTAGTAGGCACACCATGCAACCTCACTATCTCATCCAGATACAGACGAGCTAGACGCTCTAGACTGAAGGTCTTCTTCACCGGCAGAAAATGAGCAGACTTCGTCAGACGATCAACAATCACCCAAATAGCATCACAACCCGAGGAAGTCTTGGGCAAACCCATGACAAAGTCCATTCCCACACTCTCCCACTTCCACTCAGGAATGGGAAGGGGCTGAAGCAAACCCGCTGGCCTCTGGTGCTCAGCCTTCACCTGCTGACAGGTCTGGCACTTCGAACAACTCAGAGATGTCTCGCTTCATCCCAGACCACCAGAACGACTCTCTGAGATCTCGATACATCTTCACCCCTCCTGGGGAACTGAATATGGCGCTCCGTGGCCTCCTAGAGATCTCCCTACGCAGAACTGCAATCGTCGGGCACACACACTCGACCTCTGAAACGCAGACAACCATCACTGGAGACACTGAAGTCTGAGTTTCTGCTCTGAAGGCAGCCCCTCTCTGATCCGACTCAAAGCTGAATCCGACTCCTGACCAACTCTGATCCGTCGACCAACGATGAACCTGAAGTGCTGCTATCACACTGGCACTGGCTGGTCATACTACCCGACGCCCATACGCTGAAGCTCTAAGGCGGACCTCCTGAACTCCTGTCAAGGCACAAGCTACACCCGGAGCACTCTCCGGCTCAAAGCATCTGCAACAATTCGCTCTACCCGGGTGGTAGAGGATCTCTAAATCGTAGTCGTGAAGTACTCTAACCACCTCCGCTGTCTCAAGTTCAGCTCCTTCTGAGTGAACAATACTACTTGACTCTTTGGTCCGTGTAAACCTTACCCGACGCCCCATACAGATAATGTCTCCAAATCTTCAGCGCGAAAACCACAGCTGCCAACTCCAGATCGGGGTAGGGTATTCTTCTCATAAGGTTTAAGATGCCGAGAGCCATAAGCCACTACCTTACCCTGCTGCATCAAAACATCCTAGTCCTTTATGGGACGCATCACAAAGCCTCGATCCCTCGTCCCAGATGGCAAAGTCAGAATCGTGCGGTCGTCAACCTCTTCTTAACCTCCTGGAAGCTCTGCTCGCAAGCCTCGCTCCACTCGTACTTGATCTCCTTCCTCACAGACGGTCAGTGGGGATACAATCTTAGAGAACCCCTCGACAAACTTCCTGTAATACCCAGCTAACCTGTGAGCCTCGATTTTAACCTATCCTATGATTAAGAGGGAAGTAGGCCGATTGGGTTTTAGGTCCACTTATAGCCTAAATTAATAACTATGTCATAAACAATTATTAAAACCTAGGCTAGCTCACTGGAACCTATTATGAGTCGCCACCTAATTTTAACCTAGATCAAATTAGGAAAGGAGAGTTCGGGTTCGGGGGCTTGATATTCGACTTAATTAGGTTCAATTACTTTCATTACCCTTCCTAGGCTAGTCGTTTTTTCCTCTACTTGGTTTATTTACGGCTTATTACGAGTCGTTTTAACAAGCGCAAGCTTCTGTTTTTTGTGTTTTTTAGCGTTTTTTGACAGAAAATTAAAGTGAAATTGAAAGCTACCTAAACTAGGGTTTCGGAGGCAGAATTAGGTCAAATTTTGCTTACCGTCCGTAGCCACGGACCAAAATCCGAGACCACGGACCCCAGTTAACCTAAATACAGAAAGTCGAAATTAAAGGAAAACAAAAATTTGCAAAGTCCGGGCCACGGACAGGCGTCCGTGGGCCCGGACATCATTAGAAAAACCTAAATTTGAATTTTTAAAATCCCGCCGCCGTCCGTGGGTGTCCGGGCTTACGGACAGGGAGTCCGGGACCCCGGACACGACGTCCGTGGGTGCGGACAGCCCTCGGACGGCGGCTTTGAGGCTGTTCCCGAAGGTGTTTTCGGCTCAAATTTTATGGGTGCGTAGCCTGAAAGATTTACAAGACGTTAGTGATTGAAAGTTTTCAATTTGAATTCGAATTAAGCACGAAACTTAGCAAACAAGTTATCTGACAGAGGCTTAAATAAACAGCAATACAGAAGCCTACGAAGGTTAGTTTGAGCCCAAATTTTGAGGCAAGACAGATAGTACCGTGGTGAATCAGGGAAGTGGAGTTTCTACCTGTTTTACCTTCGGATTCACAACGTTTCTTCACACCGGGACTCGTCGAGTGCTCCGTTGATGGCAGACCCGAGAGGATTTCGACCCAAGCTTCTGGTTGTTGGTTGTTCTTGCTGTTCTTCACGTTTTAGAGGTGTTTTTGTGAGGTTTTGATGGTTATTGGTGCTTTGGGGATTGGAAAACGTGTTTAGATGGTGATTTCGGGGGACTTTCAGTATGATTTGGGTGGCCGGGTGTTGGAAAACGTGAGAGAGAGAGAGCCGTGTTTTCTGACTCTCTAGGGTTCTTCAGCATGTGAGGTTCTGATTTTATCCAAAAACCTATCCCCTTATATAGACTTCCTTAAAGATAAAGAGAATCTAGTAAAAGTAAGATTTTTCGATATTTTAACTGAGTAACCTCCCAAAGGAATTTTGCTATGAAATTTTAACCACATGTCAAGAATGGATATTATGAATTTTCTGAGGTGGAAACGAATTTTTTAAATGCTGGAGCATTTTTAAATTGAATTTCTCGTCAGATTCAATCAGAAATTGCTAGAAAATTATTGGAAATTCGAAAAATCAAAATTCCAACGCCATTATGCTTAAAATGTCATCCTCTATCATGGGTTAAAATATCAAAGCATTTCGAGCTGATTTGGGCACCCTTTGGAGGAGAGAGAAAGCCTATAGGAGAACTCAGAAGCCTTAAAAATTACGAAAACGCCCCTGACAACGACAAAACTGCTCCTCTGGCCCTGGAACACGCCGATCGGGCCGGAGTCTCTTATTGTTTGATGGAGATGGCTCTCACAACCTCGTAGACCTTAACCAGGGGGTCAAAATTTTGGGTATAACAGATTGCCCCCCGTCAACTGGACTTTGTAACGAATGTGAAAAGTCTGGTTGATGCTTGAGTGGTGCCCCAAAATTTTGGACTCCACAGAATCCTCCACGTTGTGTGAAACCGGGTTAACGATGCCCAGCAATTCGGAGGCGCTGACTTCCTAAGCTACAAAGCATTGTCGAGCTTTTCTAAGGCGCTGACTACCTAGAGGTAATAATGAGGTAATGTCAGACTATTCTAAGGTGCCGACTACCTATAAGGATGATACAATGTCAAGCTATTCTAAGGCGTTGACTACCTAAAATGATGATATGCTGTCGAGCTATTCTAAGGCGCTGACTACCTAAGGTGATGAAAATGATGTCAAGCTATTCTAAGGCGTTGACTACCTGAAATGATGATATGTTGTCGAGCTATTCTAAGGCGCTGACCACCTAAGGTGATGAAAATGATGTCAAGCTATTCTAAGGCGTTGACTACCTGAAATGATGATAATGATGTCAAGCTATTCTAAGGCGTTGACTACCTGAAATGTGGAAACTGGATGCAAATGCAAGAATGCTGAAATGCTAATGATGCAAATGATGCTGATGCTGATGATAATGCCGATGGTGTTGATGCTGCTGATGATGCTGATGATGCTGATGATGCTGATGATGCTCGGATGCTTCTGGGGGACCGAAACCCGTTCCAATGCTCCTGGTTGGTATACTATGGGGACTTATTGCCTCTGCCCACCAACTGGGGTGCTGGGATAACTTCTAGATTACCAAGGGGACTTATTGCCACTGCCCACTAGTTGTTTCTCCCAAGAAGTTGACATGAAGATGGGGACTTATTGCCTCTGCCCCGCCAACTTAGATCACGCTCTGTCTCGTACTTGTCTCGCACTGAAGATGATACTAGGTCTCGTACTGGTCTCGCACTGGATGATGACGATAGGTCTCGCACTGATGAAGATGCTTGGTCTCGCACTGATGAAGATGATGGGTCTCGCACTAACGAAATTGATGGTCTCGCACTGATGAAGATGCTTGGTCTCGCACTGAAGTCTCGTACTAAATGGATGAAGAAAAAGCTGGATTCCGCACTGATTCTGGGTCGCGCACTGAATGAAGATGTCTTGTACTAAAGTCTTGAAAATGATGGGTCTCGTACTGATGAAGATGGTAGGTCTCGCACTGAAGGAAAAGATGGGTCTTGCGCTGAATGAAGATGCTAGGTCTCGTACTGAATGAGGAAGCTGCAGGGCCTCGCACCGCTTTGGGTCTCGAACTAAAAATGAGTTAGGAAGATAATGGTCTCGTGCAAATGATGAGAACTGATTACTGGAGTGCCAAACATGGCAATGATGATAAGATGTATACAATCAAAATATATGAAAGATACTCGTCCAAAACATGAATTTGTTGGAAAAGGTGCCAAACGTGGCAGTGTTTGAAGAAAATTCTGTTTACTGAAAAGGAAGGTGAAATTATCATTTCCTGACCATAGATTTCGGACTTGTAATTTATCTCCTAGGAGATGAACATGCCATCGGTGGGGTATAGTGTATGATGTAAAGGTAAGGGCTTATGTGGGCCTGTGTAGTGGTTTGGGCTTGTGTGGTGTATGGTGTGAAAGTAAAGGCTTATGTGGGCTTGTGTTTGATGTGGTGGTAAGGGCTTATGCCTGTGGTGGGATGGTGGTGCTCAAGCTTTAGGTTTCAATTGGTGTTGTCATGGCAATTGTTGGAACCAACAATTGCCCCCAGTATTTTCCTTAGGACAATCTGAGCTAGAGTTCATGGCAATTGATCGGAACGATCAATTGCCCCCAGTATTTTCTTTGATCAAACGTGCAAATGAGTCTCGTCCTCACAGGGTCAAGGCTTATGTTCTGATATGGTGCTTCCTAACCTACACTCGACGTGTTTGGTGTTTACACTCGTTTCTCACTTACGGTCACAACTTCTAGACCATTGAATTTGATATTTGATGAATTTACGCATTCAATCTGTTACTTTCACGTGATTGGATACACAACCACCAAGTCGGAAGTCTTTGAGGCTTATAACGTGGCCATGGGGTGTGATGCAAGACAATGGGACCATGGAGGGATGTTTGAGGTATGTGGAGTTTAAAGGGGTGACCAAAGCTGCACTTTGTGTCTTCTCTCGGATTCATCTTCTTTGTCTTGAAGTCGTCTAGCTGCTTTGTGTTGTCGTTGTTTTTGAGCTTCTGGACTTGGACTTTGAAGTTGTCCTTTACACCATTTCTCTTCTCTTTGCCATTTGGATTTCTTCGAGGCACTTCGGGTTTGCCTTTTTTCTTTATCCTTTCTTGACTTTGCCTTCGGGGTTCTTGTGTTTCCCGGTTTTGGGCTTCGAGAGCTGTTTTGATGTGAGCTCTTTGGATCCTGTGTCACTCTAGGACCATTTGCGGATCGCTTTGTCATGCTGATAGCGGCATTGCTTCTCTGGACTGATGAGAATATTATCTGAGAGTCGGGCTCCTCGCTTCCTTTGGTCACCGGGTCGAACATTCATCATTGGCCGGGTTACTTTGTGGAGTTCATAATATCAAAAGGGGATATATGAAAGGCTCAGCGGGGGTGCCTAGGGTTTAACGTCAGGGTTCACAAGCTTTTGGCTATGTGGTGCTGTACCTAGGTGCTTCGTCATTCCTGATAGTTGTGTATCCGTTCTTTGTTACTTTTCGCAGGTTTAAGCGTAAATTTACAAATTATCTCCTTCGATCGGAGTCATGCCATTTGCCTTACCTTTGAATGTGACCTCTCTGGAGTCGTGTAAAAATGACACGCTCTTTCACTCTTGGTTTTACCGCTCAAGGCACTCTCGCGAAACGTTCACTCAGAGACTTGTTTGCACATTTAAACAAATGAAATAGACATTATCATTCCTTAACTCAGATTGCCCCCAGTATTGTTGTGGGGTTTTTTGACAAGCCTTTTGAATACCCAAGTTATCCGTTGGAGGTGGCTGTATGTGTGGTGGTACGTGGTGATGAAGTCTTGCTGTTTTGGTGGAGTGATGTAGTGATGAAAGTAAAACATGGTAGTGGGATTCTTTCAGTGTACGGTGAAACTTTCTATTGAGAGGTGACAAGTGGTGGAAGCCGACAAGGTGGTGAGATATTCCCTGCGCAAGAATGAGTTTCATGTGGAGAAGGGAGTGTGGCGAGACACATGGGATGTATGTGATCAAGGTAGTGGATGTGGATAGGCACTCAGGCCTGGATGAATTGAAAGTGAGGCACACATGCCAGAATGATTCATAAGCGGGTTGGCACTCGGGACGGAGTGAGGATGCGGCACTGGGGCCAGAACATGTTGTGAGACTGTGGCACTAGGGCCGGAATGTTTAGAATATGTGGCACTTGGGCCAGAAAGTGTTTGAGGATGTGGCGCTTGGGCCTGAATGTGTTTAGGAAAATGGCACTTGAGCCGGAATGATTTGGGATTGTGGCACTTGGGCCAGAACGATTTCAGATTGAAGTAAGAAATATGGGCCAGAGGGACTTCTAGACTGGAACGGATGTGCGGGCCTGAATACCCTTAATCTGGAAGTGGAGTAAACGGGCCGAAGGAAGCCACATGGACCGTGAATGTGCCACTGGGCCGAGAGAAACCTTGAAGCCTAAGATTCGTTTGATAATCTTGTTGGGCCTTGAGGCCAGAAACTAGAATGAATGGGTTGCACAAACTTTCTGGGATTCAAATGTTATGGGCCAAAATTTTGGTTTCAGAGCAAAGTTCGTGGGCCAAAACTATGAATTGGTCTATGGGCCCAGATTAAGTGAGTTATGAGTGTGGCACTTGGAATATTCTAAGAATTTGGCACCTGGGCCAAAATGTGTTTGGGCTAGATAGAGGGCGCATGGGCCGAAATGATCTCTAAACCATGTCCCAGATGTGAATTGGAATTTGGGGCCGAGTACTTCTGATTGGGCCTAAAAGATGGTACTTATACCTAGGATTTTGGGCCAAAGCCCGAGCGGGAAGTCTTTCTAGACTAGAATAAACCCTGAAACGGAAAGGCCTGATGGATTTTCATGAACTGCTTTCGGTGGATTTGTTTTCATGGGCCTAGAACTAAATTGATAATTCAAATTGGGCCGAAAGAGAGAAATCACCTAGGTCTAAACTTTTGGGCCAGAGCCCAAACAAACAATTCATTTATTCAAACCAAACAGGGCCTTAGGGCCGCAAACAATGAAGTCGTGAATTCCAGGTTGGGCTGAGTTGACATAGGAAGAGTTCCTATCAATTTCTAGGCTGGCAGTGGGCCGATCATACAAGCAAACAAGGCCCACACAAGTTCAACATGTCCTTACTAGACGCTTCAACCAAATTGGGTATGGATCGATCCGGAGAGGTGCTTGGGGCATGGGCCCAGGTCACCACAAAGGAATAGGGCTTGCACGCTATTCTCTTTGGGCTTCCCCACTCTTTTCACATCACCTAAAGGTGTGCGTCTACGGTCGGGTCTTTGACTGACCAAACAATGGGCTAGGTAAGGGCACCGCCAGGAAAACGCTTGGGGCTAAGGCCCAGGTATTAAGGGGGTGGTTAGACGACACCCTCCTCTTTTCCCCCGCTTATTCACATCACCTAAAAGGTGTGAGTCCCTGACAGGGGACCCTTAAACGGGTCCCGGGGTGAAATCGGTTTGCGTGGACCCTCGCTCTCATATGATGCAAAGGTGCAGGAATTAAAGTGCGCACAAAGATAAACAAACAATGTAATAAAAGCCATAAATAAACATTTTCAAGTTAAGCCCTCTTTCTTAAAACTAAACAAGTTAATATTAAGAATCTTGTCCCCAGCAGAGTCGCCAGTCTGTGAGCCTCGATTTTAAACCCTATCCTATGTTGATTAAGGCTGATTAGGATCCGATTGGGTTTTAGGTCCACTTATAGCCTAAGATTAATAACTATGTCATATAACAATAATTATTAAAACCTAAGCTAGCTCACTGGAACCTATTATGAGTCGCCACCTAATTTTAACCTAGATCAAATTAGGAAAGGAGAGTTCGGGTTCGGGGGCTTGATATTCGACTTAATTAGGGTTCAATTACTTTCATTACCCTTCCTAGGTCGTTTTTCCTCTACTTAGTTTATTTACGGCTTATTACGAGTCGTTTTAACCTAAGTGCGCGAGCTTCTGTTTTTTTGTGTTTTTTAGCATTTTTTGACAGAAAATTAAAGTGAAATTAAAGCTACCTAAACTAGGGTTTCGGAGGCAGAATTAGGTCAAATTTTGTTTCGTCCGTAGCCACGGACCAATGTCCGAGACCACGGACCCCAGTTAACCTATATCAGAAAAGTCGAAATTAAAGGAAAACAAAAATTTGCAAAGTCCGGGGCCACGGACAGGCTGTCCGTGGGCCGGACATCATTAGAAAAAACCTAAATTTTGAATTTTTAAAATCCCGCCGCCGTCCGTGGGTGTCCGGGCTTACGGACAGGGAGTCCGGGACCCCGGACACGACGTCCGTGGGTGCGGACAGCCCTCGGACGGCGGCTTTGAGGCTGTTCCCGAAGGTGTTTTCGGCTCAAATTTTATGGGTGCGTAGCCTGAAAGATTTACAAGACGTTAGTGATTGAAAGTTTTCAATTTGAATTCGAATTAAGCACGAAACTTAGCAAACAAGTTATCTGACAGAGGCTTAAATAAACAGCAATACAGAAGCCTACGAAGGTTAGTTTGAGCCCAAATTTTGAGGCAAGACAGATAGTACCGTGGTGAATCAGGGAAGTGGAGTTTCTACCTGTTTTACCTTCGGATTCACAACGTTTCTTCACACCGGGACTCGTCGAGTGCTCCGTTGATGGCAGACCCGAGAGGATTTCGACCCAAGCTTCTGGTTGTTGGTTGTTCTTGCTGTTCTTCACGTTTTAGAGGTGTTTTTGTGAGGTTTTGATGGTTATTGGTGCTTTGGGGATTGGAAAACGTTTTAGATGGTGATTTCGGGGGACTTTCAGTATGATTTGGGTGGCCGGGTGAGAGAGAGGAGGCCGTGTTTTCTGACTCTCTAGGGTTCTTCAGCATGTGAGGTTCTGATTTTATCCAAAAACCTATCCCCTTATATAGACTTCCTTAAAGATAAAGAGAATCTAGTAAAAGTAAGATTTTTCGATATTTTAACTGAGTAACCTCCCAAAGGAATTTTGCTATGAAATTTTAACCACATGTCAAGAATGGATATTATGAATTTTCTGAGGTGGAAACGAATTTTTTAAATGCTGGAGCATTTTTAAATTGAATTTCTCGTCAGATTCAATCAGAAATTGCTAGAAAATTACTGGAAATTCGAAAAATCAAAATTCCAACGCCATTATGCTTAAAATGTCATCCTCTATCATGGGTTAAAATATCAAAGCATTTCAAGCTGATTTGGGCACCCTTTGGAGGAGAGAGAAAGCCTATAGGAGAACTCAGAAGCCTTAAAAATTACGAAAACGCCCCTGACAACGACAAAACTGCTCCTCTGGCCCTGGAACACGCCGATCGGGCCGGAGTCTCTTATTGTTTGATGGAGATGGCTCTCACAACCTCGTAGACCTTAACCAGGGGGTCAAAATTTTGGGTATAACACTAACCCAAGGAAACTGCGGATCTCAGTGACATTCGTGGGCCTCGCCCACTCCATCACAGCTCTAATCTTCTCAGGGTCCACTGAGATACCGTCCTTCGAGACCACATGTCCCAAGAATACTACACGATCCAGCCAGAAGTCACACTTCTTCAGCTTAGCATATAGCTCACGATCCTTCAACATCTGCAGAACAATCCTCAGATGCTCCTCGTGCTCCTCTGCACTCTTGGAATACACCAAGATGTCATCTATGAAGACCACTACAAACTGATCCAGATAGGGTTTGAAAACCCGGTTCATCATATCCATGAAGACTGAGGGAGCATTAGTCAAACCAAACGGCATAACTAGGAACTCGTAATGACCATAACGAGTCCTAAAGGCGGACTTAGGCACATCCTCGGCCTTAATCCTCAACTGATGGTATCTTGAACGAAGATCTATCTTCGAGAACACTGTGGCGCCCGCCAACTGGTCAAACAGATCATCTATGCGCGGAAGGGGATAGCGGTTCTTGATGGTCACCTTGTTCAGCTCTCTATAACCGATGCACAATCTGAAGGTCCCATCCTTCTTCTTCACAAATAGCACTGGCGCTCCCCAAGGCGAAACACTAGGGCGAATGAAGCCCTTGTCTAGCAACTCCTGAAGCTGGACCTTCAGCTCCTTCAACTCCGCCGGACTCATACGATAAGGGGCCCTAGAGATGGGCTGAGTCTCTGGCGCTAAATCGATGGTGAACTCCACCTCCCTCACTGGTGGTAGTCCGGGCACATCATCCTGGAAAACCTCAGGGAACTCTCTGACGATCGGGATGCTCTCCAAGCTGGATCCCTCACGCACCTCTGGCAGATAGCACAAGAATCCCTGGCAGCCCTTCCTCAAGAAGCTGGCTGCCTGCATCGCAGACACAATCATAGGCGCACACGGGACTGCATTCCCAGCAAAGACAAAACGGCTCACGCACGACAATTCAAACACTACTCTCCTCGCTGCACAGTCTATATGGGCATGGTGCTCTGCTAGCCAGTTCATGCCCAAAATCACATCAAAACAGGTCATCCGCATCGGGATGAGGTCAGCACAAATGGTCTTGTCCCGAACTACTATGGGACAAGCCTTACACACAGAATTCATCACACAAGGGGCAACCCCACCTAATGGACTACTCACACACAAGTCTACCTCACTAGGCAGCAGTCAGTCTAAGGTCACCCAACAAATCACAGCAGATAAAGGAGTGCGTAGCTCCAGAGTCAAACAGACAAAATACATCTCGAGAATGGATCTGGAGAATACCTGAGACGACGCGATCTCCAGCTCGATCACACTCTCCCGCCATAGCATAAACCCGGGCCTGAGTCCGAGGCTTCTTCTGATCGGACCTCGCCCCTGAATCTGAACCGGTGCCTCTATCTCCTGAGCCTCTACCGGATGCCTGAGGGCACTGAGCGATCCGGTGCTCCATCGACCCGCACTTAAAGCAGGCACCAGTCTTCTTGTAGCACTCCCTACCAGGATGGGAGTGGCCACAAGACCCACACTTCGCCCCAGCTGACAAAGATGAAGAAGCTTCCCGACGATCTCCATAGGACTGCTTCTTCTGAGGAGGAGCAGCCTCCTTCTTCTGAGGCTCTTCAGCACGCCTCTTCCCCTTATGGTCCTTGCCAGCCTGTCGGCCTCTACCAACAGAGCGACATCTGCCACATCTCTGAAGGTCCGGTGACGAAGGGGTGTCACCGCGGACCTGATGTCTGGTCTGAGCCCACTCTCGAACTTACGGGCCTTCCTATGCTCATCTGGCTCCGGAGCATACTTCGAGAGCATCACGAACTTCCTCACGTACTCCTCGACTGACATGTCTCTCCCCTGGCGCAGCCGGTTGTACTCGTTGATTTTCTGATCCTTGTAGACGTCCGGATAGAACTACTTGTTGAACTCCAAGCAGAACTGATCCTAGGTCCAAGGCTGGGGATGCCTACCCATCACCATACACCACCACTCCTTCGCCTCCCCCTTAAAGAGGAACGTGGCGAAGTCCACCTTCTGGTCATCCTCCGACCCCATCACTCTCAGCAGGTCCTCGACCTCTGTAATCCAATGGCTCGCCTCCTGAAGGTCACCACAGCCGTCAAAGGAAGGCGGCTTTAGCTTCATGAACTCCTGGAGCGCCCTGACTCGGCCTCCCACAGCATTCGCCCCTGCTGGGCCTGCTTCACCAGCTCCTCCACCAGCTCCCCCAGCAGCTGCAGCCATCGTCTGCATCAACTGTGCCACAAACTGCTGTACTGCATCCGCAACATCTCCCTGAGGGGTCACTGGTGCTCTACGAGGAGGCATTCTGAGATACACAAATCCAAAACTTGTCAGAACTGACTCACACTTCAACAATTGCCACAACTGAACCTCACATAAGCAAACACAACCACAGACCCTAAAGAAAGCCAAACCTGGATCTGATACCACTAAATGTAACACCCCTAAAACCGGCCTAAGAGTTAAGGGTATTACACGCCGCGTATTACTACCAATAACGCAAGGCTCTAAAACACTCAAATGCAATAAAGGCCCAAAACAGAGTTTACATAAACATTGTAAACCAAAGTATTCAAATACAGCGGAAGCAAATACAAAATCCCAAATACATGTTCCAAACAGAAACAGAGGTCTAACAGAGTAAGGCCCGAAGGCTACAAGCCTGAGTAAGAATATCAA
This sequence comes from Limonium bicolor, assembly GCA_023374045.1. Taxonomy (NCBI): domain Eukaryota; kingdom Viridiplantae; phylum Streptophyta; class Magnoliopsida; order Caryophyllales; family Plumbaginaceae; genus Limonium; species Limonium bicolor. The sequence continues at coordinate 122,675,311 of CM041780.1, forward strand.
ATAACAAATGAGCTATAACAAAACTAAGCTCCAGAAACTGAATAAGTGATCCTCGCTGAACAATCTGCAAAAATGTTATAAGTAGGGGAATGAGCACACAACTATGCCTAGTAAGCAGCAACCGTCATCAGTAAGGTCGCTCAAAACAATTGAAATCAGAAGAAGGAGAAGATAAACGTTATATCCACAATTCTCAATACTCAGAAGTTTCCAGAACAGAACAGAAGGGAACTCAAGGGTTCCCAATTCAGAAACAATCAGAACTCTTAAACAGAAAGGGGATAAGACACAATGCACACACTCAGAAGGGTCGAAGACCCATAGACCATACCAGGTCTCTCGGCAACGCAGAAATGACTCGAAAGAGCCAAAGGGTTCGTCAACCCCACTGAAAAGAAAGGGAATGACCCACACTCAGAACGACGTCTACATGGTATACCACGGAATAGCTCGACCCAGCCATTCACGGCTCAGAAACAATGTGAAATGTCCCAAAACAGAAGGGTTGCTTAAACAGAAGCAAGATTGCATTTAGATATGCCAAAACATTCATAAATAAGTAGCACAGGTCATAAGGGACCCAACGCCGCAGACGGCACACAAATCGGAGTTCAAACGAAGAAGTTACGCTGAAAACAGAGGGGTGTCCAAACTTGTGTCCGGACGTCGAAGTTCGGACGCAAGTCGAGACTCGGAAACCAAAGATTGTCAAATGTCCGAACTTGTGTCCGGACATCAATGTTCGGAAACAAGTCGAATTGAAATCAGATAGAGGAATTCAGAATGTACAAAAAAGAGTTACGCGGAAGGTCCGACCTTGTGTCCGGACGTCAAAGTTCGGACGCAGGTCGAACTAAAATCAGAGAAGAACCCAAGGGCGTGTCCGAACATCAAAGTTCGGACTTATGTTCGGACATGCCCCGAACTTTGAAAATCAATAGAGCAAAACGCACTATCCGAACTTCAAAGCTCGGACGGAAGTTCGGACAGTGCAAAAACTGCATTTTCCAGAAGACGAGCAGAGCAGAAACTTGTGCAAAAACATCATCACGAATTGCCAAATTGATACACACACCAAATCACAGAGAAAAACAGAGAACCATGGGGTTTTAACCATTCCAAAACGCAACCAAACAGACAACACAAACAGAATTCACACCCAAAATAGAACCGTTGCAATCCCCATGGCTGAACTTCCAAACCGAATCGAGTAACCACCTACCTCGTTTATCAGCAGAAACAACAACGAACTGAGGCAGCAGGCACAATCCACGCAGAGCAACAATCCGGACAGATCAACAACCACTGATTAACCAAACCAATTGACATAAAAATCAGAAACTGAAATGAAGAACCCTAGATTATCCAAACCCCAAAATCTGCAACACCAACCTGATTTCGGAAGTGAATAAACTCCACAATCTGCAGTAGTTCCACAGCCCACACAATCACAACTCAACAGCAACGAAGCCTTCTGATTTAATCATGTACCACGGCTCAAAATCAGAAAACAGAGAGAGAAGAAAACCACCAACGCAGTCCCGAATTCTTGAATACAAACCTGAATCAATCAGAGAAACGCAACAGCAAAACCCTTCAATCCGATTGTAGCAGCAGCCTTCACGATCCTCGGCAAGAGAGAGAACAGAGAGAGAGAGAGAGAAGAATGGAAGTCGATGTTCTGAACGCACAATGGAACTAGTGGAGGAAAACTGATCGTAATGTAAAACAATTAGAAGATTTATAATTAAATAAGGCTCCCTTTCCTTATTAATTAAAGAAAACAATTACCTTAATTGTTTTAAGCAATGACTTCCTTGCCCTCATCTATCAAAACATTACCGCCGAAGTCCCAACTGACAATCATAATGTAATCCATCTTAGATCATTACATAAACCGGATATAATATAATGTTGCAACTATGCGGGTTATAACATCTTGCGTCTTCAATGTGCTGCTCTGACACCATGAAAATAACCCAGTAATCCAAAGAAGACAAAAGCTCCTCGCAAGTACACACAGAGGAGAAACAAGGAAGGGGTATGAAACTCGCAAGCGCTCGTGATGCGTCCCTGACGTGTCGTGGACGTATCGTGAACTCTAATAAAACTTGATAGACGAGAGGCAACTATTAAACTGGAAAACACATCTCGATTGAGAATTTACACACACAAAATTCACTTAACCTCTCTTGCCCCACACACGGACTCCCGGGACAGTTTCGACTTTACCCCTAAAGTCGTCAACCCTCTCCTGACTATCGGCCTACGGTTCACCGACCGTTCCCTGACCTGTCGTTCTATAAAATACCCAATGTATTGATACTCTAACCCAGTCCTCACTAGCTCACCAACTCTCTAGCACTTACACACACTCCTAAGTCTGATCCACACTTGCCCAGATTATCTCTATCTTTTCTCTCGTGCAGGGCTTATCTTACAAGGAACATTGAAGCACATATTTATACAAGTTAGTTAAGATGCCAACTAACAACCTAGGAGTTGTAGACTCTAAGAGTAAAATACTCATTCTTCAACAAATATAATATCCGCACCCTACTGCAGATTTTCGTCCAACTTGATTTAAAGCCACTAGTACACGTGTTGCCTTGTGAATGGGCAAGTTGGCGGCACGTCTCCCCAAGTGGTCGGTCACCACTTGCACACTTCAACTTGTCTGAACTTGTCTGGCTCATTAATGCTCATAAATGCCCTCTTCTGAAGTATTACATCTATGTAATGATGTTCATCAATAGATTTTGTTTATCTTGTTATCTTGCACATTAATGAGATACACCTTTTGTCGTGTGTTTGTCATGAGCAAGTTGCTTGTGTGGTTGTGAATAATCTGAGTGAGTTTGTCGATGTTGTTAACTCCGTTTGATCCTTGTTTGATGTCTGATGTAAGAGATATGTGATGATGTGGTTCTTGACTGCTTGTGTCTTGCTAGAAGTTCTCCGGAGCTCTCGCCGACAGGTGCCCGACTGGTAGAGCACATGTCGTGGATTGAGCGCGCTTGCAACCTTGCGTGCTAAGCCACTCATGACTTAAGTGTGCTTGCAACCTTGCGTGCTAAGCCACTTATTTATTCACCTGTCTATCTGAAATCATGAATCTTTACAAACGCATTAGATAGACAACACCAGGTTTGCTATCACCAAAACTAAAGGATCTTGTCTTAACAATTTCCCCCTTTTTGATGCAACCTATACACTTATTATGTACTTGGCAATTAAAAATTGAGAGATTCCCCCTAAGAGGAATTCCTCCTGAGTTTATTAAGGGTTTTTAAGAATGAAAAAATTTTAACGAATGATAGCATAAGTGACAACTTTTATGTTATGCATAAGTGACAACTTCTATGTTATACCATAGATAAAGTTTCATTCAGATATGATACATAATACAAGGATGATAGACATAGTTTCATAGGTACTCTCCCAAGTACATATACTTTTCTTTCCCCCTTTGCCATACAGTAAAATAGGGAGCAACTACATGACGTAAGATGTTATAAAGGCCATGACATTCCATAGATTACAAACTACAAAATATGATCAAGATAATCTAGATTGAGTGACGTAGTTGGGTATCCCATTCGTAATCCTCTGAGCAAGTAGGCTCATCCTCCGAAAAACCAGCTTTGATCCAAGAAGGTTTGGCTTTGGGTGCGGTGATCAAAGATGATTTAGCTGTGGTAGAAAGGTCAGACTCATCAGAATCTATGGAGAACTCCATGCAATGTGGATAACGTGATTGTGATAGAGTGATACTTGAGGTGATAGAACAAGCTGTAAGGGAGTCGGAGTCTGGTTGAACATAGCTTTGGGCGACGTATTTCTTTGGGTGTTTGGTTGTCATAAACTTGTGAATAGTGGAGTGAATGGTTTGCTCATTCGAGCTGGATGAGCTTTGTGGGTATTGAGCCATTGCGGGAGATGATTGTGAGTGGTAAAAAGAGTAAGCAAGTTTTATAGACACTTTGGATATGCTCAACGACTGATCGGTGAGTGGCATTTAATGAGGTGCTACGTCTTGTGGGCTATGTTTGTAGGCTTTTTAGGTGTCAAGATCAGAGTTTGGATTAGTGGAAGTGATGTGACTAATATCTCAGATCATTTTGTAATTTTTAATCAAGGAAGAATCAGCCAAGACAATAAATTATTTCGTACCCATCATAAGCATTCAAGTAACAGACAATCAATTGCATTTTCATTGATATCCAAAAGGTACTGTGAAATAGATAGTCAAAGGCAAAATATAACATTTGATGGAAAAGAAAAATCTAGTCCTATCTCTAACTCTCACGGACTCACTCGAGTCTCTATGAGACAAAGAACACTCAGGCTATGTGAGTATCTATAAAATCTATCACTCCTTGAACCATGTGATGAACACTTGGTTCAGTGGAGACAGCCCACACAGCTGTGAGAGTGACTCTCACCCTCTTCAGAATATCTGTAGTTGAGGTATCCAGACTGGTCCCCGACATGTCGTGGACCGGTGAGAGACTTCTCTTGCTCTTGAGTGCTGATGTTCTTGCCGTTGGACGAGGTTCTGACCTTGATCCTTCACTCCTGGTTTGCTTCTGGATAACCACTAACTGATCTCCCTTGGCCTTTATACCTAATTTTGACAACATCTCTGAGTAGATGCTGTCTTGAGCAGTTCGAGTACATTCATGGACCCCGTCGATGTCCATTCCACTTTCCAATTGAGCCTTGGTTATTACTCCCCATGTACTAACCCTTGATTGACATGTCTGCTTTCATCGAGAGTAAGGAGAATCATTGCAGGAAGGTCAATCTTTTCTTTGATCTTGAGAGCATAGAGTAACCTTACGTCTCTCGCGTTGACAATGTGGGTTCGTTGATTTCGTGGAGTTATGTTGTGGGTGAGCAAACTAAAAAGGACTCTATCAGGTATTGACATTTTAGCTGCAGGAAAGTTCTTCAATGTTGCTCCTTTGTTGAGCAAGCTTACCATTTTTCCTCCCAGATGACCGAGATCGCTCCATGATGTCTCTTTTGGAACGAGCAATCCTTTTGATTCCAAACCAAAAGTCTCGGAGACCCAGGACTTGGAGATGGTGATTTCGGTATCTTGAACCAGTGAGATGATATAGTCGTCGTCTTCATCACTTCGGAGTGGTCCAAGGTGTCTCATATGTTCTTTGGGCAGCTCTGTGTGGACAGGGAAAGGTTTCTGGAAGAAGTCTACCCATTGTTGGAACTCTAGTAGCTCGACGACCTCTCCTAGGCCCATCTTTTCCATCCATTCTATGTCCAACGTCTTAGGTAGGACATGACAAGATCCGTCGTTGACATTCTCAACTTTGATTAATGCTGGCTCAATCTCCTTGAGTTTCTTAAGTCGCTTTAGAGATTGAGGAGGTTGAGACTTGGCAATGGCCTTCTTAGCTTGAAGGAGCTCCTCCATTTCCTCATTATGTGGCGAAGGAGCCATCTTCTGTTTGCCTTTTGCCTCCTTCAGTTGCTCACGCTCCTTGTGCGTGAGAGTGACATGTGATGGTGACTCTGTGTCGCTGTCTTCAACCTGAAGCTGTCGTTGAGGTGTTGGAGACCTATCAACGAGCGGTTCCCCGGACTCGGTGATGAGTTTCGCCTCTTCCTCGGAGTCAGCCGCTGTCTCTTGAAGTATCTCCTCTACTCAAGTGTCTATTTGCTCTAGTTCATTGATTTGAACCTCCTTTTCTTCCAGTTGTCGTACAGTTGCCTCGATTTCAGCTTAGATACTTGCTTCTTCATCATCAGAGAAAAACAGTCGTCATGTGGTCTTTTCTGGGGTGGAGTGAGATTTTTGTGGTGTTGTTGTTTTTTGGGCGCGCCTAGATGCGCAAGCTAAACGACCAATTGTGGAGGTTGAATGGCCTTTGGACTTTGATTGTTTCACTTTTGATTTATTTGTGGTGTCTTTGGAGGTTTTAGGTGAGGGAGCTGGAGAAGACATTTTTGGTTTTTCTGTAGAGGTAGGAACTTGAAGTATTTTCGGCTTGAGGAGTTCTGTTTGAATAAGGTGGTGGAGCTTGAGAAAATAGTGGTTTAAATAGTGTACCTCGTTATGTAGAAGTTCGTCTTCGTCAGTTACCCGACGCACAAGCTCATCTTCTAGGTCTTGGGAAAGTTGAGCATGTGGTGATTCTGTGTGAGCTTTTGTCGATCTTATGTCAGTCACTTGTCCTGAGAAAGATTCCTTGAGCGCCGCTTTGCGGAGAGAGGATTTGGGTGCCATCTTTTAGTCGAAGGATTACTGGAATTTCTTGTGAACCTTTAGCTATAGAGATCTTTAGAGTTGCTGTGAGGCGAGGTTCTTTGCTCTTGAATCTCACTAGAAATTTTGTGAGAGAGAAGAGAATATGCTTTGATCGCTTAGAGAGATTAGAGAGAGTGAGGGCAATAGTGTGATAGGAGTAAAAATCCCATCGCCCTTTTATAGATATCGAGTAACGGTCGGTGACGCTCCTCATCCGCTCGCTGACATGTCCTAACGGTACTATTCATAACGGGCAGCGGTCGTGACGGTTGTCAGCGACCAGTTGAGAAGTTTTTCTGTTTCTATCCGTTGGACTGTCTATAACCTAATCTCACTTTTGTGGAAAATGACATATCTGCTTCAAGAAGTCGTTTGACATGTTTTCTATGCATTAAACTGATCGTTGACTACTGAACGACAATATAACAGGTGTTGCTCACATGTCGTTGACCGATCGTGGGAAATAAAAGCAGTTTAACTGTGATTAATGAATATCATACCAAGATCATGAACAATCTTAGTAAACCTTCCTCTACTTGATGGCTTTGTAAAGATGTCAGCTAGTTGGTTCTCAGTAGAAATATACTTTAAACCAACTAATTCTTTTTCACAACAATCTCTAAGAAAATGATGTCTAATGTCAATGTGTTTGGTACGAGAATGATGCACAAGATTTTTGGAAATAGAGATGGCACTAGTATTATCACACATAATTTGTAAAGTACCTGTTTTGACGCCATAATCACCAATTTGTTGTTTAAGCCATAGGAGTTGGGCACAACAGTTGCCGCTGCAATGTATTGAGATTCAGCTATTGAGATTGCAACACTTTGTTGTTTCTTTGATCCCCATGCAATCAGACATGATCCAACAAAGAATGCTGTCCTTGAAGTGCTCTTTCTATTGGTGATAGATCCTCCATAGTCTGCATCTGAAAATCCTACAATGTTACAGTTATTGAACTTAGGATAAAAGAGACCAAGATTCAAGGTTCCTTTTAAGTAACGTAGGATTCTTTTTACAGTTGTGAGGTGACTTTCTGTTGGATCTGCTTGAAACCTGGCACATAAGCAAACACTATACTTGATGTCAGGTCTACTAGTAGTTAAATATAGTAGAGAACCAATCATCTCTCTGTAAGATCGTTGGTCGACCGGTCGGTCACCAGTCATGATACCCATCTTAGTGCCAACTGCCATTGGTGTGTCAAACGTCTTACATCCCTCCATTCCAAATCTCTTCAGCAAGTCTTTTACGTATTTCTCTTGGGATATGATGGTCCCTTCATCATTCTGCTTGACTTGAAGTCCTAGGAAGAAGTTCAATTCTCCCAGATCACTCATCTCAAATTCCTTTTTCATCAATGCATTGAACTTTTTGCAATATTTCTCATCAGAGGCTCCAAAGATTATATCATCAACATATACTTGCACAATTAGGAAATCTCTTTTGTTGTTGTAGACAAATAGAGTTTTGTCTACTTTACCTCTTTTAAAGTGGTTTTCCAATAGATAGGAGGACAGGCGATCATACCATGATCTTGGAGCTTGTTTGAGCCCGTAAAGAGCTTTGTCAAGTTTGAGTACCATGTCTTTTCCTTCTTGTGTCTCAAAACCTGGATGTTGCTCAACATACACTTCCTCCTTGACGTACCCATTTAGGAAGGCACTTTTGATGTCAAGTTGGAAGAGTTTGATTCTTTTGTGTGCAGAAAATGTAATTAGTAATCTGATAGATTCCATCCTTGCTACTGGAGCAAAGGTTTCTTGGAAGTCTATTCCTTCTTGTTGACGATATCCTTGAGCTACCAGACGAGCTTTGTTCCTGACAACTTCTCCCATTTCATTCAGCTTGTTTCAAAAGACCCATTTTGTGCCAAGTACTCCCTGATGAGTAGGGCGAGGCACAAGATGCCAGACTTTGCATCTTTCAAACTGGTTTAGTTCTTCTTGCATTGCATTGATCCAGTCTGAGTCTTGAAGAGCTTCCTTGACGTTCTTGGGGTCGATGGGTGAGACTGTCGTTGAGAAGGCTAGAAGATCTCGAGTTTATGCTCTTGTCTGAGTTCCTTTGGATATGTCTGATATGATATTCTCTAATGGATGATTTTTGTACAAAGCACAAGATTGATGAATGGTTGATGGAGAGAGAGGATCCTCGACATCATTGTTTCCTTCGTTGACCTGTCGCTGACCTGTCGGGCAAGTTTTCTTCAGTCAGTGATTCATCTTTAGGATTATCTACGTGATCTTGACCAGCTAGATTGAATCCAAGTTCTTTATCTTCATCAGATTCCTTGACCTTGTGTACATCAGCCTCATCAAAGACTACGTGCACACTTTCCTCCACCTTTAGTGTCCTTTTGTTGTATACTTTGTATGCCCGGCTTCTTTCAGAGTATCCAAGGAAGATGACCACATCACTTTTGGCATCAAACTTTCCAAGGGGACTCTTTTCATTGTTATGGACATAACATTTGCAACCAAATGTCCTGAAGTGACTTATGTTTGGTTTTCTTCTCTTGATTAACTCATAGGGAGTTTTGTTGAGGATCGGTCGTATGAGCGTTCTATTTGTGATGTAGCATGCAGTCGCCACCGCTTCTACCCTGAAGACTTGAGGAAGATTGCTCCCCAATAGCATGGCCCTGGCTACCTCTTGTAGTGTTCTGTTCTTTCGCTCAACTACCCTATTCTGTTGGGTGTTCTTGGTGCTGAATATGTGTGATTAATCCCATGTTGTCTACACATATCCATGAATTGTTGATTCTTAGTTCTGACCCATCATCAGACCGAAGAGTCTTGATCTTGAGATTGAGTTGTACTTGGACTTTTCCTGCAAAGGCTTGAAATTTCTCAAAGACTTCGTCTTTGGAAGCAATAAAGAGTGTCCGAACAAACTGTGAGTAATCATCAACAATTACAAAAACATACCAATTTCCTCCAAAACTTTTGACTTTCATAGGTCCAAATAAGTCCATGTGAAGTATGAGTTATTTGATTTAAAAGAAGCCTTGGTTTGTTTGCTTCTAACACAAGCATCACAAAGATTGGTCTCAGATTCATTAATCTCAGGAAGACCTCTTACCAACTGTTTCTTGACAAGTTTTCTTAGTAAAGAAGTGCTAACATGCCCTAGTCTTTTGTGCCATAGAGTAGAGTCATCTATTGAAGCAGTCAAGCAAGGAAGATTTGGACTGCCAATATCCTCTAAGCTTGTTACATAAACATTTTTCCATCTTTTTCCCTTAAACAACTCTTTGCCATTGTTCTGACTTACTATGCTACAATGTGTAGGATATAAGTGAACTGAATTCCCTTTGTCACAAATTTGAGAAACACTAAGCAAGTTGAATTTTAAACCATGAACTAGATTTACCCTATCTATGACATTGTCAAATGTAATACCAACCATACCTACACCGATGATTTTACCTTTCTTGTTGTCGCCAAAGGAAACGGTTCCTTTGCTTCCTGGTTTGAGTGAGAAGAACTTCTTCTTGTCTCCTGTCATGTATTTAGAGCACCCACTGTCGATGTACCAGTAGGGGTCCATTCTCACTAGATTCTACACTTAACTCGTTAGTGGTGTGGGGTTAGGGTCCATAGAAAGGTTGGACCCATTTCCACCATTTAATATTCTAAGATCATTTTTGACTACCCACTTTAGTCCTAGTTTCTTGAGTTGCCAATGCCTCATAAAACTCATTTTATGACAACTGGACTCATGATGACCGGGTTATCTGCATAAGCTGCAGACATCTCTACGACTAGTCTCTGACTGGCATCTGACCTGTCGCTTGCTTCTCCTCATGGGTGTCTTAGAAACAACACCTATCTTAGAATATTTTTCTTTGATGGCAGCTAGTTCCTTTTCTTCAGTGTTAAGAGCAACAATCAATTCATCGATTTCAGGTTGTTTTTCGTACTTCATGTTTTCATGAATGGTGTGAATTTCACTATAATCTCTTTGTAATTTCATGAGTGCCTTGAGATTATCTACCTTGCTTTTATCCAAGGTTTTTCTTAATTTTTCATTTTCTTCCAAAAGTTCATCATTTTCAGTTTCTAATGCCTCTAGGTGATCAATCAATATAAGAGTAAACTTTATAAGTCCTAGAAGTTCAGCCTTTTGAATTCTCCTTTTAAGGTTAGAATAGTTTACCTTATGTTGTTCTTTTTCTTCTTCTGATTCTGAGACATCATTGCTTTGTGCCATCAAACACACATCTTCAAGGTATAGGTGAGCCGTTGTTGAATGATCGTCGGACAGGCTTCTTGACCCTGTCGTTGTCCTCTCGTGATCGCTGAGGGCAGTCTTTGATATGATGTCCACGTTTTGATCACCCAAAGCACTTGTCATTGCTTTTCTTCTGATCATCCGACTCCTTGGACTCCTTGCCTTTCCTCAATTTATTTCTTGTGAACTTTCGAACGTACCTCTTAGCATAAAGGACCATTTCATCATTGTCGTCTCCTGACTCGGACCTTTCATTTTCAGCTACTTGAAGGGCTATGCCTTTTCCTCTATCTCTTGATGAGCTTTCCGAGTTTCTGTGTTGTAATTTTAACTTGAAAGCCATTAGAGATCCTAGCATGTCTGCCAGAGACATCTTAGAGAGATCATGCACTTCTTGCATGGCATTGACTTTGCTATCAAAGGAGACAGGAAGAGATCTGAGGAACTTCCGAATTTGATCCTCGTTAGAGATAGTTCTTCCAAGTACCAACATTTCGTTGATCAGCTTAGTGAACCTTGTATGCATTTCAGAAATGCTCTCTTTTTCTTCTTTCTTGAATAGCTCCCAGTGAGTGTGTAGCAGCTCAATGCGTGTCTTTTTGATCTCATCATTCCCTTCATAGGTGACCTCAAGAGTTTTCCAAATCTCTTGGGCTGTTTTAGTTGAAGCAATCTTTGAGTATTGCTCAGGTAGTAGTGCACAGTTAAGTGTTCTTATAGCTCGAGCGTTGAATACCAGCTTCTTGATTTGCTCATCCGTCATGCTGTCGATAGATATGTCTTGTCCTTGAGGATTCCGAAAGGTGTACTCTCCATGTGTTATCACCCTCCACATTCTTGGATCGTCAGACTTGATATGAAATTCCATCTTATTCTTCCAGTGAGTGTAGTTGTCTCCATTGAAGAGTGGTGGTCGATTCGGTGCAGAACCTTCTTCTACTGCTAGAATGCTTGCATGAGACATCTTGATCGTCTTCCAAAGCAGTTAGCTTTCTAGAAGAGACCTGCTCTGATACCAATTGAAACTCACAAGCGCTCGTGATGCGTCCCCGACGTGTCGTGGATGTATCGTGGATTCTAATAAAACTTGATAGACGAGAGGTAACTATTAAACTGGAAAACACATTTCGATTGAGAATTTACACACACGAAATTCACTAAACCTCCCTTGCCCCACACATGGACTCCCGGGACAGTTTCGACTTTACCCCTAAAGTTGTCATCTCTCCTGACTATCGGCTACAGTTCACCGACCGTTCCCCGACCTGTCATCCAATCAAATACCTAATGTATTGATACTCTAACCCAGTCCTCACTAGCTCACCAACTCTTTAGCACTTACACATACTCCTAAGTATGATCCGCACTTGCCCAAATTATCTCTATCTTTTCTCTCGTGCAGGGCTTATCTTACAAGGAACATTAAAGCACGTATTTATACAAGTTAGATGAGATGGCAACTAACAACCTAGGAGTTGTAGACTCTAAGAGTAAAATACTCATTCTTCAATAAATATAATATCCGCACCCTACTGCAGATTTTCGTCCAACTTGATCTGGAGCCACCAGTACACGTGTTGCCTTGTGAATAGGCAAGTTGGCGGCGCGTCTCCCCAAGTGGTCGGTCACCACTTGCACACTTCAACTTGTCTGAACTTGTCTGGCTCATTAATGCTCCTAAAGGCTCTCTTCTGAAGTATTACGGCTATGTAATGATGTTCATCAATAGCCTTTGCTTATCTTGTTATCTTGCACATTAATGAGATACACCTTTTGTCGTGTGTTTGTCATGAGCAAGTTTCTTGTGTGGTTGTGAATAATCTGAGTGAGTTTATCGACGTTGCTAACTCAGTTTGGTCCTTGTTTGATGTCTGATGTAAGAGATATGTGATGGTGTGGTTCTTGACTGCTTGTGTCTTGCTAGAAGTTCTCTGGAGCTCTCGCCGACAGGTGCTCGACTGGTAGAGCACATGTCATGGATTGAGCGCGCTTGCAACCTTGCGTGCTAAGCCACTCATGACTTAAGTGCGCTTGCAACCTTGCGTGCTAAGCCACTTATTTATTCACCTGTCTATCTGAAATCATGAATCTTGACAAACACATTAGATAGACAACACAAGGTTTGCTATCATCAAAACTAAAAGATCTTGTCTTAATAAGGAAGAGTACAGGGAAGAAGAAAGAACATAAGAAAGCTCGAATTCAATTGAGATAGTAGTCAACCTTTACAACTTAGACTCACGCACTCACAGACAGACTACCCAGTCAACTATAAACATAGACCCGTACATTTATATATATAGACTGTTGTAACGGAAACTACCCATATAAACTAAATACTAACTTACATTATATAAATATGTATAACTTATATTAACCTCCTTAACAGATGAGGAACACATTGTTTTGTGGACTAGAGTTTCTGATCTGAGCCTCTTCTCCCAATAGTTGACGACCACCCTCGGCTATCTGAGCACACTCACTCTGAAGTTTTTTTTCTTAACACTCTTTCATCTTCTTCACCGTCTTTCGAACGATCAATCTTTTCATCAAATATATTTTAAAAGCTTCTTCATGAATCGATAAGTTGGATACACATTGTCTTTGAGGAGCTAATGATGAAAAATATTTATTATCTTAGCGGATTTCAGTGAGATTAAATCATATGAATTTGATCAATGATCTATTTGTTACACACACTGAATCTCCTCAACTTATATGTTTTAACCCTTCTCTTTTATTGACAAATTATCAATCTCTTGCCGTGCTTTGATTTGTATTATTTATATGAATATGATGATGAGGTAAAGACACTGAATGTGTTAATGGGGCAGTGGACGAAGACTATTGACAAAATGGTTCTTCACCGTGAGCCTATCTTAATATACGACTTCTCTTTCCACTTGGCATTCTCTGCTTCAACTCATCTCTAATGCCAAGATTAAAACTCTTGATGCGCTTTCTAGTTCCTAAAAATAAACATGGATGCATCCTTTCACCACTTCTGAGGGATAATTTAATTCCACTGAGCATTTCCGTTGATAATTACCGTGAGTGAATTATGTATAGAGGCATGGTATCAATCAGGTATGGTCACATCATTTTTTACTGGCAAGGATGTTTGTTATCTTCCGTTGAAATATCCCAGAGATTTCTAAAGCAAAAATATGTTACTATCTCTACCTAGGTAGTGTACCTATCGTTTTGCGGGTATAGTGATTAAGTGGGTTGTCGAACTCAAGGACCTCGTTCAATTAACTGACAAATTATTAACCTATCTAAGAAACTAGAATAAACTAAGAAAAACAGGAAATTGTCACTTTTTCAGGTTTCAATTAATTTTAACTCAAATAACAAACATAAAATAATAAAACAATAAAAATAAAAAAAACAAATATCGGTTTAAAAATCTAGTGAATTAAAAACGCTCCCCGGGTTATTCCACTCGTCTATTCCATCGAATTCAATTAATATCAATTTTTCACTATTTTATGCAATAAAATCAGGAATTATAAATAGTTCGTTGACCGGTCCTTGTACAACGAACCCTAACTAACTGAAATAACAAGCCGCAAACCATGCCCAAGTTAAATCAAGTTAATAGCATTAAACACAATTCCTATTAGAGACAGATTAACCTATAGGCAAGCCATGCTTCTAGTCATTAATCCGGTTTGACTTCTTATGTCTAGAACTTAATCTCAGCACCGCATTTTGATATAAGCTCTACAAAAATCACTCAGAAAATTGGCTAGAAAATCCAAGCGCATTAAGAACAAGAATCAAACTATTGCAAAGTTATAATAATAGTCACAAATTTACATAACGAGAATTCTACGAAAAAGACTCACTTCCCTAAGTCAGGAAGCTAAATAAAACTACTCACTCATGGTTTTAGAAACGAAAACAAACATTGAAACGAACATAAAATAACACGTAACAAAACGAAAACGAGTAACAAGAAATAAGTCCAGAATTTCACTATGGTTTTACTATTTGACTCCGGTTGTTCGTCGGTTCTGCTTTGTTTCTCCGCGTCGAACTGCTGTCCAACTCTCTCCTTGATACTTTGACTCGGCAATAAAGGAAGGCTGGATAAAGGTGGCAGGGGGAGTGCGAGTGTGAAGGATGAATGTGGCCATGGTGGTGTGTGAGTGCAGGGAGATGCTGATGGTGGATGGTATATGGACGAGTGATGGATGTGTGATGGGGTCTGCGGTGTGCGAATGGCTGGGTGAATGGAGTTTCACGGACGAAGGCTGGGACGAGAGCGATTCGGGAGTATGGCTGGAGAATAATGCGTTGGTCAATGCTATGGTGAATGAATCGCACTGGAGAATGAATGAATCCTCAAGTCTCCCTGTATGCATGAATATATAGAGCGCTCGCAGTTTATCTCTACGATAAAAATATTTATCTTTCCAAATCTATAGAAACGCGACGTCAGTCTGGAAAGGAGGTCGCATCCAGACTTGCGTCCGGATGAGCAAGTCCGGAGGCGTGTAAATTTCATCCTCGCGCGAGAGTTCCTTGTGAGACGTCCGGACTTCCCTCGTCCGGACGGAAGTCCGGACACTGTGTCCTGTCTTGTGTCCGGGTCCGGACATGTATGGCTCTGACAAATAAATTCTTGACTCGCGTCCGGCTCAGTTGGTCTGGACGTAAGTCCGGACGTGGCTAATTCTCTCCTTTCTGCCGTCTGACCTTGCTAGTTCGGACGTAAGTCCGGACAGAACTTCGACATGCCCCAAAATCTTTGTTCTTGCTCTGATTCGCTCTCCGTTTGTACCATTGCGCTCCTTGAGATCCGAACTTTGCATTTCCAATACTTTTCCTGCTTTTAACACATTAAAATGCATCAGTTCTCAATAAACAAGAATTACAAGAAAAATACTAGATAAGAGTGAAATTTAACTCGAATCATCATGAATTTAGAAGTAAAGTTACTCTTAAAGATATATAAATGTTGGGATAAAACCTAACGGCAAGTGTACCGGTCAATTCTAGCAAGTTTTAATAGAGAGTATTCCCTAAGTATCGAACCAAAGGAGGCGATGTCTAGTTTAAATCTTTACTAAACGGAAAAGAATAAAAAGACTAAATAACAAATAAAAACAGGAAATTGGGTGTTTTGATTTGATGACAAATAAAAGTTGTAAACAGAATGTAAAACAGTAAAAAGCAACAAAATAATTGTTTCGAAACTGATTCGGGAAAGAGATCCCGGTTTACTACTTCTCCCTAAATCTGTAATTTCTATCCCTAAGTGATTTCCAAGACAATTCTGAGTAAAACCCTAGAACAAAGATAATTTACCTCCGGTCTCCCGCTTAGCAAATACTAGCTAGCAAAGACCGAATTCTAACTCTCGTTACGAACCCACTGTTTACTAACCGCCTTAAGAACAATCTAGATTATCGGTCAATTAGCAATTTAGAGGAATTGCCGTCTCTAAACTAACCGGTTATTTTCCTGTATTCAATTGAAAGCCACAGTCGTCACATATAAGCTAACAAAATACTAATCTTTATAATTGGCCAGATTATAACGATTAATGAAATTAAGCAAGGAAAATAACTTTACTCAATAGAATTGAAATAAATCACAAAGGAACAGGAATAGTCAATTTAGGGATACATAGCAAACCGGAATCTAAAGGAACTACTCAGCCATTGACATGTTTACAATAAGCAAAACTGTAGTGAGTAATAAAGAACAAGAAGAAACTCTGTTCTGAGACTTCTGGTGAAGTCTCCGTGTTGAACTCCCTGCTCTGCTCTGCTCCAAACTCCCGATCAGAATTCTCTCAAATAAGCTAACTCTCTCTGTTGTATCGTGACTGTTTGTGGTGTATCCAAGCATGTCTCTCACATTAGGCAGCCTCTGCTTTTATAACATTCCAAATTCTATCTTTAATCTCTTCCTCTATACACGCGGCGCTTAAAGATAAATAATAAAACTCAGTTATTTCGAAACAGATCTCCAGCGCTCCGCTTATATTGGTCCGGGTTTGCAAACAAGTACGCAAACCTGGACCACCTCTAAAACTCGGCAGAAGGTTTTTCTTAAGGATGGTCCGGGTTTGCAAACAAGTACGCAAACCCGGACCACGTCTGAAACTAGGCAGAGAGTTCTTCGATGAGATGGTCCGGGTTTACAAAGTAGAATACAAACCCGGACCCTCAATAAAATACGACAGTAGTTGATGAAAATCAGCCTTTGACTCTGGTTTGACTTCCACTTGTTGCCTCAACCTCTAAAATCTTCATTTAAGCACTTTGTTGAGCATTTTATCCTGAAAACATATCAAATCGATCGTTGGAGACAAATATAACAATAAAGTGTAAATAAAGCATTAAGGAGGGAATTTAAAGTCATAACGTAGATAATTAAGCATGAATTAGCCTAGTAAACTTAGACAAATTCCCGACTTATCAACTTCCTCACACTTAATCTTTGCTTGCCCTCGAGCAAATAGAAACATACTAAAATCTTACAGAAGGGAGACGTCAGTTTAGAACCGTGCACAAGGAGATCTAATAATGAAAAGCAGTCATAGAAAACAATGATCCACACTTGCAGGTTTTCATAAACAGTGAATTGAGAAGTATTTTCCAAAGGCTTAAGACACATAGTAAAACCACCTGACTCAAATTTCACTCAGGGACTACTCTCCAATTAACTTTCCACAATCCATGGACGACAAGGGGTGAGAAGTAATATCTTATTCCATATTACCTTTCATCACCACGTACTCATAATCAAGAAAGAATTTGCACTTTTCATTTGAAATTAATAAATTTCTTCAACTTTCTAAAGAAGCATTAACTTTCTCTTTTATATCCCTTAGACTTTTCTCTCCATTCATGTAGCGGTGTTGGGTCTTCTATCCCAGATCAGACGACCTTAGGTAGATGGGTGGTGAGGCACCCCGAGGACTTAATTACCAAATGGACGAGGCCTGTTTCTGGGTTAAAAGTTTGATTAGAGGAACACCTTGCCTTTGTCCTTCCTTCCTTTCATTCAAGAATCATTCCCAAAGTCCCCAAGTGAAATCAAAGACAAATAGTTACACTAATAGGCTTAACTTTTTTAGTGAAGAAATAGACAAGCATTAATCAAAACTGTACATACAAGCAGTGCAACCAGAATTCCCACAACTGTTTTCCAGCTTCGATCTCACAGAAACTATTGCTACTCGTGTGGTGTTCCAAACCAACTTATCCAACCACTGAATAAGACTCAGGTATATTACGCAACCAAAAATTTTTGAGGGCCAACAAAAATGTAGTGAAAATGGAGTAGTAGCCTTTAAAATGTTCAAAATTAGCACATTCGAATGTAATTGAGCATGCACATGTGTAATTTCCCTTCCTCACACTTAAAAATAAGCAATGCCCTCATTGCTTCATGAAAATGATTAAGACGAAAGGAAAACACAAATTCACAGAAAACAATGTTTGAAGAATAAAAGAAGTTAGAAAATCATGCCCCTGGAGTATGGTGAGGACAACGTCCTCACACTTATGTAAAAACATCGGGGTGTTGAATTCTGCAGAAAATTCGACAGAGTTTCCTTTGGTTCCTTCAATACCTCACACGCAGCAAAAGCAGACCAGTAGCTCAAGAAATAAAACCAAGAGCCAACACTGACTTGCAGAAACAGTAAGTGTGCGGGTGAAACATCATAGTTAAGTAATACAACCGGAATATAAAAGGCAGCATTCGAATCCAAAGGAAAAATAATCTAGAAGTACAACCGACTGAAAACTTCTAAGAAACAACTAAGAAAATAAAACACATCAAAATAAACAAAAAGGCAGAGAATGAAATAACCCAAACTCCAGGAATCTAGGGGTGTGGAGGCTGTGACTGCGACCCATGCGGAAGATACCATGCCTCCATACGGCCGAAGCGGGCATCATTCTCCGCCATCCTCGCCTCCTGGCGAACCTCAGAAGCATGACGACACGCCTCCAAAGATGCCAGACGAACTCCATAGTTTTGAACTTGAGTGGATAATTCATCGAGGCGTGAGCCAAACTCATCATAGCGAGTGGTGCACACCCCCTGCCAATCCCTGAACTCCGTCATCAGCTCCTCAAATCCCGGCGTCTGACCCGCTGCAAGCACATCAGTATCCCTAATCTCTGAGGGTCCGGCCACATCTGCACCAGAAGATCGGGCAGCTCTCTCACCCGGTCGGGCACGACGGCGCTTTATCCAACCATCCCCGATCTTCTCCCATTGAAAGTGATGCATAGCTGTCATGTCTAAGGAAGAAGTGGGAGTCTGAGGCCGCTCATCACTGAAGTCAACCCTTGCCCTCTCAAAAAGAAACTACAGAAAGTGCGGGAAAGCAAGGGAAGCAGTACAATCCACATCCATGATCCTTAGAATATGATCAAAAACCGCTGAAGGGAGAACTATAGGACAAGCACCACGTGAAAATTCATCATCCATCAAATGTCGCAAAAAAGAAACAATCCAAGGAGATAAGGTTAGCACACTCCCTGGGGCGAACATTATGCATAATAATGGCCAAAATCAAATGCTCAATCGGGGTCTGTAGTTTATCCCCCGTCACAACTTGCTTATCCCTCGAAGACCGTCTTTGACGGTTCTGTACCTTAGGTGTAACACCCCAACTGCTAATCACGCCATTACCTCTTAAACTGTCACAATTACCAATAAACTTGCAGCGGAACTCTAAATACAACAGAGGGTGATACAACGCCGTTAGCCACCCCTATGGCTAACCAGGCTTATTTCACATACAGTAACAGTCTGATGAACTGGGACAACCGAGTACACAATACAAATATAATACTCAACTCACTTCTTTACTATACCGAGACTACAATATATGGATGCCGACAACATATTTGGTCTTACACCTCTTTCAATACATAAGTAATTAAATCTAACTACCCATGCAACCCACCGACCCCGTCCTACTCTCGAATGGTAACATCTTCGGTGTACTTGAAAAATAAAAACGTTGCCCCTAGGGGCTCAGCTTAACGCTGCATATAAAATTCGCATACCCCGAGCGCTAACCGGGGTACGCCGACTACTTTTGTCGGATATACATGGAGTTCATTTTAGTCAAATAACATGCATCATAGCAATACAATATATATGTGTATTACTCAAGGAATCTCCATCCAATCACGGAACACCATTCCTAACTAACATAACAAGGTTGTTAGTTGTATCTGTTTACTCTTAGGCCTTGAGGGTTATACCTCACTAAGCCTTGTTTACTTATTCAATAACCCACCCGCTCTCTCGGGTTACTTACTCTTATACACACCCATTCTTTTGGGCTATTCATTCTATACTCACCCGTTCTCTCGGGTTAGTTATACTCATTATCTCACCCACACTCTTGGGTTATTATACTCATTGTCTCACCCACGCTCTCGGGTTATTTTACTCAAGCTCTTGTAGATTCTCGAGACACTACAGGTCTCCTACGTCACGCTTGTTACTCTTATTACATACTCAAGCCAAACTCATGGCTCTCGAGCATAGTCTTACTTCCCCGGTTTCGACCCTACTCTGGGTCTAGCATGGTGGAAAGGTTCAACTAGCTCACGGAACTCTCCCTTAGTTCCTATCTCTTATTACTTAGGTCCGACTACTCTCGGACTACTTACATTCCCATACACTCCTCTCTCGGAGTTATAATAATATTATGTATATTAGTCTAGAAGCATCATTCTCGATGTTTCTAATGACTTTGGGAACATCACTTAAGTTCGGTTAATCTTAGGTTTTAAGAGTTACCCATACATTTCACTTACTCATACCTTCGGTTATTTTCTTAAATCGGTAAAATCCTCATATAGGAGGTTGACCATGTCTCAAGGGAGCTACTAATCCCTTAGGTCTCTTTTACCTTCTTTACTAGTTCACATCTTCGAACTATCGTTAATCCTCTTGAGGGAGGTTCACTTATCTTTCCACTCTCATTTGTTTCATGGATTGTGTCATTATGGTTTACTAACCGTTATCGGGTAATTACTCAACCCGCACATCTCCTCACATTCTAGGGAGTTCATATGTTTGCGTTTTCGTTATACTTTAACGGATAGTTTGTGTGTTTGCACGTTTTCTTTATCATAAGCATCGACCCTATCTATGGGTCTCTAGCCAAACGTTACTCACTATGAGTCGGTCTTTACTCTATGTTAGACCACAGCGGCATACAAGTATGTTAGCTCATTCAACATACAACAAGACATACATAATCAAACAAGGGATTATTTTCATGCT
The DNA here is from genome assembly GCA_023374045.1 of Limonium bicolor. Taxonomy (NCBI): domain Eukaryota; kingdom Viridiplantae; phylum Streptophyta; class Magnoliopsida; order Caryophyllales; family Plumbaginaceae; genus Limonium; species Limonium bicolor. The sequence continues at coordinate 122,696,105 of CM041780.1, forward strand.
TTAGTCTTGATTAAGCCGGCACACAAACACACAAATCAACGTAACTCGGTTAGCACGCGGAGTATGAGAAAATCATACCTTTCACCGGGGTTTCTACATTTACCGTGTCATCTCACCATGCTCGGTCACGCATGATTCTCTGATAATGTTTCAAACATTATTATTTATTCTAAGCTCATACGGTACGTAATAAAATGCTACTCCCGTACTTACCCTGTTATCCCGTTAACTCGGTTTTACTCTTGTTAATTTGAGTTCTCACTTCTCAATCACTTCTAATACTTTCTTATACTTCCTAGGCCTTTACATGTCACCAAACAAGGCCTTACCATCTTATAACATCATTAACATTCAAACCCCCAACATTAGAAACCTTAAAAACACTTTCTGTAGGATTCTGGGGGTGGTCCGGGACTTGGTCCCTACCTTAAGTCCCGGACCAATACTGGTCTTAACTCTCGGCCATATTTTTGAAGTGGTCCGGGACCTTATACATCTCTTAAGTCCCGGACCAAACCTGCACTCAAACTCTCGGCATGAATTTCAATATGGTCCGGGACCTTGTCCATATCTCTAGTCCCGGACCAGGTACAAACTTCTATCCTCGGCCATTATTTAAGGGGTGGTCCGGGACATGGGCAGGGACTTAAGTCCCGGACCTATCAAACTGGAAAACTCTCGGGGGTATTTTAGGGGGTGGTCCGGAACATGGTCCTGGACAAGGTTTCGGACCCTGCTAAAATCTGCAACATACCTTATTTTTCAGCCCCTAATCAATCCTTAAACCACCCTAATCTTTCCCTAATCTTTCCACAAGCTTTCCACATGTTTAATCACCTTTAAACATGCTCTAAACCTCATCAAATCATGGGTTAAACCCTTACCCAAATTCTTACTCAAAATCACTTATATATCATAACTAGTTCTCTTGTTCTTCTAACTTGTAACAGATTTTGGTATTGTCTCTTACCATTCAATACTCCACACAATGATGCCATTCCTAGCACTCCAAGATAATGCACTTCTCATGCCAAGGTTCATGTCTCAATCTTAAACCTTAAATTATCATTGTTTTTCTAAAACTCCTAAGGCACTTAAACCATCTCTTTTGCTACAGATTTGCACATCTCTTCTATCCTTAAGCAAGCATCCCCAAGGTGGTTTTCTAAGTCAAATCAATCTCCATACATACCTAGCCACTCCTAGGTTATTCTCCACTCAAACCAACACTTAATCCACTTAGATTTCTACACAAATTTTGCCATAACTTGGCTACTTCTCTAACATTGCCCAAAACTCTTTTCTTCATTTAATTCATCCTAAAACTAGCCAAACCACAAGGGTTCTATCAGTACATAAATAAACCATCAATACTCATCAAATTCTCCAAATGCAACACAATACATAGTTCACAAAATGCATTGCTCTCAAGTCAAACACTAAGTACACAAATGTTTTCTCACTTGCATTATTTCTAAGCAAGCACATTATCACCACAACTAAAGTGGGGTTCATTCATTTTATTAACCCATCCCAAATTCTAACACATATAGAATATACATTAGGTTGGTTTCTTACCTTGAATTCTCTTAAGTTTCCTTTCATTACTCTTCTCCTCTTCTCCTCTCCTCTTCATTCAAAATCGTCCAAGGCAATTCATTGCCCATTTCTCTAGCCACATTCAAATTGGAAATTAAGCACTAAGGAACTCTCTTAGGCTCATCAATTAATCTAGAATTCACAAAGATGCTTAAAGCACCAAGTTAGGTTTTACCTTTGGAAATTCTTGAATGGTTCTCACTCTTGAATCTTAGGAGAAACTTCCACCACCACTTAAAGCTTGGAGAATAGTTCAAACAAGGAAGAAAAGCTAGTCATTAATGAGAGCCCCAAAATCGGCCAAGGTGGAAAATGGAGAAAACATGGGTGTTCCTTGAATATTTTTACTTTGATAGAAAGAGGAAGACTCAAGCTTCAAAGTGGTGTGCTCTTCTCTTCAAATGGCCAACACCCACAAAAATGGAATTCATCCTTTTCAAATTTTGGAAAGAGGGAAGTGTGGAGCTTGATGAGAGGAGTTCAAATATGTGATTATTTTCTCATTTGGAGCCTTAATAAGGCTTGGGCAAGAGGAAGAAAATGAAGAAGCCATGGGAGTCCCCTTGTTGCAGCTCAAATCGTTCAAGGAGGAAGAAGAGAGGAAAGAGAGGAAAGAGAGGGGGAGTCTCACGGTGGGGAATGGAAAGAATGAGGAGAGAGAAGAGGAAATGTGAGTTATGTTTACCTTTTCCACTTTTACTATTTACTTTATGCTTTTTGACATAGTATATTAGTTAACTAGTTGTGTGTGAGAGGGGAGTCACAAGACTCATAAAAATCGGCCCCCACCATATAGTAAGCTGGAGCGTTTTTTGGTTTCTGACAGAAAACTCTCGTTATTTTACCCGGTTTGGCACTATTCACTAACCGGGCCCGTTTTTCGGATTTTTCCCATTTCTTTATTTTTTAATGGTTATTAAGCTTCCATTAATACGTATTTATAGTTATTTAATCAACTATAATTTTTACGGGTCCGTTTGACCACCTAAAGTCACGTTTTTGGGTTTTCTCGAAAAACGTGCTTTAAAACTCCGTTAGCGTTTTAATCCATTATTTGGATTTGTTTTCTTCGGGAATCACTCCCGTATACTAATTAGGCCTAAATAAGCCTTAGGATTCCATCTCGGACCCTAACGAGATCATATATCTCTTATACTTATTTAATGCGCGTTTTAGCGTTTTTCGCGTTTTACGCATTTTCTCTTTTCTTTTGGTTTTATTTCCCTTACCAATACTCTTTAGGCACCATTAGGCCTTTAACAATCCTAATAGAGTAATTTAATCATGATTTTTAGATCCGGGGTATTAAATTAGGGTCATTAACAACCAGACTCATATAGTGTTCCTTCGCCCTCTACTTATCATTATCCTCATGTTTCAAGGCTTCTCTAAAAGCATCATCAGCAAATCCTGGATTCACTCCAAAATATTCCCTAATTTCTGAAGATCCTAACCTAATGACTTTCCCTTTCACCCTTGAGAAAATCACACTAAAATTATCATCCTTCTCCGCATTAGCATAAAACACTTTCACCAGTCTCGGATAATAGCACCCCCTACCGAGATGCAACAAATTGCCCTAACCTTTTTCACCAAACACACTGTCCAAATTAAACTCAGTAATTAACTCAGAAGAAACTGACCTCTCCGGAATTATTTTTCGGTCCTTGACATTATACCAGTCGAAGGCAGCCTCATTGATGAAGTTGGAGCGCACGGACTCGCGGAATTGGACTGGTGGCGGTGGTGCAGGGGCGGCTGAGGTCGAGGCGGTAGTGGTAGTGGACCGGCGAGCTCTCTTCGGTGCCATAGTAACACAGAATAAACAAATGAAGGAAGATCGGGGTGTGTGTGCTACCGGTTCGAATAGGTGGACGGGAAGGAGAAGGTGGTTTTAAGTGGTGGATTGGTGATGTGGAGGCGAAAGGAGAATGTCGGGACCGAATTTGGAGATGGGGGCGTGGTGGCGATGCGGCTGGATGGGGTGGGTGTCGGGTGAGTGGTGCGCAGCCAACGAAGCACGGAGGTGGTGGTGGTGGTGTGAGTCGGGCTGGGGAGAATGGCGAAAGCAAGAGGCGCGGTGGAGACGGTGGGTGTGATGTCGGTCGGGGGACTGGGCCGCAGAGGAGGACGGTAGTGGGGGTGGTACGGCGAAGGTGGTGGTGTTAGTTCGGGAGTCGGGACAGGAAGAAATGTCGGGAGCAGGAGGTGGTGGCTGTGTGATGTTGGTCGGGTGACAGGGTAGCGACTGGAGGTTGAAGTAGTATTGTCGGATGGCGGAATTGGAGTGGTGGTGGTGGCGGCGAAAGGAGCGGAGTCGGAAAGTGGTGGTGGGGGCGAATGTGGCTAGGTCGGGAGTTGGGAGCGGCGCGAGGTTGAAGAAGGTAGTAGATTTAGGGATTTGACGTGCGCGCCCCTCTTATGTTCTGCATGTAACCTGGTCCGGGTTTGCAAACAAGTACGCAAACCCGGACCACACTCAAAATAAGTCAGTAACTGCTCCGCTCCTATGGTCCGGGTTTGCAAACCAGTACGTAAACCCGGACCACCTCAAAAAATAGGCAGTAAGTTACGCGACCTCCTGGTCCGGGTTTGCAAACCTGCACCTCAACCCGGACCACCTCTAAAACGTCCCAGTAGCTTCGCCAAATATATGGTCCGGGTTTGCAAACCAAAATACAAACCCGGACCACCCTCAGAAGTGGCCAGAAACTAAAATCTGCAACTGTTGTCCCTCCAAACTTCGAAATTTACCTTCAATACGATGAAAAACTAAACAAAACATGTCTAACAAACACGTTATCCCAAAAATAAAGAATGAATAACAACAAACTTACGAGAAATTAACAAAAGCAAAAAAACAGTAAAAAACTCACAAAACTGAGTTGTCTCCCAGCCAGCCGCCCGTCTTTTTAGTCTTTGGCTAGACCGTGCAACTGTATGATCAGTATTGAGGGTCATGAACCGTGATCACCGAATGGAATTCGGCAAGATCACCCCTTAAATAATGCTTCAGCTGAGACCCGTTGACTTTGAATGTCTCCCCTTCTGTATTGAATAACCCGATGGCTCCATAAGGCGAGATGCTTGTCACTGTGAACGGTCCAGACCAACAAGACTTCAACTTCCCTGGGAATAGTTTCATATGGGAGTTGAATAGAAGAACCTTATCCCCAACGTGAAACTCACGCTTGACCAACAGCTTATCGTGCCACCGCTTCGTCTTCTCCTTATAGATCTTGGCGTTTTCATAAGCTTCCTCTCTAAACTCCTCCAGATCACACAGTTGTAACTTACACTTCTCACTAGCCTTTTGGAGATCAAAATTCAATGCCTTAATTGCCCAAAAAGACTTATGCTCCAGCTCCACGGGTAAGTGACACGCCTTGCCATAAACCAACTTGTATGAAGACATACCTAAAGGTGTTTTAAAGGCAGTACGGTATGCCCACAAGGCGTCATCTAACTTAAGGGACCAATCTCACCTCGAGGATGTGACAGATTTCTGGAGGATCCACTTAAGTTCCCTGTTGGTGATCTCGGCTTGCCCGTTCGTCTGTGGATGATACGGTAGAGAAACCTTATGCCGTACACCATACTTCTGCAGAAGAGCTTCAAACTGTTTGTTGCAGAAGTGTGTACCCCCGTCACTAATTATCGCTCGTGGGACACCAAAACGGGTAAAGATGTTCCTCTTTAAAAACTTAAGCACCACTCTTGCATCATTGGTAGGTGCTGCTATCGCTTCAGCCCACTTGGTGACATAATCCACTGCTACTAAGATGTAGAGGTCACCTTGAGATGGTGGAAATGGTCCCAAGAAATCAATGCCCCAAAGATCGAATGGCTCAACCTCCAAGATCGAATTCAATGGCATCTCGTGACGTCTGGATAAATTCCCCTGCCTCTGACATTGATCACAAGTGGAAACAAATTGATAACAGTCCTTGTTCAAGTTCTTCCAAAAGAAGCCAGCCTCCAAAACTTTCGCGACTGTCCTAGCCGGACCAAAATGACACCCTGCTTCTCTAGAATGACAATGCGACAGGATGTCCCTAGCTTCCTCCTCAGAAACGCACCGGCGAATCATACAGACCTTGAACAGAAACGGGTCATCCCAAAGGTAATGCTTGACCGTGGAGAAAAACTTCTTCCTCTGCAGATATGACAACTCTGGAGGAACGATGCCCTTAGCTAGGTAGTTTGCAATATCAGCATACCAAGGGTCCGTGGAATGACCGATCATGTAGACATACTCGTCAGGGAAATACTCATTGATCGGCCTGCCATCATCTGGAACTTCCATACGGGATAAGTGATCTGCCACTCCGTTTTGTGCTCCAGGTTTGTCTTTAATCTCAATGTCAAACTCCTGCAAAAGTAAAATCCATCTGATCAAACGAGGTTTAGCATCAACCTTCCCAAAGAGATACCTGAGAGCGGAATGGTTGGTGCGCACGATGACTTTGCTGCCAATAATGTACGGTCGAAACTTATCACATGCAAAGACGATTGCCAGCAGCTCCTTCTCCGTTGTGGCGTAGTTCTTCTGTGCCTCATTTATAGTCTTACTAGCATAGTAGACTATCCTCAATACCTTGTCATGCCTCTGACCCAAAGCTGCTCCCAATGCGTAATCGCTGGCATCACACATAATCTCAAAAGGCAACGACCAATCAGGAACAACAATAATAGGGACAGAAACCAATTTAGCTTTAAGCAAATTAAACGCGTCTAAGCACTCTTTTGTAAACTCAAATTTAGCATCCTTAAGTAATAAGTCGCAAAGAGGCTTAGAGATCTTAGAAAAATCCTTAACAAAACGCCTATAAAAACCTGTGTGACCAAGAAAACTCCGGACATCCTTTACCAACGATGGTGGTGGCAGCTGCTCTATTACTTTAACCTTGGCTTTGTCAACCTCGATCCCTTTCTTAGAAATCTTATGTCCGAGCATGATGCCTTCCTGCACCATGAAGTGGCACTTCTCCCAATTGAGCACCAAGTTAGTTTCCCTGCATCTAGCTAAGATTAAATCCAAGTCTCTCAAACATGAATCAAAAGTCGGTCCAAAGGCAGAAAATTCATCCATAAAGATTTCGATGCACTTTTCAATAAAATGAGCAAAAATAGCAGTCATGCAGCGTTGAAAAGTGTCTGGTGCATTACATAAACCAAAGGGCATGCAACGATAATCATAAGTACCATATGGACATGTAAAAGTGGTTTTCTCTTGGTCTTCCTTAGCAATTGGAATTTGAAAGTAACCGGAGTAACCATCTAAGAAACAGTAATATTCTTGTCCTGCAAGCCTTTTTAACATCTGGTCAATAAAGGGAAGGGGGAAATGATCTTTCCTAGTGGCGGCATTTAATTTCCTATAATCAATGCAAACTCTATGCCCAGTAATAGTACACTGAGGAACTAATTCACCTTTATCATTAGGTACCACAGTTAAACCCCCCTTCTTAGGTACTACCTGTGTACGACTTACCCATTCGCTGTCAAAGATCGGATAGATTATACCTGCGTCCAATAGCTTGATAACCTCCTTCTTAACTACCTCTTTCATGTGCGGGTTCAATCTTCGCTGGGGATGTCTCAATGGCTTGTAATTCTCCTCAAGATAAATGCGGTGGGTGCAGAACGTGGGAGCAATACCCTTGATATCAGTGATAGACCAACCTAACGCCTCTTTGTTCCTCCTCTGAATTTGCAACAAAGCTTCCTCATATTCGTCGGTTAAACTATTAGAAATAATAACAGGCAAATCAGATGGAGGAACTAAGAAAGCATATTTAAGGTGACTAGGGAGAGGTTTAAGTTCAAGAGAAGGTGGTGATTCCACAGAAGGAGCTAGCATCTTTGGAACTCGGTCCAGCGGTTCCTCCTCGATCCTGTGGTTCTTCCTATATGGCCTCCCAGCAAAAAGTTGAAATGCTATAGCAGAAACCTCAGAATCATCATGAGTGGTTTCTATGGAATCTACCAAACACTTCTCCAATGCATCCAGCTCCGTGGGGCTGTAAGAATAGTCCTGCATCAAGGTGTCAATACAATCTAAACTAAAACAAGCATGAACATCAGAAGGGTGAGTAGCAGCCTTGGTCATATCGAAGACAAGCTACTCATCATGTAACCGTAGTATAATCTTCCCTCCTTCAACATCAATGAGGGTCCTTGCTGTTCGCATGAATGGTTGACCTAAAATAAGCGGTACTACCTTGTCCTCCTCCATGTCTAAAATAACAAAGTCAACAGGGAAAGCGAAAGTACCAACCGAAACAATTAAATCTCGGACCACCCCTCTACGTAAGATAATTGACCTATCAGCTAACTGCAAAGTTATTCGGGTAGGATCACATTCTCCTAAACCAAGCTTTAAATACATGGATAAGGGCATTAAGTTAATACTCGCTCCTAAATCGCATAAACCCTTACCACAATTCACATTACCTATCGAGCAAGGTATGACCGGAGTACCTGGATCATCAAGCTTAGGGGGTAGCTTCTTTGAAAGAACAGCTGAAACGCTCTCGGTAAGCTGCACAGTATCCTTCTCCACTAAAGATCGCCTGTTGGAGAGGATGTCCTTCATGAACTTCGCGTATATCGGCATCTGCTTCAAAGCTTCAGAAAAAGGAATGTTAATGGTTAGTTTCTTAACGATACTTAAAAACTTACCAAACTTCTCATCCAAGTCTCTCTTCTTCAACCGGTTTGGAAAAGGAACTGGCGCTTCAGCAACTCCACGTCGTGGAGGTGATGGAGTCTTAGGAGCTTTGCTAATCGTCACCTCCTCTTCAACTGGTTCCTCCTGAGAACCTGGTGGTGCAGTTTCTTCATTCTGCTCAACATTAGGAAGAGGAGCCTCAACTTCAGGGACCACCGGGTCAAGCTGTGTACCACTCTTTAACGTGATGGCCTTGGCATGCTCTCTCAGATTCTGCTCTGACTGACTAGGCAAAGAACCCAAGGGACGCTGAGCTAACTGCTAAGATATCTGAGACAGCTGAGTCTCGATGTTTCTATTGAATGTCCTCTGATCATTATTGAAGGTTCTCTGCTCCTGATTGAAGGCTTCCAGGTCATTAAATTTCTTCGTGTTAACCGAGATGAAATCATTCATTCTGGCCAGAACTTCATCCATACTAGAAGGCGCTCCAGCACCTGTATTCTGCGCTTGCTGATTCTGCAGTGGCTGCTTCTGATAGGAAGAATTGTACTGCTGTTGGGGTCTTTGATTATAATTGTTGTTACCGCCAGCTTGGTAACGATTCTGCTGCTGAGAATGGTAACCCAGGTTTCCTTGATTTCCGAAATAATTACCTGGTCTGTTACCAACATAATTCGCTGCCTCTTCTTGTGGTAGAGTACATTGGCACATGTTAGAAGCCCTACCACAGTATTTGCAAGGTGGATAAACCTCAGGAGCAGCTGCTGCATTTGACTACGGATTCATCACTGCACACATACGCTCAATCTGCTTCGACATTGCTTCTATCTTGGCAGCCAGAAAAGTGTTTGAATGTACCTCATAAACTCCAGCAATTCTCTTCGGTGCAGCTTCTCCGACTCTCGTACCTCCCCACTGATTAGCTGCTGTAGTAATAGTCTCTAACAGCTCCTTGATTCTTGTAATGGGCAGCTCCATCAAACTTCCTCCAGCGCATGTATCAACCAACAACCGGCTAGAAGGGTCCAAGTCTTTGTAAAACGACTGCAGTACAACCTCTTCTCCTAGTCCGTAATGCGGTACCTTCCTTACTATCCCCTTAAACCGCTCCCAAGCATCAGACAAGGTCTCACCAGCAAACTGTTTGAAGTTGGTAATTTCCCCTCTCATGGTTAGCATCCGAGAGGGTGGAAAATATTTCGCCAGGAATGCATTAGCCAACTCTTCCCAAGTAGTAATACTGTCAGGCGCCAACGAGTTTAACCATTCAACTGCTCTATCCCTCAGGGAGAATGGAAACAGAGTGAGCCGAGCAACCTCCTGCGAAGCTGGTGTCGAACACGCTCCTACCAATCTCAGGAATGTGGTGAGGTGGACATTTGGGTTTTTAGTAACCGTCCCGCTGAACTGAGGCGCGTTCATCACCATGGTCACGTAGTGGGTCTTGAACTGCCACTACACTCCTACTGGTAATGCAGGAATCATTATCGGCGACACCAACCCTTAAACACTTGGACGGGTGTAGTCCCTCATCCGCCTCTCGTTGTTAGCCATGTTAGCTTCTGGCTGAACCTCCGGTACCTCCTCGACAACAGGTGGTTCAGGGACCTTCTCTTCAACCGGTGGATCCAGGTTCAAATCCCTACAAAGCTGTCTTGCAAACCTTTCTATCTCGAGATTAAGTTCGAACTCCGGTTCTCCTGCAGAGCGGGTTTTAACCATAGATCGAGAGTTAGTAAACTGAAGCTAAAATAGCGTAAATTAAAAGAACAGTAGCAATTAAATTTAAACAGCAAGAATCAGAGAAAGATAAAAAGAAATTAACTCACAAAATATGCAGACAAAAATCCTAATGTCTAAACACATAATATTCAAATAAAGAAATAAAATCAAGAATAAAATCTGGAGAAATAAAAGAAAATCTAAAACAAAATCAAACTAGAAATAAAAACAGATTAGAGATAAAATAAAATCACTAAAACATAAAACTATCCTAAACTAATAACTATACTAATCAAAATAAAAAACACGGAAACAAAATAATGAAAATAACAAAATAATGAAAATAACAGAAAATAAAAATAAAGACTAAACTAAATAACCGTGCCTCCCCGGCAACGACGCCAAAAACTTGTTGGGATAAAACCTAACGGCAAGTGTACCGGTCAAATCTAGCAAGTTTTAATAGAGAGTATTCCCTAAGTATCAAACCAGAGGAGGCGATGTCTAGTTTAAATCTTTACTAAACAAAAAAGAATAAAAAGACTAAATAACAAATAAAAACAGGAAATTGGGGGTTTTGATTTGATGACAAATAAAAGCTGTAAATAGAATGTAAAACAGTAAAAAGCAACAAAATAATTGTTTCGAAACTGATTCGGGAAATGATCCCGGTTTACTACTTCTCCCTAAATCTGTAATTCCTATCCCTAAGTGATTTCCAAGACAATTCTGAGTAAAACCCTAGAACAAAGATAATTTACCTCCGGTCTCCCGCTTAGCAAATTCTAGCTAGCAAAGACCGAATTCTAACTCTCGTTACGAACCCACTGTTTACTAACCGCCTTAAGAACAATCTAGATTATCGGTCATTTAGCAATTTAGAGAAATTGTCGTCTCTAAACTAACCAGTTATTTTCCTGTATTCAATTGAAAGCCGTAGTCATCACATATAAGCTAACAAAATACTAATCTTTATAATTGGCCAGATTATAACGATTAAAGAAATTAAGCAAGGAAAATAACTTTACTCAATAGAATTGAAATAAATCAAAGGAATAGGAATAGTCAATTTAGGGATACATAGCAAACCGGAATCTAAAGGAACTACTCAGCCATTGACATGTTTACAATAAGCAAAACTGTAGTGAGTAATAAAGAACAAGATGAAACTCTGTTCTGAGACTTCTGGTGAAGTCTCCGTGTTGAACTCCCTGCTCTGCTCTGCTCCAAACTCCCGATCAGAATTCTCTCAAATAAGCTAACTCTCTCTGTTGTATCGTGACTATTTGTGGTGTATCCAAGCATGTCTCTCACGTTAGGCAGCCTCTGCTTTTATAACATTCCAAATTCTATCTTTAATCTCTTCCTCTATACATGCGGCGCTTAAAGATAAATAATAAAACTCAGTTATTTCGAAACAGATCTCCGGCGCTCCGCTTATATTGGTCTGGGTTTGCAAACAAGTACGTAAACCCGGACCACCTCTAAAACTCGGCAGAGAGTTCTTCGATGAGATGGTCCGGGTTTACAAAGTAGGATACAAACCTGGACCCTCAATAAAATACGGCAGTAGTTGATGAAAATCAGCCTTTGACTCTGGTTTGACTTCCACTTGTTGCCTCAACCTCTAAAATCTTCATTTAAGCACTTTGTTGAGCATTTTATCCTGAAAATATATCAAATCGATCATTGGAGACAAATATAACAATAAAGTGTAGATAAAGCATTAAGGAGGGAATTTAAAGTCATAACGTAGATAATTAAGCATGAATTAGCCTAGTAAACTTAGACAAATTCCCGACTTATCAATAAATTTCACGCTTATCAATTTCTAAATTGCAACTGGGTTTTAAAACCTTCTATGAGTAACATCTTACTCCTACTTAAATCAGCATCACTGCGTCCAGGCATCAGTTTTAAATTAGGCAGGCAGTTCTCTATTCTAATGAAACATATGACAAGTGATTTTTAACCGTATTTAATGATTACATAGGGCACTGCAGTGGTAGCGCTTCTGAGGCACTTTGGATGTCCTTGCTGGTAAGTGATACGTATATAAATGCATACTGCTCCAGATTTTAACCTTTAGATTCTTCTGCCTCTCTTTATATATAGATATATATACATAGCAACACGAGTAAAGAATTGATAGTAATGACATGTGATTGAAATAAATTACAGCTTTGATTATGTGTCTCTTTGTCTTCTGTGGTTAAGGCTAGGAGCTCGCCTCAGCCCTTAAGGAAGCAAAGATCACTTTCGATTCAGCCAATGTGAATCTTATTGCTGTTGGTATTGGAACCCCTAACAAAGCACGCCTCCTTGCCGAACGAGTGAGTTATTATTGATGTATGTATCCTCATAATTTGGTGAGAATAGGCTTTCGAATTTCAAATAGAAACCACCAGGACACTCAGTGAATTGTTGTTTGTTAATTTCAAGCATTCATATCGACCATTCAATTATTAGTGGATGATGAGCATAGCATCATTCACTCAATATGGATGGATTATTAGTGTCAATTTATCGTGTTATGAATTTGTTGAAGGATGTATCTTGGAAGTCATGAACATAATCTTATACATATATACACACCTTCATTATCATCATCTCATGTAAAAATAGCACGATGTCTTTTGATTTGGTAGTTACCATTTCCTAACGATTGCCTGTATGCTGATCCCGAGCGCAAAGTAAGTTACAAAACAACTAGTAGTAAAAAGAAAAAACTTTTGCAAGCAACCTGTCTCTTTTTGTCTATTGTGGATCTCAACTTTTCATTTATGTGGGTCATTTTTTATAATGGAAATGAATACAACATTGATATTTTTTGGCATATGATTTGCTAGGATTATACTATGGTGTTGGGTGCACATTCGTCAATCCTGCCAGCGTAAGTGTTTTTTATCAGTAAAATTGGAAATGTCTAGCCTCTATTTTGAAATCTTGACCTTGTCGATGCTAGTTTATTCTCTTAACTCTCTGAAGGAAATTTTTGACATATGAATGTCTTTGGCTTTAGAGATTGTTTAGTCTGCAGCAAGCTCTTACCTATCTTTGGAATTTGAGAACAAAAAGTCACTCATTGAAAATTGAATTTATTTGGGTGGAGGCAAAAGTTTTGTCAAGATTTGACACTTTGAGAAAAGCGGTGGAGAATTATACTATCGAAGCTACACCAGATGATAGGAGTGGAGTTCTGCAGCAGGGTTTGTTGTCGAGCATATTTTATTATGTGTTTGATTTATGATATATCATCATGTGTCTCTCTGGATTTCTCACATTTATATATATATATATATAAGAGGATGAAGTAAAATGGTGGGTTTCAGGAGGGATATTTGTGTTCATAGGGAAGCAGCTAATGTATGCCTAGAAAGATGAAGGAACTGGTGATCACGCTCCTATGGACGATATTTTCCAAGTCTGCTGCAAAGTTCCCGCTTTATAGTAGATTATAGGTTATGCTGTTTATGTATATATAAGAGAGAGGAGTAGAAAAGACCGTTCAAACTTTGTTTGCGTTAGACTATGTTCATATCAAACTTTGATTGTAATATTTTGTATCTTTTGTTAATGGAACTAATATTAAGTTTGCTTGTATTATACTCTCTTTAGTAAAAATAACATTTTTTATTTAATTATTACGAGTAACTCTTTACGGGAGGGAATATTACAGGTGGATTGAATATAATGTATTACAAGTCAAAATGTACAGGTGAAAATATATTAGAAATCAAAATAATAAAAAAATTATTAAAACTGATTAGCGACAGAATAGCGACGCAACATTCTGTCGCTAACCCATTAGTTGAAAAGTGCTAAATCCGTCACCAATTCAGCGACGACATTTTTCAATCCGTCGATACCTAATAAATTAGCGACGGACGGATCCATCACTAATTGGCGTCGAAAGACGCCATTCGTCGTGAATCCAAATTAGCGACGACCTGTTTAACGATGGACAGATTCCGTTGCTAATCAGTCGCTAAACCTTTTTAGTGACGGATTAGCTATAGATTGTCCGTCGCTAATTCCGTGTTTTCTAGTAGTGAACCCAAGAAATTCCTCAAACCCAAGACTTTGTAAGACGATCTGGTAGAGGCAGACACCCCCCAACTTACTTGCATGACTAATATGTTGGCCTCAATAGTAACAATGACGAATTGAGTGAAATCATGAAAATATGATAGGTTTTTAGAAAACTGAAAGTTCCTTAGATTTATTAAGTGTTGATAAGTAGGTGAAAATATATATTTTTAAGGGTTATTCTCACATGTATTTCACATGATTTATAACATAGTTTCACCACTTTATAGAGTATTTGGTTTATATTAGTGAACTTACATATTTCTACTACATTTTAAGTAAATTCTCCACAAACTAACATGGTTCACTGCCTAAGCTAGCAAGCAGGCAGGCAAGTGCAAGCAAGCACGCAAGCAGACTGGTGCAAGCAACCTGCCAGATTGCTCTTCACTCTCACGTATACATTACAACCATGCACGTAAAGTATATTATGCATGCAAGCATGTACACACATGTGTACACACTACACTTCACTCGGACAAATCAATCAAGCAACCCAATCAGTATGATAGGGTCCATATACAAAGTAATAGCAAAAATACTTCCTTCAAGGCTAAGTCAAGTGATCGAAAAGCTAGTTGAGGGCACTCAAACGGCTTTCATCAAAGGAAGAAACATTGCCGAAGGGCCTCTCATTACCAATGAAGTAATATCATGGCTTAAGAGAAAACGGATGTCAGGTACCATTCTCAAAATTGACTTTTCCAAGGCCTTTGATTGTCTCTCTTGGTCCTTCATTGACTTCATGCTGCACTTCTTCGGCTTCAACGAGATTCGGAGGTTATGGATTGAGGAATGCATTTCTACCACTCAAATATCCATCCTTATCAATGGTGTACCCTCACCTCCGATTAAGCCAAGAAGAGGAATTCGACAAGGAGATCCCCTCTCCCTGCTCTTATTTGTTCTTTGTGTAGAGGGGCTTGGTTGGCTACTAGATGAAGCTGTATGACTACAATTGTGGAAAGGCCTGCATATAGGAGTCAATGAAACACTCATTTCCCATCTCCAATATGCTGATGATACAATGATTTTTTGCTCTCCCGGAAGGGAGGAATTAGAGGTAGTGAAATTATTTATTACGGTGTTCTCAGAAATGTTGGGTTTAGAGGTTAATTGGTGCAAGTCAGTGGCTATTCCTATCAACATTGCCAGAAGGGATTTGGATGTAATTAAGGAGGTCATGGGCTGTAAAATCTGTAACACCCCTAATACGCACATGATACTAAATGAATTCGCAGCGGAAATAAATAACTAAACAGTAACTAACGCTTTGGTGCTACAACGCCGTCAACCACCCACGTGATTGACAAGGCAGAATAAATACAATTGTACCGGTCTGATGATCAGACTCCCGAGCATAAAACTAAACCATAATTACATCATATACAATACCGAGTGTTTACATACATCCTTCACTGTATAATATCACTGTATACGCAACAACCAAAAGTATATAACGCCACAGGAGCACAGGCGCATCCCGGGCCAACATCCAAAGTATACAAAAGTAATTACATCCTAGGATCTAAAGCCACTCCGCTTCTTCGATCCTCATCCTGCAGTATAAGAAATATGGATCCCCCGAGGGGGTCAGCAACCCTTGGCTGGTATGGCTAACGCGCAGCCCATCGGCTACCGGGAACGCGCAGCTAATTGTCATGATAACATGGCATTTATTTACATACATAACATAACATAACATAACATGGAGCACGGCATCAGTAGTGCACAGCTCATTATCACATACACGGTGGATCTTAGTTCCACAATAACAAACCACAAGGGTCAAATAACATAAGAGCCTAGAGAGTGATTCACCCTCATGTTAAGCTCGTTAAACACACTCATTACCGTTCTGTTAGGCGAACGAGTAACTTAAGTCACAGATGGTTCGGATTTAGTGACCCGAACACACCAACAACACAGTTCCCACTAAACCGATCATAAGTCAGAATAGGTAACTTTGGAAGAAGCTAGCGGGAGATCGAACGCAAATTAGGTGAACAACTTAAACACATAAGAGTCGAATCTGATTCAGATATCTACTCTTAACTTACATGCATGACCGGACAACCGGATTCCTCACTTCCCAGTTAACACTTGTTAGAAGTTCATAGTGGAACTTAACAACCATCACACAATAGGTGGTAAGTCATGTTAGACCACACAAGGAAAATGAGTCACAACACACACACAATAATATGAACAACTGTAAACTCATTACATGTTTAAATCTTATAACGTTGTAAACACACAGAAAAACATACAACACACAAACCGGTGTAAACCGCTAGACAACAGACTGCAAGAAAACCATACCTCGGTCCTTGCCTCGACTGGTTTCCACCTTGAGAGAATCCTAAACACATTAGTAACGTCGGTTAATTAACGCACTAGTCCATTATTAACATTATCTACTCAACATTACTAGTTTATTTTTATTTTACACTTGTTACAACTTTTCATCCTTTTTAATTGCCTTTAAAACCCACCTAACATGTCTCACATAACCTTATAATATCATTACTAACCAACTACCATTTTTAGATAACAATTCCTATCTTAAAACAATAATTTTTGGTCCATACAGTGGCCTGTCCGAACTTGTGTCCGAGCTTCCAAGTTCGGACACAAGCCGTGATTTTAGACAGAAAACAGACCCATGTCCGAACTTGTGTCCGGACTTCGGAAGTTCGGACATGAGTCGAGGAAAATCCTAACCAGAAATCCATACGTCCGAACATGTGTCCGGACTTCCAAAGTTCGGACACAGTTCGAGGATAATCCCTAAGAAATAACAGGTGCGTCCGAACTTCCAAATTCGGACGGTAGTTCGGACACTACCTAAAATCCAGAAAACTGTAAGCGTAACAGGGCATGTCCGAGCTTCCAAGTTCGGACGGAAGTTCGGACGTGCCATTATACTCAATTTCTAAGCCTTTAAACACTTAACCAAATTCCTCCAAAGCCTCCAAATGCTTCCTAACAACCTTTGGTACCCTTATATCCACATACAACATTCATGAAACTCATTTTCTAATTCCTTAAACCTTTACTTATTTCTTCACAAAATTCCTAACACTTACAACATTTTACACTAGGTTTCTAAATGGTGTTTCTCACCCATGATAACTACTATCCCAAAATGTTTTCTCCTTATCTTAACATCATCTCCCAAGCATCATCTCTCACACTACTTCCTTATATCCTTCTTGAAGTTCCTTTCCAAATTTACACTTTCTCCTTATTTACCAAAGTTTGCCTAAGTCTTTACCTAAGTCCCAAAGTGACTTTGGTACATACTAAAATCTCAAGCTCATGCCTAAGTCCTTGTTACATCCTAAACCACCTTAATGCATGTTTCCTACACAAGAATAACACTTATCCATTTTAAATACTCCTTAACTTATCAAACTCATTTTAACACTTAGAACTTCACATTTGTTACCTAAATTTTGACATAGGTTCTCCTAGAACATTACTAAACCAAAACACCTTGTTTTTACCAACAAACAACCAAGAACACTAAAAATCCATCAAGTACTTATTATACACAAACTTCACTCACAAAGCACTACATCACAATATAGTGCATAGTTTAAATTGCATGGCACTTAGGCCCTTAAATGACATGGCTCTTAGGCCCTTAAGGTGCATAAATCATAAACACTGAATTTCCACAATATATTTGCCTTTAACCTGCAAATACACTCAACACACATATGCCTTTTACTAAGCTCTTGAGAACACTTTACTAAGTCATTCACCATTGGCTCTTTAGGTAGTTTTAATAAGCATTTATAAGCTCATTTCTCCTAAGGCATTAAAACAACATTAGGTTAGTAGATTTACCTCTTTTGCAAAATAACTTCTTCCTTGTTTCCTTTAGAAAACCGATAGAGTACTTGATTCTTTGACAAGTTCTAAACAATACACACATTATAATGAGTATTCAAGCTATAAGCTCCATCTCATTGTAAACCCTAGTTTTACATTGTTTCAAAACATTAATGTAGTTGTTTTACCTTGCTCTTTGAAGAGAGTTTGAATATCTAGCAAGAGAGGACTCCACCTAGTCCATGAAGAGTTGGAATGAAGCTAGAACAAAGTCACATAAAAAGCTCCTTCAATATATATTTTCGGACATGACAAAAACAAGGAGGAAACTTAATTTTTGTTTGAGATTCCTTACCTAGAAGCAAAGGAGAGTAACAATATGTAAAAAGACAAGCTCAAGCTCCTTCAATGGAGAAACTCCATGGCACCGAAATGGTTGTCTTGGACTTTTGAAAAGATAGGAATGAAGAGCTTGATGAGAGGAAGAGATTGGTGGTGTTTGTTTTTGATTTGGACAAGTGAGCAAGGTTTTACAAGAGATCAAGGTGGGAGTTCTAATGGAGGTAGTAGTATTACCGTGAGAGAGCAGCAAGAAGAAGGAAGAAGAGAGGTGGGAAACCGTGTGAGCAAGGAAAGAAAATGAGAGAATGAAGATTGGTTTAACTTTAGAAGATATTTGTAGTTTAAAAGCAAATAGTACATTCTTAGTCATCATTATTTACTTAACAAATTAACAAGAGGGTGGTGAGTCACCAAACCTTAGAAAACCGGCCCCCTAAATATGAGGGTAATATAGTCTTTGTTTGTCAATTTAATTACTTATACAAACATGTGTTACAAAAAGCTTATAAAAGTTACTATTCATAAAACAAGGCACATAGAAGTGAAATTTTTGATTTCCCATTATATACACCCAAATGTGATATTATATAGTACACATATATATTTAAGAGTAATGATGGGCATCTAGCCACTCAAAACTCATTTACAAGACAATTTTCAAAAATGTGCTTTAAGACTCCTTAAAGCACATTTTGTGTTTAAACTTGTTTTCAAGCTTGGTTTTTCTTTGGTAATTGGTTTAACATGTTCATTAGTGTATAAATGAGGTCTTGGTAAGTTCATTAGGTCTTAACCAAGTTTATCCCAAGCTTAGAGCACATTTTGGCTCTTATTGACTTTAAAGCACATTTTGTGTTTTCTTTTTGTTTAAACTTGTTTTCTAATGTTTCTAAGACTCTTTTTAGTCTTAATACACCATATTTAAGTGTTTAAACAATATATTAAGGTTTGGGGTATTTCAAAATCTGTTCACTGTCGTCAACATATCTGGGCTATCCCATTGGTGGTAGTCTCAAGCGTATGTCTACATGGAAACCCGTTCTTGATAGGATCGCCAACAGATTGGCCGGTTGGAAGGCTTCTTCGCTGTCTAAAGCAGGTCGTTTGGTTTTGATTAAATCAGTATTACAAAGTCTTCCCATCTATTATCTGAGTTTATTTAGGGCTCCCAAGAGTGTTGTGAAACAAATTAATAAGCTTCAAAGCTCATTCCTCTGGAGCAAAGGAAGTCGTCGGGGTATGCACCTTATTTCATGGAGTGCGCTAGCAAGGCCCAAAGAGCATAGAGGTCTAGGAATTACGGATATTGAAGTCAAGAATGTTGCGCTTCTGTTCAAGTGATGGTGGCGCTTCCAACAGGAGGATGGCAAACTCTGGAAAAAAATTTTAAACTCTATCTATGATGTGGACATCTCGTTACCCATCATTGATGAGAAATGGGCACAAGTGAAAGTTCAGGGTACGTAGAAATCGATCCTGTCGATCGCCAACTGGAATCCCTCCCACGCTCATGCCCTTTATTTCAATCTTAAGTGGATACTTGCAAATGGTAAAAAGATCCGGTTTTGGATTGATGTCTGGGTGGGAGCACAGTCTTTGAAAAACATGTTCCCAAGACTCTACTTGCTCACTGCCCATGATAAGTGCAAAACATATAGACTTTTAGGGTTTAAATACCTTATGAATTGCAATATTTGAAGCACATGTTTCCCACTTATTATGCGTTTTTCCTAAGATTTATGTTTTGATATGAGCTAATGCATTTTATATGTTCAATGTAGGAAAAATCCATGTAATTAAGTAGATTTACTCATGAGGATTCCAACGCAACAAACAGGAATTAAATCGGAGCTAAAACGAATATTTTAGAGACAATTGAATTCTCGTCCGGACCAGTGTCCGGATGAGCTGGTCCGGGCGCAACACGCGGAGCGCGCCCGTACAAAAATCGACATGTCCGAACCAGGCTGGTCTGGACACTGGTTTGGACGCGTTAATCTAGACAGTGTACAGAGGCATGTCGACAAAGTGTGAATTGGTAAATTATATTTTACCAATTCACACCGACACCCCCACTAGTACAAAAAACGTCTATTTCGGCGCCCCTATTTCGGCGGTTGTAGATAAAACCGCCGTAATAGGGGCCCGAGATGTATACCGTATGTAAAGAAGGGGTCTATTTCGGCGGTTCCTAGATATGAACCGCCGAAATAGGCCCTTTTTAATAATAAAAAAAATTAAAGACCTATTTCGGCGGTTCCTTACACGAAACCGCCGAAATAGGTGTTTCTATTTTTCTTTTTTTTTAAATTTAATCATCTATTTCGGCGGTTCTTTGTTAGGAACCGCCGAAATAGGTCTCTTTAATTTTTTAATAATTAAAAAGGGCCTATTTCGGCGGTTTCTAACAAGGAACCGCCGAAATAGGTCCTTTTAATTAACCTCCCAACCCCGTTTCGTAACAATTACGATTTCATTAGCTAGGTTAATTACCCCTCTTCTCCTCTCTGTTCGCGGCGATTGCGACCACACCGCCACCACAGCCGTATTCCGGCCGCCCTCCTCCTCCTCTCGCTGTCGCCGGTGTCGCGCCGTCGGTGGTGGTCTTCGTGTGGCGTCGCCGGCCTCATTCCGCCATTTAACAGAGGCGAACAGAGGTGAGCAACCCTAACTTTGTTTTCGATTTTGCTTATTTAATTGTTAATTTGTTGTTAAAAGTGATAGATTGTTGTCACATTATGATTGTGGATGATGATATTTATTGTGTGTGTGAAATTTTGCAAGATTTGGTTGTTAAACTATTAAATTTATGTATGCACACAAGGTGTTCGACGAAATGTCCGAGTGAATTTTTGTGCTGTTTTTGGCCCTTCTTTTAAGTATAGTTAGGTTGGAAAAATTCCCGGACTATTGTGAATCGATCTGTCTATTCCCTGTATGGAGTCTTTGTCTCAACATTTCCACTTTGTACAATAGAAGTTTATGGGAGAAACTCCCATTGTTTAGAGTTATATTAGGCGTCCATGAGAGAAACACTTAATGTAAATTAAGAGGTAATGTATATGATAAAGAGGTAATGCATAAATTAGTGCGTTAAATTGTAAAATTATAAAATTGAAACGTATATATTACTGAATATAAAATAGTATAATAATAAATACAAATTTATATTATAAAAAGGCTATCAATATGTATAATCAATTATTTAGTACGAGTTGTAAGGAAATTTGTTTATCTAATTTTTAATATAAATTGTAATAACTATAATAAACCATGACATAATTAATAAGTTGTTTATTATCAATTTCATATATCTTCATCATATATTATTTAGAATAAATATACGTTAAAATAAGTTTAAACTCCCATTGTAGTTAGTGAATTTAGTTAGTTAAACTCACTTAGTTAATTTAATTCGTATTTTATAAATTAGTAGCAAAATGTACGTAAATAAATTAATTTGTTGTAAATATTATTTATATGTTGTCAAAAAAAATATTGTTAAGGAATTTAGTTAGTTTTTCGGGCTTAGTTAATTCAATTACTGTGAGTTAAACTTATTTTAAATTCACTAACAACAATGGGAGTTTAAACTCACTTAGTTAATTTAATTCGTATTTTATAAATTAGTAGCAAAATGTACGTAAATAAATTAATTTGTTGTAAATATTAGAGAAAGTGTTATGAAATGTATATGTACAGTGCTTGTGTGAGCAAGTGAATATGAAAGTTGTAAACGCAAAGTATAAATAATCAAATTTTGTAGTGAGTTTAGAAGAAAGAAATAGTAAAGAAGAAAGAGTGTATAAAGTAATGAGTGAGCAGAATGATGATTATAGTAGATAAAAGTAGTAAAAAAGTGTAGAAATGATAAGTAGAAAAAGAGTAGAACGTTTCGTAGTGTATAATTGAATAAGAGCGTGAACAAGCAGTCATAGTAGAAAAATATTGTAGTAGGTGAGGTATTAGCCGTTTTAGTAGCGGTTTGAAGTAGAGGTGTGAGAATGTATTTATATATATATATGAGTATTGTATAGTCGTTAAGTTTAATATAAAATTATTCTAATTGATCTGAATGTTGTTCAATCTTTATGCGTTGCCTCTGTAGAGATTGGTGTTGCTACACAAGTCTCGCACGCCCGATTGAGAAGAGGGGCTGAAAACAATTCATTTATGAACCGGTATTTTTTTTTAATTTAACTCTTCATTCTCTTCACTCACTGTAATATAATCTAACTTATCATTTTTCTCTTTTGTGTCTCTACAGATAAATACTTAAGGAGCTTCTTTACCATTTGATGGTAGATTGAAAGCGGAGCGGAGAGCAATTCATTTTCGAACCGGTAATATAATCTAACGTATCATTTTTCTCTTTTGTACTTTGTATTTGATTTCCACAAATTATTGGAATTTCGTTTGATGAATGAATTTGGTATATATTAGTTTGGTTTATGATTGAAATTTGTGTTGTTGAATAATTGGTGAATGCTTAATAATAGGCATAGTTGTGTCTTTATTTTACTTTGTATTTTATTTCCACAAATTATTAAAATTTTGTTTGATGGATAAAGTTGGTATTAGTTTGATTTGTGATGGAAATTTGTGTTGATGAATGGTTGGTGAATGCTTAATAATAAGCATGGGATAGGTAAAATTATGCAAAAGTCATGCCGTTTTTTTTAAAATCTCTTCGTAATTAATTGTTTGATGTATGTGTATATGTCTAACAATATCTAATTTTTTTATCAGGTCCGTTATTCACCTCTCTTGTTTCCCGCCTTCTTCCATTACTTTTCCTCTTTCCTCCTCTGTGCACAAGTAAGTAACTAAACCTTATTTTTTGTTTAATAAATGCAATTATGTATTTAAATATAAGTGCTAGTACATAATTTAGCTTCATTCCCTATTTGTTGATGCATTTCTTTTTTAATTTATTTTTTGTTGCTCCCTTGCAGAGACATATCAGAAGTGGTATTGCTGCATCTCTCGCACAGAAGCCTACCTCTCAGGCACCAGTCTCCCCTGTCCATAAATCCTTAAAAAACAAGTACGTATTCTAACTCTCGATTCTTTGTTAATCTGTAAACCGGTTTGAACTTATACAGTGGAGAATTGAAAGCGTTGATTTGATGATCTGAATTTGCAATTGGTTTTCAGTTAGCTAGTAAAGAATTGATTTATTTTAATTGTTGGTTGCTGCCATTGTTGGAATGTTTGTGGTTGTGATGACTTTGGTGAGTGCTGAATAATAAGCACGGGATGTGTACAATTATGCAAAGGTCATGCCAATTTTTTTGTAGAAAAAGTATTCGTAAGATTGTTTTAAACACCGGTTTCTGTTAGAAGTGCAACAATTTCTTAAATTTAAAATGGTAGTTTATTTTGTGTTTGCAACCTTAGAGTTAGGCTAGACTATTGTCAATCATCCCAGTCATGCTCCATTAGGAAATAAACATGTGCAACTTAATATAGGCCATATTCTACAAAGGATCTAACTCACACCTGTATCTGTTGCACATGTAGTATGGAGCGTGACTGGATGTATGGTGATAGAGGCGAACATTTTGACAAAATGCTGAAAGAGTTTTGCAAAGCTGCAGTGCAACACAAGGACAGGACAAAGGCGGAGAAAATTCCATGTCCTTGTGTTGATTGTGGTGTGGTTAGACTTATTCAAGCATCAACCTCGTACAACTCCATGTGAAGACCCGTGGTTTCATGCCACATTATACAAATGGATTTTTCATGGAGAACGTGTTGAAGTAATGCTTCATCTTCCTACAGTCACGATCGTGTAACTCAAGAACCGAGCAGACATTCGATACTACTAACGAGTCAAACTCCCAAGCGCTTCCGGAGTCAATGTTGACAGTGAGACGACTTATCATGATGAACAAATTGACGAGATGCTTGGTAACGTTGAGAGATAACTTTGTCGACCGGCCGGATGAGTATCAAAGGTTGTTGGACGCATCCAAACGGCGTTGTATCCTACTTGCACTAAGTACACGAAATTGACAGCTATATTGAATTTGTTAACCTGAAGGGAAGTATGGATTGAGTGACAAAGGTTTCACGGCATTCCTCGAGCTGATTCATGATATGCTACCGGATGAGAACGGTCTCCCTACGACCACGTATGAGGCAAAGAAATGGGTGTGTCCAATGGGAGTAGGTACAAAAAAATTCACGCGTGTCCAAACAACTGTGTGTTGTACAGGGGTGAATACGAACATCTGGACAATTGCCCAAAATGTTCGTTGTCCCGGTATAAGCATAAAGATGGTGAGTATCCTCCGTCAGAAAAAAGCCCTCTAGCAAAACTTGTTTGGTATTTGCCGATATACCCAGATTCAAACGGTGTTTGCGAATCCGAAAGATGCAGAGAACTTACGATGGCATGCGGAGGGTAGAAAGAGTGATGAGAAACTAAGACATCCAGCAGATGGGCCTCAGCGGAGAAACATCAATAGACGGTTCAAAGAACATTTCGGACATGAAGATAGGAATCTGAGGCTTGGGTTATGTACTGATGGAATGAACCCGTACGGCACTTGAGTAGTCAACACAGTACATGGCCTGTTCTGCTAGTGATCTACAATTTGCCCTCATGGTTGTGTATGAAACGAAAGTACATCATGTTATCGCTCCTGATATCTGGTCCCAAGCAGCCAGGTAATAGCATTGATGTGTACCTTGCCCCTTGATCGACGATCTGAAGCTATTGTGGAATGAGGGGACCGTGGATATGATGCTTATGCAAGAGAGAATTCACGCTCAAGGCTTTTTGTTCTGTACCGTCAATGACTTCCCTGCGTATGGGAACTTGTCCGGTTACACGGTTAAAGGAACATTTGCATGTCCCATATGCGAGGAAGACACTTGTTCGGACCGTTTAAAACATTGTGGGAAGAATGTTTATATGTGTCATTGACGTCTTCTCCCCGAAGATCACCCTTATCGAGTAACGAAGAGAAAGTTGTTCAATGGTCAAGCCGAAACTCGTGTGGCCCGTCTACCTCTGACCTCTGAGGAAGTGTACGAAAAGGTTAAGGACATTGTAAATGTATTTGAAAACCATCAAAACCGGCGAAAAACATTTGGAAAAAGTGTTCTATCTTTTGGGAACTACCTTATTGGCGTCATCTTTCTGTGAGGACTGCTTAGACATCATGCACATTGTGAAGAACGTTGGTGAGGCAGTGAGTGGGACTTTACTCAATATACCCGGCAAAACAAAGACGGATTGAAAATCAGAAAGGACATGCAAAACCATGGGTATACGAAAGGAGTTACACCCAAAGAGAATGGAAACGAATCTACCTACCTCCTGCATGCTACACGCTCTCAAGGCTGAAAAGATTAGTTTCTGCAAGTGTCTGTACCGGTAAAAGTACCATCTGGATACTCTTCAAACTGGAAGAACATTGTATCGATGAAGGATTTAAAACTTTTAAGCTGAAATCTCACGATTATCATGTACTGATGTTACATCTTCTTCCGGTCGCAATTCGAGGGATATTGCCATCTGATGTCAGAAATGCTTTAACTCGGTTATGTTTCTTTTTCAACGCTGTGGCTCCAAGGCAATTGACGTAACCTCTCTAGATATCTACAACGTGAAATTGTTATCACTTTATGTCAACTTGAGATGTATTTCCCACCATCTTTCTTGATATAATGGTACATCTAATTGTGCACATCGTTCGAGAGATACAGTTCTGCGGTCCGGTATACTTACGGTACATGTACCCTTTTGAACGGTACATGGGTATTCTGAAAGTAGAATGAAGAATAGGTATCGACCAGAGGGGAGCATTGTTGAAGCAACAGTGACGAGGAAGTCACGGAGTTTGTGACCGATTATTTGAGTGAGGCAGAGTCTATTGGTGAAATACCCCAAACCAGTTATGTGTTTAAACACCTAAATAGGGTGTAATAAGACTAAAAAGAGTCTTAGAAACCTTAGTAAACAAATTTAAACAAAAGGAAACACAAATGTGCTTTAAAGTCAATAAGAGCCAAAATGTGCTCTAAGCTTGGGATAAACTTGGTAAGACCTAATGAGCTTACCAAGACCTCATTTATACACTAATGAACATATTAACCAATTACCAAAGAAAACCAAGCTTGAAAACAAGTTAAACACAAAATGTGCTTTAAGAAGTCTTAAAGCACATTTTTGAAAAATTGTCTTGTAAATGAGTTTTGAGTGGCTAAATGTCCATCATTACTCTTAAATATATATGTGTACTATATAGTATCACATTTGGGTGGCTATATTAATGGGAAATCAAAAATTTCACTTCTAAGTGCCTTGTTTAGGTGAATAGTGATTTTTATAAGCTAGTTTATAACATATGTGTATTAAGTAATTAAATTGACAAACAAAGACTAAAACACCCTCATACTAATAAAGGGGGCCGGTTTTTAAGTGTGTGACTCACCACTCTTAGTTAGTAATAAGTAAGTAAAGAAAATAAGTAAACTTACTTTTTACTTTATAACATAAATATCTTCTTAAAAGCAAATCCTATCTCATTCTCATTTCTTTCCTTCATTCCCACGGTTTCCAAACACCATCTTCTACCTCTCTTCTTTGCTCTCTCTCGGTAATACCACTACCACACATAGAAACTCCCACTTTGACCTCTTGAAATCCAGCTCACTTACCAAATCAAAAAAACACCACCATTCTCTTCCTCTCATCAAGCTCTTCATTCCTATCTTCTCAAAACTCCAAGAGCCCCATTTCGGTGCCAAGGTGTTCCACATTGAAGGAGCTTGAGCTTGTATTTTGACATATTGTTGATCTCCTTTGCTTCTAGGTAAGGAATCTCAAAGAAAAATCATGTTTCCCCATGTTCTTACCTTGACCGAAAATACACATTGATATAGCTCTTTGTGTGACTTTGTTCTAGCTTCATTTAAACTCTTCATGGACTAGGTGGAGTCCTCTCTTGTTATATATTCAAACTCTCTTCAAAGATCAAGGTAAAACAACTACATTAATGTTTTTTGAAACAATGTAAAATTAGGGTTTACAATGAGATGAAGCTATAGCTTGAATACTCATTATAATGTTTGTATATTGTCTAGAACTTGACAAGGAATCAAAATACCATACGGTTTTGTAAGGAAACAAGAAGGAAGTGTTTTGGAAGAGGTAAATCTACTAACTTAATGTTGTTTAATGCCTTAGGAGAAATGAGCCTATAATTGCTTATTAAAACTACCTAAAGAGCAAATGGTAATGACCTAGTAAATGTTCTAAGGAGACTAGTAAAATCCATATGTCTTGTTGTATGTAATCGCAGGTTAAAGGCATATATATTGTGGAAATTCAGTGTTTATGATTTAAGCACTTTAAGGGCCTAAGAGCCATGCATTTTAAGGGCCTAAGTGCCATGCAATTTAAGTTATGCACTATATTGTGATGTAGTGTGAATTTGGTGGAGTTGTGTAAGAAAGTGTTCTAGATGTTTTTGTGTGTTTAATGGAGAAAACAAAGTGTTAGACTTAGTAATGTTCTAGGGGAATCCATGTCAAAATTTAGTAAGAAGTAAGAAGTTCTAAGTGTTTACATAAGGTTTAGTGAGTTAGAAAATGTAGGAAATGAATAAGGAGTTCATGATGTTTTAAAGGAATTTTGATGGAACTAGGAAGTACTCTAGAGTGTAATAAGGACTTAGACATGATCTTGAGGTTCTAGTAAGTACCAAAGCCACTTAGGGACTTAGGTAAATACTTAGGCAAACTTTGGTAATAAGGAGGAAGTGTAAACTTGGAAAAGAATTGTTAAGATGGATATAAGGAGTTAGTTGTGAGAGATGATGCTTGGGAGATGATGTTAAATAAAGGAGAAAGCATTTTGGGATAGTAGTTAACATAGGTATGAAACACCACTTGAAAACTAGGAGAAAATATTGTAAGTGTTAGGAATTTTGTGAAGAAATAAGTAAAGGCTTAAGGAATTAGAAAATGAGTTTTATGGTGTTTAAGGATGTCTTAAGTTGTGTTTGAAGTGCCCAAATGAGGTTAGGGGTACTAGGTTATATGGGATGAAGTTTGGAGTTTGAATGTAAAAAGGAAAACAAAGATTTGGGGCAGACCGGACTTGCGACCGGACTTGCAAGTTCGGTCGGGCCCAGTTTACCCTGCGAGAATTGGCTTCTGGAATGGACCGACCTTGGGACCGGACTTGCAAGGTCGGTCGGCCTGTATTTGTGTACGGATTGAGTTACTGGAATCGACCGGACATGGGACCGGATGGCAAGTCCGGTCGGGCTAAATTTCCGAAGGGGAAAAACTCTCTGGAATCGACCGGACATGGACAAGTCCGGTCGGCAAGTCCGGTCGGACCTAAACTTGTAAAAAAAAAAAAAAAAATGTGACCTATGTAGTTAACCCTAGGGTGTATAATGAAGGTAACCTAGGGTAAGATAGACATTAAAACATGTCATACAAACATGTTAAATACTTAGTAAGTTTGAAGTTAAATAAATAATTAACCGACGTTACTAATGTGTTTAGGATTCTCTCAAGGTGGAAATCAGTCGAGGCAAGGACCAAGGTATGGTTTTCTTGCAGTCTGTTGCCTACCGGTTTACACCGGCTTGTGTGTTGTTTGTTTTTCTGTGTGTTTATGACTTTGTAAGATTAGACCATGTAAAGAGTTTACAGTTGTTAAATATTATTGTTATTAAGTATGACTCTCTCTTCCCTTTGTGTGTCTAACAAGACTTGACCTATTATCGTGGATTGTTTGTTGCGTTCAATGATGAACTACTAACAAGGGCTAACGGGGGAAGTGAGGAGTCCGGTCTGTTCCGGCCACGCGTGTGAGTATGGGAGTCGATGTCATAACCGGTTCGATTCTCTCTGTATGTTATGGTTAAGTTTCCAATTTGGTTTCTAACCTTCCCTTTAGCTTAACCAAGGCTATTTTACTGACTCACGTCGGGCCACAGGGGCATACTATGTGTTATTTCGGTGTGCTTGGATCACTATATCCGAGGCACCTGTGTTAAGTTAACCGTTCAATCTAACCGGACGGTAACGAGTTATGTAACGAGCTAAGTATGAGCGTGGCAACATTCTCTAGGCTCTCAATGGGGACTAATTGTGTTGGTTCTCTTCCTAAAAGGAATTGTATGTTGTGAAGCGTGTTATGATGTGTACAATACCCATGTTATGTTATATATGTATGAGTTGTGTGTTTAAAATAAATACCATGTCATCATGACAAATAGTTGCGCGCATTCCGGTAGTCGATGGGCTGCGCGTTGACCATGCCAGCCAAGGGTTGCTGACCCCCTCGGGGGATCCATATTTCTTATACTGCAGGATGAATCGAAGAAGCAGAGTGGCTCTAGATCCTAGGGTGAGTAGTTTACTTTTGGAGTACTTTTGGATATTTGCCCGGGATGCGCCTGTGCTCCCGTGGCGTGTTATATACTTGATTGTGATGGTTTACAGTGACGGTATACAGTGATGGATTATGTAAACACTCGGTATTATGTTGATGTATATATATGGTTATTAGTTCTATGCTCGGGAGTCTGATCATCAGACCGGTACGCTTGTATTTATTCAGCCTTGTTAACCACGTGGGTGGTTGACGGCGTTGTAGCACCAATCGTTTAGTTACTGTTTAGTCGTTTATTTCCGCTGCGATTCATGTAATAGTTATGTGCGTAGTAGGGGTTGTACAAAAAGTGGTATCAGAGCGAAGTATCGCTCTGATGGCTAGAATACCGAGCTTAGGGATATACCGAGTTAGGAAACCTAACTACAGATACCTAAGTGAACAGATTTGGAAAGGTTGACCACTAACTAAGTGTGGAGATACCTTATTATTGGGAAGCGTTACAATCGTTGGACCGATAAGTGTGCAAGCATAATGCTAATGAGATTTTCATATGAATTCAGATGGCAGGTAGACCACGAGGTAGAGGCCGCGGGCGCGGTACTGGAGGTATGGGTGACCAGGGTGAGGATACTACGGCACGGACTATGGCTGAGGCAGTTGCAGCCGCCGTAGCTCAGCTGGTACCCGACTTAGTTGCTGCTATACAGCAAGGGCAACAGCCCGGAGTTCAGCCACCACCACCACCGCCACGAGAGACCAATTGGGTCAAGGCGTTGGTGATCTGAGGCCGCCCTCATTCAGTGGGGAGACCGATCCCCGTAAGCTCGAGGCATACATCTCCGAAATGGAGACCGCCTTCGAAACCCTAGCACCACCTGAGCAGGTCAAGGTACGACTTGCTGCTTACTACTTGAAGGGCTCGGCACAAAACTGGTGGAAGCTTGTGGCGAGGGGTAGAGTTGCTGACCCGACGTTTCAGTGGAGGAGAGTACACGGCTCTCTGCGAGCCAAATACTACCCTATACATGTGCAAGAGGCCAAGCGCCTGGAGTTGGACAATCTGAGACAAGGGGATAAGATGACGGTAGATGAGTACTACTCAGCCTTCATCGGACTTATCCACCTGCTACCGGATCTGGGTTACTCAGACCGGATCCTTGTGAACCGTTTCTACAACGGACTGAACTATCGCCTACGCTACGGCATGGGGCCTACTGGATATACCACTTTGCAGGTAAAGGAACTACAGTGTAATGTGAATAAGTGTGTACGATGTGTTAATGTGTTGTGAGTTTATTTGGCGGGGCATAACTGACACCCTAAATATAGGAGTGCTATCATGCCGCTGCTATCGTGGAGATCACCGTCCGTCTGAGGGACGAGGAGAGTGCGCTTAAGCGCAAGGCTCAGAACGAGGGCCAAGGCACGCAAGGGCAGTGGGGAGGGAAGAAGAAGAAATCATACCCCCAGTCCCAGAAAGGACAGCAACAGGGTGGCAAGGGCCAGACCCAGACCACCACTGCTGAGGAGCCTCTGCAGCTCACCTATACGTATGCGGCCAAGCCCCTACGTTCTTACCCACCTAAGGGTAATTGTCTAATCTTGTGTGATAAGTTAGAGTATATGTGGATAAGTTGTGGAACAAGTATTGATTGTGTATTGTGATAGCAGCTAGCACGGGCTCTGGACCGGAGCGCCACTATTACTGCAAGTGGTGCAACGGAGACCACCCGGCAAGGACTGCAAGGGTAACGATGTTCAGTGCCGATACTGTAAGAAGATGGGTCACCGCGACCATGAATGCTGGCAGAACCCGAACAGTAGGAACTACAGGCCCAAGGGCAATGGAAGGGTAAGGCCACTACGACCACCGATGGCCAGAAGACGGCGAACCAGCCACCCCCAGATCATAGGTACACGGAGTCCCAGAAGGGGAAGGGGTCGGGGTCCAACAAGGCCACCCTGAATGTGGTGGACCGGTATGAGGCGCCAGGGCCCTCTTCTAGACCAGGTACCGCCTAAACTGTTGAATGTAATGAGTGTCTGCATGCCGCATTTCATGCATGTGTGGGTGAGATTAAATAAACGACCATGTGAGTAAATAAATAAAGTATAGTGTGAGATTTACCTAATTAGAGTACTCTAAACTTAAAGGAACTTTCAATATATGTTATCCAATCCCCACACCACCAAACCCTGAAGAAACCACCATCAACATCACGACTTTCCGTTGGAGCAATGTCAGGTTATCCAGCCAGGTATGATACTCTTAAATGGATACCTGACACCGGAGGCACAAATCCACATCATCAGACGATGCGACGAACTTGGAGCAAAACCAGGAGGGTTCTACACACCCGAATACCCGAACGGAGCAAGGATGCAATTGAAGATGATGTGCATGGGTAAGGACTGGAACCCTTACACCAAGTCATATAGAGTGCGAGCTGAAGATGGAGCAACAGTATCAGGTATACCAGAGGAGTTCCATGCGGTCGTTAACCACGCCGTGGGAATTGCTCAGCAAGTTGAAACGGAATCAATTCCAAGTGTAAAAGCAGATCTATGCATTGTAAACTTCTACCAGAAAGGTGGACAGTTAGGTATACACCAAGACAAGGACGAGTCACCCGAGTCTCTAAGTAAGGGAGTACCCGTGGTGTCTTGGTCCATTGGTGATACCGCAGTGTTTGTGTATGGCGAGCAGAAGCGTGCTGACCTCGCAAAGAAGCTACTGCTGAAATCGGGAGATGTACTAATCATGGGTGGGCAATCAAGGATGCTATACCATGGCATCAGAAAGATCAAACTGAATACCGCACCGTCGGCAGTGATCAATGCCACACACATGAAACCCGGACGTTTGAATTTGACCTTCAGACAGTTTTAAGCCTTGTATAATTATGTGACAAACCAGTATGTATTAAGGATGTTGTAAGTGTGAATCATGGCAACAGTATAAGCCAATGAATGTTGTAAAAAGAGTGTGTTAATGAAAAGTGGAGTTGTTTGAAGCATATAAACCGTGTTGTTACCCAATACTTATTAGTTTGCCAATGAATTAGGCTGTGCACTCGGAACGGGAGGTATACTAAGTGTCTGCAATAAGGCAGAAGCCGGCAAGAGCGGCACAATCCTCACCGGTACCTTTCCAGTGAATGGCGTGGATGCATCGATCTTGTTCGACTCTGGAGCCTCACACACATTTATTTCGCTAGCATTTGCGAAGAGGCTGGGGTTAGACGGTGTAGAGATGCCAGACTTCGTGGTTACTCTCCCGTCGAAAGAGCGGATCAGATGTACCCGCTACTACCGAGATGTTATTGTGCAAATCAGGGGTGAAGAGTTTCCGATCGACTTGATAGAGTTCGACGGATTGGGCTTTGATGTGATTGTCGGGATGAACTGGTTGGAGCGGCACAAGGGCAGAATCCTGTGTGCCGAGCATCGACTGCTTCTTCGGAGTCCATCTGGGGTTACCATATCTTACCGCATGAGGCCCAGGGA
This sequence comes from Limonium bicolor, assembly GCA_023374045.1. NCBI lineage: Eukaryota > Viridiplantae > Streptophyta > Magnoliopsida > Caryophyllales > Plumbaginaceae > Limonium > Limonium bicolor. The sequence continues at coordinate 122,729,251 of CM041780.1, forward strand.
GCCTTCGACACAGATCATCACCGCCATGGCCATGTATCATGAGTTGCGACGAGGAAATGATGTATACCTCTGCTATGTCCAGGACATAGAGAGAGACCCTGAGTTTAGCCCAGATGTGCCGGTAGTGTCGGAGTTCCTGATGTATTTCCTAAGGAACTGCCGGGCATGCCGCCAGCACGAGAGGTTGAGTTTGAGATTGATCTAGTTCCGGGCACCGGACCCATTGCGAAAGCACCTTACCGTATGGCTCCAACAGAGATGACAGAGCTCAAGGAGCAGCTGAGAGACCTACTCGATAAGGGCTTTATCCGCCCCAGTGTTTCACCATGGGGAGCGCCGGTCCTCTTCGTGAAGAAAGGTGGTAGCCTCCGCCTATGTATTGATTATCGGGAGCTGAATGCTGTTACGGTGAAGAACCGTTACCCCTTACCACGCATCGACGATCTATTTGATCAGCTGAGGGAGCATCAGTATTCTCCAAGATAGACCTCGTTCCGGATACCACCAGATTGCCATCCGGACAGTGATATCGAAAGACAAGCTTTCAGAACTAGTATGGCATTATGAGTCACAGTTATGCCGTTTGGCTTTGTCAAATGCACCGCAAAGTTCATGGACTTATAAACCGTTTGTTCCAAGATCAGTTGGACAATCAGTGGTAGTCTTTCACTCGATGACATCTTGTGTTATTCGAATCGAGAGGTGAGCATGAAAGCCACCGAGAGATGTATTGCAAACATTGAGAAGGAATCAGCTGTATGATAAATTTTCTAAGTGTGAATTTTGTTGACGCAATAATCATTCCTTGGACATGTGATTTCTGAGGCCGGGATCGCTGTTGATCCGGAAAAGATAGATGCAGTGCGCACCTGGCCTAGGCCGAAGACAGTTACCGACATCAGGAGCTTCCTCTCTGGCAGTTATTATAGGACATTTGTGAAGACTTCTCCAGTTCTCGAAGCCGATGACTTTCCTTGATGAAGAAGGATGCACCATTCGAGTGACAGTCGACTGTGAGCGTTCTTTCGCGGCTTCTCAAGGAGCTCTGACATCTGCACCGGTCCTGACATTACCAGACGGTCCAGATGGTTTTTAGGTCTATTGCGACGCATCAGGCAGGGGTATGGGGGTTGTTGTTGATGCAACACGGGAAGGTCGTGGCTTACGCCTCCACAGCTGAAGAAGCATGAGGAGAAACTACCCTACCCACGACTTAGAATTGGGGGCCATTGTCTTCGCACTGATATGGGACATCACTTGTATGGGGGTAAGTGTGACGATTTATTCTGACAAAAGAGTTTAAAGTACTGTTCACTCAGAAGGAGTTGACATGAGACAAAGAAGGTGGGTTGAATTTCTGAATGATTATGACATCAATTTACAGTACAAAGAGGGTAAGGCAAATGTGTAGCTGACGCATTGAGTCGCCGAGCACACTCTCTCCATTCGCTAGTCTCTCATACTGGCTTGGTTGAAGAGGTGCGGAGTGCTCAGATGACGGATCAGTATATGGTGGAGATTAGGCAGAAGCTTATTGATGGCACATTCGAGGGTCAGAAGTACGACTTCAGACTCCACGATGATGACCTGATTAGGCTTAATGCCGGTTTGTGTGTACCCAGGAGTAGCGCTGAGTTGAAGGAGCGCATATTGAGTGAATCCCATTGTTCTACTACTTCGATTCACCCGGAGCTTCAAAGATGTATAAAGGTATGAAAAGATACTTCTGGTTGGGCTGGAATGAAAAGGATGTAAATGACTATGTGTTGAGGTGTCTCACTTGTCAGAAGGTCAAGTTTAGCACCGACGGCCTGGTGGTATGGTGCAGCCGATGCCAGTGCCGGAGTGGAAGTTCCATGACATATCTATGGAATTCGTGGTAGGGCTTCCGCCTACAAGGGGAGGTCTGAATATGATTTGGGGGGTAGGTTGACCGACTGACCAAGGTGGCCCGATTCATTCCGATGAAGGACACCTGAAAGTGGCAAGATTGGCAGAACTATTTGATAAAGAAATTGTAAGACATCATGGTGTACCACAGACGATTGTATCTGACAGAGATACCAGATTCTTATCCAGATATTGGAAGTCTACACGAGAGCATTGGGTACTGAACTGAAATTGAGTACGGCGTTTCACCCACAGACCGATGTCAGAGTTGAGCGCACCATACAGACACTTGAGGATATACTACGTGCATGTGCACTTGACTTTCAGACCAGCTGGATTGATAAGTTACATCTGATCGAGTTTAGCTACAACAACAGTTATCATGCATCGATCAAGATGTCTCCCTTCCAGGCATTGTACGTAGACCATGCCGCACACCATTATGCTGGGATGAGTCGAGTGAGACGGTCATTATAGGACCGAGTATCTTGAGCAAGTTCAGGCAGAAAGTTCGCCAGATCAGGGATAATATGAAAGCAGCTCAGGATAACAGAAGTCGTACGCAGATGTGCGCCGACGTGACCTGGAGTTCGCCGTGGGCATCAGGTATTTTTGAGAGTATCCCCCATGAAGGGAGTGTTTCGTTTTGGCCAGAAAGGCAAGTTGAGTCCCAAAAATATGTGGGCCTTATGTTGTGACGGAGCGATCGGCCGGTAGCTTATAGACTTGACTTACCCGCCGAGCTAGCAAGGTACATGATGTATTTCATGTGTCCAGTTGAAGAAGTATATGTCTCATCCGTCTCATGTGCTTCAGCCTGAAAGGCTACTTTAGAGCCGACCATGCGATCAGTGGAGATCCGGTACGGATTCTGGACACTAAGACTCGAGACACTCGCCATAAGTCTGTGAGACTGGTGAAGGTTCTCTGGTCTAACCAGGACGTTGAGGAGGCCACTTGGGAGCTGGAAGATAAGATGAAGGCGAATACCTCGTTGTTTACTTCTTAGTGTTTGTATATGTAAGGGTACGGGCGTACCCCTATTTAAGGGGGTAGAGCCGTTTGGTCATAGGTATGACATGTATTTGTATACATTGTCTGTGTGTGTTGTCTGTGTTAATGTTACAGACGCTGAGTCTGAATGATGTTGTGATGTTTTGGTTGTTGTTTTGTTGTTTGGACCAGTGTCCGATATGATGAAAGATGTTGTAATATGATATTAGAAGTGTTGTGATATGTGTTCTCATGTTCTAATGTTTAGGTTATGTGGAAGTATGAACTTTGGGGACAAAGTTCTTTTAAGGGGGGTAGATTGAAATACCCCAAACCTAGTTATGTTGTTTAAACACCTAAATAGGGTGTGATAAGACTAAAAAGAGTCTTAGAAACCTTAGTAAACAAATTTAAACAAAAGGAAACACAAATGTGCTTTAAAGTCAATAAGAGCCAAAATGTGCTCTAAGCTTGGGATAAACTTGGGTAAGACCAAATGAGCTTACCAAGACCTCATTTATACACTAATGAACATATTTAACCAATTACCAAAGAAAACCAAGCTTGAAAACAAGTTAAAACACAAAATGTGCTTTAAGAAGTCTTAAAGCACATTTTTGAAAAATTGTCTTGTAAATGAGTTTTGAGTGGCTAAATGTCCATCATTACTCTTAAATATATATGTGTACTATATAGTATCACATTTGGGTGGCTATATTAATGGGAAATCAAAAATTTCACTTCTAAGTGCCTTGTTTAGGTGAATAGTGATTTTTATAAGCTAGTTTATAACATATGTAGTATTAAGTAATTAAATTGACAAACAAAGACTAAAATACCCTCATACTAATAAAGGGGGCCGGTTTTTATAAGTGTGGTGACTCACCACTCTCTAGTTAATGTAATAAGTAAGTAAAGCAAACTAAGTAAACTTACTTTTTACTTTATAAACATAAATATCTTCTTAAAAGCAAATCCTATCTCATTCTCATTTCTTTCCTTCATTCCCACGGTTTCCAAACACCATCTTCTACCTCTCTTCTTTGCTCTCTCTCGGTAATACCACTACCACCATAGAAACTCCCACTTTGACCTCTTGTAAATCCAAGCTCACTTAACCAAATAAAAAACAAACACCACCATTCTCTTCCTCTCATCAAGCTCTTCATTCCTATCTTCTCAAAACTCCAAGAGCCCCATTTCGGTGCCAAGGTGTTCCACCATTGAAGGAGCTTGAGCTTGTATTTTGACATATTGTTGATCTCCTTTGCTTCTAGGTAAGGAATCTCAAAGAAAAATCATGTTTCCTCCATGTTCTTACCTTGACCGAAAATACACATTGATATAGCTCTTTGTGTGACTTTGTTCTAGCTTCATTTCAACTCTTCATGGACTAGGTGGAGTCCTCTCTTGTTATATATTCAAACTCTCTTCAAAGATCAAGGTAAAACAACTACATTAATGTTTTTGAAACAATGTAAAATTAGGGTTTACAATGAGATGAAGCCTATAGCTTGAATACTCATTATAATGTTTGTATATTGTCTAGAACTTGACAAGGAATCAAAATACCATACGGTTTTGTAAGGAAACAAGAAGGAAGTGTTTTGGAAGAAGAGGTAAATCTACTAACTTAATGTTGTTTAATGCCTTAGGAGAAATGAGCCTATAATTGCTTATTAAAACTACCTAAAGAGCAAATGGTAAATGACCTAGTAAATGTTCTCAAGGAGACTAGTAAAATACCATATGTCTTGTTGTATGTAATCGCAGGTTAAAGGCATATATATTGTGGAAATTCAGTGTTTATGATTTAAGCACTTTAAGGGCCTAAGAGCCATGCATTTTAAGGGCCTAAGTGCCATGCAATTTAAGTTATGCACTATATTGTGATGTAGTGTGAATTTGGTGGAGTTGTGTAAGAAAGTGTTCTAGATGTTTTTGTGTGTTTAATGGAGAAAACAAAGTGTTTAGACTTAGTAATGTTCTAGGGGAATCCATGTCAAAATTTAAGTAAGAAGTAAGAAGTTCTAAGTGTTTACATAAGGTTTAGTGAGTTAGAAAATGTAGGAAATGAATAAGGAGTTCATGATGTTTTAAAGGAATTTTGATGAACTAGGAAGTACTCTAGAGTGTAATAAGGACTTAGACATGATCTTGAGGTTCTAGTAAGTACCAAAGCCACTTAGGGACTTAGGTAAATACTTAGGCAAACTTTGGTAATAAGGAGGAAGTGTAAACTTGGAAAAGAATTGTTAAGATGGATATAAGGAGTTAGTTGTGAGAGATGATGCTTGGGAGATGATGTTAAAATAAGGAGAAAGCATTTTGGGATAGTAGTTAACATAGGTATGAAACACCACTTGAAAAACTAGGAGAAAATATTGTAAGTGTTAGGAATTTTGTGAAGAAATAAGTAAAGGCTTAAGGAATTAGAAAATGAGTTTTATGTGTGTTAAGGATGTCTTAAGTTGTGTTTGAAGTGCCCAAATGAGGTTAGGGGGTACTAGGTTATATGGGATGAAGTTTGGAGTTGAATGTAAAAAGGAAAACAAAGATTTGGGGCAGACCGGACTTGCGACCGGACTTGCAAGTTCGGTCGGGCCCAGTTTACCCTGCGAGAATTGGCTTCTGGAATGGACCGACCTTGGGACCGGACTTGCAAGGTCGGTCGGGCCTGTAATTTGTGTACGGATTGAGTTACTGGAATCGACGGACATGGGACGGACTTGGCAAGTCCGGTCGGGCTAAATTTCCGAAGGGGAAAAACTCTCTGGAATCGACCAGACATGGACAAGTCCGGTCGGCAAGTCCGGTCGGACCTAAACTTGTAAAAAAAAAAAACAGAAAAAAATGTGACCTATGTAGTTAACCCTAGGGTGTATAATGAAGGTAACCTAGGGTAAGATAGACATTAAAACATGTCATACAAACATGTTAAATACTTAGTAAGTTTGAAGTTAAATAAATAATTAACCGACGTTACTAATGTGTTTAGGATTCTCTCAAGGTGGAAATCAGTCGAGGCAAGGACCAAGGTATGGTTTTCTTGCAGTCTGTTGCCTACCGGTTTACACCGGCTTGTGTGTTGTTTGTTTTTCTGTGTGTTTATGACTTTGTAAGATTAGACCATGTAAAGAGTTTACAGTTGTTAAATATTATTATGTTATTAAGTATGACTCTCTCTTCCCTTGTGTGTGTCTAACAAGACTTGACCTATTATCGTGGATTGTTTGTTGCGTTCAATGATGAACTACTAACAAGGGCTAACGGGGGAAGTGAGGAGTCCGGTCTGTTCCGGCCACGCGTGTGAGTATGGGAGTCGATGTCATAACCGGTTCGATTATCTCTGTATGTTATAGTTAAGTTTCCAATTTGGTTTCTAACCTTCCCTTTAGCTTAACCAAGGCTATTTTACTGACTCACGTCGGGCCACAGGGGCATACTATGTGTTATTTCGGTGTGCTTGGATCACTATATCCGAGGCACCTTGTGTTAAGTTAACCGTTCAATCTAACCGGACGGTAACGAGTTATGTAACGAGCTAAGTATGAGCGTGGCAACATTCTCTAGGCTCTCAATGGGGACTAATTGTGTTGGTTCTCTTCCTAAAAGGAATTGTATGTTGTGAAGCGTGTTATGATGTGTACAATACCCATGTTATGTTATATATGTATGAGTTGTGTGTTTAAAATAAATACCATGTCATCATGACAAATAGTTGCGCGCATTCCGGTAGTCGATGGGCTGCGCGTTGACCATGCCAGCCAAGGGTTGCTGACCCCCTCGGGGGATCCATATTTCTTATACTGCAGGATGAGGATCGAAGAAGCAGAGTGGCTCTAGATCCTAGAGAGTAGTTTACTTTTGGAGTACTTTTGGATATTTGCCCGGGATGCGCCTGTGCTCCCGTGGCGTGTTATATACTTGATTGTGATGGTTTACAGTGACGGTATACAGTGATGGATTATGTAAACACTCGGTATTATGTTGATGTATATATATGGTTATTAGTTCTATGCTCGGGAGTCTGATCATCAGACCGGTACGCTTGTATTTATTCAGCCTTGTTAACCACGTGGGTGGTTGACGGCGTTGTAGCACCAATCGTTTAGTTACTGTTTAGTCGTTTATTTCCGCTGTGATTTCATGTAATATGTTGTGCGTAGTAGGGGTGTTACAATTGGTATCCCAAAACCACGACACTATGGCAGGTTTAAGGGTAAAGGTGTTATTGGTAGAAAGATCGTGCAAGTTTCGCGTCTACTTATTCATCAAGCACATTTGTTTGTCTTACAACATCTTGAGGTTGTTGAACCTTATTTGGAAACCCATTTGGTTGAGTTAAGGCATCAAAATCCTTTGAAAAACCACATTTGGCTGACAAAAGAACAAAACCGAGTTTTTATCCAATGGTTCAAAGATCATGTGTTGACATTAGCATCATCAGATCCAGAAGCTGTAAGCGAAGAGATCAGATGTTTGGCAATCGGACCTGAAACTAATATTACATCTTTTGAGGGGTATGATATTAGTGGGTATACATACTACACTGCACGCCAAGATGCCAAATCGATAAACCAGAATAGTGGGGTAAAAATTGAAGCTGCTGCCACTGAGTACCACAGCGGTAACCGATCTCAACCAGTTAGTAATTGGTATTATGGTGTCATCGAGGACATCTGGGAACTAGACTATGACATTGATTCCTTTCTGTTGTTCCGGTGCAAGTGGGTGGACAACCGACGCGGGTACCAAAATGATGGAGGGCTTACCATGGTTGATCTTTCACGGTTACACGGTTATAATGATGATCAATTTGTTCTGGGAAAGGATTGCGAGCAAGTGTGGTATGTTGAGGATCCGAAAGACTGCAGATGGTCTGTTGTTCTTCCAGGAAGAAGGCCGGTTGTAATGGAAAATGAAAATGAGGATAACGAGATGAAAATGGGACTGTAGAGGAAACATCCTTGTTTCCTACTGGATTACCGGATTCGATTGATGATACGAAAACGATTTGCTCTACGCACGATCAGACCATGATGAGGGTGTTTGGGTAGAAAATATGAAATGATTTATGTTTTTGTACGTGTCAGGTAATGTTGTTAGTAGAATGTAGACTGTAATATCATCTTAACTGTTATTGTTATGCATCATAGTATTTATGTTATGAGTTTAACTGATGAAAATGCTTTATGATTTTTTTTTGCAGTGGATGATCACCCTAGATGACCCCATTGGACGGCTTATCTCGACTGGAGAACCTGAGCCACAGCCGAATAGACCAAGTAAGCGGGTCACGAGAGGAGGAAAGAAGAAGAAGGACCAGTAGCAGTACACGAGACTGAGGCTGGCCCTTCACAGCAGACCGAAGAGGAGTCGGTTGTGCCACCAGAGGCGAAGAAGCAGAAGAAAAGAGGTGCAACACGTGGGCTGAAGGCTAACAAGGGCCCTCCTACAAAACCGGTCGACTTCAATCAATTCAACCAGCCCCATGGAAATTGGAAGAATGACTTCACCGCTTACGGTAGCCATTTGGTGAAGTCATATTGCGACATAAACCACACCTGGAAGCAAGTGCCTCAATCATTGAAGGATACTATGTTTCAGCGTCTTCAGGTAAATCTCTACATTATTACTATGATCTTTTGTGAAATAATAGAACATTTATGTTTACTTTACTAACTGAATGATCATGTACGTAGTCTCGTTTCTCCGTGGATCCCGCACTTAAAAACGATGTGCTATCAGCGATGTCGAAACAGTTCCGGGACCACAAGAATAAGTTGGCTGACAAGTTCATCTACAAGATGCCTACTCCAGAAGATCCAGATGAGCCAGATCATGGTGGAGACGGTGTGAGACCACCATGGGAGGTTTACGAGGGCATAACAGAAGAGCAATGGCTACAATTTGTTGAGAGGCGTCACACACCGGAGTTCCAGGTGCACTTTATTGTCATACATACATAAATTAATCTTAATTTCTTATGTTTTTTTGTGTTCAATTTCACTTAACATGATCCCATTAATTTATGCAGGCTCTCCGTGCGAAACAACAAGCAAATGCTAAGAAGAATCTGTACCCTCACCACTTAGGTGGAAAAAGTATTGCTCAAAGGGTACCAGAATGGGAGCAAAAGGGATATCTGCCCACGGATGGCTCATTGGATGCCAGTGGCAGAAGAATGAAAGTGTGGGAGTTAAGCCACATTCCGAAGAACTCTACTCCCGAAAATCCTCAATATGATGAAGCCACGAGAGCAGTTATTGCTCAAATGGTAAGTGATATCATTTCATTTTCAGTCAAACTGTTCATTTCCTTTGTATATGAACTTATGTTAAACTAATAACTGTATTTGTGTGTTATATTAGGGTGAATTAAGCTCTCAGCTCACCCAGGGCACCTGGACCTCACAGAGGAATGATGATCCTCTTACACGCGCTCTTGGTAAGAAGGATCATCCAGGTCGTGCCATTGGGTTTGGTGGGCACGTTGGTATCCGCCAGGCATTTGGCGCACCCGGGTCCAGAATCAGCAGGGACAGTCGATTAGCTACGAGGAGCACCTGAGAGTGTTGGCTGAGATGGAGCAGAGGATTACTCAGAACGTCGACGAGAGGATCGCTCAGGCTATATCAAGGATTCAGCCACAGCAGCATGAAAGCCAAGAGGTTTCTCGACCACCAGTTGATCAGTCACCCATTCAGCAGCAGAGTGCACCGGTAGTGAGAAGTAGTGTCCACTCGGCTGATCCGTTTCCCTATGCATCTCTACAGGTTAGACTAACATTTCAATTGAGTACATGACGATTATGATTTTTAACTTGATCACTAATATCATCATAGAAGAATTCTCAATTTTTATCTAAACAAGTTCCACATAACACTCAGGCACCCACTGAGTGCCATCTGTTTTTACAAATTGGAGTAGAAGAGGTCATGGTTGCATGGGGAAAACTTTTCCCCTCTCGTCCAAGTGATATTGTGCACGGTGAACCACTCCGACATTACCATGCACGAGTGCTTCTAGACGAATTTGTTGCAGAGCATGCTGACGTCGGTTTACCGGTGCCGATCCCACAAAGACCTACCGTGCGTTCTGCACAAACTGCGACAGTGCAGTGGCCTGCACGATTGGTCAGACTCCCTGGGCAGGTATTACTCTTAACCGTTGCTATAAAACTATTGGTGTACCACCTTGCATCCATATACTTAATTAGACTAATATCATAGGATATGACCCCACCGAAGACTGATAAGGGCAAAGGAAAAAGAATTGCCACACCTGTGCAATCAAAGGCATCCACAAATTTTGTGCTTAGACCTGCTTTGGTGGAGAAGAGAATATTGGCCGGCTTGTCGACCAATATGCAGATTCTGCATTCCTCGTTGTTGGTGCTACCACCGGATAGTGATTCCCTCATTGTGGAAGATCCCGAGCGGATATTTCACTATATAGTTCAAGGAGAAGATATACATCGATTTGGGATGTATATGTCGACTTCGAGGAGGGCTTCAGGAGGGATTGGTTGAATGTGTCGATTATCAAGTCGGCCGCCATGTGAGTGACTTTTACCTTTTATATTTGAATTCATTAATTGGTGATGAATTAGAGGTTTGAATAAAAAGTTAATGACTAATGATTGCCTCATAGGTGGGTGCATGATAAGGCGATCAATGTCTTTGAAGATCGAAGATTTGGATTCCTGTGTCTGCTATGTGCAGTGAAGTCCAGATGACAAGTGATCCGCAAAGCCTTATGCAATATATGCGAATGCCCTCTATGAATGTTCGAACAAGTATTATTATGCTGCCATATCATTCAGAGTATGATATTGACTTTCTCTTAGTATTATCTAAAACATATAGTTGTGTTAGTGCTTAATGATTTCAACACATTGTGTAATTGTGGACAGTCGACATTGGTCATTGCTTGTGCTGGTGATGGGAAGCACCCACGAATCTTGCAATTTGACTCATGGTAAGGCTGCAAAGAGACCGAAGATCTCCACCGCAATACTGGGGTAATTATTTTGTTATCGTAAACAACAATATTTTACTTAACGTTAACTGTTTCATAAACTTGCTACTGATGCTTAAAACTATATATTGCTGATGTATATAGTTCATGAGAGCGCATTAAGACTCCAGGGTATAACAATGAAGAGTAAACATCCTTGGAACACTGTCAAGGTACTCTATAATTGATAAAATTTGGTGATGATAATGTTTAAACTTGTTTATAATGCAATATGTGTGTTTGTATAGTGTACAGTGCAGCCTGGGGGGTCAGAATGTGGATACTATGTCATGGATTCATGAGTGACATAGTAGGAGCGGCGAACCTTTTACCAGAGCACTCGTTAGACATGGTAACATTCTTTGAAAGTTCAGTTATGCTCTTTTACATGTTGTTAGACTGTACGTTTTAGATTAATGTTCATTTTTTTCCAAGGCTTACGAAAAAAGTGTTCAAAGGTGGTCAGTATGATGATGCTCAAATTGTTGAGATGCTGAAGAATGGTCGGAGTTCGTCTGCACAAGTTTAATGAATTGATGATCATGAAGATGTTTTGCTAACTTTTCGAGTATGTAAATAAAACTCTGTACACTTGTGGATGGTGTAATGGTAGATTGGAATTGTAATGGTTTTTATTTGTTTTGAAAGTGTTGAAAGTAAGTTAATTGAATTGTTTGTTAACTCTCAAATTGTGGTGCGTGTTGGTATTAATTGGGAGCTTTTATAACTTTTTAAAATGTGTGCTGGGCTCCTGTATGGATGAAGCATTATTACAGGTCTGATTGAATCAATGTGGGAATATATATATATATATAAGATGGGATGGAAAAAAAAACAAAAAAAAAATATACCTATCTCGGCGGTTCTTAGAGAACAACCACGAGATAGGCCCCTGGGATTGACCGTGTGTGAGATTGACCATGGGTCTATCTCGGCGGTTGTTCTAACAACCGCCGAGATAGACTCATGTCAATCTCACACCGGTCAATCCCAGGGACCTATCTCGGGGTTGTTCTCTAAGAAAACGCCGAGAGAGGTACATCTAGTTCGGCGGTGCTCATTTCGGCGGTTCACAACCGCCGAAATAGGCCCATTGGAAACCGCCGAAATAGGCCTTTTTCTACTAGTGCCCCCCATTTTTACCCATTTCACTATAAATAAACATATTACCCCCATAATACATATCTCATTCCACCCCAAACTAATGCCATTTTCCTCCACAAATCATCATTTTCTCTCCAAAAATCATACATCTCATCTACATAATATCCACATAAAATCCACACATCACTCATCCATAAAACATTCATTTCCATACGTTGTTTTGTCCAACCTCTGTCCAAATATTAGCAGTCACAAAGGAGCTGAATTAATCTTTTCTAGATGATTTCTGTACTTATTATATGTATTTGTCTTTTTAATTATGTTGGCTAAGAGGATTTACTCAGGTGTGAAGGTTGTAATTATAGTTGTATAATTATGTAATCTATATTTTTTCCGGTTTAATTGAATACAGTGTTACGATTAAAGCTTATCTCTCGTCTTTTAATAAAATTTCTGAATTTATTAAAATGCTTTACAAAGTCTATTTTGATCAGAGCAGAGTGATAAATAGACAGGTTAATTAATCGATAAATCTGTGGAAAAACTTATTTGATAAAATAAGTTAGTAATTTCAGATGTAAAATATAATTCCTCGCACTTAATCTGTTTACATGTGTTTTTCTCAAATCTAGATTAGATCGAACATTTTCTGGTAAACGAGTCTTTCAAGTCTAGGATTTAGTCTTTAAGATAATAACAGGAATTTTTGCCAAACTATTATAATTAACCGGTAGAATAGCATAATTAATCAGATTATATAAACCTGAACCCGGAGTCCCGTTTAATTTATCTTCCACTCAGTTAATTTTATCTGTTTTTTTACTTTACAAAAACAAGTCAATTATTCCTCCTTTTTGTGATAAGCTTAGGTACTATATTATTTCACTATAAGTCCCACGGGTTGACCCCGGCCGCTTCTGTCTTACTATACTACTACGACCGGGTTTTGTTTGCAGCCCGACGGATATTTGAGTTATTAATTTCTTTCTCAATTGTTTAAAATACACCAGTTCCAACCTCTCTCATTTTCCTGTCTGCAAAATGGCACCGTTGCCAGGGACTTGATTTATTCTAGTCCCTAAGCCCCGGATAATTCACCTGTTATATTATAATATTCTGTTTCCTTTTTTCTGTTAATATTTTGTTTATACTATTTAGTTTGTGGTTTATTTTATTTCTATTAATTTCTGTCATTTCATTATTCCAACAATTTAAATATCGCATTAATTACATTTATTTATTTTCCAGTCATTTACTTTACTGTCATTTATTTACCAAGTCATTTAAATTTCCTGTCATTTACTTTCCAGTTATTTAAATTTCCATTGTCCTTTAAATTTCAGTAATTTAAATTTCCATTGTCCTTTAAATTTCAGTAATTTAATTTCTGTCATTTAATTTCTGTAATTTAAATTCTGTCATTTAAATTTTTTGTCATTTAAATTCCAGTACTTTATTTAATTGTCATTTAAATTATTGTAATTTAAATTCCAGCAATTTAAAATTCTGCCCTTTTTCTTTATTTTAATTTTATTATTTACTTACACTGCATTTATTTTTATTTCTTTTATGTTTATTTATTTTCGGTTTATTTTCTCTTGTTTTAAAAAAAAGTTCTTTATTTTATTCTATTGAATTGTTTCTTTTTAGCTGTTTAAATTCCCCCTCAATATTTCTTCCTATTTCTATTTATTTTATCACGTCACAAGTTTCTTTTTCTGTTTTGAGTGGTGAATGCCTATTACCAGGTCACATAGCCTTCCGGTCAGTATTAACAATCATACGGTTGGCTACATCCCTGAGATTGAGAGAACCTTTCTGCGCACTTTGAGGCATACATGATCTCAACAAAACATAACCACCATGGCGATAGAATCTAACTAGAAAGCAGATATGTCATCTACTCCAGCTACAGTTTGTAACATCAACAGGCCGTCTAACCAAGGACAACAGCCCGCCATCATCCTTCCCCACCTTACCCCATCCGAATACGATGAGTGGCAAAAGCTGAAGCCATATCATCAGATCCGATGTGTAAAGGAGTTGGGCATGTTCGATGGCTCTAGTCCTGACGAAGCTCTGTTGCATGTCACCAAGTTTCTGCAGCATGCCAACAGTCTAACTATGACCGACGCAGTACTCCAGTACGCAAGACTGTCATTATTCCCTCACAGCCTGACGGGAAATGCAAGTAAATGGTACCACAGCCTTACACCAAGTACCATTGGTACTTGGGATGATATGGCCACCAAGTTCTACGACAAGTTCCTACCCCCGAGCCGAACGTTGGAAATGATTGCTGAGATCTACAATTTCAAGCAGCCAGGGTCAGAAAACATCTGTGAATCTTGGGACCGTTTCAAAGGACTACTACTTACTTGTCCTCACCACGGTCTCACGAAAGAACAAGTATCTCAATTGTTCTACAAAGGCTTAATCGGTCCGTGCAAAACAATGGTACTATCCTCTTTAGGTGCTGACATTTTGAAAAAGCCCGGAGCACAGTTTCTGAATGGCATAGAATCCCTCTGTGAAGAGATCAGAGACTGGGCCACAGGTGGATCAAGAGGCGGCACTCCAGGTTTATACCACGTGGGAGAAAGTGACAATAAATTTGGCCAGCTGATGAAAAGCCATGAGCAACTCATGAAGAGCAATGCCCAGCAGGCAACAAAAGTAAGCACCCTGCAGAAAGTAGTTGAGCAGATGACCATGAATTCCTACCCCCACCAAGCAAAGTCGATGATTTCTCGATTATCTACAACCCCTCCAGGCTATGCTCCTCTATCCCTATCAACTCCTGATGTTTCTTGCACGCAATGCGGCGGGCCACACGACTACGAGCAATGTCGCGAGTTACAAGAGTTGAAGGCAGCTGAGGAAGCAAATTATGTGGGTAATAATCAAGGTTTCCGACAACCTTGGCAGCAGAATGTTCATCCTAATCTCCGATACGGTAATACCAACAGCATCCAGAATCCACGTACACTCCAGCCTTCCCAAAACTACAGGCCACAATCGAACTACCAAGGAGGCCAGAGGCAATTTCAACAACCTCCATACGGTGAACTTGCATCTTCTAGCCGACCACCTCAACCTCAATCTAATCCAGAGTCTGAGATGGGTCAGATACAGGAGATGTTTAGAGCGATGATGAACAAATCTCGAGACACTCAGGAGGAGGTCTCAACTCTCAGGAAAGATCAAAAGGCGTTGCAATCTCAGATTCAACAACTCCTAACCCAACAAAGGCCGTCTGGCCAACTTCCCTCACAAACCAATCCAAATCCACGTGAACATGCAAAAGCAATTCACATAGATGAAGGAGATGACAGCAACACATTCCAAGGAACCACAAAGGTAAATGTTGTCACCTTACGAAGTTGAAGGAAACTGAGTACAGAAACGAGCAACGAAGATCGCGTAGAGGACAACATAACTCCTCCACCACCACCTTCGTCTGAGACACAGGCTCCTATCCTTCCTACTCCCTCTCCTCCATCTTGAATTACTATTGATGTTCCTTCTTCTTCTCGTAAAAATACAGAGCTTCCATTTCCTAACAGGATGAAAAAAAAGCATCTTGACAAACAGTTTGCAAAATTTCTAAGTATTTTTAAGAAACTAACATTAGACATTCCGTTAATTGATGCCCTGCAGGAGATGCCCAACTATGCGAAATTTCTAAAGGATCTCCTGACATAGAGAAAGAAGAAGACCTATAAGGAGACTATCCATCTCACAGAGGAGTGCTCTGCTGCCCTTCTTCCAGCACTTCCTCCTAAACAGACAGATCCAGGATACCCTGTTGTCCCATGCTTTATCGGTGGAATAGATTGTGGAAGTGGTTTGTGCGATTTAGGGTCCAGCATCAGCATTATGCCATACGCTACCTTCTTAAAAGTACGAGAAGGAGAGATGCAACCTATACCGTTCAAACTCCAGTTGGCCAATAGATCGGAAGTCAAACCGATGGGGATGGTCTGAGATCTAGTTGTCGGCATTGACCGTTTCATTTTCCCAGCCGACTTCGTCATTCTGGATATGGATGACGATGTTGACGTACCCCTCATTCTAGGTCGACCCTTTTTAAGTACTGCCAAGGCCGTCATCGATGTCCATGATGGTAAAATCACCTTGCGGTATGAGGATGAGAAGATTGAATTTGACATGAGGAAAATGATGAAGAAATCCTCCAACGAAGCTCACCCCTTGATGATGGCCAATTTGACTGATGATGATGAGGAAGATTGTGATTCTCCCACTTACGAAGACGTATATTCTCTTTCCTTATGCATGAAGGCTCGAACTGAACCATTGGAGCACATTCTCGTTGCTTCTCTGGAAAAAGAAACTAAAGATCCAGTGGTCAATGCCACGTTAGCCCAAGTGGAAAGAGGGAAGGCAGGATATCAAGCCTATCGCCCTCCGATGGAGCGACTTGACAGAGAAATTAAGAAACCAATTCCTTCTGTCGAGCAACCACCCAAACTTGAGCTTAAAGAATTACCTCCGAGCCTTAAATACGCCTTCTTAGCAGCTAATAAAAATTTGCCAGTTATTGTATCATCTTCTTTAACTACAGGGCAATAAAACAAGCTACTAGAGGTTCCGAGACAACACAAAACAACGATCGGGTGGACTATTGCTGACATTAAAGGAATCGACCCCTCCTATTGCACACACCACATCTATATGAAGGACAACTACAAGTCTATCAGGCAGCCCCAGCATCGTCTTAACCCTATCCTGAAGGAGGTAGTTAAGAAGGAAGTTCTGAAACTCCTGGACGCAAACATCATTTATCCTATCTCCGACAGTCCATGGGTAAGTCCTGTACAGGTTGTCTCAAAGAAGGGAGGCATCGAAGCGGTGGTAAATGACAAAGGAGAGGCTGTTCCTCAAAGAAAAATTACTGGTTGGCGCATGTGCATAGATTAAAGGCGTCTGAACTCTGCAACCAGGAAGGATCACTTCCCTCTTCCTTTTATCGATCAGATGCTAGAAAGATTGGCAGGACAGGAGTATTATTGCTTTTTAGATGGTTTTTTGGGGTACTTCCAGATTCCTATTGCGCCAGAGGACCAAGACAAGACAACTTTCACTTGTCCCTATGGTACCTTTGCGTATAGAAGAATGCCCTTTGGACTGTGCAATGCTCCTGCCACCTTTCAGCGTTGCATGCAAGCGATCTTCGCAGACTTTATCGAGCAGAGTATTGAGGTATTCATGGATGATTTTTCTGTCTATGGATCTAGTTTTGATGTTTGTTTGGCGCAGCTTGATCTAATTTTGGCCGATGTGAGGAGACAAATCTGGTTCTCAACTGGGAGAAGTGCCACTTCATGGTCAAAGATGGGATTGTGCTCGGTCACATAATATCTGCTAAGGGGATTGAGGTAGATCAAGCCAAGGTGGAGGTAATTGAGAAATTGCCAAAACCTACTTGTGTGAAAGAAGTAAGAGCTTTCTTAGGGCATGCAGGATTTTATAGACGGTTTATTCAGGATTTTTCTAAAATTGCAAAACCATTAACTAATCTGCTTCTGAAAGAAGCCCCATTTGTTGTTTCTGATGATTGTGTATCTGCTTTTGATTTAATTAAACAAAATTGGTAGATGCTCCTATTGTTGTTTCACCTGACTGGTCATTACCCTTTGAGATTATGTGTGATGCCAGTGATTTTGCAGTAGGGGCGGCTCTGTGCCAAAGAAAAGAAAAGATTCTACGGGTTATTGCTTATGCAAGCAAAACTTTGGATAATGCCCAAAGGAACTACACAACCACTGAGAAAGAGCTCCTAGCAGTGGTATTCTCCTTAGATAAATTCAGATCATATTTATGGGGAAGTAAAGTGATTATTCACACTAACCATTATGCTCTTAAATATTTGTTTACTAAGAAAAAGGCCAAACCACGCTTACTTCGTTGGATTCTCTTGTTACAGGAATTTGACATTGAAGTAAGGGATAAAAGTGGTAAATTAAATGTTGTGGCTGACCATCTGTCTCGGTTGGTAGTTCCTGATGATGGTGTACCAATTCATGAATTTTTTCCAGATGAGACTGTTTTTGTTTTGAATACAGTGCACGAGCCATGGTTTGCTGACCTAGCCAATTATCTTGTTTCTGGGGTTATACCTCGTGATTTTTCATATGCTCAAAAGAAGAAATTTTTATCTCACGCTAAGCATTATATCTGGGAAGACCCTTTTCTCTTTTGAGTTTGTGCAGATAATATAATTCGCAGGTGTCTCCTAGATGATGAAGTACCCAGTGTTCTAGAGTTTTGTCATTCAAGGGAAGCTGAAGGCCATCATGGTTCTCATAGGACGGCAGCCAAAGTTTTGGAATCCGGATTTTAATGGCCCACATTACATAAAGATTGCCAAGCCTTTGTGGCCAGTTGCGATAGTTGTCAACGCATGGGAAATACTTCCAGGCGACATGAGATGCCCCTGCAAGGCATTTTAGAGGTCAAACTTTTTGACTGCTGGGGAATGGATTTCATGGGACCATTCCCCTCTTCGCAAGGATTCCAATATATTCTGGTGGCAGTGAATTACGTATCCAAGTGGGTTGAAGCAATTCCTTGCCAACATGCTGATTCAAAGACGGTGGTAAAATTCTTAAAGAAACATGTCTTTACCCGCTTTGGAGTCCCTAGAGCCATTATAAGTGATGGAGGCACACACTTCTGCAATCGAAGCATTGATGCATTGATGGCTAAGTATGGGGTACACCACAAGGTTGCCCTTGCTTACCATCCCCAGACGAATGGGCAAGCAGAAGTGTCCAATAGGGAGTTAAAATGGATACTCCAAAAGACGGTGCACTCCTCTAGAAAAGATTGGGCGTTAAAACTGGATGATGCTCTTTGGGCCTATCGCACAACATATAAAACACCCATTGGTATGTCACCTATTAAATTGGTTTATGGAAAGGCATGCTATCTTCCTGTGGAGCTTGAGCACAAGGCTTATTGGGCTATCAAGTCCTTAAATTTTGATATGTCTGCTGCGGGTGAGAAAAGAAAGTTGCAACTCTCTGAGTTAGAAGAGCTGAAGGATCAATCTTACGACAATGCTAAAATTTATAAGGAACGAACCAAGAAGTTCTGTGACAAGCTGATCCTCAAGAGAGACTTCAAAGTGGGTGACTTGGTTCTCCTTTATAATTCAAGATTGAAGCTTTTCCCTGGGAAGCTCAAATCTCATTGGGCAGGTCCTTTCCGGATTATTGATGTAACCTCATATGGTGCCTTTGAACTACAAAACAAGAAGGGCGAAACTTTCAAAGTTAATGGAGCCCGTCTAAAGAGGTATACTTGTCCTACTGATATTTCAACTAACTTGTTTAGAATTTCTCTTGTTCAGGAACAACATGACACTTTTACTCCTGTTTCGAAACCGGCACTATCTAAGAAGAAATCTCTCCCGTGGAGAGTTCAACATAAACTGAAGCAGCTACGCAGCTTGACTATAGGAAGTTGTGGGACCCCAACCCACAACTCCTCACAAACAGAATGAAATTATGGGCGTCTAGCTAAGGACGTTAAAAAAGAGCAGCTAACTGGGAGGCAAAACAGTATTTATCAGGTATTTTTAATATTATTTTTAATATAAGTATTTTTAATTTTATTGTGTTTTTAATTTTTATGAATTTATTCTACCATATTCTCTTAAGTTAGATTATTAAATAAAATAAAAAAAATATTTGGCCCGGACACTGGTTCGGACATGACGCGTTTCCGAATCAAAAAGACCGTCCCAATCGATCTGTGCACATTCACCCAATTTACAAATCGACGCGGACGAACAGCCCAAAATCACCCAATCCTTCATTTGCCTCTAAATTCTTCATTTCTCCACCAAATCGAGCAAGGTTAGTACCGAAATGTTTGTTTTTCAATTCTCTACATTTCTATAGCAAGAAATCCACAAACCATCAACCACACAAGGAGAAATCAGTGACTGAATGTTCGAACCCTAGGAGGACGAATTCGAAAATTTCAAGCTCGTTTTTGGGTTTTTGTAATCTATTTCTTCTACAATCATCCTAAACTACCACAAGGTAAATTCTACACTTGTTATACTCAATTTTGGTGTTTTTGATTGAATTCCATATTGAGATTTAATAGTTACGAAAATATTGTTGTTATATTTCCGTTTTTCGGTTGTATAATGCATTGTTGTTGTAACTATGGAGATTTATGATTGTACGATGTTGTGAGTGGATTTGTTTGATAACGGTATTGCATTACCTTGAATATTGATTGAATTAGTCTGGGAGAATTGAAGATTTTTAGGGGAGATTCTGTCGAAATTTCGGTAGAATTTGTGGGTATTTATATATTTATGTTTGAATTTCATACTATTTTCTTCCTGCTTTCTTTATTGCTAATATGTAGTAAGCAGGATGTTTAGAAAATTAACTGAACGCTCAAAGAAGAGTAAAACCACTGCTACTAGTTCTAGCCAGGCACCACCACCAGATTTTATATCTCAACAGGCAGCAGACTGGTTCAACCTGGAGTGCGAAATTGAACCTGAACGATCGGTCGCATCGGACCTACAGCGCCAGCTTGGGTTACCCGAGCTTCTGGGGGCGCATGGATGGGTGAAACTACTAGACATGGGTGGTGTATTCTACCTGATAAGTGCGAAATACATCTATTTTTATGGCTTTAATTCTTCCTATTTTCATAACAATTCATGTCGTATTTCCCACTTATCGTATGTTTTTCCCTAGATTTATGTTTTGATGTGAACTAATGCATTTTGTGTGTCAAATGCAGGAAAAAACAGTCTAGAAAATACATATAATATATATATATATATATATATATATATATATATATATATATTATCGGCGCTGTACACGGAGGGAGATTATTCCATACATATACCTGCACACCAATTAACTACAGGAGAGGAATCTATTCATGATATATAGCCATGCACCACGTATATTCTCCACACTCTCATCGTTGATTTATTCATGATTTATTTCATTCACGCTGGATGAATTTGGGTGGCTTATTCATTCGTTATTGACACTGCGTTTCATTAAAGAAAGAAGACTTGGAAATTAAAGATAAATTGTTACTACTTATATAAGAGATTAGGGCTTCATGAATGGAGGATATTGACACCACGCCGCCACACGGAGGCAGTAGCCTCTCGGCTCTCCCTCTCCATTCCCACATCCACATAAGTCCACCATTGTTACACCCACACTTTTGGTAGAGGATTAATACAGAGATACGAGATAACAGAAGGCGGGGCAGTTCTTCTAACAGAGTTTCTTCTTCCATTTTCTCTGATCTGCTCAATGTGTTATTCCTTTGTTATTTTTATTATTATTTTTAGAGTCATGTTTGAGTAGTTAGTTTAGCTCCCCGGGTTGGGGTAGCAAACCGAATCTTTATAGTTATTTTGTAATCTTTTTCTCTGATTATAATTGCAGTAGTTTAATTGTTGTTCTTCATGCGCTTTAATTCTCTAGCTAATTATTAAAGCAATATTTGTAGTTTTCTAATCAAAATGCGGCGCTGAGATTAGTTAACAAGACATAGGAAGTTAAACCGGATTAACGACTAGAAGCATGGTTTGCCTATAGGTTAATCTGTCTCCAATAGGAATTGTGTTTAATGCTATTAACTTGATGTAACTTGGGCATGGTTTGTGGCTTGTTATTTCAGTTAGTTAGGGTTCGTTGTACAAGGACCGGTCAACGAACTAATTATAATTCATGAGTTTATTGCAGAATTAGGGAAGAGTTATAAATAGATTAATAAGGTGAAGGTTTGCAGAACAATCCGGGGTGTTTCTTTAGATTCAATCATTATTTAGTTTATTTTTATCTTTTTACTGTTTCATGTTAGTTTGTTTAGCCACTCTTTTTATTAAATTAAGTAAAACCTGAAAAAGTGACGTTTCCTGTTTTCTTAGATTAGTTTTCTCGGTTAGTAAATAAATTGTCAATTAATTGAACGAGGTCCCTGAGATCGACAACCCCACTCAATTCACTATTCCGCAAAACGATAGGTACACTGCCTAGGTAGAGATAGAACATATTTCTGCTAATAAGTTTTTGGCGCCATTGCCGGGACCTCTGACACGGTTAATTGATATTTTTATTTATCTGATTGGGATTTTTATTTATTTTAATTTTAATTTTGTTACGCTTGATATGTTTACGACGTGTTGAGTTCGGTTGAATTACATTTGATTTTTTCTTGATATAGTTTTTTTTTCTTTTTCTTGTTACGTACTCTTCACTTTCGAATTCAAGTTCTGTTTCGATTTGTTTTTCCCCTTTACGATTTTTTTTCTCTTTACGTGATTCTTGGTTAGTTTAGAACTTCGTTAAATTTCGTTCTAGATTTTAGGATTCATTTGTATTTAATTCGTTGTTGAATTATATTTTTGTTTGAATTTTACTTTTCGTTTTCCATTACGTTAAACTTGTTTTTTTTATTTCATTCCTTTTTTTTAACTTGCTTTTCGTTTTTGTTACAACCGGTTCCATTTAACTAGTTGTACGTCGTTTCACTTAATTAGTATTTGATTTTTTTATTAGCTGTTTTTCTTTCTTTTTAGGACACTTTGTTTAGTTTTTCTTCTTCTTCCGTAGTTGATTCAGATTTTTGAATTTGATTTGATTAGATAATAGTACGTGGGTTTTGTGTTGTGATTTATATATTATTTATTTTCTTTTTATTTTCATTTTTTTTCTTGTTTTATTTATTTTATTTTCGTTTTTTTTACTTTTTGTGTTTATTTTAGCAATTTTCTTTTGTTTTGTTTCTTCTCTGTTATTATATTTAGTTAATTTTGTTTTTGTGTTTCTTTTCTATTTCTAGTTCTATTTTACTTTTTATTTTTATTTTTGAGTTTGATAGGTTGATTACTGATAATGGAGAGCAGTTACGATGCGGAGACGAGATTGATGGTGGAACAAGTTTTGCAGCGTAAGCGGGAAGCAGTACTTGCTTTTCAAAGACTGATTGAATATCAACCACCACCACAATCTGATCGAGAACTTTATTGGTGGGAAAGTCCTCCGCCCGCAGAGCAGAATATCTTACCTGAACCTGACTCTGAGCCGGTAGAAGCACCAGTAGTGGATGATTTTACAGAGAATGAAGAAATTAATGCATCTACCACAGTTGTCTACAAGCAGGATTGCAAGATTGAGCCACACCAACCGGAAGAGGATATCTATATTCTCGAATCTGAGGAGAAAACGCCACCACCAATTGATCTGCAAATTCAACCTTGTCCCTAGGAGCCTCAACAAAAGGAGGAGGATGTTTATCATGTCCTCCAATTTGAGGAAGAAGAGCCATTCACACCTGGTCTTCTAACTGAGCAGTGCTACAGGCAGTATCTCCTCAAACATCAGGTTTTGTGGAGTATTCATTTTTCCTATTTTATTTGCCAACGTAACATTTTGTTTTGATCCAGGTGGTTTGCCTTTAATTACTGCCTATTTCGTTTTCCTGGCAAAGCTGTTGTCTACTTTTATTTTTGATCCAGGATAACGAAGCGGGAGTCTAGCCAAAGACTATAAAGACGGGCAGCTTACTGGGAGGCAACCCAGTTGTTAAATTTATATTTTGTTTTTGTTTTTATTTTCTTAGGTTTATTTTTGTTTTTCTTTTGTTTAGAAGTGGCAATGGTGCTCGCGCTTTAATGCCACGCTTTCAGCATTTTTGTGGTAGTTGTGAGTGTGTGCAGGTGAAATTTTTATTATCATGGTGGTTGATGTACCCCCAAGGAGTGTGAGGAAGTAGGGGTACTTTCTAAATATTGACAATTGCACTTAATGCCACATTTGTTTTTGGTTGTCCTCTTATTTTGAAAGAATTGCTTCTTTTAAGTGCCAATAAATATTGAATATTCAGGTGAAAATTTTTGTTGAGGTTTTGAAAACAAGTCTGATGGCCACCTCAAGAATCTTTCTGCTTTTAGCTGTTTGTATGTATAGTTTTATCCAAACTGAATCTATTTTCACTGAAATTTGGTGGATTAGCTGATTATGAAAACTGAATTAGTCTAGTTTGGGATTTTGGAAATGATAAGAAAGTTTGGTATGAAAGGATAAGGCAAGGTACTCCGCTGATCTGAATTGAAATTTATTTCTGAACCAAAACAGGCCTCTTCACTCGGTTATTAAGTCCTTGGGGTGCTTTATCACCCATCTACCTAAGGTCTTGTGATCTGGGATAGAAGGCCCAAAGCCGCTACAAGGGTGAAGAGAAAAGTCTGAGGGGATGAATTAAATATGCAAATGGCAGAATATAATGTTAAGGAAAAGGAACTTTGAAAAGTTAAATATGTAATTCAATTTTGCTTATTTTGATCATGAGTATGTGGTGTTGAAAGGTATCACGGAATAAGGTGTTACTTCACACCCCTTGTCATCCAAAGGTAAGAGGAAGAAACGGTGGAAGTCCCAAACTATTTGTTTCAGTTTCTATAATCTAACTTCTCCATGCCTTTAATTTCACTCTTTTTCACTGTTTACGAAAACCTACAGCTAGTAGCAGAACGTTTCTTTTGATTGTCATTTTGCTTGTTTTCCATCGGTAGTTGTTTGATCTTGAGTTTCAATACTACGGCCCTTAAGAGTAGTCATATTCTGTACTAGCTTGAGGACAAGCAAAAGCTAAGTGTGAGGAAGTTTGATAAGTGTGAAATACATCTATTTTTATGGCTTTAATTCTTCCTATTTTCATAACAATTCATGTTATATTTCCCACTTATCGTATGTTTTTCCCTAGATTTATGTTTTGATGTGAACTAATGCATTTTGTATGTCAAATGCAGGAAAAAACAGTCTAGAAAATACATACATCATCTCATAAGGATTACAACGTAACAAATGGATTATATACATATAATATATATATATATATATTATCGGCGCTGTACACGGAGGGAGATTATTCCATACATATACCTGCACACCAATTAACTACAGGAGAGGAATCTATTCATGATATATAGCCATGCACCACGTATATTCTCCACACTCTCATCGTTGATTTATTCATGATTTATTTCATTCACGCTGGATGAATTAGGGTGGCTTATTCATTCGTTATTGACACTGCGTTTCATTAAAGAAAGAAGACTTGGAAATTAAAGATAAATTGTTGCTACTTATATAAGAGATTAGGGCTTCATGAATGGAGGATATTGACACCACGCCGCCACACGGAGGCAGTAGCCTCTCGGCTCTCCCTCTCCACTCCCACATCCACACAAGTCCACCATTGTTACACCCACACTTTTGGTAGAGGATTAATACAGAGATACGAGATAACAGAAGGCGGGGCAGTTCTTCTAACAGAGTTTCTTCTTCCCTTTTCTCTGATAGGCTCAATGTGTTATTCCTTTGTTATTTTTATTATTATTTTTAGAGTCATGTTTGAGTAGTTAGTTTAGCTTCCTGGGTTGGGGTAGCAAACCGAATCTTTATAGTTATTTTGTAATCTTTTTCTCTGATTATAATTGCAGTAGTTTAATTCTTGTTCTTCATGCGCTTTAATTCTCTAGATAATTATTAAAGCAATATTTGTAGTTTTCTAATCAAAATGCGGCGCTGAGATTAGTTAACAAGACATAGGAAGTTAAACCGGATTAACGACTATAAGCATGGTTTGCCTATAGGTTAATCTGTCTCCAATAGGAATTGTGTTTAATGCTATTAACTTGATGTAACTTGGGCATGGTTTGTGGCTTGTTATTTCAGTTAGTTAGGGTTCGTTGTACAAGGACCGGTCAACGAACTAATTATAATTCCTGAGTTTATTGCAGAATTAGGGAAGAGTTATAAATAGATTAATAAGGTGAAGGTTTGCAGAACAATCCGGGGTGCTTCTTTAGATTCAATCTTTATTTCTTTATTTAGTTTATTTTTATCTTTTTACTGTTTCATGTTAGTTTGTTTAGCCACTCTTTTTATTAAATTAAGTAAAACCTGAAAAAGTGACGTTTCCTGTTTTCTTAGTTTAGTTTTCTCGGTTAGTAAATAAATTGTCAATTAATTGAACGAGGTCCCTGAGATTGACAACCCCACTCAATTCACTATTCCGCAAAACGATAGGTACACTGCCTAGGTAGAGATAGTAACATATTTCTGCTAATACTACCCACGTGAGGTACGGGTTTTCTATGCAAATTCCCGTATCCAAGAAGACACCGTCCGCTCCATGGTCCAAGGGAAGGACATCATTATTCGAGTGGAGGATATTGCGAATTACCTTGGAATCCCTTACCCTGCTCCTCCAATTGAAGAGGATGATGATTTGGTGCAACTTCATAATGAGTTTCAGAATGCCGCGGACCGACATTACAATGCGCTATTAATTCAGGCACCGCGCAGACGAAGAGGGGATGACCAGTCTAAGCAGGTCATCCCAGCTGATCTTCTATAGGACCCTTGCGAGCGAGTCCTGTTCGCGCTTCTGGTGGCCAATGTCGCGCCACGACACACTTCTGACCTCAGCCAGACCGACTGCTATCTTATCCAGGCGGTCGTGAACTCTTCTTTTGCTGGAGCATCTGCACTCCTATATCTACCCCAGCTTTTACAGCAGCAACTGCGCTACATCATCAAGCATAAGGACCGTCACAGGCTTGGATTCCCTGTTATGATCTACCACTTCCTCAGGCAGCAGGGAGTGATCTTAGCTGAGGAGGATCGTTCCACTTCTAGGACACCCATTGACATGGGCACCATGAAGATGATGAGATTTGAATATGATGGAAGGACGTGGATTAAGCAGGCGGGTCCGCGTACGTAGAAGCGGCAGAGAGATGTGGGAGAGGGACCGTCATAGCCAGTCCCTACTTCCACTACAGCAGAGGAGCAGCAGTATGCGGCTTTCCCAGCACCCAGGAGCGGGTATGTGACCTGGGATGAGCATGAGCGCACACGGCAGCAGATGCAGCAGATGGAGCAGTCGTTACGAGCTGAGATCAGCCAACTTCGGGAGCAGGCACGCCGATCACAGGAGGATTATGAGACCCTGCTCCGTGACTTCCAGCAGTGGCAGGCTTACTACCCACCACCTGAGTGATTCTATGACAGTTATTTTCTCTCTTTTGTTTTTCCATTCCTGCTTTATTATTTATTTACTATATTGCTAACGTTTGACAGTTTTCTTTTTTATTTGGTTTGTTTCAGTGTACGCGCTATCTTTATTATTTAATATCATCTTTTCCTTTTAAATGTTGCAATAAGACATTCCTTCTCCAAAGTTGAGCACTTGCATAACGCAAGTGTGAGGAACGTTTCCCCCGACAAAAGCTTAAGTGTGAGGAAGGGCTACTTTCTCAAATCCAAGGATATAAGGGGAGTTGTTTGTTTTAATTTTTGCAAAATTTAAATTATGTTAAGTTCGTTTTACTCCTCTTACTTGATTTATCTCTATTGCTATACATAACCGCTATCCTCCATGAGTATGACACATTTTGAAACGTCTTCTTACTTGAAAAATTTTAACTGAACAATTGAGGACATTGTTCCTCTTACGTGTGAGGAAGTAGAGACCTTTCCCTGAAAATGTGCCAGCTGATCTAATACATATAGACATTAGATTTACGAGTGAAAATATTTTGTAGAAAAATCAAGCATGGTAAGCAACTTTAAGATTATTTTTGCTCATAATTGTTAGCTTTCATGGTTTCATTATAAAAATTATTTTGTGTGCAAGCTAATTATTAAGTCTGAACTGGTTTAACTCGGTACCTTTGGAATGAAAGGAAAGTTTGGAATGGAAGAATAAGGCAAGGTACTCCTCTGATCTAATATTTTTGTTTAAACTGAAACGGGCCTCTTCCATTCCGTTATTAAGTCCTTGGGGTGCTTCATCACCCATTTACCTAAGATCATTTGATCTGGGATAAAAGACCCAAAACTGCTACAAGAATGGAGAGAAAAGTCTGTAGGGTTTAAAATAAATTTGCAAACAGTGCTATTAAAGTTTGTTAAGAAAAAAAAGAGCTTAAACTTATTTAGATCATGAGTATGTGGTGTTGAAAGGTACTGCAGAATAAGGCAATACTTCACACCCCTTGTCATTTCTGGGTATTTAAGGAAAGAAATGGTGGAAAGATCCCGAGTTAATCAGTGTTCATTCTTGATGATTTAACTTCTCCAAATTTTTGGTTTGAAGAGCTTGTTTCCACTAAAAAGAAAGGAACTTGCAGTTATGAGCAAAGGTTAATCTTAGGATTGTTATTATGTTTAATTCCCTTTTACGTTTGTTTTTACCCAAAGATTTAATTCTATGGAATTCCTCAGGAGCTTAATTCTGTATTTTGCTTGAGGACAAGCAAAAGCTAAGTGTGAGGAAATTTGATAAGTGCAAAACATATAGACTTTTAGGGTTTAAATACCTTATGAATTGCAATATTTGAAGCACATGTTTCCCACTTATTATGCGTTTTTCCTAAGATTTATGTTTTGATATGAACTAATGCATTTTATATGTTCAATGTAGGAAAAATCCATGTAATTAAGTAGATTTACTCATGAGGATTCCAACGCAACAAACGGGATTAAATCGGAGCTGAAACGAATATTTTAGAGGCAATTGAATTCTCGTCCAGACCAGTGTCCGGATGAGTTGGTCCGGACGCAACACACGGAGTGTGCCCGTACAAAAATCGACATGTCCGAACCAGGCTGGTCCGGACATTGGTTCGGACGCGTTAATCTGGACAGCGTACAGAGGCATGTCGACAAAGTGTGAATTGGTAAATTATATTTTACCAATTCACACCGACACCCCCTCTCTTTTTACCCCATTTTCACTATAAATAAACCTATTACCCTCCATTAATACATATCTCATTCCACCCCCAAACTAATGCCATTTTTCCTCCACAAAATCATCATTTTCTCTCCAAAAATCATACATCTCATCTACATAATATCCACATAAAATCCACACATCACCTCATCTCCATAAAACATTCCATTTCCATACCGTTGTTCTGTCCAACCTCTGTCCAAATATTAGCAGTCATAAAGGAGCTGAATTAATTATCTTTCCCAGATGATTTCTTTTACTTCTTATTCTGTCTTTTTAATTATGTTGGGCTAAGAAGATTTACTCCGGTGAAGGTGTAATTATAGTTTGTATAATTATGTAATCTATATTTTTACCGGTTTAATTAAATACAGTTTGTTACGATTAAAGCTTATCTCTCGCTTTTTAATAAATTTCATGAATTTATTAAAATGCTTTACAAAGTCTATTTTGATCAGAGCAGTGATAAATAGACAGGTTAATTAATCGATAAATCTGTGGAAAACTTATTTTGATAAAATAAGTTAGTAATTTCAGATGCAAAATATAATTCCTCGCACTTAATCTGTTTACATGTGTTTTGCTCAAATCTAGATTAGATCGAGCATTTTCTGGTAAACAAGTCTTTCAAGTCTAGGATTTAGTCTTTAAGATAATAACAGGAATTTTTGCCAAACTATTATAATTAACCGGTAGAGATAGCATAATTAATCAGATTATATAAACCTGAACCCGGAGTCCCGTTTAATTTATCTTCCACTCAGTTAATATTATCTGTTGTTTTACTTTACAAAAACAAGTCAATTATTCCCCCCTTTTTGTGACAAGCTTAGGTACTATATTATTTCACTATAAGTCCCATGGTTTGACCCCGACCGCTTCTGTCTTACTATACTACTGCGACCGGGTTTTGTTTGCAGCCCGACGGATATTTGAGTTATTAATTTCTTTCTTAATTGTTTAAAATACACCAGTTCCAACCTCTCTCATTTTCCTGTCTGCAGCCCAAAAAGTTTCTTGCATTTACAACATGGGCTAGTGGTTCGGGTCAGAATGGCGATGGGCTATTATATGGAGAAGACCTCTATTCCTTTATGAGCGAGTACAAGTGCAACAACTTTTCGATATGATTAATCTTTGCCCACCACAGCTCACTGAGGAAGATGATCACCTGAATTGGCTAGCTTCTCCGGATGGCCGTTATACAACTAAGTCTTTCTTTAAAGCAACCGTATCATCCGCTGCCAGTGCGCCAATTGCTTGGTGTCAAGCCTTCTGGCATAATTTTGCCCCACCTAGAGAGGAGCTTCTGGTCTGGCTGGTTATTCAGGGCCGTGTTCAGACAAAAGACATGGTATTTGTTCGTGATCTTATACCACTTGCCCAGCTACAATGCTCCTTTTGTCAATTTGCAGTGGAGACAACAGATCATCTTTTTGTCCACTACACCTCATCTCGTAAGCTCTGGAGCATCCTCTTAGATTGGTGGGGTGTTGCCATCGTCTTACCTCGGACTCCTGGCGCCATCTTTCAAGTTTGGCAAGGAATGGTAGAGAGGTCTAAATCGAGGTTGTCGGTTTCAACTTTCTTTTTTGTAATTTGGGCAATTTGGAATATAAGGAATATAGTGGTTTTTGAAGGCGTGGTGCCAGACTGGAGCAAATCTGGGGCTTCTGTCAAACGGCTTTGCTTTGAATGGAACTGGCAGCATATTCATTTGCCTCCTCATGCAGTCTTAGCTGCAAAAGATCTGTTCACTCTATTATTTTTCTAGTTTTAATGCTGGGTTTTTTCTTTTCCGCTGGGTTTTTGATTGTTGTCTTATTTTTTGGTGAGAAAGGCTTTGCCAAAGTATCACCTTGTAAGCTAGTTTTCCAGCCATTTATAAAAAAAATCTATCAAGCAACCTAGCAGCATGCCCACGTGATGCCTTCGACAACTTCAACATGTGTATGAGGAGAATTCTTCCAGCAGCCCCATGCACGTAATATTCAAGTCTCATGCACGCAAACACCTAGCTGTTTACTTTTCCACTTAATTGTTAGCCCACAAGACCAGCAAGTCAACACTCACGCACATAAAGACAAGAACGGGTGAGATTTTTCTCGGGCAAGGATAGACTTGAACAGAGATAGAAGCGGACAGACTCACCAAGAAAGGAGGAAAAGAAAAGAGCACAATCGAACGGGTAAAAAAAAGACAGAATGGGAAAAGAAGAAGATAGAAGTTTCTTCAACAACCCATGGCTATCTCTTATACTCTTCTCTTCTTTATTTCTTTGATGTTTGAGTAGTCCTAACTTATACCTTGGGATGGGGGTTTGACCCCAAATCCCCAAACTACCATGTAATACCTAATTTACTTAAATATAGTTGTTTTGTCTCTCTAATTTCAATTAATGTGCTAGATTTATCACCTTTGTGCATTTGTGGTTTCTCCTAATTTCATACATATGCGATTTAGGGATTTTGACCAATAGAGAGACAAACCCTAGATTTTCCTTCTTTAAATAGATGGTGGATCTAGTGTTATTGTTAAGGGCTTGTGTTTAATGTTATCTAGTGATGTTTGCCTAACCTAATCGAAGGGTTTATTCAACTAGATAAGATTTGACTTTCACTAGGATTTTAGAGAGAGCCATCATTTTAGTTCTAATAGACAACTAAAGTAAATTAGGATTAATGCTATACTTGGGTGTATTTCGGTGATTACACTTTCCTAGGGTACATCTCCATTCCAATCCACTAAAACATCCTTTTAGTATAATTGTTTGTTTTATTTATTGAATCTAATCACTAAGCTTGCCTCCGGGTAAACCCATATTTTACTATTTTTAATTCAACGACTAAGTACCGAGACTACAAAGATAGAACCAATTTCCTTGTGGGTACGATACTTGTTGTACTACATCGAATAGGTGCGCTTGCCTACTCTTTGCATATCTTTATATAGTATTTGCACACCTACAAGTTTTTAGCTCCGTTGCCTGGGAAATTGATAGTTTCTATCATTTTCCCTAGTTTCGGTATTTTAGTTTTTGTTTATTTTAGTTTTTGTTTTTAGTCTTTGTTTTATCTTAGTTTTTATTAGTCCTTGTTTATATTTCCTTATTTCTAATAGTTAGCATTTCGCTTTTGGTGTTTACTTATGTACCTTCTGTTCCTCTTGTGTATGCCAAGAACCCGAGCTCGTGGTTCTCCTCTTAGCAGTCCGAGACCCGATCTTAAGCGCTCCCTACTAAGAGCTAGAAGAAATATAAGAAATTTAACCATGGAGGAGCAAGAACAACCAGTAATAGAAAACAACGGGCACAATCAAGAAGAGAAACTACAAACCTCAAGCTCTAAGTGATTATTACCAACCGTGCACTGAGGGTAGAGCTTCAGCTATAGTCCTCCCAGAGTTGACACCAGAAGAGAACGGACAATGGACATTCAAGACTCACTTCATTATGGTAACCTGAGATTTGAGAAGGTTTAGTGGGGCAAATCCAGATGATGCTCCAAACCATTTGAGTCTTTTCCTCGATTTTTGTAACTCTTTTGGAAAAGCTGGTGCCATTAATGAAAGGATAAGACTACAGTTGTTCCCTCACTCTCTTCAAGACTCAGCTTCAAAATGGAATATAAGCCTCCCCTCAATATTAATCCATACATGGGCTCAGATGGCTCAGAAGTTTCTTGCCAAGTATTACCCCATGAGCAGATCAAGGAAGCTGATTAGTGAAATCAATACTTTCACTCAAGAGTCGGGGGAGACATTATATGATGCATGGGATAGGTTCAAAGAAATATTGATTAATTGATCTCATCACGGACTAGATGATCAATCTATTTGCCTTTCTTTCTTCAATGGGCTGGATGATTCTAATAGACTCCTTGTGAACTCCTCATCTGGAGGAATTTTTATGAACAAGTCACCTCAAGAAGCAATGGAGCTCTTGGAAACCATGACTAACAACACAAGGCAGTGGGCAAAGAACAAGGGTAGAGCTCCTAGGGTAGCAGGCCTACTCCATGTCGAGCCTACTGATCACCTCTCAGCTCAGATCTCCTCTCTCGCGAAGATG
Source organism: Limonium bicolor (assembly GCA_023374045.1). Lineage (NCBI taxonomy): Eukaryota > Viridiplantae > Streptophyta > Magnoliopsida > Caryophyllales > Plumbaginaceae > Limonium > Limonium bicolor. The sequence continues at coordinate 122,762,158 of CM041780.1, forward strand.
ATTGAAAGATTAGCAACCGCCCAGAAAGAAAGTGTCAAGTTTATAGCTTCTTCATCCTTAGATCCATCTACGGAGGGGTGCGTCACTTGTGCGTGTCCCCATGAAACTCATCATTGCGAGGGGAAGAGCTACGTAAGTGATCAAGAGAACGTGAGCTATGTCGGTAACCGTCCCATTAGTTCATACAACAATGCTAATACTCCATGGATAAATCACCCAAATTTCTTATGGAGGAACAATGAGCAGTCTCAAGGAGGGCCGAGTAACTCTTCAAACTCCTCTCAAGGGTATAAACCCCAAGTAAACTCTAACATGCGTTATAGACCTCAAGACCCCCCGGGATTCCAGCAACATCAACAATCTCCTTCTTTTTCTTCTTCCGGAGGATATGAAGAGCGGAAAAAAATGATGTCGACCTTCACTACCTCCTTCAATGCTAAAACTGCAGCACAAGAGGCTCACAATGCCCGCCAAGATGCTAGGAATATATTTCAAGATGCCTTCAACAAAGACATCTAATCCCATTTGGATCATCTCTCTCAGCAGTTTGAGCAGTTTGCACAAAAGCCACCGATCACTTTCCTGAGTCAACCAAAGCAAAATCCAAGAGAGCAGGCCAAAGTAGTGACTTTGAGGAGTGGGATGCACCTTGAATCACCATATTCACAAGATGAAAATGAGGATCAAGAATCTCAAGAAGTTCACAAGGAAGATCAAGAGATTTTTGAGGAAGCCCCTCCTCCTCTGAAAAATACTTCCAAGGAGAAGGAGTCTCTTGAAACTTCTACTCCTTCCACTCTCACTAAGATTCTTCCTCCACTTTCTTTTCTAAATAGGCTCAAAAATAAATATTTAGATGAACAATTTAGAAAGTTTTTGAACCACTTTAAGAAATTAATGATTAACATTCCATTTTCTGATGCTTTGAAGTAGATGCCGATTTATGCAAATTTCATGAAGGATTTCATTTCCAATAAAAGATCGTTGCAAGAGGTTGAGACCGTGCATCTTACACAGGAAGTATTGGCGGTCCTGCTGAAGAGCTTTAAGTACCTCCCTCAAAAACTTGGAGATCCTGGTTTGCCAATCATACCTCGCTTTATTGATGACATTGATTGTGGTAGTGGACTTTGTGATCTAGAAGCTAGTATTAATCTCATGCCACTTTCAATTTTTAATAAGCTTGGGATTGGTGAATGCATGTCTACTTCAATTCAATTACAATTAGCTGATAAGTCCTTAGTGTTCCCGAAAGGGATAGTGGAGGACTTGGTTGTGACTGTTGGAACCTTTGTGTTCCATACTGATTTTATTGTGATTGACATTGAGGAGGATGCTAGGGTACCCTTGATTTTGGGACGTCCTTTTATGAGGACTGCTAGGGCTTTGATAGATGTTGAGAAATGAAAGATCATATTGAGACTTCATGATGAAACACTAGAGTACGACATGTCTAAGGTAGTAAAGAACCTGCGCATGTAGAAATTGTTTTTGCTACAGATATTGTTGACTCTCTTGTGTGGGATAATTCATCCATTCTCATTTGTTATGATGCTTTTAAGCTTGTTCTACTTGAGTTTTGTGATGAACATGTGATGGACCCAGAGGTGGTAGAGATGGTGGCGGCCTTGGACGGCAAAAAATATTATGCCATGCCACGCTACCCACCACCAGAACCATTAGAGCAGTCCGCTCAAAAGCCTCCACCATCGGTTTAGAAGCCTCCCATCGTGAAGATGAAACCCTTTCGGAAATACCCCTAACCTTAAAAACATAATTAAATGATCTATCAATGATCTAAGATGGTTAATAAACATCTAAATACCATTGGGGAACAATCTAAAGATCTCAACAAGGCAAAACATGCCTTAAGATCGGTAAAGCCAAAAATGTGCTTTAGGACATCATAGAGATTGTATGACCTCAAATAGGATCCAAAGTGGATTCCTAAGTATTATAATGAAGTAATGAACATTATAAAACCGTTCTCAAAGGAAACCAAGCTCTAAAACATGTTCTAACACAAAATGTGCTTTAAAATTCCTTAAAGCACGTTTTTGAGAAAATTGACTTTCTGAGTGGGTTTTGAGTGGTGTTAGGCATTTGATTAGACCTTGTTATACTAATGTACTATAATGTACCACATTAGAAGGTCTAAATCCAAGATTTCAAAAAAAAAATCAGAAATATGGCATTCATTTGTGAATAGTAATCCAAATAGTGCATTTTTAAGCAAAATTGACTAAGTCAAGTCAATGGTCAATACATGACTCATCTTTATCCTTATGAAGTCGGCAGCATAGATCATGGAGGACAGCACATTCAACTTTATACAAAATATCTAGCCAATTTGGTGAATCACCATTTACTATTCCATTTTCTACTTTTCATTCATTAAAACACATTATCTTTCTTTCTCTTTCTTCTTGTCCCATTCCAGCCAAGCCATAGGCATTTCATGAACCTCTCAAGCTGAGTTCTTGAGCATTCAAGGCAAATCAATCTCTTTTCCACCTAAGGTAATGGTTTAAGGCATATTTTAGCTCTTTTTCTTCATCTCTTCATCACCTACACATGGAGCTTATAATCTATCACTTTCCATGGCTTATTCTCAGTGTTTTAAACCTTGAACAAGAGCCAAACTTGGATGAAGCAAGCTATGGGACCATGGTGGTCAAAATTTACATTATAAGGTAAAAACATACCTTAAGGATTTCTATTCTCCATCCGGTTTTCTCCTTCTGATTTCTATGAGTTTATTCACTCATAATCTTCATATTTTCATGTTAATTCAGTTGGTTAACCATTTGGAGCAAGGGTGGCCGAAAATCAAAGGAAATATCATTCTTTAAGGCATTTTGCTAAGGTAAAACCTATTACCACAGCAGCTTGTTCTTTATGGTTAAGCTCATGCTTGGAGTATGACCATATCTTATTTTGGTGTATTAAACATGTGTGAGTGCTGTGGTGATTTTTCCTCCAAGCTTCCGAATGGATATAAGGGCTTTAAGTACATAAATCAAGGTATAAACACCTTAAACTTATGATTTTATGATTTCTTAGCTTATATAAATTATGTGCCGAGAGTGGAGGTATTTATATGGGTGATTTTAACCTAAGTATGGAAAAAATGACTTAGATAAATTAAGCTAGTCATTTAAGTGGTTTATTTAACATAATGGTCAAATTATGACATTATATGGAAAAATAATTAAAGTATAGTAAAGTCGAGAGCTTATATTATATTTTGAGCTATTTATGTGTTATTTTATGTTATAAAGCAAAGTTGTAATAAGGCCATGTCATTAGGCCATTTAATTTAAGTTTAAAAGCTTATTTAATTTAATTTATGCACTTACTATTAAGTATGGGGTCAAAGCCGTAAATAAATAAACATTAGAGGGCTGTAGGTGAATATAGCCGAAAATTGGGATTTAAAAAGTATTTAAATAAAAATTATAAGATTTTATAAAGTTTTGGAGTGAAATTGTAAATATTAGAAAGTTTGGGGTAATCTATGTAATTACCGAGGAAGAGGGGTCAAAATGATGTTTGGAAGTCAAACATTGACCAAGCAAAAGACTTTGACCAGATTTGATGATTTATTAATTTAATTATCAAATTATACTAAGTTATGTATTTAAATGTAAAAATTACATAACATATGGGTATATGTGAGATTACCGAAAGTTTGGGGTATAAAATGGTATTTTATACACCTATGGGTCATTAGGAATTTTTAGGAATTTATTTGGTTAATTTTGGAGTAATATGGATTATATAAGTATAATATATGATATTTTATATCATTGTTACATGTAGGTAACATATATGGTGGAAACCGTAAATATTGAAAGTATAAGGTTAGGAATGATGTTTATAACCTTTTGGTATAGTTGGGTAATTTTTGGAATTATATATAAGGTTTTATTAAGATATATGTATAATATATAGTTTTAATGACATAAGGAAACTATATATTATAAATTGGGGAGATTTGGTAATTATACAAAATTAGGTGGAAGGAATTAAATTAAAACAGACCCTAGGGTCTGTTCGACAATTATAACACATTAAAACCATAGGTTATAATTATATTAAGGTTTAAGGATTATAATATAAGATATATATTATAAGTGCGACAATGCAATATAATTTGGAGTTGAGTTGTAAAATCTGAAAGTATGGTGGAATTAAATAAAATCGAGAAATGCTATGGTACATTTGGTATTCTATAACAATTTATAACTATAGGTTATAATTGTTTTAGTGGCATAAATGTCATAATATATGTTATATAACTATAATATAATATCATATAAATTATGTGGTGGATTTTGTAAATATTTAAGAAAATAAGTGCTGTTCGGAAATGATGGGAATTTTAGAACGAAATTTATAATATGGTTTTCAATGTTATTAAGGTTATAACGTTTATAATATAAGAAATATTCATTAAAAGAGAATGAATATATTATAAAGATTTACCATATAATAAAAGGTCCCATAATACATATATATAAATAAATATATGTTATGGAGTGAAAAATACAATATGGTTCAAATAAACAGATAATATCATAATTAAAATGATATAGAGTAAGAAGAAAAAGAATTATAAACATTGGATAAGGAAATTCTAATGTATGTAGTTCATGAAATAATAAGGAGTTATATACTTCAAAGTATTTTCAAATATGAATTATACAACAACATTACACTTGGAAAAACTAACCTTAGGAAATAAATACTAAGGTGAGATGTATAATATATGATTAAGATTATACATGCGATATAGTGATAAACTATACAATATACAAGGGGTATTAAAATTACATGCGATAACAAACGTTTAAAGTTAAGTATATTAATATACTCGACGTAACCACGCATGAAGTATGACGTTTTTCGTAATCCCGAGTTAAACCGAAAACCCGACAAACGTTATTAGTTAACAACGGGGAATAAACCGGGATGGATTAGTAACTGTACGGGGTTTCATAGTGTATTGTTGGTATGGGATGCTGATGCATAGTGTGATGCATATTAATAGATTGTCAGAGGGTCGCCAGAGATTTTAGCTGATTCATACTCCACGGTCTTATAATCCCGGTGCACGGTATGTTATTTATATGGCTTGATTGTCTCTGAGGATTTCCTCAGTTCAGACATTGTGTGAAAATCTGTGTTAAGATTAAATGTCTGCTTGTGTGAGTTAATATGCTTGAGTTGTGTATTAATGCTGCTTTATTTCTATTACTGTTGAACGATAACAGTACAGTTCGTATATATGAACATATTATAAAACGAACTAGCGGCAATGATGCTATCTTATATGTGTAATATAAGGAACGTAAGTAAAACATTGTAGCATTAGGATAATAAGATATATATATATATATTATCCGAGACTTATATACGGAGCATTGGCCTTCTTAACGCCGCTCTCGTATCTAACACTGGATCCCGAGTCAACATACTCAGGATTGGACTAACGACCTTAGTCTGCTGTGTTAGAAAAGATAGTAAAACGATGCGATGGTATAGATTAGTTAGTCAAGAGGATGTGGCTCTTGCTGTGACTTGAGATCAAATAACGATACTAGGATACCGTGTGGGTATCCGTAAGTATCAAGGTAAATTTCCAACGGACTACAGATGGTTCGTAGGTCGGAGACTCTACCGCTGGAGTGGCTACTGCTGTGGGTGACCCGCCATAGGAGATGGGTAACTTAGAGACACGTCGTTCCAACGAGACGTTGTCATTAGGCATGACTGAACAACTACGAACGACTATATTAGCTCGTCCATTAGGCGAACATTATTTGGACTTGTATGCCAAAGACGGGAAATTATACTTGTTTATAATTCTCGTTGTTTCGCCTTGTTGCTCAGTGGCTATGCTTTGTGGTTATGAGTAGTATGTCAGTGGTCTTACTGAAACGAGTCGTTGTACTCATATGTGTGTTGTGAGTGGGTGTAATTGAGTCGTTGTACTTATATTTGTGTTGTGAACTGGTTGAGTCGAGTCACTGTACTCGTGCGTGGATTATTATGGATTGTTTGGTCGAGTGAGTCGCCGTACTCAATTATGAACTATCAAGTGTTTGTTGGAATGGAGTCTCTGTACTCATATAAGCGTTGTAACGCTTCCAGTGGATTACTTCGATGCGATGTGTGAAGCCGGGGGCTTGTTTGCTATTTGAGTTTACTGCAATATATGTGGTTACTTTACAGTTTTTATATTAAACTACTTGCATGAAAATGAATTCATGCTCTCGACCAATTAACTGAGGGTCCGAGGGGGCATGACAGTCATGTAGTAACATACTCAGCAGGGGCTGATTCCATACCACAAACAAACATTTTGTAGGTATGCAGCTTCCGGTGTCGACAAAGAGTGGGACGCGCTGGGTAGTATAGTTACAGTTGTTTAAATATGCACTGTTGCATTTTGATACGAACTTAGAAACGTGTATAGGATTGGGATACTTAGAATGCTCACTGTGAATGTATTTTATATTGGTTTGGGAAGGTTAGATCTATCTCTTGTTGTCACTGTGGGAAATTGTTTCGTACTAATATATTTATCAGTAAGCACGTTATTACTCATATGGGCGAGTGAGAACGGTGACACCAGTAGTTCAATTGTTTAGATTACCGCTGCGATTACAATGTTAAGTAAGACGATTAGGAGTCGATTACAGTAGGGGTGTTACAAAAGTGGTATCAGAGCGGTACTCCGCTCTGATGACAAGAGATAGTAGGATTTATACAGTGAGCATAGGTTTTGGGAATACGGGAAACGTTGTGAGGATACGTGACCTCGCGGGGTTGATGCAATGCTTAAAGCTTGCACACCATAGCCGTGGAGGCACTTCAATATTAAACGACCAAGACTATGGTATTAGACCGAGTAAATGTCAGGGAGAGGTCTGGGTAACAGTACTAAGGAAGAACGCGGCGTAGCGGAAGGTGGTGAAGGTCCAGCAACCCCAAGTAACGCGAAGACGGTATGAACTGCTCGCACTTGATGGGAGAGCATCCCGGGAAATTTGCAATGGTACCCCACCGCCGCAGCCCGTACCTCAAGCACTACCTAGTGAGGCAATTAAATGAGAAGCACCACGGAGATAACTCTCCTGATCGGGAAGACCCGATGTGGATGCTATGAGAATTATGTTAAAAATGTAGAAAATAAGATTTTTTGTGTTGTGATGAATTGTTTAGGACCGGGGGTCTTGGTGATGGCGTAATGTCTACCATACGAGTATGAGATGAATGTTAAACCAAGGTTGAAGAGATAATTCCCGTAGGACTAATGGGGATAGCTTGCTATATGCAAAGCAACCCTGTCCTACATCCAGGAAAGCACTGATTAGTGCGCTTGGGGGGAAGGAAGTGGAGACGACGAATAATGATTAGTTTATGAGATATGCAACAGACGGAATGGATGACCTCTTAGAAGTCTCACCCGAAACGAGTAACTCTAAACCATGCAACACTGAAGGTTCATGATGGCCTGACGTGCATGAGGAGAGATCATGAGAGTTGTAGAAACAAGAACTCGCTAAGTTGCTATCATGCAACGCCTCGAGAGGGGAGTAAGACCCTACTACCACGGTAAACTTGTGGGAACGAGGGCGGGAGTAAGACTGTATTAATTTGAATAAGAACTTCTTCGACAGGAACAGGAACCCGATTAGGGAATAGCACTGCACTGACACACCGTACCGGTGGCTCAGTCTGCATGGCGCACTTGCCACTACAAGTGCCATATTAACCAAAGTACTAAATTTCAACCTGCCTTGTGCACTTGCTACAACAAGTGCAGCGATGGTTAACTATCCCTAAATGACCGAGTGGTCCAGGCGGTTACCAATAAACACTAAACTTTTATGTAAGTCTGTAATGCAATGAAGCAGGACATGGCCTTCTTAAAGGCAGGGTTATGAAACCCTTGGGTTGGAAGTCGATAAAAGCTCGGGAAGACCTAGCCGGTCTGACCATTAAACCTGAAAATAATACACCATTTAGTAGAGTATGGAAGGGGAGTAAATGAGAACAACGGTAATTAGTGCCTACAAGCCTAACCCCAGTGCCGGTATGGACATTAAACGTCAATCATTACCGGTGGGGAGTGTCGAGTCTTCAGGACCAGCATAGCCATATTTTGGGAGTGCGTGACATTCGTGGTTAAACCACTACCATTGAACATTGCCAGAGGGCAAGAAGTGAACTATACGAGCCAAGACTTTAAATTAAACCTAACCGAGCTGAGTAACGTCAGCTTATAACTCGAGTGAGGGTAATAAAGTGATGTGGACATGGTATCATGGGATCCAATGAGTGCTGAACTTGCTTACCCCGTCCAAGTTTGGAGTTGGGCATCTTGATTTGGCCGAAGAGAACGGCTCAGGTGTATAGTGTTTGGAGAAATAATAGACAAGTGCCGTTATGGTAAACTATTTTGTAGTTATAAGAAAAGATTAGGGAGATGCGAACGTACAATAAAGGGGCCAACGTTATGCCCGCACCACACACATCGGGGGTGTTGTGAATCCATTATGCTGCTAGACTCCCGTACGGAGGGCGGTGGATATTAACTGAACGGTGAAATTGCCTGAGGACGGAAGATACCGTTACCTCGAAGAGGATGGAGGAAATACGAGTTGAATAAGAGTAAGGACTACACAATGTAGAGCGATGATTAGCGGAACCCACTAAGTTGTGGGTATCCAATTGTAACCTTAGGGGAGAGTATTAGAACCAACTGGGATTAAAATTAAATAGAAAGACCAGCAATAATTTAACTATCAGAATGAGCACTGAGCTTGAATATCGTATGGCATTGGCCTACGGAAGGAGACCCTTAGTACCACCAAAATGACCCAAAACTAGGAGAACAAAGGTGATGAATCACAAATACTGATTAATATCAGGCTAAAGAAGGACTACCATAAGGCAGGGGAAACACGAGGTGTCAACCCTTATCATGGAGTCCATACTACACCAGAGGGTGTAACCCTATTGAATGTGTGGAGTTCGAGAACTAAAAACTCATATCTGAAGGCGTTAACAGCCTAGGAGTGAACGGGAGAGATAGTAAGTAGTTACTGATCCCCACTCACAGATACCAGATGACGAGCATGTGGAAACCAGTATTAGGGCGATAAGTTGCAAACACCTACCTTAGAGAAGGTAAGGAAAATATACATTAATTAAGGAACCCATAGAACCCTTTAGGGCCATTCTGACATTAAAGGTTAAGAATTGACAGCATAGTTACTTCAACATAAATTACCGGGACTAAAAGTACGATAACCACCGGGTACGAACACTACGAGTGCATTAAACGAGACATGGGACGACCACACTCCTAGGAGCTTGTGGGCCTGACAAAACTTACATTAAGTTAGTTGGGTAAGTAGTAATGTATCAGTATGGTACCCCATGTATGTAAACGAGAGAGATCTCAGTCAAACTAACAAGGTTAGGAAAATCAAGGATAGCTGGATAATAAAATGACATAAGGTCACAACTCCACAGTGGATGAGTTAGAACACGAGTTTTGGAAATTTTAGTAATGGCAAGGTGAACCCATGAATGAGAAGAGGAATTGTGGTATCTTAGGAAATTATATTAGAGAAACCTTTGTAATATTACAGATGCTACCCAAAAAGGGGGCACAGAGAGAGTTATATCATGCGCTGAGGGCGCTGCGATGATGTCGCATTAAACAATAATAACCACATGCTCAAGCAAAAAAAAAATGTTAGTATGTTAGTACCAATTAGGGCTGAACAGAAAACTAACGCCAAGCTAAATCCTACAGTCGTATTGTATGTTTACAACAGACGAAGGGCAAAAGCGAGCATTACAAGAGAAACTTTAAGCTGAAGATTGGATACTCCATGCAAACCGCAATAGCGGATAACCGTCCAATCGACTGATACATGGTGCGCAACAAAGCGACCATTATAATAACTGTTAACCGAATTATGTTGGTGAGAATCAAAACGTGGAAGATCAGATAAACAAATGGATTCCCCTAATCGAGAAGAGGGATGAACCATATGTGTGGGTACTAAAATACCAACACACGAGGGATACGAGTTCACACCAGCAAAAGAGGACCTACAAGGTACCTAAGGAACGAACTCATCCCAGAGGGAAATAACTTGGAGGCATGAGGCGCCAGTTAGTTGCGCATATCAGACCCGTCTTGATATTTTAGAGACAACTACTGCAAGCACTAGCTGCTAGAGCATAGCTCGAAAACCCTTACACTGAAGGTTAGTTCAGTAGAGTGGCATAAACTCTTGTGAATATACCATGAGCATGTATAGAGGTTAGTGTGACTGAATAGAAGCTAGTTAAAATACCTAGTAGGTTGGGAAAACAATGATGTGTTTACATCTCCCGATCAAACCGTATATGTACATACATACACCTAACCTAGATAGGTAGTATAGCCAGAGGGGCTAAAGCCCGACCCTAGAGAAAAGGGGTAATGAAATATGTAGCACATTAGTGCACGAATAATTCCACTAGAGTGGAACATCTTGAACTTATTACTTCAAGATGATATATTCATAGATTACGTGGGCGTAATCATTTTTAAGGGGGGTAGAGCGATTTCGCACGCCTAAAATATACCGTACGTAGGAGTACGTAGTGCATGGTACACATGCTGCAACAATTATTGTACGTACAGTACAAGTATTATGATTGTGTTATATTACTTGAGGTAATATTGTGATGTATTATGTGTATGAACATAGATATATTTTAGTTCGCATTGGTTGTGGCGAATAGGAAAGGGAGAACAGATAGAGTGTTCTTATCCTATTTCCGATTATTTATGCAAACGTTGCGAACATTAAACACATAAACGCCTAGGTTGTTAACTCCGGTTGAGAGTTCAAGTAGGTCTATCTGGTAGCTCCGATGGGAGATTTCAATAGAAGGAGTAAAAGGCTCCATACTATATGATTTGTGACTCGGTATGAAACCGATTATTGAAATACGATGAGTGAAACGGCATGAGACCGATGTGTAACCTAGTGGAGGTAAAACCTCTAGGAGTTGTACGAATAATTATAGGTCGAGAGAACTTGGTACATGGTTAGGATACATGATCCTATATGCCAATGACTAGATTAATTACACTAGTTGACTTGTGTATCTATAGAACACAAGGTGGCAAATATCAAGAGGAAACAAGATTGGAAATGAATAAACAATTATTGATGGAAATTGACGTGGGAAGTTGAACTTGATCCTGGTCCGATCAAGTGAAACCGAAAACAAATTGAGGTGAGAGATAGTTCAACACTGACGCTGACCACATCGGGGTTGAATGACTCTCGAAACTTCCTACAAGTGGACACAGATATGAATAGAAATTGGAATTTTAGGGCGTCACTCGAAGAGCCGTGGACCGTGGAGTCCTTCGTCATTAGACCGGTGTGTCTGTGAGTGACATCACCCAAAGAGCCGTGGACTGCAGAGCCCTTTGTTATTAGACCGGTGTGTCTGCGGGTGATTAAGGAAATTAGGTGATACTATCCGAGAAGCCGTGGACCGCAGTGCCCTTCGTTATTAAACCGGTGTGTCCACGGGTAGTAGACGTTGGTTAGCATGGGGTTGGGGATTGTCAAGTCCTGGTCTTTAAGACTGCTTCCCCCTGATTTGCCATCGTTAAATATATGTACACACAGACATGCGGAATGATGTGTGAGTATCCTCGCGAGATACTAACATGTAGATAGGGATGCATGGAGTATTCCTTGCAAACACCTTTGGGTACTTTATTGAGTTTTGCACCTTGTCTAGTGCTGTGTATGATTGAGTTTTGCACCTTGTCTAGTGCTGTGTATGATTGAGTTTTGCACCTTGTTTAGTTTTGTTTATGAATAAATGTGACATGATTATTGACTATATGGAATGAGATTAATGCTGTATCAATGTGATGCATATAGACTAGGTCTGAACGTAGTGGGATGTACTCCCTAGTGATGATCTGTCTGTGATTACTTAGTGGAACTAAATTCCTTAGGTGAACTGATTATAAATAAGGACTTCGGGACGAAGCCTTTTTAAGGGGGGTAGATTTGAAATATCCCAAACCTTGATATGTTGTTTAAACATTAAAATATGGTATTTAAAGGCTAAAAAGTGCCTTAGAAACATCAGTGAACAATTTAAACCATAGTAAAACACAATAAAGCACTAAGACACAGTTTGAGCAAAAACATGCTCTAAGCTTGGAGTGAACTTGGTTAGGACCCAAAGAACCTACCAAGACTAAATAATATTCAATTATGATTTAATAAGGCTAATTAAGTCCTTAGGAAACCTTGTTAGACGATTAAACCAAACAAAACACAAATAAATACCTTAAAGTCAATATGGGCAAAAATGTGCTCTAAGCTTGGGATAAGTTTGTATAAGACCTAAAGGTCATACCTATACCTTAATTATATGTTAATGAACATATAAAATCAATTACTAAAGAAAACCAAGCTTGAAAACAAGTTAAAATACAAAATGTGCTTTAAGGAGTCTCAAAACACATTTTTGAAAAATTATCTTGTAAATGAGTTTTGAATGGCTAAATTTCCGTCATTACTCTTTAATTAACATGTGTACTACTTAGTATCACATTAGGAAGTCTAAATCAATGGGAAATCAAAAATTTCACAAATATGTGCCTTGGTTAGTGAATAGTGCCTAAATAGTGCTAGTTTTGACTTAAGTCAACTTAGCTTAATTAAATGGTCAACATAAGTCAATAAATTCCCTATTATATGAAGGGGGCCGATTTCCTAAGTGGTGACTCACCACCATGTAAAAATCAATTAAAGAAAGGAAGGAAAAGTAAGTAAAAAGAAGAAAGTTACTTTATAACATAAATATCTTCAAAGGTAGACCTCTCACCTCATTCTCTTATTTTCTCCTTGTTCCCACCGTCTTCATCCTCTCCTCTCTTCTTCAAAAACGATTTGCTATAGTAACCTCTCTTCTCCATCTTCATTTCCTTGCCAAATCCAACTCCATGCTCCAAATCAAATTCTAAGACCATATTTGTCTTAGTTAGACCAAGCTCTACACTTCTATCTTTTCAAATATTCAAGAGCTCAAGTTTGATTCCATGGAGAATCTCCATTGGAGGAGGAAAATCCCACCTTCTTGCACATTGTTATTCTCCTTTGCTTCAAGGTAAGGAAAATAAAAGAAAAACTCCATTCCCTCTTGTTTTTGTATGTGACCGAAAATCACCATTTGATGATGTCTTCTCTTGTTCTTTCATAGCTCCATTTCAATCTTTAAAGGACAAGAAGGAGTCCTCTCTTGATGCTTATTCAAGCTCTCTTTTGTTTCCAAGGTAAAACAACTATCCTAATGTGTTAAGACAATATATATAACCTAGGGTTTGTAAGTGAGTTTAAACATGAAGATTTAATGCTCATTGGATTTACTTGTATATTGATTAGAACATTGACAAGTAACCAAGTCCTCTTGCCGATTTCCAAACAAGGAAGAACAAGAGTGCTCAAGTAAAAATCTTGAAGAAAAGAGGTAAATTTGTTAACCTAATGTGGTTTAAATGCATTAGGAAAGATGAGCTTAAGTTGTTCATTAAAACTACTTAAGGAGCTAATGGCAAATGAGTTAGTAAAATGCTCTCAAGGAGTTTATTAAGGGCATATGAGGTGTTGAGTGTATATGCAGGTCAAAGGCAATATATATGTGGGAAATTCAGTGTTTAAGTTTAAAGCAATTTAAGGGCCTAAGAGCCATGCAATTTAAGGGCTTAAGAGCCAAGCAATTAAAGATTATGCACTATATTGTTATGTAGTGTAGTTTAAGGGTTTTGTTGTGTGTAAAGAACATTCTTTGTGAAGATGAATGTCTTGCATGGGTGAAGGAGGAAAAACAATATGTTTGTGTGTAAGGAATGTGTATTAAGTGATTAAGTGTTTTTAGTGGTGAAAGGTGAAAACCTAAGTGTTTTGGTGTAAGAAGATACAAGAGAAACTATGTCAAAATTTGGTTAATGAACAAGGAGTTTTAGGTGTTCAAAATGATGTTTGGTGACCTAGGTTGAACTAGGAATGCTTAAGGTTTAAATTGGTGAAAGAAGGTGAAATAAGGTCTTCTTAGGTGTTAAAATGCCTTGGGTGTTATCTTGGAGGAATTATGATGCAAATGAGAATTTTAAGGATACATCAAGATCATGGTGAGTGTGTTAAGGATTTATACAAGTTTTGGTACCAATGAGGAAGTAAGGTGTTGTATGGAAGATGTGTGAAAAATTGTGGAGAAGATTCTTGGAAGGACATAAAGTATTTTGGTGGGCTAAATAATGTGTGGGAACATGCTATAAACCTAAGGGGGAAATATTATAAGTGTTGAGAATTTTGGCAAGAAATGAGTAAGTGTTTAAGGGAGTAGAAAATAAGGTTCTTGGCACGTCCGAACTTCCGTCCGAACATGGACGTTCGGACATGCCCAGTTGCGCGTAAGTTTCCTGAGCTTCGACCAGTGTCCGAACTACCGTCCGAATTTGGACGTTCGGACACACCTACCTCTATTCTCTGTTTTGGCCTCGAACAACGTCCGAACTTGGGAAGCTCGGACGCATGTTCGGACAGTCGTCAGTATACACCCATTTGAGCCTCGAACAGTGTCCGAACTTGGGAAGTCCGGACACAAGTTCGGACAAGGCACTGTTTTGACCAAAAACTCTGTTTAAGGTTAGAACATGATATCTAATGATGGGGATTGATAAGTAATGATGTTATGGGATTGTTAGGGACATGTTAAGTGAGTTATAATGATAATTGAGTGGGTGAAAAGTTGTGTTAAAATGTAAGAATAAAACAAGTTAAAATGTGAAGTTATATAACTAGTTAACGGGAGTAAGTCATGAACTTAAACTTTAAACAATCAAGTTACCCCGATGTTAACGAAAGTAAATGTAATGTTACCATTTGTTCAAAGATGTTACGAGGAACATGTGATGGCACATTAGCGTGAAACCCCGGTGACAGGTATGGTTTTCTTGCAACCTGTGTCCTACCGGATTACACCGGCTTGTATGCCAATGTGTTTTTCTGTATGTTTGCCACGCTATAAGATAAATCATGAAACGAGTTTACAGTCATTATTGCTGTCGTGTGTTGCGTACCGATACCGGTAACCTCGAATGCGCATGGAAGGCTAGTTAACCATTATTAGGTGAACGTAAGAGAACGGTATCCGGTAATAACGTTTCCAACCTAAGGAACGTTCTAACCATGGCTATGCGTGAGTTAGTTGCGTGTTGTTGTGTGCTGATGTGATAGGCTCCACAGCGGAGTCTTTATCTGTGAATATTTATATATTATGGGGGGTGAGGAATCCGGTAGTTCCGGTCGCGCGTTGTTTGGGAGTTGTTGTATACAGTTTCTTCAGCTTCCTCTCTGTTGATTGTTTTCCTTCATTGGTCTTCGATCACCCCTGAGCTTAACCTAGGCTCTTGACTCACGTCTGTTGGGGATTATGTATGTTGTGTTCGGGTCACTAAATCCGATCCATCTTTATGTTAAGTTATCCGTTCGTCTAACAGGACAGTAGCGAGTTATGTAAACGAGCTTAGCACGAGTTTGACAGCACTAGGATCTCCCAGTGAACTAACTATGTTTGGGGCGGTTCCTAGAGAGATCGTGCCCGTTATGTTATGTGTTGTTGATGTACTGCAATGTTATGTGCGATGTGATGTTATGTGTTGTTTTAATGTGAAATGTGTGGATCATGGATATGAATCCCAGTTTATAAAAGAGACGTTTATGGAAACCCGACTAGTGGGTAAGTGTCGTCTATTAAGGAAATAGCTCCATTAAGGGAGAAACACTCTAGGGTCAAAGAACACAAGGAGTGATTTATTAGGTGTAGATGTGTTGTCTATATTTGTTGTGACCTCTGTTGTGATTGTAATGTGTTTTGTGTTATTGGAGTACATGCATGATTTAAATGTAATCAACCGCATGCTAAGATGACAAATAGTTGTGCGTGGCCCGGTAGCATGCGGGCTGCGGGATTACCATACCAGCAAAGGTGCTGAGCCCCTGGGGGGCACCCTTTCTCTTCTTTTTCCTATTTCAGGTACAAGGAGCTGGAAGCCGTTCGAGAGTAGGACGGGGTAGTCGTTGTACATGGGTAATCATTTAAATTTGAGTATGTATTGTAGGTGTAGTAAGACCGAAATTGTTATCGGCATCAGTTAGTAAATACTCGGTATAGTTGGAAGGCTTATGTATGTTGGTTGTTGTTAATGAAAAAGTATAGTAATGTATAGTTGCTCGAGAATCTAGTCCATCAGACCGATACAATGTATATGTAATAGCCTTGTTAGCCACGTGGGTGGTTAACGGCGTGTAACACCAACGAGTTAAGTAATGTGATGAAGTATATTTTCCGCTGCAGTTTGTTGTTAAGTGTGTTGTTGTTGGATGGGGTGTTACAAAAAGTGGTATCAGAGCGAAGTATCACTCTGATGACTGAATTACCGAGCTTAGGAAGTACCGAGTTAGGAGTTTAAGACGTTGGGTTAAGGGTTGAGTGATAGCGTGAGAGATACGCTAGTTAGGTATTACCAGTGTGTACTGGAAACCTACAATATCCATCCCACCCTCCACAATCCCTGTTTTATAACTTGGGAAACAACGCCAAAGAGATGGAAGTCCTCTCATACTCGGGAATACCCGATCTGGTTGTTATTAAGTACCTCTAAAGGTACGGAGAACCTGTCATACGGTCAATCCCGAAAACTGGGAATCCCGGAGACGGTTTCTACCTGAACAATGTTAACCGCATTTAATAGTGAAGAATGAAGAATTTTGTGTATAAGAGAATAGAATTTCCGGCAACCTGGGTCGACTTGCCGAGCAGTCGAGAACAACCAGCTTGCAACGCACCAACCGTGCAACCGGCAAGAAGGGAAATAATGGAACCCGAGACGAGAGTCTACGGAACCACAGTTGTTAAATAATACACCAACGGTATACCAACTGACTAATGAACTACAACGTAGTACCCAAACAAGAGACAAGTCTCAGTAACCACGACAAATGTGTGGGACGGGCTATGAGGAGAATACAATACTAAGAAAAAGGGGACTCCAAGAATGGGGAACACCCCAGTTAATGATTATCATGTGAAGACAGTGAGAAATCACCCAGAGGAATTATTATCAAGACTGTAAGATCAAGTGAGGGCCAACAAGGCCACTGATGATAGTGCGGGTAAAAATGATGCCGCAACCGGTGTATGTGTTGAACCGATAGCCAGTTAGCATGGCGCACTTGCCATGGCAAGTGCTGCTATAACAGGGATATTCGGGAAATTTTTTAACAAATACGAAGTACTTAGTAAAGTACCATGAAGTTAAGTGAGATCATCATAACCGTTGAAGGGCTTGATAGCCTAACCTCTGTAATTGGAAGTACACCAGTCAGCAAGAAGCTAGACTTGGTTGAGGTAAGAAGACGTTGTGAAACCATGAAAATTTTTCTTTCAAACTCAGATTTATTTCCAAACCCTTTTTCAAAACCAAAGTTTTCTTTCAAACCAATACTTCTTTCTAACCTTCTTTTAAACCAAACCAGTAAACCCAAGGGTAGTTGATAAAGATACAACAGTGGAGAGACTTTCCCTTGATTAAATTCGGGAAGCGCGGAATACGTGTTGTCATAGGACAATAAAAGGGAGTTGGCAACAGAATACTTCACCTAGGCGTGTGACGGACACTACGAGTGTACCAACTGAAATGTGGGACGACCGCACTCCGATAGGAGCATGTGGGCCTGGCAGACCTACTTATGGGTTAGTCGGGTAAGTAGCAATGTATCAGCATGGTACCCTACATATGTATACAAGTAGAGTCCGGAACACGGGAGGTAGTCGACTCCGTACTACGGACAGCAGTGAAAGTCAAACAAGAGCAACGGATTACCAAGAATGATTAAAGTAAAGGAACTCAGTTAAGTTAACGAAACAAAAGGAATTAGTGAATTCATTTCAAGGAAATGTTTAAGAGTCAGGAGGTGCGGAGTGCACTAACTGTTATGTAAAGACATAGCATATGTCTTAAGGATCCCAGGGATAAACATGATAGCTGGAATGGTGACCCAGCCTGTGCATGGCAAACAGATGCCTAATGTGGACACATTAATGTGCAATGAACAGGATGAAACTCCCAGAATGAGTACCTACACTACCAGGAAATGTTGATCTTCACAGAAGAGGATAATAAGCCAGTTAAGAATGCAAACGGCGTGGCTAACTGAATATACCAATAAGTGCGAACCAGATGTAATGGCATAACTTAGCAACACCCAGGAGCAATCCTTGAAGGGTGTTCACATCAACGATAGTTGAACGAAATAACGTGACAGAAACACAAGGGTTGAAACTAACACCCAGTTTAGACATAAGTTGTCAGAAGACGGACTGACAATCCTAAGGGGCATCCCATGAAAGGAAACGGAATGTAACGACCTTGTCATGGAGCCCAATATGATGTCCAAACCATGTAATGTTGTACAGGGAAATAAATGTGTGTGAACCATCCACAATGGACAGAGCTCGAAGCAGTAAGGCTCATAAGCCACAAATAAAATGTGTTATGTAAATTTAATCGATTGTAAAAGTTCATGTTATATAAGTAAGTAAAGCGGATAACGAACCACTGCTAAGAGAGTGGGGATACCTCTTAATATTGTGAGACCGCAACAGCGGTAGTTATGTGAACCAAGTTCAAGAATATGTTAAGGATGGACGATATTATTATTGCGAGAGAGTAGTTAGTTTAAAGTGAAGCACCGAGCTAAATAACGCCGGCTTGTGACTCGAGTGATCAACGCTCAAGGAGCATTCAGTAGTCATCCAAATGAAGGACGAACCAAAATACGAGTGATGTAAGTATATGTGTGGAAGCTAATATGACAGTGAATACCATATAAGTTGATGTTATACAATGAGTAAGAGCACGGTGCGCAGCAAGCGACCGTTGTATAAGTGTTGTTAAATAATGATATGGCAGATAAGACCAGTTATGAATTAAATTCAGTGGTGATGCAAGGTAAGTGATGATAAATAGATTGGGCAATAAGCCAGTGGTTGGTACTATGTGATAAGGAACTCAGTGTGGATTCCGTTGCTAATAAGAGATTTACTGTCAAGAGTTCACGCCTCTGCACTCTGTATGACTGAGTGTTTTGGTATTGCATTTGAACAGTAATGATCGAATGCGAGGGATAGGATTCTGGAAATGTTAATTGTGGTGGAAACAGAAAGCGGCTTATAACGCCATAGTGACTGATAGGAAATGCAAAGACGTACCAATGAAAGAGTACTTGTACAGGACCAAATGTGGAGGCATGATTAAGAACAAGTGACTACAGTAGCACTAAATATCAAATATCGGTATGGAATATACCTCAAGTGTGGGAAATAGCTGAGAGAGCACTACACACTAGGTAGTAACTCAATCTCAACCGACAGTAAGTCGGAAGGAAACAAGTCAATCATTGTGAAACACATAACAGTATACACAGTAAATTATTAGAGAAGTGGATGGAAAGTTTTGAAACTCACCGAATTTGCTCACGGTCAGAAATACCACACATCGGTTGAGAAACCGTTATTACCAAGATAAAGGTGATAATTGGGGATGTACAATACAGTAAGAATAACGAATGGGGCAAACTAAGCCCTACAGTTATTAGAGTTTTGCAGCAGAAACTAGTGAGCCAGTGATTCAAGTGTTGAATGTGCATGGTGAACATGAGTGAACGGCTAATTATTAATGCCTAGAAGCCTCACAGGCCAGAACCGAAACCAGTTAAGAGTTAAAGCAAACTCCAATGAGAATTCTTGGTTTAGGAACTAAACCGCCAGTATGGTTAAGATCCTCTAACCAGAATGCATTGTATAATAGACCGCGTGGAAGTTAAAGTACTTCACGACGGCAGAATGTTTTAAACCAATGATTCAGTGATTGATTACGTGGGCATAATCCCTTTTAAGGAGGGGGTAGAGCGCAAAACCACTTAGTGTGTATTACCGTACAAGTGTACGTGACCTATATTGTGCATAGCACAAATAAATTGTTTTGATGATTGATGTGTGTGTTACGTAAACATACGCATTCATTCATGGTGTAATTGTGGTAATTGTGCACAGAAGATGCGAATACCATTGTGATAAGTGTGTTTATTTGTTAACAGTTGTGTGTGATAGTACAAGTATGGGGAGTAGAGAAACTCCCGGGGAACAAAAACCCCGACAGTGTATAAATGTGAAACTGTGTGTTGTATTTTGATAAAATATATGTATATATGTAATATAGTGATTCATGAAAGGGTATGAAACCGACATAGAACCTAGTGAGAATAAGATTCCCTAGGTAACCGGATTAAAGTGAATGGAGATAACTGATAGACGGAGTTCTATCCTTTGGAGATGTAATGATTATGACTAGAAAGACTAAAAGATAGAAAATTGGAAATGAGTGATTTACCTGATGCTTGAAAATGAAGTGGGAGGTGGAACTTGATTTGCATGCGATCAAGGGAAGCCGAACACAAATTGGGGTGGAAGGATAGTTCGACACTGATGCTGATCACATCAGGGTTGGATGATTCTTGAAGCTCCCTATAAGTGGTCGCAAATAACCACGCTAAGAAAAGAAATAAAGAACATAAGTTGGACTTGGAGTTGTATGCGTTTTCAAAAGGATTTTGAATTGATATTTATAAAACGTCGATAGATACCTTACGTTATGGAAATACTTTTACTTAACCTTAACAAAGAATATTTTTGTAGTACTTTGCCCGGTGACATGGGAAGCATATTGGTTAAAGATTAAGTGATTATTTGATCTCCAAAGGAACGGGGACGGAAGGTGTCCATCGCGACCGGGTTCTGCGGGATCACTGTGTATATAAAGATATCTTTGATTGTTATACATGCTATGACATGTTGTGTGGTCTGTGAAATAAATACTATTTTGACCTTGAGTCCTAATGTGGTTTGAGTTCCGAAAGTTGTTATGTTACCTAGACCTATGTGTCTAAATGTTGTTATGTTACCCAGACCTGAGAGTCTAAGGGGTTATGTAAGTACAATGTGTTTAAGATACCCGAAACGTTAAGTCCGAGGTTATCATGTAAGTATGTTATGTTATGATATGTATGGATGTGAATATGTTGGCCCGGACCGTTGAAATAAGTGTCCAAATGAGCATGATTTATAGGTGTATTTCATATATTATATTAGCACTTTTTCTTGCTCATTCTCCACTTCGGTTAGTTTTCCTCTAGTTTATGTTTTATTGTTTATCTCACAAAATTTATTGGTTTAACATGAGGAAAACCAAGCTGGGAGTAAAGTAGACGAAGAGACGAACGCATAGACGCAAACGGCTCAGAAAACGGAGTCCAAACGAAGAATCTAGAGCCGGTCAAAGTTCGTAAAAGAAAAAGTCAATGCTTGTGACCGCATGTGTCCGCATGGGTCCGACAGGCGGAGACCACACGGAGACCTCACAAGCAAACCGCCTAGCTAGAGGCGGACGGCTGGCGACACCACACACAAGCACCGCCTAGCTAGAGGCGGACGTGAGTGCGGACAGGACCAAGGCAACGCCTATCTAGAGGCGGACGTGAGTGCGGACAAGACCAAGGTGTCCGCGTAACCAGAGGCGGACACAGCGCGGACGTGACTAAAAATCAACGCGCGCCATTTTTATTCTTCGCTCGTCGACTTCGCCCGTCGACTTGCTTCTTCCCATATCCATCTACTCCGCAGCGCCTACCTTATTTTCTCTCACGCGTCATCAGCTCTGTCCCCTGTAATTAATGAGCAATCAATGCTCTTCCACCTCTGTCTGCATCAATCTTCCTTCTTTTCCTCTCCTCTATAAAAAGCCACGCTACTCTCATCAAAAACTACTACGCACGCTCACATACGTTCCACCCCCACCAAAACTCAACACTCCAAATCACTCATTCCACATACAAAATCCTACGTACTCGCTCCACTCTTCGTTCTCTTCATTTTCTCCATTCACCATCCACACCTCTCGCATTATTATTAATATTACGTCCAACCTCTGTCTGACTTATTACCAGTTAATATGTCAGGCTAAGGAGGATTTACTCCGGGCGAAGGTTTAATTATGGTTTGTTTAGTTGTGTAATCTATATTTCTACCGGTTAAAATAAATCATTTGTTACGATTAAAGTTTTGTTTCTCTCTCTCCCTTTTTAATAATTTCATCGATTTATTAAAAAGCCTTACTAAATCTGTTTTTAATCTGATCGGTGACGAACAGACAGGTTAATTAAGCCGTAAAACTGTAGGAACTTATTTTCATCGTTTAAGTTAGTACAAGTTGCAAGAATAAAATTCCTCACACTCCTCTGCCGTTTACACACATTTGCTTGAGTTTTCATCGGACCCTGCATTTCAGGTAAACGAGTTCTTATGAGTTTTCATCGGACCTTAAGATAATAATAGGAATCTTGCCAAATTATTTTATTAAACCGGTAGAGATAGCACAATTAATCATATCATATTAAACTGAACCCGGAGTTCCGTTTAATTTAACTTCAATTCACTAAATTAATCTGTTATTTACTTTTCAAAAACAAGTCATTAACTCCCCCCTTTTTGTGACACGCTTAGGTACTAAATTATTCACCTTAGTCCCACGGTTCGATATCCGGTCGCTTACACTTTACTATACTACCACGACGGGATTTGTTTGGCAGCCCGACATTTATTTTGAGTTTTATTTTCTTTTCTTTTATTTTAATAACTCCAGTTCTAACCACTCAGATATACACGTCTGCAAAATGGCGCCGTTGCCGGGGACTTGATTTATTCTAGTCCCTAAGCCCCGGTTAATTCACCTGTTATAATATAATCATCTGTAATATTATTTTGTTGTTATCTAATTTTGGACATCTAACTTTGGACTACGGACATCTGACTTTGGACATCTAATTACTAACTCTTTATATTATTGTCATTTAATTTCCATTGTCCTTAACATTTATATTTTCCATTGTCCTTCAATTTCCAGTATACTAACTTATAATTTTTAGTATACTACTACTAACTTATAATTTCTGTCATTAATTTTCTGTCATTTCTTTCCATTGTCTCTAACTACTAACATTAAATTTCTGTCATTTCAATTTTCTGTCATTTCTTTCCATTGTCTCTAACTACTACTTATAATTTCTGTCAACTAATTCCTACATTTTTATTTATTCTAACACATAACGAGTTTCTTTTCTCTTTTTTAAGTGGTGAATGCCTTTTACCAGGTCAAACAGCCTCCCTCCCAAAATATTAATAATCACACGGTTGGTTACAATCCAGAGATCGAGAGAACCTTTCTGCGCACTCTAAGGCAGAGACGAACTCAACAAACATTACCACCACAGTGATAGAATCTGACCCGGAAGCTGACATGGCATCTACACCAGCGACAGTTCGAAATATCAACAGGCCATCTAACCAAGGACAACAGCCTGCTATCATCCTTCCTCACCTTAGCCCATCCGAATACGATGAGTGGCAGAAGCTGAAGCCATATCATCAGATCAGATGTGTTAAGGAGCTGGGCATGTTTGATGGCACCAGTCCAGACGAAGCCCTGTTACATGTTACTAAGTTCTTGCAGCATGCCAACAGTCTTACTGCAACCGACGCAGTACTCCAGTATGCAAGATTGTCATTATTCCCTCACAGCCTGGCAGGAAGTGCGAGCAAGTGGTATCATAGCCTGACACCAAGTACCATTGGTACTTGGGATGACATGGCCACCAAGTTCTACGACAAATTCCTACCCCCGAGCCGAACGTTGGAGATGATTACTGAAATCTATAATTTCAAGCAACCAGGGTCGGAGAATATTTGTGAAACTTGGGACCGTTTCAAAGGACTACTACTTACTTGTCCTCACCATGGTCTGACGAAAGAACAAAGTATCACAATTGTTCTACAAAGGCTTGATCGGTCCGTGCAGAACAATGGTACTGTCCTCGTTAGGGCTGATATTCTGAAAAAGCCAGGAGCACAATTTCTGAACAGCATGGAGTCTCTCTGTGAAGAAATCAAGACTGGGCCTCCGGCGGATCAAGGAGCGGTACTCCAGTTTATTCATATTGGGGAAAGTGATAACAAGTTTGACCAGCTGATGAAAAGCCATGAGCAACTCATGGAGAGCAATGCTCAGCAGGCAACAAAAGTCAGTACTCTGCAAAAAGTGGTTGAGCAGATGGCTATGAATTCCTACCCCCAGCAAGCTAAGTCAATGATTTCAAGATCATCTACAACCCTCCAGGCTATGCACCTCTGTCCCAATCATCTCCTGTTATTTCTTGTACGCAATGTGGCGGGCCTCATGACTATGAACAATGCCCCCAGCTACAAGAATTAAAAGCGGCAGAGGAGGCAAACTATCTCACCAACAATTCAGGATACAGACAACCTTGGCAACGTAACATGCTATCCAACCTTCGCTACTCAAACACCGACAATATCAAAACCCTCATACACTTCAACCATCTCAAAATTACAGACCTCAGCCAATTTTCAAGGAGGCCAAAGGCAATATCAGCAACAGCCTTATGGCAATGAAGCTTCATCGAGCCAACCAACTCAACCTCCTTCGAATTCTGAGTCTGAAATGTCTCAAAATGCAAGAGATGTTTAAAGCGATGATGGGTAAGTCCCGAGACACGCAAGATGAAGTCGCAGCCCTTCGTAATGACCAAAAAGCCTTGTAGTCTCAAATACAACAGCTTCTAACTCAACAAAGACCACCTGGTAAATTTCCCTCACAAACCAATCCAAATCCAAAAGAGTATGCAAAAGCAATTACGTAGTGGACCAGCCATCACATTAGCTCAAAGGGAGCAACAACCCGAGAGTGAAATGGTCCTGAAGTGGAGCAGCAGGCTGAGGAAGAATACCTCGACATGAACCAAATGAAGCTCTATGCCAAATTAGTTGCGATAAACGAAATGATGGAAGGTCCACTAGACCTTACATCACAGCAACCGGAGAGCAAACTGGTTCATATAGTGGACGACTTACCTGAGGATTTGAGTTACTCTATACCACCACCCCCGTTCGAAAATGAGCAAACGACATCAATCTTCTGCTTGAGCTTGAAGACAAGCCATCAGAGGACAACTTCTACCTCACAACTTCATGGAGTCTCCTCCCTGAAGTCAATTACCATTATTTTCCCTCCTTCTCTGTGCTATATCCAGAAAATGAGGATACTTACATCCTCAAAAATGAAGAGGAGGAAATGCTCGCTCCCGTCAGAACATCCAAACAAAATACCAATATCACCTTCAAGGAACCACCTCCCTCTGAAGTTGAATTCAATCAAGGCTCTTCCTATGAGCCTCTCAAAGAAGACGAGGATTATTACATCCTCAAATTTGAAGAGGAAAAGCCATCCAACTTTGATCTTCATCTGGAGGATCACAGCCTTCCCCTCTTATGCAACAAAGAAGTAGGGTGGAAACTCGAAGTCAGCTCGCTAAGTGAAAAGGCCACCTTTCCATTTGATCCAGGGTCAGAATTTGAAGATACAAATTTCCCCGAAGTTCTCCCTGAACCGCTCAACGCAGTTAAGGATGTCTTCATCCTTAAATTTGAATGGGCGTCTCCACAACTAGATGATACTCACACTAAGGATCATCCATTGAAAAATTTGGGCCCTTCGACAAAGAAAAATAATGCCCACCCAACCCACCCGTTGAAGCCCACTTCCATCTTCATTTTCATTCCGGGGGAGGAAATTTACATCCTCGACTCTGAGCAAGCACCACCACTACCATCTTGCATCCATACGGCTAAACAACAAAGGAGAATGTCTACATTCTCCAGTTGAGGAACCACTACAACACATCACCCGGTTTTCAATACAATATTAATGGCAGCAAACACCTTCTTCAAAACCAGGTTTTGTGGAGTTTGTCTTTTCCTACTGTAATTATTGCCAATACTTTGTTTTGATCCAGGTGGTTCGGTCCTACATATTGCCAATTTCCTGTTCCCGGTACTACCATTGTCAACATTCATTTATGATCCGGGATAATAAAGAACATGCGTCTAGCTAGAGACGTTAAACCCGGGCAGCTTGGTGGGAGGCAACCCACTATCTATCTTTTGTCTTTCCTTTAATTTAATGTTATTCCTTTTGTACTATATTTCCCTTTTATATGTTATAATAAAATGCAGGTTTTACTTGAGTTCTTCTGGCTGTGTAGAATATTCCTTACGGGTACATTTCATGACATTCCACAGCTGCACTCAAGTGTGGGGGAGCTCAACAGACTCTACGGAATTTGGGGAGTACACTCTTTCCTTTATTTATTGCATGTCTTGTGAATTTAATACCATCTATCTACGCAATGAGGGCATTGCTGAACTAAAGTGTGGGGGAAGAGCCTTTTCAAGGCATTTTGTGCTAAAATGTTTAAATCTCTCTACTTATCTTGCATTTGTTCAAAAATTAAAATTATGTACCCTGCTAATGTAGGTTGTTCTCTTTAAGAATAAATATTGTTATGAATTGTGGGATAAATGGTACAAATTTTAAAATTTTGATTACTTTTGAGGAGCATTTTATATGCGGTGTGACCAAATAATCTGCAAATGGTTGGATTTTATTGCTCAGGGTTTCTTTCTGTCTTCTCTCTTAGGGATTGCTAAGGGGTGCTTCTCTGTTAAAAAAAAGAAAGAAGAATAAAAAAATGAGGGACTTACGAGACACCATTGGTAACCAACAAGAGAGTTGAGTGTTCTTGAATACAAAGGCATTATGCCTACATTTTCTCATCCCTTATGCAAAAGTGAAGCAAATGCATAAATCTATTCTTCCTTTTGTTTTCTCCTCAATGCCCATTCTTGAGAGAAGTTGGCCATGGTAAAAGTTCTTAGAGTCACCTAAACAAAAGAAACATTGAAGTACCTTAGATCATACCCCGAAACTCTATATTTTATTTTTACCCTGAGCACACCTATGCCACCAGCAGTTGATTTTTCACACTCCTCAATAAGTTAAAAAGATCATGTTTATCCTACCCTTCATATTAATATTTGTTAGTATTGAGCATTCCCTACTTACTTGGGTACGTGGTTTTGCTTGAGGACAAGCAAAAGATAAGTGTGGGGGTGTGATAAGTGTCCAAATGAGCATGATTTATTGGTGTATTTCATATTATATTAGCACTTTTTCTTGCTCATTTCTCCACTTCGATTAGTTTTTCCTCTAGTTTATGTTTTATTGTTATCTCACAATTTATTGGTTTAACATGAGGAAAACCAAGCTGGGAGTAAAGTAGACGAGAGAGACGAACGCATAGACGCAAACGGCTCAGAAAACGGAGTCCAAACGAAGAATCTAGAGCTGGTCAAAGTTCGTAGAAGAAAATAAGTCAATGCTTGTGACCGCATGTGTGTCCGCATGGGGAGAGGCGGACACCACACGGAGACCTCACAAGCAACCGCCTAGCTAGAGGCGGACGGCTGGGCGGACACCACACACAAGCAACCGCCTAGCTAGAGGCGGACGTGAGTGCGGACAGGACCAAGGCAACCGCCTATCTAGAGGCGGACGTTGTGCGGACAAGACCAAGGCGTCCGCGTAACCAGAGGCGGACACAACGCGGACGTGACTAAAAATCAACCGCGCGCCAGTTTTCTTCTTCGCTCGTCGACTTCGCCCGTCGACTTGCTTCTGCCATATCCATCTCCTACTCCGCAACGCCTACCTTATTTTCCTCACGCATCATCAGCTCTGTCCCCTGCAATAATGAGCAATCAATGCTCTTCCACCTCTGTCTGCAATCAGTCTTCTTCTCCTCTCCTCTATAAAAAGCCACTGCTACTTCACAAAAAACTACGCACGCTCACAGACGTTCCACCCCCAAAACTCAACACTCCAAATCACTCATTCCACATACAAAATCCTACGTACTCGCTCCACTCTTCGTTCTCTTCATTTCTCCATTCACCATCCACACCTCTCGCATTATTATTAATATTACGTCAAAACCTGTCTGACTTATTACCAGTTAATATGTCAGGCTAAGAAGGATTTACTCCGGGTGAAGGTTTAATTATGGTTGTTTAGTTGTGTAATCTATATTTCTACCGGTTAAAATAAATTCAGTTTGTTACGATTAAAGTTTTGTTTCTCTCCCTTTTTAATAAATTTCATCGATTTATTAAAAAGTCTTACTAAATCTGTTTTTAATCTGATCGGTGACGAACAGACAGGTTAATAAGCCGTAAAACTGTAGGAACTTATTTTCATCGTTTAAGTTAGTACAAGTTGCAAGAATAAATTCCTCACACTCTCTCTACCGTTTACACGCATTTTGCTTGAGTTTTCATCGGACCCTGCATTTTCAGGTAAACGAGTTCTTATGAGTTTTCATCGGACCTTAAGATAATAACAGGAATCTTGCCAAATTATTTTATTAAACCGGTAGAGATAGCACAATTAATCATATCATATTAACCTGAACCCGGAGTTCCGTTTAATTTAACTTCATTCACTAAATTAATCTGTTATTTACTTTTCAAAACAAGTCAATTAACTCCCCCCTTTTGTGACACGCTTAGGTACTAAATAATTCACCTTAGTCCCACGGTTCGATATCCGGTCGCTTACACTTTACTATACTACCACGACCGGGATTTGTTTTGCAGCCCGACGTTTATTTTGAGTTTTAATTTCTTTTCTTTTATTTTAATAACTCCAGTTCTAACCACTCAGATATACACATCTACAACCCGTCAAGTCCGAGGTTGTGATGTAAAGTATGTTGGGATATGGAAGTTTTATTTTGTAAGTTATCCCCGTATTCTAATCCAATGATGTGTGGGAAGTGTGAACTTCGAGGATGAAGTTCTTTTAAAGGGGATAGATTGAAATACCCCTGTAACAGCCCAGTCTTAACCCACATGTGAGATATTGTCCGCTTTGGACCGCAGCCCGCACGGATTTGTTCCTGGGTACCATCCCAAAACGCGTCTCATAAGGGAAGAGTATCCCCACACCTATAAGCATGGTTCATGCTCTCTCCCGATCGATGTTGGAGGTGTGACCCCTACACTGGGTATCACACTCTACCCCCTTGGGAGCCCAGCGTCCCCGCTGGCACACCGACCTGGGCCTGGCTCTCATACCAACTGTAACAGTCCAGTCTTAACCCACATGTGTGATATTGTCCGCTTTGGGCCGCAGCCCGCACGGTTTTGTTCTCGGGGTACCATCCCCAAAAGGCCTCACACCAGAGTGGCCCAGCGGAAGCGGAAGCCCTCTACTCGGTGGATATTGTCCCTACTTTTGGGGTTTTGTTCCGGAGGTGATACTAACACCTTTCCAGAGGCCTCACACAAGGGAAGAGTATCCCCACACCTATAAGGCATGGTTCGTGCTCTCTCCCGATCGATGTGGGAGGTGACCCCTACACTGGGTATCACAAAGCTAGTTAGGGCCGAATATGTGGCCAACCCCAACTTCGGCTGGGAGCAGTACGCGGCCTTGCTGCGAGCCAAGTACTACCCCACCCATGTCCAGACTAAGAAGCGTTTAGAGTTGGACGCGCTGAAGCAGACTGACAAGATGACGGTGGACGACTACTACTCTCAGTTCACCGCTCTTATCCGTCTTCTACCAGGATTGGGATATTCAGACCACATTCTGGTTGACCGCTTTTATGGCGGGCTGAGCCACCGACTACGCTATGGCATGGGCCCGGCAAGCTATACTACCTTGCAGGTAAAGAAAGTTAAGATTAGTTTGAAGTGAATGAATGTTATATGAGAATGAATGTGAGACTGATATTTTTAAGAGTAGGAGTGCTATCATGGCCGCTGCTAAAGTTGAAATCACCGTCCAGCTGAGGGACGAAGATCAGGCACTGAAGAGAAAGTTGCTGGTAATAGCTCTGACAATCAGGAGCGGGGGGACAGAAGAAAGGTAAGTACCAGCCCCCACCCCAGAAAGGCTCAAAAGGTAACCAACCTAAGGCTGCTGAAGAGCCACAAAAGCAAACCTAACCTACGGCATAGCAGCGAAGCCTCTACCGCTCGCCTGCACCAAAGGGTAACAAGTAACTCCTTAAATTGAGTTAACAGTCAGATATCAAACTTGAAATTCAATTACTAATGTTGTAAGCAAACAGGTACTGAGACCGGCAAGGGGACCGGCGGGGATATAAGCACCGCTACAATTGTCGCAGGTGCAACCAAGACCACCCTGGAGTTGATTGTGAAGGCAATAAGGTGGAGTGCAATTTCTGTGGTGTGTTCGGACACCGAGCCTTCGAATGTTTCAGAAACCCCAAGAGTAAAGCCTATAGACCTGGGTGGAAGGCCAAGGGCAAGGCGTGGCACTCTGAATCCTGGAACCGACAGTCCAAAGGCGACACAGCCAGCTGCTGTGATACCCAGTGTAGGGGTCACCTCCCACATCGATCGGGAGAGAGCACGAACCATGCCTTATAGGTGTGGGGATACTCTTCCCTTGTGTGAGGCCTCTGGAGAGGTGTTAGTATCACCCTCCAGAACAAAACCCAAAAGTAGGGACAATATCCACCGAGTAGAGGGCTTCCCGCTTCCGCTGGGCCACTCTGGTGTGAGGCCTTTTGGGGATGGTACCCCGAGAACAAAACCGTGCGGGCTGCGGCCCAAAGCGGACAATATCACACATGTGGGTTAAGACTGGACTGTTACAGATGGTATCAGAGCCAGGCCCAGGTCGGTGTGCCAGCGGGGACGCTGGGCTCCAAGGGGGGTAGAGTGTGATACCCAGTGTAGGGGTCACCTCCCACATCGATCGGGAGAGAGCACGAACCATGCCTTATAGGTGTGGGGATACTCTTCCCTTGTGTGAGGCCTCTGGAGAGGTGTTAGTATCACCCTCCGGAACAAAACCCCAAAAGTAGGGACAATATCCACCGAGTAGAGGGCTTCCCGCTTCCGCTGGGCCACTCTGGTGTGAGGCCTTTTGGGGATGGTACCCCGAGAACACAAACCGTGCGGGCTGCGGCCCAAAGCGGACAATATCACACATGTGGGTTAAGACTGGACTGTTACAAGCTTCCACCAATCGCTCGCCGCATCCTTCAGGTAGAACACAGCAAGTCGTATCTTGGCTACTACAGGTACATCAAGGTCTCGAAGGCGGTCTCCAGCTCTGAGATGTACGCCTCAAGTTTGGTGGGGTCTGTCTCCCCTCTAAACGGTGGGGGTCGAAGGTCAGCGAGACTCTTCACCCAGTTTGGCTCTCGGGGCTGTGGTGGTGGAGCAGGCGGTCCCGCACCGGGCTGATAGCCCATGTGCCCCAGGGCGGCAGCAACAATCTCAGCTATCGTCTGCCCACCCGGGATCTCAGCAGCCTCATCTCCTTCTTCGCCACGGCCTCGGCCTCGTCCTCCTCTTCTTCCTGACATTTGAATAAGTATAAATGCACAGTAAGCTCGTGATTACAAAGGCTTTTGTCTAAGCATTTATAACATCCTCTAAACAGTAAGATACTCCACTCTTATTAGTGGTTATCTAACTCAGCTCACACTACTATCTCACACCCAAACCCATGACTATTACTCTAACTCGGTACCTACTCTAGTTCGGTAACTCTAGTCATCAGAGCGTAACTACGCTCTCATACCACTTTTTGTAACACCCCAACTGCTAAACCTGAACCATCACATAACAAACCTGCAACAATATTACAACACAGCGGAAGAAAACACTAAAAGTTGGTGTTACCGCCGTCATTCACCCACGTGACTAACTAGGCTTATTCCAGTCTCAAGCTACGGTCTGATGGACCGAGTGTACCGAACGTAAGTGCGTACAAAGTCTTAAACAAAATACAATACCGAGTTCGAAGTATCTCTCCTATTATTACAACTTACTACTCCAGTTTATAAAAAAGTGTACAGGCACACTTCATAAAACAAATTAAACCCTTAGTGCCCTACCCACTACTACTCTCAAGCTGGGTCCTCGTCTGGCACCTACCTGCAAAGTTTAAATCACAGGCCCTAAGGGGCTCAGCACATGGCTGGTACAGAAAACGTGCAGCCCACAAGCTACTCAGGGCTACACACGACTACTTGTCGTATACATGCAGTTATTATTCATACAACAATAATAAGAAGTACAATAACAACAACACATTTATGTGAAACATTCACAGCTCAAATAAATCGAACATCGTAATGGACGCCCATTAATGAGTAAGTTAGATTCCTAAATCCTGAGGCCTGAGAATTATTTAGTTCTCGTGTTTGACCATACCTTATAAGTGTCAACCATCCTCCTAATAGAACTGGTTGTTCTCTAACTGAAATGTTTATTTTTATCGGGTCGAAGTAACCCTAGCCAATGAGTTATTAGCTCCATTGGTTTACTAAACATTAATTCTTAAGTTATGAGGGGTGTAGGCTTGACCCTCCTGCGCCTCCTGAATTTGCCTCCCATCTCGAACTGTTCATTCGAGATGGTCGGGTCAGTTTGTCGACCCTAGGCGGAAGACAGATCTGATACAGATGCCGACCTCCTAACCTAAACATGCATGACCGGAGTCAGTCCCGGATTCCTCTCAAGTTCCAGTTAGTTGAAGTCTCAATGACAATTTGTAGTTAAAAAACCTCTCTCGGTATTAACCAACTAACAATAGGGGGTACTTATAGCCTTATACAATTGTTTATTAAACAAAGTTAATGAACAAGCTCTGAGTCAAGTAATGTTACTGTACAATGGACACAAAATAACAATACAGTAAATCGGTTTCATGCTTAATCTTGGTTAGTCGTATCACAATAACACATAGCACACAAACCGAGGTAGACCCTTTAGCAAACAAGCTACAAGAATCCCATACCTTAGCCTATCGACGTTTGTCCACTCCTGGATGACGTCTCAACTATTCTGGTCACCTACTCCGCTCCTATAGTTCATTAGGACGGCGTGGTTAAATAACTTAATTTTCGTATTTTCACTATTCACTATTCACCGTATTTACTATTCACCGTATTTTACTATTCATGTATACGTATTTTACTATTCACGTATACGTATTTTACTATTCATGTATACGTATTTTACTATTCACGTATACGTCTCGTTTTGACTATTCATTTATACGTATTTACTATTCATGTATACGTATTTACTATTCCTGTATACGTATTTACTATTCATGTATATGTATACTATTCATGTACACTAAAATTTTTCGTATACGCCCGTATGATACTCCGTATCATACGTATCTACTTCTTTT
Source organism: Limonium bicolor (assembly GCA_023374045.1). Classification (NCBI taxonomy): domain Eukaryota; kingdom Viridiplantae; phylum Streptophyta; class Magnoliopsida; order Caryophyllales; family Plumbaginaceae; genus Limonium; species Limonium bicolor. The sequence goes on from CM041780.1 coordinate 122,795,549, forward strand.
CCCAATATAACTTGTATTTTCATTAAAAATACCTTAAGTAATGATTTCTCTTATACTTATTAAATTACGGGTATACCCCTCGTATACCTTAAGTTATATACGGGTCTCGTTTAACCCCGTCTTAACTCTGTTTCTTTTACAACTTGTTTCTAAATTCTTTATTTAATTTCCTTAACCTTCTAAACACATAAAAATGTGTTATTTACATTACTTACCCATAGTTTCCTCTTAATCGCTATTTTTCTTATAATAAGTTCCAAACTTGTTATTTTTATTTCTAATTTCTTCCAAAGTCTTATTTAATTAATTTCTTTTATACTTTTGGTCAATTACCAAAATATACCCAAGTTTGACCAGTCTTTTATGGTCAAACCCCCTACCTTTCCATTATTTACAATATTACCCCTAAAGTTAATTTAACTTAACTTTTTATTCCTTTATCCTTTTAACATCTAATCTTTTGCTACAAATTTTATTCTAGCTCCTATAAATATTTTACAAACTGTCATTGACCACGTTTGACCAAGTTTGACCAGGGAAATTACCATTTTACCCTTGTGGTCATTTCTTTTATCCTAACTCATTTATTAACCAAATTAACTCTAATTAATTTCTAATCTTCGTAACTAATTTTCCTACAGATTTTTGAACATCAAAAATCATTTTAAACATCTCTAAATCACCAGATTTAATTATCTAAAGTTGTAGTATACATATACTATCTTTTATTAACTTTAAATATACCAAAAACCTTATAAATTCTAGTAATACTTATAAACTCTTTATAAATTGTAAACTTAATTCTACAATTATTTTCCCATCACCTAAACTTCATAAATTTCATAATAACTAATATACATTTTCGGCAATTATAATATACAGCTAAAACTTCTCAAATTTTACATAATACTCTTAATTATACTAATTACTTTAATTTTACTTAGTTATATAATTTTTCCTAACTCATATAAGTTCTCTTAATTTTCGGCACCCCTTAAATTATAGTATATGAACTTTTCTTATATATTATGATAGCTTATATTAAAGCTTATATCATAAGGGTTATATCTAATTTTAGATTTACAAAATATTAACATTTTAGGTGCCAAAAATTAAATCTAACACCTAACAAAATCGGCCATAATAAACAAGGTATACAATAGGTTAGATCATATATAGATCAACATTTAGAACCATAAAATAGATAGTTGTAGAGTTTACCTTGTATATTAACCTTTTAGCTTAATAATTAAGCTTGAATTCCTTAGAAATTTCACCAGCAATTTGCTAAAGGAATTGTCCCCAAAATTATAAAATAAGATGAAGAATAAGGTGGGTTAGTATCCCATGCCAATCGGCTGTAACAAAAACCAAAGAACAAGAAGTTTTCAAGAAGGCAATGTTTTACCTCGAGAATCAAAGGCACTTCTTAGTGGTTTTCCTGATAATCCGGGGGCTCATGAGCTATTGTAAAGCTCTTGAAGAGAGGATTCCAACGAGCTATCAAGCTTGTGATTTGGAGATAGGACGAGAAAGTTATAATTTCTACAAGGAAAGGTGTTCTTAAGGCTTAAATCTAAGAACATGGAGTTTTTTTGTGTTGTTTCTTCAAGAGAGGATGAGCTACGACTTGGAAGCTCTCATTTGACAGGTAAGATTCTGATTAATGATTCGCTAAGGGGACAAGATGCTTTGGCAATTAATGAAAGTCTAAGTAGTTGAAATAGTGAATTTAAAAGCAAATATAGCCTTGGTGACTCACCCCCCAAGTCGGCAGCCCTATCCCTCTTTTGATCTGATTTTTTTGTTTTACCTTGTATTTATGTAACATTTGATGAATTAATTTCGTGCATAATGACTTATACCATGTGTTAGGTATGTTACATAGCCCAAAAATGCCTTAAAACACATTTTATGTGCTTCCGGGTTCACATTGCTTATGCAATTTGTTTTGGCTAGTTTAAATGTGTTATTAGTACATTTACAACCTTTAGAAACTTTGTTCATGAAATAGCATGTTGCTAATTCCAATTAAACCAAGTCGTTTAGTGGTTTCTCCTTGACTTTCGTCAGTTTAGTACCTGTTTTTGTGTGGACTTGTATACTTAATTTGTGTGTATACGTAATGGTTCATATGACTGTTTTATTGTTGTTCACTTACTTTTAATGGTATTTAGGCTCATTAGCCTTTTAGTTCCATGTATAAATGCTTAAGGCACATTTTCCCTTAAAGCATATTTTGTGCTCTAAGGTGCATTTTCGGTTTAAACGCTTAAGGTATGTTTTTGTGTACATTGTTGTTTAACTCTTTTCTAATGTTTCTAAGGCATGTTATAGCCTTAGTATATTATAATTAGATAGTTCATCAAAATATTAAGGTTTAGGGTATTTCATCATCACCCTCCTAATGGTGGACTACTAATACCACCCTTTCTTTTCTGTTTTTTTATGGTCCGACCGACCCACCGACCGACCCAGCCCCTGGGTAGGTCGAAGTCAGAAACTCGATTTTGCAGATTTCAGCCCGACTGACCCACCGACCGACCCAACGCTCTGGGTAGGTCGAAGTTAGAAAACACTCTATTAGACTCATTTCAACTCCGTTCTTCTTCCCGTTTCTTCCCTAATCTTTTCACATGTTTTCTAAACATGTTTAACCACCTTAAACACTCTTAAGACCTACTTAAATCATTGGTTAAACCCATCATCCAATCCTTGTTCAATTCCACAAATTTCAATTTCCATTTTCAACACTTATGCATACTAGTGCATCTCCAACCTCTATTATTATCCAATCTTTCCTAACCTTTCCACATGTGTTATGACATGTTTCACCCTCGTTTTAACACTTTAAAAACCTCCTAATTCATCCACCAAACTCATACTCAATTCCTTGATCGTTTACTCAAACTCTTACAAAATTCCTAACACTTATCACTTAGTTTCCTACATTCCAACATGTAGATTTTTCCTAAAACCTCAACTAACCAAGTGTTTCCTCTCAACCTTCTTAACTACTCCTCAAGAATCATTATTCATCCTTATCTCCTTTACCCTAGCTACTCAAGTTCTCAAAGTCATATTGCATCTTCATGCATAATTTCCTCCCCTTTACACTTTTTTCTCATCATTCCCAACTTGAACATATATATAAATATATATGTGCATTACTAATCATACTCTTAACACTTACATCTTTTCTCCTTCATCTTGACCACTCTAGGTTCCTCTTAAACACTTTCATCTTCAACATCCAAGTCCTCTCATTACCATCAAGATTATGCACTCTAGTTCATACCTAATCACCACAAGGCACTACACATCCTTTCCTACAGATTCTTGCTCAAGTCTTAACATTCCACATATCATGATCTTGGTGTGTTTAATACACCCACCTAACCTCTAATTCCTCCTAGACCACTCTAGGTCATTCTAATCCTCAATAACACCTTTGTTAACTCATTTCCACTCAAATTTCCTTTAATGACTCCTAGTAAATCCTAGGTCATATTAATTCACAACAACCACTAAAACACTTTATTTTCTACTCAAATTTCACCATAGCCTCTCTAGTATACTATCATGCCCCATATGCATAGTTTTTCTCCTCTAATCAACACACACACATCAAATCTCCTTCTCATGATATTTCTCACCCAATTCAAACCATTAATAACAAACACAATATGGTGCAATAATCTTAAATTGCGTAGCACTAAGGCTCTTAAATGACATGGCTCTTAGGCCCTTAAATGACTTAAACTTAAACACTGAATTTCCCACATATAAAAGCTTTCAACCTGCAATTACACGCATCAATGCTCCCATAGCAATATAAGTGTCCTTATAATTCATCTTATATTACTAACTCATTTCCATTGGCTCCTTAGTCACAAGTTCACAAGCTTGTTTAAATTCTTTTTCCTAGGTTATATAACCCATTATATAATGTAAGATCTATGCTACGTTAGGTATCTATCTAAACCTCATCCCTTAAAACCTTAAACCACCATTAGGTAAGCAATTTACCTTGTTTTTCTCAAGCTTCTCTCACTTTCCTCCTTTGGTTTTCTTGATTGAATTTCGGCAAGGACCTTTAGTTCCCTTGCAAATATTATAATCAATATTCAAATAAGATAATAATGAGTGCTAAGGAATATACCTAGACTCATGGAATTTACTCTTAGGTTAAAAAGAGTGCTTTAAGCCTTAAAAATGGATTTTACCTTTGGAATCTTGGAAAGAGTTTGGTAAATCAAAGCATGGCTTCAACTAAGCTCTTGAAGATTGAATCAAGGCTAATACAAGGAATAAAATAAGCCATCTTGGTAAGGCAATTTTGGCCATATATGAAAAATGGGAGAAAAGATGATTTTTGAATGTTTTTCTTACCTTAAACCAAAGAGAGTGTTAACTAGCTCTTGAATATGAATTTTACTCTTAAAATGGAGCTCCTTCAATGGAGTCCAACTTCTAGTTTTGGGATTTTGAAAAGAGCACTTTGAAGCCCTTGACTTAACTAAGAGAAATATGTGTTTTGTTTTGGATTTGGAGTTTTGTGTTGGATTTGGCAAGCAAATGAAGGTAGAGAACAATGGTGCTGTAGCATGAACGGTTTTGGAACAGAAATAATGAAGAGAATGCTGGGGAAGAAGGCAGAAATGAGAGGAGAGAGGAGGGAGGAAAGCAAAAAGATGATTTTTGTTGTAAAAAGGTAATAGTACTTTTTCCCCTTTCCTTGTTCTTTTCTAGCAAGTGCTGGCACCATTAGGTGATGAGTCACCATTAAAACCGTGCCCCTTCCTTTCCCTTATATATTTATGGGGTGGTTGACCATTGACCACTTAAAGAAGTCATTTGACTTATTTTGGGCACTATTTGGGTACTATTCATAATTAGTGCACAAATTTGTGAAATATTTTATTTCTCATTGATTTAGGCTTCCTAATGTGATACTAATTAGTACACAAGTTGATTAAGGTGTAATCATGGGCATTTAGCCACTCAAAACCTCCTTCTAAGACAATTTTCAAAAATGTGCTTTAAGAGTCCTTAAAGCACAATTTGTGTTTAAACTTGTTTTTGAGCTTGGTTTTCTTTGATAATTGATTTAACATGTCCATTATCATGTTAATAAGGTCTTATAATGATATTTGGGTGCTAATCAAAGTTACTCCAAGCTTAGAGCATGTTTTTGCTTAAATTGCTCTTATGGTGTTTCCTTGTATTTTCTTTGGTTTAGATTGTCTACCAATGTTTCTAAGGCATGTTTTAGCCTTATTACATCATAAATTGATGTTTAATTAACATACGTAGGTTTGGGTATTTCATTATACATCTTAGAAGCAAACAAAATCAACTAATAATGTCTCTTCTAAATGCTTTTATGACCGAGCGTATACTTTTTCAAGTGGTTATGTCTAAATCTGTTGTAACAACCTGGAAAATTGTTGAGGATATGTTTCTGCTCAAGTTATCTCTAGGATTATGTTGCTTTACAGTCAACTAATGAGTATTAAGAAAGGAGATGATAATATCACTACCTATTTCAATTGAGCTAAAAATCTGTCTAACTCTAGCTGGATTTTTGTTGGATCAGATCTTTTGCTTTAACGAAAGTTTTTGGACCTAACAAAAATGACCGACTTGATTTTGTAAGTTGTCTCATTAGTGGCCTACCTCTAAACTTTGACTCTAAGAAACTAATATGATGATGAGGACTGATCCTATTACATGTGAGGTTTTATATGGAAACTGCTCACTTTTGAGTCATACTTAGTTCAACAAATCTGATCTACTTAACACCAGTTAGATATCAATAAATGCAACATAAGCTAGCTCAAATCAGTAGGGTTTTTATCACTGCACAAGATTCTCACAGGGGTAAAACCAATAGAGGTGGCAGGTTTAGAGGAAATTAGTATAATCGTGGAGAAGGCAGATTTTCAAACAGAGGGGGATATCATGGTCAGGGTCAACACTTATCTGGCAAGGGAGATCCAAGGATGCAGTGTCAAGTGTGCAGTAAGTTTGATCACTCTGCTATGACCTGTTATCACATGTTTGATCATGCATATCAAGCTAATATAACATTAAAGTTCAATGCTAATAGCACCACATCAGATGGGCAATGGTATCCTGACAGTTGTGTCACCCATCATTTTACTCATGATTTCTCAAACCTTAGTCTAGATTGTCAACCTAGCACTGGAACATATGAGATTAATTTGGAAATGATAGTTATCTACCAGTGAAAGCTCAAGGTAGTGGTTTACTGCCTACCCCTTCTAGTTACCTTTCTCTACCTAATCTTCTTTATGTGCCTAATCTGAATAAAACTTAATCTTCTTCATGAGCTGTAACTTATTGAGAAATAGATAAAACCCCGTATCAGGAAATAGCAAAATCATTTAATTAATCCCATTGTATACTACAGGAAAAAAGGCTTTTAGCGATCAACAATATTGGTCGGTAATGATGATAATTTTTGTCGTTAATGATAGTAATGACAAAAAATAAAGTTTATTTCCAGTGGTCGCTAATGATCCGTCGCTAATAGTTTGCTACCACAACCAAATATTGATGGTCACTAGTACATTAACGACTATTGTGAAGTTGATCGCTAACGATTTAGCGACTACAATATTTAGGTCGCTAGTGTTTTAGTGACAAACAATATAAATGGTCGATAAAGTCATTTACGACCATTTTTGTGTTACTAGGATAACATAGAAAATGTTTAATGGTGACCAACAATTTTGGTCGCTACTGTTGTTAAGACCAAATTTACATGGAATCTTAGCGACCAAATTTTATATGTAATATGCCCTTTTTTTTGTAATCTTTCACATGCTAGTGTTTTTCTCACCTTCCATATCATTCTACCTTGTTAAAATGTTGAATACATTGTAAGTATAGAATCATGAGATTCTTCATATAAAGAATACTTAGACATCTTCATTGATACCATACAACTAAAAGATTATAAAAATAGTTCAGTACACAATATCAAAAGCTTTACGATAACGTTTTGTAAAGCAACTATGACCAAAACCTCATAACTTGTAGTTGAATGTCATTGCATTAAAAAATCCCTACTAACTAGCTAACTTCCTAATCTATTAGTCTAATTCCTTACAATAATAGTCTTACCATTCACATAAATAGTTGCACCTGCAATCACAAGAAGATAGATAGTACTAGTAACTCAAAGAATGATAGTACAAAATCTATATAATTACCACAAATAGAGAAAGAGACTAAATTTGTGGCAATGGTAATTACTGCTCACAAATTTTGTTCAATTATTGTCACGTAACAACAATAACGTAGTGACCATTACAATAATGTAACAACAATAACTTGTTCAAAATTTGTATAACCATTGCATTTGTCCCTAAACTTCTCACAAATTTGTTCAATTATTGAAGCGTAACAGCAATAACGTAATGACCAATAGACCATAATTCAGATTACATTCTGCATAATAAAAATGCAGAAAATTCACTTTATAGCAGCAGCAAAATCAGAGGACAAAGCAGACCATAGAAATCTTGTAGTCATGCTCAAACTGCAGCTAGAAACAACATTAAATATTGAGAGCTAACAAGACAATTGGAGCATATCAAGAAATGATTTAGAGCATTTAAATTACCACCACCGCGAAATAGACAATTGAAAAAAACATACCCAATATCAATTCCAAATAACAGAATAACTATATATTCTAAATAAAATCTACACTAACACAAAGTTTTCACAACACATCAATAAGTCAAGAATTTATCAACTTGAAAAAAGAAGATCTCAGACAAATTCAAGTGGTTTGTTTCTCAACCACTTCACACAAACAAGCTCATGAATGAAACAATATTTCTATTTTTTTACGTTTTCACTTTTAGCTTTTCGGTACAGGTCACTGGTATATTATAAACAATGATGATGCCTTCTGTATGAGGCCATAATGATGGATAATTTCCTGGATAACTGCCAAGAATTTTCAGCATTGTACAAGGTGAAGAGACTACAATTTAACTATTTATGGTTAAAATTCTAGTGTAGGAAGTACCTTAGTCTACATGATTGTGTAGTTTGTTCACAAAACTTGTGTTGATAGACGGTCTCTCTCTGCCGCTTTTATTTAGATGATATTGAAGTAGAGACATGTGGGTTATATTCGACGAGTAGTGGTGTTTCTTTCCTATATTGTTTTAGAGCTCCGTGATTTATCTAATATTTCAGTTCTCTTGCTGAAGGTCATCTGTGTTAGCAGTCATAAGGATAGTATAACTCATGTTTCTATGTTTAGTGCAAGGCCTAGTGCCATCTTTACTGATAAAAAAAGATAAAACCAGATCACCTACAAAATCTCGAGTACGCACAACTAGACATCCTCAAATAATTGGTTTAATTCAGAGATTAATTGTAAAAGAATCAAATAAGAGTTAGGTATATTACCATCAAGGAACTAAGGACGAGAACACATCACATGGTTGTGGCATGCATAAAGATGATACGGAGACTCAGAAGTTGTAGATTGATCTGCAGATTTCTGCTTATCGAGCATCAGCATTTCCATGAGAATCTTCACAAGAGAATCTCTTGTTTCATGATAAGCACATAGATTTAGAAGAAGCCTCTGCAGTTGTCCTTTATACACTGGGTTCTAAAAACAATCACTAAAGTTACTTGCAATATTTAGCAAAATTCAGTGTGCAACAACATCTAAGTAAAGTACTACAAACCTGAACTACACGAAACAACCGTATCATGCCCTTCAATGCATTTGTATCAACCAGGGGTGCACCTTCCACTTCAAGTAGTTTTCCAATGCTATGTTGTATAATCCTCCACACTAATTTGCCTATCATTCTCACACAATCACCCCTAAAAGTGCAACATAAACAGTCATTATTGAGCATAAATATATCTTCAGCTCCAGCAGATATTGCAGCAACCAAGGAGCCATCAATGTCTGCTTCACCATACTCATTTTCAATTCCAGCGCTTCCTTGTAACATCTATTTCAATTTGGATAAAGACTTAATCTCTATTTTCAGGAAGCTTAGGAACTGGCAATTCTGGTTTGGTGTAATACTAACATATTTACAACCAGGGGACTCTTACAATTCGTGAGGATCTTGAGTTTGTGAGAGAGAGAGTTGAGAGAGAGACGAGAGAATTAGGGAAAGAGAAAGAAAATACTTCTTTCTTATTACTTTCTGTAAAAAATACTTGAGCAATGTTATAGAGAGTTTATATACTAACTACAGCCTAGCTATTAACAGAGCAGAGTAAAAATGGTAAACTATCGTATATGTGTCTAGGTATATTAACTAATGTGACATAGGATCAGTATATATCCTAACACCCCCTCTCAAAGCTTACAGAGATGTAAGGCTTTGAATTTGATATGTCATTCCATATGTGGCTGCGTCTCAAATCTGTCTCATTCCCAGATGTTGCTTGATGTCTGAATATTCTCTTCCAGACACTGTCTTTGTGAGGATGTCTGTCAGCTGCATGTGTGAAGGTATAAACTTGACTTCTATAAGTCCTTGTTGTATCATTTGTCTCACATAGTGGCAATCTATCTCGATGTGTTTCGTGCGCTCGTGAAATACTGGGTTACGCGCTATGTAGACTGCCGATTGACTATCATATTTCAGTGGTATTGGTACAACTTCCTTCACTCCTAGCTCGTGTAGTATTCTTGACAGCCAGCTTATCTCTGCGGTGGCTTATCTCATTGAGCGGTATTCTGCTTCTGCAGATGAGAGAGCTACTGTCCCTTGCTTCTTTGTCTTCCAGGATAGGGGTGATCCTCCTATCTCCATAAAGTACCCACTGATCGACTTCCTTGTGTTGGGGCATCCAGCCCAATCTACATCACAGTAAGCATTCAAAGACCAATTAGCAGTTTTGTTAAAGAATAAACCATATCCCGCTGTACCCTTGATATATTTTAGAGTATGAATGGCTGCTTTCCAATGTTCCTCGGTGGGTTTTTGTAAGAATTGGCTGAGGGTCTGTATGGTAAAACAGAGGTCAGGTCGTGTGTGCGCAAGGAAACTAATCTTTCCTATTAGTTTCCTATATAGCAGAGATTCTGATAAGAATTTTCCTGTGTCCTTCAGCAGCTTTGTGTTCAGCTCCAAGGGAGCTACTGTTGTCTTTGCATGTTCACAGTGATATTCCTTTACCAGAGAATCTGCATATTGTTTCTGAACCATGACAATTCCATTCTTGTAGTGAATAAACTGCATACCAAGAAAGTTATTCACTAAACCCAAATCTTTGATTTAAATTCTAGGTGCAGTTTCTGTTTTATGGCTTCAATCATTTGATTGTCATCCCCTGTAATGAGGATGTCATCCACATAGACAGCCAAGAAAACAGAAGTTGTTGTCTGATTTTTCATAAATAGGGAGTAGTCGTTTAAGGACTGTTTGAAACCTAGGTTTGTAAGGAAAAGACTAAGTTTTTCGTGCCAATGTCTAGAAGCCTGTTTAAGATCGTAGAGGGACTTTCTAAGTTTACAAACTTTATTCTGTCCCTCAATTCTATATCCTAAAGGCAGCTCCATGTAAACTTCCTCTTTAAGTTCCCCATGCAAGAAAGCGTTGTTTATATCTAATTGGTGTATATTCCAATTCCTTTTACACGCTACTGAGACGAAGACACGAATGGTAGTGAATTTTACCACTGGAGAAAACGTTTCTTGGTAATTTATCCCATGCCTTTGTGTATTGATAAGTCGGGAATTTACCTATCTCTGCATGGTCTTTTGAGACCCATTTTGTTATCATTTACTGTTAAATTCCTGTCTTATGAACATTTTTATGCTTCTTGTTGCAATTGTTCTTTTTTATGTTTGTGTGTGCTTTTTCAGGCTTTAATCTCAAAGAAACACAATCTTCTACACATCTATCTCTCCCTCCATAAAACCTCCACACTTCCACTCCATACAGTACGTAGTAGTATTACTACTACTACTAATCATCTCCATTCCATTACATCCATACCATCTCCATTACGTAAAACACCATTCACTCCTCCACACAATATTCATCCACACACACCTCCATTAATCATCCCATCTCCACCGGAAGATAGAAGACCAAGCAGGAGAAGAGAAGGAAGAATTGCTCAACCACCTTCATAAACATGGCTTCTTCTATCCCTCTCTTAGTTTTACTTATCATTATGCTTGAGTAATTCTATTAGCACTTTGGGATGGGGGTATGAACTTAAATCCCCCATCTATGTTGTAAACCTACACTTTATTTATTGCGGTTGTTTTCTCTCTTTTATTTCATTAATGTTATAACCTGATCACTTATAGCATTTGTGGTAATTTCCAACAACATATGATTTTGAGTTGGGAGTTGTGACCGAAAAAGAGAGAAACCTTAGATTATGGCTAGCTTGATTAGTTGGTGAAATTTAAGGCTATTAATATGGACTTGTTGTTAATGCTATCTAGTGATTTGAACTCTACTTGATTAGAGAGTTGGAAGCAAGCTAGGTAAGAATTGGTTTATTCATGATTTGAAGGACCTTTATTTTAGTCCAATAAACAACCTGAGTAAAGTGGGTTTACTAATGTAGTTGGGGTGAATTTAGGGGATTACAACCATCCTAAAGGTGCTTTCCATTCCAATTCATTACATCACATTTTATCTACTGCTTTTATTTTACAATTCCGCTTTGAACCAGACCAATACACTTGCCTTCGGCTAAACCCCCCCCCCCCCTTATTTACTGTTTTATAACCGAATACCGAAACTAGGGAGAACGATATACCAATTTCCTAGTGGAACGACATCTTTACTACTACTTCCGACTAGGGTTCACTTGCCCTTTTTATGTGCTTCCAATAACACCCTCTTAAAACTATCAACAAGTTTTTGGCGCCGTTGCCGGGGAAATTGATAGTCCCTATCACTTTGCCCCAGTTTCGGTAATTTCGGTTTCATTTATTTTGAGTTTCCTCTAACTCTTATTTTTCTTTTCTCCTGTGCATGCCAAGTACTCGAACTAGCAACTCTCCTCTCGCTAGTCCAAGGTCCGAGCCTGAAAGATCATTCAGGAGGAGCAGAAGGAATTTATTCAATCACACCATGGCCGATGATCACCAACAGTTAGAAACCCAACACCGACCTCTCAAAGACTACCACCGGCCGAACACCGAAGGAAGACCATCAGCGATAGTTCTTCCAACCTTGACACCGAACGAAGCTGCTCAATGGGCCTTCAAAACCCATTTTATCACTGCAATTCGGGAGCAAGGAAAATTCAGTGGGGCAAATCCGGATGATGCTCCAAATCATTTGAGCCTCTTCTTGGAATTCTGCAACTCATTCGGCAAAACGGGCAATCTGAACGAGAGGATCCGGCTACAACTCTTTCCACATTCACTATCCGACTCAGCTCTAAGATGGTATCGAAGCCTCCCGTCAAAATCTATCCAAACATGGGAGCAAATGGCTAGCAAGTTTCTTGCCAAGTACTATCCCAAAGCAGGACGAGGCAACTGATCGGCGAAATAAACACCTTCTGCCAAGAACCAGGCGAGACTTTATACGATGCTTGGGACCGGTTCAAAGAGATGCTATTGAACTGCTCACACCATGGCCTAGACGACCAATCACTATGCTTGTCATTCTTCAACGGGCTAGACGACACCAACCGCCTTCTTGTAAACTCCTCTGCAGGGGAAGTTTCATGACAAAGTCTCCTGAAGAAGGAATGGCGCTCTTAGAGACAATGACGAGCGACACAAGACAATGGTCCAGAGCAAAGGGGAGAGCACCAAGAGCAGCCGGCCTTCTTCATGTACAACCCACCGATCATCTCTCAGCACAGATCTCATCCCTCACGAAGATGGTAGAGAAGCTAGCTACCGCACAAACTGAAATTGTCAAGACAATAGCTTCTTCATCTTCCAGCCAAACCTCAGAGGGATGTGCCATTTGTGCGGGTCCTCACGACACTGGATGCTGTGAGGGAGAGATAACCAACAAGAGGATGTAAACTTCATCGGCAACCAAGCATACAACAACAACAACAACGCCATGGAGAAACCATCCAAACTTTTCGTGGAGAGCCGACCAAGGCCAAGGAGGACAGAGACAAACTTACAACAACTCTCAAGGGTACAGACCCAATCAATCTTCAAACCTTCAACAAGGGTATAGACCACAAGGAGCCCCTCCGGGTTTCCAAAATCAAAAACAACAAGAGCCACAATCTTCTGCCCCCAGCGGGACTTCAAGATTAGAGAACCTAATGGCTGACTTTATCATCACTACAAAGACCAAGTTTGCAGAACAAGAGGCTTTCAACAAAAGCATTGAAACCCAGCTTAGTCAGATATCTCAGCAAATCTCCCGAAGACCACCGGGCACCCTTCCAAGTCAACCAAATCCCAATCCAAGGGAAGAAGCGAAAGCAATAACCTTGAGAAGCGGCCGGGATCTTCAACCCTCCTATCCACCATACAACCAAGAAATCCAAAATGAAAGTCAAGATCACAAGAAGAAGAACAAGACAATGTTGAGGAAGTTCCTCCTCAACCGAAAGAGACTCCCAAGGAGAAAGAGGCTCCTGAATCATCTTTTCCCTCTACTCTTGCTAGACCTCCACTTCCTCTTCCATTCCCAAATAGACTTAAAAAGAGAAACTTAGATGAACAATTTGGGAAGTTTTTAAGCATCTTTAACAAACTGACAATCAATCTTCCTTTTGCAGATGCCCTGAAACAAATGCCGATCTACGCCAAGTTCATGAAAGACATCCTAGCGAATAAAAGAGCAACACTTGGAACGGAGACGGTGCAGCTCACTGAAGAGATCTCGGCAGTCCTACTACGGAACCCTCCTCCAAAACTTGGAGATCCTGGTTTGCCTATAATCCCTTGCTCTATCGGTAATATAAATTGTGGTAGCGGACTGTGTGATTTAGGTGCAAGCATAAATCTCATGCCTCTTTCAATTTTCAATAAACTTGGGATTGGTGAATGTGAACCCACTGCCATGCAATTGCAACTAGCTGATAGGTCTCTAGTCTTCCCAAAAGGGAAAGTCGAGGATTTGTAGTGACCGTAGGGACATTTGTTTTTCCGGCAGATTTTATTGTCATCGATATGGAGGAGGATGCTAGAGTTCCACTAATTTTAGGTCGTCCTTTCTTAAGAACTGCTAGGACTCTGATAGATGTGGAAAAAAATTATCTTAAGATTCCATGATGAGAAACTTGAATTTGACATGTCCAAGGCAGTAAAGAAACCCGCACATGCGGAAGCTGCTTTCACTATAGATATTGTTGAATCTCTTTTACAAGATAATTACTCTAATTGCTTTAAGTGTGATACTTTGACTACTGCTCTGACTGATCCTTGCGGAGACCGGGAGGATGAACCGGAAGTAAAAGAGATGGTGGCTGAATTAGACAGGAGGTCTATGCCCTATCGATCATACTACCCACCACCAGAGCCCTTGGAACGGACTGCACAAAAGCTCCTCACCTCGATTGAGAAGCCACCTACCATAGAACTGAAGCCTCTTCCCTCTCATCTAAAATATGTCTACCTAACTGACCCCTGTGATCTTCCTGTCATTATCTCCTCTTCTCTCACAGGTACACAGGAGGACAGTTTGTTGAAAGTGCTTCGAAGCCACAAAAGAGCCATCGGGTGGTCCATTTCTGATATAAAGGGTATCAATCCTAACTTCTGCACTCATCGAATCTTCATGGAGGATAGCTTCAAACCACTAGTTCAACCACAAAGGAGGCTGAATCCGAACATGAAAGAAGTTGTCAAAAGGAGGTGCTTAAACTACTGGACTCCGACATCATCTACCCCATTTCTGATAGCAAGTGGGTGAGTCCGGTACAGGTAGTGCCAAAGAAGGGGGAACTACGGTAGTACCTAATGAAAGGGGTGAGTTAGTCCCCCAACGAACTATTACAGGGTGGAGAGTCTGTATAGACTATAGAAAGCTCAATGCCGCCACAAGAAAAGATCATTTCCCCTTGCCATTCATTGATCAGATGCTCGAAAGGCTGGCAGGGCAAGATTACTACTGTTTCCTTGATGGTTATTCGGGATACTTTCAAATCCCCATAGCCCCTGAAGATCAAGAAAAGACAACCTTCACCTGCCCGTATGGAACTTTTGCCTACAGAAGGATGCCATTTGGTCTATGCAATGCACCTGCCACATTCCAAAGGTGCATGATGGCCATATTCTCAGAGTTCTTGGAGAAAAGCATCGAAGTGTTCATGGATGATTTCTCAGTCTTCGGGCTCACATTTGAAACATGTCTATCGAACTTGGATGCCATACTGACACGATGTGAAGAGACAAACTTGGTACTCAACTGGGAGAAGTGCCACTTCATGGTCAGGGAAGGGATTGTCCTTGGACATAAAATCTCCTCCAAAGGCATAGAAGTCGATAAAGCCAAGGTAGAAGTTATCGAGAAGCTCCCGCCACCAAACTCAGTCAAAGACATTAGAAGCTTCCTCGGGCATGCCGGATTCTACAGGAGGTTTATAAAGGATTTCTCAAAAATCTCTAAACCCCTTTGTGACCTCCTAGCCAAGGATACCAAATTTGACTTCACCCAGGAATGCCTTGAATCCTTTAATACCTTGAAGGAATGCCTCATCTCAGCTCCTATTGTGGTATCACCAGATTGGAATCTTCCTTTCGAAATCATGTGCGATGCCAGTGACTACGCAGTTGGGGCGGCTCTGTGTCAGAAGAGAGACAAGGTGTGAGAACCATTTATTATGCTAGCAAGACCTTGAACGACGCCCAGAAAAACTACTCTACAACCGAAAGGAACTACTGGCGAACGTCTTTGCACTAGATAAGTTCCGCTCTTATCTCTTGGGTAGCAAGGTGATTGTACATACTGACCATTCAGCTCTCAAATATCTCTTCACCAAAGAAGACGCCAAACGAGGCTCTTGCGATGGATTCTGTTGTTGCAAGAATTTGAACTCGAAGTTAGGGATAAGCCAGGCACTCAAAATGTTGTTGCTGATCACTTGTCTCGTTTGGAGACACCGAAGAAAATACTCCTATAAATGAACTTTTTCCAGATGAAACAGTATTCACCATTGGGAGACCGGAGATCCATGGTTTGCCGACATTGCAAACTACTTGGTAAGAGGAGTAATACCATTTGAGCTTACATACCAGCAGAGAAGAAATTCTTCGCTGACGTCAAACGCTACTTTTGGGATGACCCTTACCTCTTCCGAGTCTGTGCCGATGGAATGATCAGAAGATGTGTACCATAAAATGAAGTTCACAACATTCTCAACCACTGCCACTCTCTCGAAGTAGGAGGACACCACGGACCAGCGAGGACAGCAGCCAAGGTACTACAGTCCGGATTCTTCTGGAAAACACTTTATAAAGACTGCCATGCCTATGTAGCCGCCTGTGACCGTTGCCAGATGCTGGGGAACATATCCCGAAAGCATGAGATGCCATTAAATGTGATGATCGAGGTTGAACCCTTTGATCTATGGGGCATCGATTTCATGGGTCCTTTTCCCTCATCTCACTCCAATCTCTTCATCTTAGTTGTAGTTGACTATGTCACCAAATGGGTGGAAGCCATTGCATCCCCCACCAATGATGCCAAGGTGGTAACTAAGTTCTTAAAGAAAAACATCTTCACAAGATTTGGTGTGCCTCGAGCAATTCTCAGTGATGGGGGATCTCACTTCTGCAATAACAATTCGATGCATTAATGGAAAAATATGGAGTGAGACATAAAGTATCCCTACCTTACCACCCTCAAACCAATGGACAAGCCGAGGTAACCAACAGAGAATTGAAATGGATACTGCAAAAGACGGTGAACTCTTCAAGAAAAGATGGTCTTTAAAACTCGACGATGCACTATGGGCTTACCGAACAGCATACAAGACCCCCATAGGGATGTCTCCATACCGTCTTGTCTTCGGAAAGGCTTGCCACTTACCTGTCGAGTTAGAACACAAATCCTATTGGGCTGTGAAAGCCCTGAACTTCGACCTAAAGAGTGCCGCTGACAAAAGAAAGTTTCAACTCACCGGAACTAGAAGAATTCCGGGAAGATGCCTATGAGAACAACCGCATCTACAAGGAAAAGACTAAGAGATGGCACGACAAAATGATCCTGAAGCGGGAGTTCCATGAGGGAGATCGAGTGTTGCTCTACAACTCAAGATTAAAACTCTTTCCGGGAAAACTAAAATCACATTGGTCTGGACCATTTACCATCACCAAAGTGACTCCATATGGTGCAATCGAGCTCAAAAACATTAAGGGAGAAACATTTATGGTCAATGGGTCAAGGTTGAAACACTACCGGAGGAAACATCGGGAAGGTTGATGAACATCCTCTTTATTTACAAGAAAATCAGGTTTGATCTAACCTCACATGGTCTAGCCAAAGACCGAAAAGACGGGCAGCTCATTGGGAGGCAACCCAATCTTTTACATTTATATTCCTTCTTTTAGTTTTGATTCATGTTCTTATGTGTGCTAATTACTTTATTAGTTTTTTCTCTTTGGTTGTTTGTTGTTACAATGCAGGGTTGATGAAGGACGAAAACAGAGAAAGAAAGACACTCCTTCGGTGGAATAAACAGGTTGGTCCGGGACTTAAGCCACACCCCAAGTCCCAGACCAGAATAGGAGGCCACTCTCGAACCAAACAAAGGGGGTGGTCCGGGACTTGAATCATACCCTAAGTCCCGGACCGTCTCTCGCTGTGAAAAAATTTTTTAACCCCGTCTTCACCTTCGTCTTTCCCCACATTCTAAACTCTCAACCCTAACTCCCTCCCTCGAACTCGTCGTGCCGCACCAACACAACCTAAAACCTCCGCCCTGTTCCGTCTCACCAGCACCACCAAGTCAAACCCACCATTCACGGCCCTCACTACCACCGACCACCGCAACCACCACCAATCACCCAGCCTCTGTCGCCACCCCCCTCCACTCGCGCCGTCCCAACACCACCTCTCCCTCTGTTTCCGCACCACCATCCCAACCCACACCATCGCCTTCGCCAGCCCGACCACCAGAACCACCCCCCCCCCACCTCTGTCGCAATCCCGAATCACCACCACCAGCTCGACATCACCACCGCACTACCACCCACATCCTCACATTGTCACCACCGCACCCAAACACCACCGCCGCTCCACATTGTCACCCACCGACCACCTGCGAACACTATCCCACACCCCAATCTCCACCTCGCTCCAAAATTCAAAATCCAAACACGTCCTTAAAATCCAAACGCGCCCCTCTCCCTTGACCGTGAGCTCCCCTCTCAGTCCAATCCAAACGCACCCTTAATATCCAAACACATCCTTAAAAATCCAAACACATCCTTAAAAATCCAAAAACGACCGATGGCACCAAAAGCGCTCGACGTGCCAACACTGCCGGGGCCTCTTCTTCATCAGCCGCCGCTCCACTACGGGTCCAAGACACTGAGCTGTCAGAATTCGTTTCTCAAGCTGCGTGGGATTGGTTCCGGGCCAAAGAACGCAAAATTATCTACGAAAGGTCAGTCTGCCCATCTTTAATCAATGAGTTCAATTGGAACATATATTTGGGGCAAAGAACTGGTTATGTCTGTTGACCCGGGGAGGGGAATTCTACCCGCGCTTGGTGAAACTCTTCTATGCTAATGCCACGGTGAGCGAGAATGGCAGAGTTATTAACTCAGAGGTTAAGGGGAGAAATAAAGGTGAGTAGCTGGGTATTAGAGATGCCCTGCAATTACCTGTTACGACTAGAGTCCCGACTGATGAGGAAAGGAAAATCAAGAACTTCGTGAGCGTCAGGCCAAGGATCATTATCTGAATCTGATTGTGAATGATCCAGCAGTCCAAAACCGCCAGAGACGGAACCACAGGGACAAGCAGGTGATTACGGGTGACAAATTACCCACACCATTGGAGCGTCTGATCTTGGGATCATCATTATAATGTCCGACCCAGGGAGTGTGCGGACCTAATGTCATTGACTGCTATGTCCTGCGCTACCTATTGGATGATGAGCTTGCGCAGGTAGCGTTCCCCATCGCTTTGCATGGGATCATCTTTCAGTCCATGCTTCGGATTGTTGACACAGACAGCAGTGGCCTCTCTTCCCTCCCCCACCTACTGCAGTCGTTCTTCGATGACGCCGGGGTAGATTGCTCAAATGAAGAACCCCAATACCCCCGGTCTTCCATTGACACGACGATGATGCTTTTCTATCAGTGGGAGAAGGTGGATGATCAGTGGGTGAAGCGCCGACGCGCTGCACGCGCCCCCGAGTTGCTGCGGCTGCTGATGAGGCTGAGGTGCTGATGAGGGTGATGCTGCAGCTGCTGCGGTGAGATCCCAGATTTCCAGATTCCTGCTGATCCGGCCCCGGGTATGACGCGATGCTACAAGGAGTTCAGGACTGGAGGGGGACTGCTACACAGCATCTACTTTGACGGCTTTCAGAGTCAGCTGGCTGGGTATGGGAGAGGCTCACATCTTTAGAGACCCGTCATGCTGAGTACGAGGCTCGACAGGCTGCCCAGTACTGAGTACGAGGCTCGACAGGCTGCTCATTTGCTGAGTACCAGGCTCAGCAGGCTGCTCAGTTTGCTGAGTACCAGGCCCAGCAGGATGCCCGATTCCAGGATTATGATGAGCGCTTTTCACAGTTTGGAGTCCTGGCGCATGCCCCGGCGGTAGTCCCTGAGTTGGTTTATGCCCCCTCCTCCATCATTATCCTTATCTTTTCTTGCATTTGTGGATTTTCTGATGAATTTGAAATTTGTGATGTTTTAATGACTTTTAGCTTATTAGGTTCACTTTCTAGAATTTTTCATTTTCTTGCTGGTTTGTTATGATTACTTTGGTACCTTCTGCTACTCTGTACTACTGCTACTGCCAACTGCTTGTTATGATTACTTGACTTTGTTGCAAAATATTATCTGCTGCTGCTACATTCACACAGGACTGTCATATTTTTGTGTGCGATATCGAAAAGAAAACAAGGAGACCTTGCCGAAATTTTGCAACCCTCCTTAATGTCTCCCATTGCTTGGTCCATGAGTGTGGGACATCGTCTTCACCAATAATTCAGGTAGTCCTATTTCTCTTTGCCACTATAAGGGGAGTCCTATTTTCTCTTTTGCACTATAATCACATTCTATAGCAATGAGGACATTGCTATTCTCTAAAGTGTGGGGATGTAGTAAGGGGGTTGCATATCTAATTACTTGTTTTCTGTAGCTCCTGGCAGTACTTATTCTCCCTTCACTAACCTTTGATGACCCCACAAAAATTTTTAACTCGACACACTGGGTTTCTTTGGTGGTCAGATGCATCAGTCGGGAATAACGTACGAGTAGCGAAAATTTTTGAGATTTAATCTGAAACTTCGGTCATAAGAACTTTGATTATACTGTTTGGATTGTCCGTTTTGGTTAAAATTTTCATCTATTTCATTCAATAAAAGGTGAGATCATTTGTGTGACTATTCTGTTTGAACTAACTTGGGGTTTTGGAAAAGCTTTGGAATGATTGGAAGGAAAGGACAAAGGCAAGGTACTCCTCTAATCTACTCTGAACCAGAACAGGCCTCTCTCATTCGGTAATTAAGCCCATGGAGTGCCTCATCACTCATCTACCTAAGATCATCTGATCTGGGATAGAAGGCCCAACACCGCTACAAGGATGGGGAGAAAAAGTCTGAGGGGATGAAATGAATAATGCTTACTCGAAAAAATTGGAAGGAAAGTTCTTTCACGCTAAAACATTTATTGCAAATTCTTCCTTGATTATGAGTATGTGGCAATGAAAGGTAATGTGGAATATGACATTACTTCTTGCCCCTTGTCGTCCAATGAATTGTGAAAGCAAAAAGGAAAGTAAAGCCCTGAGTTTAGTTTGGATTAAACAGTTATGATGATGATCTCATGCATTTGTCAAACACTCTAGCTTCACTGTTTAAGAAAACTTGCAGTACTAGTCATTGTTTCTTATGACTGTTCCTCAGCATTAGATTTTCTTGTACATTTTCCTGACCTGATAAATCCCCGCTTTTGAAAATCTGGTACATTTTGCTTGCAGTAATTGCTTGAGGACAAGCAAAGGTTAAGTGTGGGGATGTTGATAAGTCGGGAATTTACCTATCTCTGCATGGTCTTTTGAGACCCAATTTGTTATCATTTACTGTTAAATTCCTGTCTTATGAACATTTTTATGCTTCTTGTTGCAATTGTTCTTTTTTATGTTTGTGTGTGCTTTTTCAGGCTTTAATCTCAAAGAAACACAATCTTCTACACATCTATCTCTCCCTCCATAAAACCTCCACACTTCCACTCCATACAGTACGTAGTAGTATTACTACTACTACTAATCATCTCCATTCCATTACATCCATACCATCTCCATTACGTAAAACACCATTCACTCCTCCACACAATATTCATCCACACACACCTCCATTAATCATCCCATCTCCACCGGAAGATAGAAGACCAAGCAGGAGAAGAGAAGGAAGAATTGCTCAACCACCTTCATAAACATGGCTTCTTCTATCCCTCTCTTAGTTTTACTTATCATTATGCTTGAGTAATTCTATTAGCACTTTGGGATGGGGGTATGAACTTAAATCCCCCATCTATGTTGTAAAACCTACACTTTATTTATTGCGGTTGTTTTCTCTCTTTTATTTCATTATGTTATAACCTGATCACTTATAGCATTTGTGGTAATTTCCAACAACATATGATTTTGAGTTGGGAGTTGTGACCGAAAAAAGAGAGAAACCTTAGATTATGGCTAGCTTGATTAGTTGGTGAAATTTAAGGCTATTAATATGGACTTGTTGTTAATGCTATCTAGTGATTTGACTACTCTACTTGATTAGAGAGTTGGAAGCAAGCTAGGTAAGAATTGGTTTATTCATGATTTGAAGGACCTTTATTTTAGTCCAGATAAACAACCTGAGTAAAGTGGGTTTACTAATGTAGTTGGGGTGAATTTAGGGGATTACAACCATCCTAAGGTGCTTTCCATTCCAATTCATTACATCACATTTTATCTACTTCTACTGCTTTTATTTTACAATTCCGCTTTGAACCAGACCAATACACTTGCCTTCGGCTAACCCCCCCCCCCCCCCTTATTTACTGTTTTATAACCGAATACCGAAACTAGGGAGAACGATATACCAATTTCCTAGTGGAACGACATCTTACTACTACTTCCGACTAGGGTTCACTTGCCCTTTTTATGTGCTTCCAATAACACCCTCTTAAAACTATCAACATGTATACCCCTTCACCACTAGCCTAGCTTTATGTCTCTCTAAGGTTCCATCTGCCCTATACTTCAGTTTATATACCCATTTACAACCGATTACCTTCTTTCCTTTGGGTAGATTCACCACTTCCCATGTTCTGTTTCTTTCAAGAGCATCAAATTCCTCTATCATGGCTTTAATCCATCTTTCATCCCTAATGGCTTCATCATAATCTACTGGTTCTGTTTCAGCCTTTATTTAATCAAAGGAAAATTTGGTGGTTTCAGAACTGGAGTTACAGGCAAGGATGGTTTGTGTGTTGGGGCAGGTGACCTTTTTGTTTGGCTTTACCATGGAACACAAGGAATTATCTTGTTCATTTCTACCATTCAGACTATCATCTTCCAGCAGAATAAAGTTGTTTCTATTAGCATTACTTAATCTATCATGTAATATAACTGAGAAGGGATCTAGGTACTTAACTGGACTGGTTGCTTCTTTGTTTGTGCTAGTGCTTCCCACTACATAGTCTTCTAAGTGCTTGGGTATTGTTCTGCTTCTCTCCGACCTTCTTGTTCCCACCTGATGTGTTCCAGTCGCTTCCTGTGTGGCTTCTGGTTGTGTGTTTTCTGTTGTACCTGCATCATTTAAGTGCAATTCTTCTTCTCTTCTTGCTCACAATCACTGCCAGTAAAAGGGCAAGTATAGGGTTGTGCAGGAAAAAATAGAAATATCCTCTGATTTCGTTTCGGTTCCTTTTCCTATCTTTCCCTTTATGTATGGGAAAATGTTCTCATAGAACTTCACATCTCTGCTTACTTGAATCTTATTGTTGTCTAAGTCAAAAACTTTGTATCCTTTCTTATTAGGAGCATAACCAAGAAAGATTCCTTTAAAAGATTTCGAAGCAAATTTGTCATGCAATTTTTGGTTATTGTGAACAAAAACCAGACAACCAAAACATCTCAAATCAGCAAAGTTAGGTTTCTTGTTATATAAAATTTTGTAAGGTGTTTTTCTGAGGAACTATCCAGAGGCATCCTATTGATGAGGCAAACTACAGTTAATACACTTTCACCCCAGAATTTTATTGGCAAACAAGCATGAAACATTAAACTTCTGGCTGTCTCTAATATGTGACGGTGTTTTCTTTCCACAACCCCATTTTGCTGTGGGGTGTGGGCACAAGTTAGCTGATGTTTTATTCCTTTTGTTTTAAGGAAATCTGCAGTGATATTAGAGCTACCTAATTCCTGAGCATTATCTGTCCTTATGTCTTTAATGGTTTTCCCAAACTGCACCTGAACCATAGTTATGAACTCAGTAATATATCTAAAAGCATCATATTTACATCTTATTAGTTGAACCCAGGTAGCTCTAGACTTGTCATCAACAAAGGTTAAAAAGTAAGAGTATCCATCATGAGTTTGTGTCTTGTAGGGGCCCCATACATCTATGTGTATTAGGTCAAAATTTTCTGTGACAGGGGTGCTCCTTTTAGGAAATGGCACTCTATGGCTCTTTCCTCTACAGCTAGATTCACAAAGAAATTGTCTTTGACAAAGATGCTTATCAATTAAATTCAAATTATGTACTTTACTAATGGGCACGTGCCCTAACCTATAGTGCCAAAGGCTTAACACATCAGTACAGTCGAAAGCTGTTACAAACCTATCAACTAAACCACTAAGTGCAACCTTATTTTCTCCTTCATCTGCTAACCAGCTGTCTAGTAAGTAAATTCCAGAACTTTGTCTTCCTATTTGATGCTCAAGCATGTTCTTAGAATCCTGAAACATACAATACTCTTTATCAAAATAAAATTTTCCATAAAGATTCTCAGCTAGTCTAGCCACAGAGATAAGATTGAAATTGAAGCTGGGAACATACAGCACATTGCACAAGGTTATCAGATTGTTCAGTTTGACAGTTCCAACTATATCCACCCTTTGAGGATGCCCATCAGGCATGTTAACAACATGATTGTGATTCAGGTACATGTATTCTGTAAATCTTTCCAGATCACAACACATATGCTCGGAAGCCCCTGAATCTATTATCCAATCTGATTTAGTTCTGTGGCTTGAGCTTCGAACATTATTACAGACAACATGGTCACTATCATCTGAAAAATCACTCAAAACATCACACCTAATCATGCAACTATCAGAAGTTTTGAGAACACAACCAGATTCACGTTTACCAGAGTTCCATTTCACATAATGATTCCCTAGGGTTTCATTTGCACAACAGAGCACACAATCTGTAGAAAGGTTGTTTGGAGCAATATTTTCACCAGAATTTTTTCACACAAAACACAGTTATTATTGTAGAGATTTCTGCTGACAGAAGAGTGTGATTTAGGTTTCAGAATTGAGTTACCAACAAAACCATAGCTTGTGTTACTTCTGGTGGTTTTTTCTGCTCCTTCTTCCTTGTTCCTTGCTAGGTGCTCCAAGATTTGGTTGATCTCATGCACACTATACATTCTCGTCGTTCCTTCTGTGCTACCGCCTTTTGTGGGTTCTTCTTGACTTGCTCCTCTGTTCTCCATTGTTGCGGCAGTACTTGGAGATCTTTTTCCCTTCGGGAATCGCCAGTTGGGAGGGTATCCAACCTTCTCAAAACATTTTTCTTCAACGTGTCTCGTCTTGTGACAGTGGTTGCAAATCGGATTTGTTCACCGTGGATTCTTGTACTGGGATTTATTGTTCGTTGGATTTCTGCTACGAAAGTCGGTTGCAAAGGAGACGGCGTTATCTTCTGTTCGAATTCCTTTCTGCCGTTTCTCTTGACTTAATAAGGAGTAGATTTGTTGAACGGAAGGAAACGGTGTCATCATGAGTATGTTTGCCCTAACTTAAAGAATTTAGGGTTTACGGACATTAGGAATTGTATCGCACGTTGGTGGATATACTTCTTGAATTCATCGTCACCGGTGCAAGTATAGCTGGGTAAAGTGTCGGTGGAGTCGATTTTGTCCCAGATGCTCTTCACCTTCGTGTAGTAACTTCGTATTGTGGCGTCGCCTTGCTTTACGGTGGCTAATTCTTGTTCGAGAGCATAGAGGCGGGCGATGTTGTTCTCTTCGAATCTGGACTTCAATTCATCCCAGATTAGTTCCGCCGAGCTATTGAATGCCACGCTTTCTGCTATGTCACGTTCCAGGGCTGATAGAAGCCAAGAGATCACCATATTATCGCACTGTTTCCATTCTAAACCTCGTTCCGCCGGGAACATATCCCTTCTTGATGTCCCATCGATGAAACCCACTTTGTTTCTTGCACTCAACGCCACCATCATATTTCTTTTCCAGGCAGCAAATCCAGTATTCCCATCGAACTTGGTTCCAGTAAGCAACATACCCGGTTGATCTGAATTTGGGAAAACAACGGGTCGTTCTTTGCGTTCGAGGAACCTGAAGATTTTGTTTCATCTTCCTCTCCGATACTCTCGCTTGTCCCAATTTTCATTTTCCCATCCCCTTTCTTCGAAGGATCTTCATCGCCGGCCATCGCTGAAACTTAGGGATGGATTTCAGTCGAGAGATGTGAGAATGCAACGGCGTCTGCAATCGGAGCCTAAAGCTCTGATACCATTTTACAATTCGTGAGGATCTTGAGTTTGTGAGAGAGAGATGAGAGAATTAGGGGAAGAGAAAGGAAATACTTCTTTCTTATTACTTTCTGTAAAAATACTTGAGCAATGTTACAGAGAGTTTATATACTAATTACAGCCTAGCTATTAACAGAGCAGAGTAAAAATGGTAAACTATCGTATATGTGTCTAGGTATATTAACGACATAGCATAAGTATATATCCTAACAGGAACAAATACTGGATATCGAAGTTCCTACCTGCATTTCACCATGAATCGCCCCAGATTCATCAAATTCACACCCCCACAGGACAGAAAGATGGGGGATAAAACACATAAGGGCTGGCAAGAATCTCTCTCTGCTGTAACTAATTACAGTAATTGGGTCCATTCCCATTTGTGTCCATTCGTATATATATAAAATGATTGTAGATATGAGATAATTTGGAATCAATCATAGTGTAGTGGGTGCGAAAAATTACGTAATCGATAGAAAAGGAATTAGAATAATCGTTGGCTAGGGATCGGAAGTCTTTTATAAACCTTTGGAAACATTGATACACCCTGCATATGACTGAATTGATCAACTGGGATTTTATATGAAGTAGTGTAGGTGAGAAAATTTGGGATATCGGTGTGAAGTGAGAAATTTTTGGAACTAGTCGTGTAGTGCGGAAGTGAGTATCTTGGAAATAACATATCCACCGTGAATATGACTAAATCACCCTGAATTAAGAGGAAGTAGTTGCAGATTTCTTTTTATCTTAGATTAAACTTAAAAGGCATCTATATTAATAATATATTTTATAATATTAACAAAAATATATATATAATTTATAGAAAAATTAATACATATCATTTATAATTAACTAAATATTATAAATAGATATGTATTATATAAAATCTATATAAATATTATGTAGTTATTATACAAATAAATATTAATATGTATACTATATAATTTATATATACTAATATATATTGATAAAAGATAATAAATACAATTTAAAAGTTAAATAATATATATTGTCTATAATTTTTTGTAATAACAATAAATACTCTATATAATTCAAATAAATATTAATATATATTAAATATAATCTAATTAATATTATTATATCATTCATAATGCAAATAATAATAAATATATAGACTATAGATACTAACATATAATATAAATAATTTTTGTAAATTATATAACTACTTTTTATAATTAAACAAATATTAATATTTTATATTTAATTTAAAAAATATTATTTGATAATTATAATACAAATATTTATTAATATATACATTATAGAATTTCTGTAAATATTAATATACATTACGTAATTTCTGTAAATAATAATAAATACTATTAAAATTTAAATAAATATTAATATATCTTACGTTATATTTATTTAAATAAATATTATTGTATAGTATTTATGATTTAATAAATATTTATATACATCATTTATAATATAAATAATATAAATATATTGATGAATAATACAACAATATTAATGATATATAATATTATTATGCATTTACATATATAGCACATATTTTATATCATTATTTATACTTATATATAGTTATATATATGTTATAGTCTAAATTATATTAGAGATAATTTTAATATCTTACCATATAATTGAACTAAATATTAACACATATTATTATTTACTGGGTTGCTATTCGCAGTACAAAATTACTAATCACCGCAGTACAAAATTTTTTTAATTCATACTGACGTTGTACACATGTAATGATGTCCTGTTGTAACTTTTGTTTTTTTTTTTAAATAATTTCTTGAGCGTAAACAGTAAAAAACACTCTGACAAAACATTATAAACCGTATTAATTGCGTCAATATGATTTTAATTGTGAATCCACGTAATTTGGACGACATTTTACGTTATGTTTGACTAAATTACAAACATTGGTACATATTCAGAATGCCGTACTGAATTCATAGTTAAAAACGCCAATTTCGAGTGAAAAATGCTCTAATTGTAATAAAAGACGTTAAACCCTTTTAATCACATTTAAACTTTATAATTGTGACTCCACATAAGTTAATGACATTTTATGTTGTGTTTGACTAAATTACAAACATTGTTACACTTTCAGAACGTTGTATTGAAATTGCAGTTGAAAACGTCAATTTCGGGTAAAAAACGCTCGTACTATATATAGCCTAACCTTCCTTGGATTATTCATTTCTCACTTCCTCACTCTCTCTCCTCTATCTCTCTTAAGGAAGAAGCTCTCTTCTGACTGTCGGAGCCGCCGAGCCCGCCGCCGGAAAAATTTTCCGGTGAGTTTTTCGAATATTTTTTTTTTGCAACTTATAGATTTGGGTGTCCTGAGTATGAATTTGGTGTTAGTTTTTTGAAATTCAACATCATTTGAGCTAGATCTAGCATGAAAAATTCAAAAATATTCAAAAAAAAAAACCAGGGGCGAGCACCACCGCTGCTCTAACTGGACACAGGCGAGTACCGCCGCAGCTCGCCCCAGACGAAACCGAGGACTAGCGCTACTCGGGTCACCCACTGGCGAGAACCCACGCTGCTCGCGTCTGCTTCTGCGCGCGCCCGAAGATGGAGCCGAGGACGGCTGCTACTCGCGTCGGGTGGAAGCGAGGACCGGCGCTGCTCGCCCCTGACTCCGCCGAGGACCACCACTGCTCGATCCAGGCGACGGCGAGGAGTGGCGCTGCTCTCCCCAGCTTCAGTCGAGTAGCAGCGCTGCTCGACCCATAATTTTTTTTTAATTATAATATTTTGAATGATTTTTTAATGTTTTAATTTGTTTTTTTTTTAGAATTTTAACTAATATTGTGAATGATTTATAAATGTTTGATTTTTTTTTGAATTGTAATATTGTGAATGATATGATTATAAATATTTGAATTTTTATGTTATGAATGAGGAATATAACTGTGTGATATTCGTATGCAGTGATGGATCGTCTGAAAAAAGCAGTGAAACATGTAGTCACGAAGAGGAAGAATAAAGACCGGGGTGCGGAGCAGCCTATGACGGCCTCGTACCGTCGTCGTGCACATGCTCCTGGTGAAGGGCCGAGTAATCCTGCCCCCCGCATGGAAGCAGCACGCCATTCATCTTTCCATCCGGGTCAATCTTCCAATGACCCAGCATTTCAAGTACCAGCACCACCAATGGTAGCGGAGGATGACTCGGCGGTGTTCAATATACCGAGGAGACGCATGTCAGTGTTGTCATCATCCAGTAGTGCTTGGTCTGACAGATCACTGCACAACGCTAGCTACAATATCTCGGGGAATCAAGCCACCAGACTGCTCCGTTAGAAGCTCAGACGTCAGGCGGTGGTAGTTCATCACGTCGACCACGCCCATCACCCACCCGTGTTGTTGAGGACCATGTGATGACTGAGCGTTCCCCACATGCTGATGACGATGGTCGTGGTGCTGATGATGAGGACTCACCCGACGTGGATGACGAGCAGGATAATGAAGATGATGAAGTCATGGATAAGGAGGACGACACTGATGACCAAAAGTAGCTACATAATTAACGTGCAAACAGAAAGGAAACTCCATTTGATTTTGAGAGCGAAATGGGAATTAAGGTGTGAAGAGTTCAAGCAAGATGTAATTAGACAGATTCTGAGAGCACGGGGTAAGGAATGAGTATGTTGGGACACTAATACCCACTTTTATAATATTTGAGTAACACTGACATGTCCAATGGCTAGTTCAACGGCTAGTTCAACGACTACTGAAAGGAAGCGTACCAAACACACCATGTGCAGTACAAAGTGAATTCAAAGTTACCATAGGTAATTACTTTTGTCATGAAAGGTACATGTACCAGGTTACCGTTTGCAGTACAAAGTGAATTCAAAGTTACCATAGGTAATTACTTTTGTCAGGAAAGGTACACGTACCAGGTCACTGTACACGTACCAGGTTACCGTTTGCAGTACAAGTGAATTCAAAGTTACCATAGGTAATTACTTTTGTCATGAAAGGTACACGTACCAGGTTACCGTTTGCAGTACAAAGTGAATTCAAAGTTACCATAGGTAATTACTTTGTCAGGAAAGGTACATGTACCAGGTCACTGTACACGTACCAGGTTACCGTTTGCAGTACAAAGTGAATTCAAAGTTACCATAGGTAATTACTTTTGTCAGGAAAGGTACACGTACCAATCACTGTACACGTACCAGGTTACCGTTTGCAGTACAAAGTGAATTCAAAGTTACCATAGGTAATTACTTTTGTCAGGAAAGGTACACGTACCAGGTCATTGTACACGTACCAGGTTACCGTTTGCAGTACAAAGTGAATTCAAAGTTACCATAGGTAATTACTTTTGTCAGGAAAGGTACACGTACCAGGTCACTGTACACGTACCAGGTTACCGTTTGCAGTACAAAGTGAATTCAAAGTTACCATAGGTAATTACTTTTGTCAGGAAAGGTACACGTACCAGGTCACTGTACACGTACCAGGTTACCGTTTGCACTACAAGTGAATTCAAAGTTACCATAGGTAATTACTTTTGTCAGGAAAGGTACACGTACCAGGTCACTGTACACGTACCAGGTTACCGTTTGCAGTACAAAGTGAATTCAAAGTTACCATAGGTAATTACTTTTGTCAGGAAAGGTACACGTACCAGGTCACTGTACACGTACCAGATTACCGTTTTTTTAACTTGTAACCTTGTGGCTAGTTCATGACCAACCTCTATATAAGGGATGCCTCCTCCATTTCATCTTCACACACACTCACTCTCCATATTCTCGAAGCTCTCTATCTCCTAACTCTCTTCCAAAAATAATTTCGTAAAACTGTGCAAGCTCTCTCTCTAAACATGAGTCAATCTTCAGATTTCGATTATGAGTATGTTCCAGTATCAAGCCCAGTAAGTATTTAGTTCATTGTCTTTGTAAATCATATTCACACTAATATTTCATATTTCAATATTCATCTAACATTCTCTCGACACTTATTGCAGGAAAGTGACTCAACCACTGATTCAGATTGAGATGAATTTGATGAAGGCGTTGCAGATCATAATGCAGAGATGGATGACTACATGCAAGAGATGTATAATCGACCTCCGGTGGTGGACACAGGTTACTTATTTCAAACAAACCAGGCCTTTAGGAGTAAAGAAGAAGCGAAAGCTTGGGTAGATAGTGTTGGCCATCCCAACCATATCTACACCATAATTCAAAGTTCCCGGGCGGGCCAAGATTTCCACATAACATGCGAGAGGTATTGGAAACCACGAAGGACATCACGACCTGGTGTCATCAACCGGCGCAGATCATCGGGTTCAAAGAAATGTGGTTGTCCTTTTCGAATTAAGGGGTATTACACAAGCTACGGGTGTTTCTTGCAAGTGAGTCACGGATGGCATAACCATGATCTCGCAGAGTGGGCAGAGGGTCATTTTGTGGGAAAACGCCTGACTGAGGCGGAAGAGATTATGATCGATCAGAGAAGCAGAGTCGGTGTGCCACCCTGTGCAATTTATTCCGAGCTCACAACAATCAACCCAGAAACGTCAGCAACAAGGAAAGACATATACAACCGGATTCAAAAAAACAAACTAGTAAATAGAGATGGTCGATCTATGGTGCAGACTCTGCTGAGTGAGCTAGACAAAACAACTACTACTACGATTACACTACAGATCCAAGTAAGTCAACTCAGTATGTCTCAAATAACTTCAATCATTTAGGTTTCATATTGATTTGATAGATAACATGATTATATTTCACAATTTAGGGGATCAAACACGACTTGGGTCCATCTTCTTTGCACACCCTACATCTAGATTACTGTTCCATGCGTTCTGTATGTCATAGGCATTGATGCTACCTACAAAACAAACATAGCAAAAATGCCTTTGGTTCAGTTCATCGGGATGACGAGTATAGGCAAAAACTTCAGCATTGCCTTCGCCTTTCTTGTATCAGAATCAACAGACATGTATGTGTGGGCACTTCAACAATTAAGGGACCTCCTCGGGCGGACTACAACCTCTACATTTATCATCGACAGATGTCTGGCCCTGATGAATGCCTTAGAAGAGGTATTTCCTGAATCTCATCATCTACTATGTCGGTGGCACATAAGTAGGAACGTTCAGGGGAAAGCCGAGACTTATATGGGTGATAGAGGATGGGCGGCGGCTGCAGTCCGAATGTGGACTTCGGTTGTCTACTCGAGCACAGAGCAGGACTACAATGAGAGGTACGAAAATTTCAAGAATACATACCGAAGCTACCCACGTTTCATTACGTATGTTGCATCAGTCTGGGAGAAATACAAGGAAAATTTGTGGAGGCTTGGGTCAAGAATGTGTTGCACTTCGGCAACACAACGACAAATAGGTAAAATTGTTAATCTTGTAATGTTTAAGATAATACAGTGATTGTTATAGATCTATAAAACTTACTTAAACATTTGATAGGGTGGAGAGCGCACATTCTTCTCTAAAGGCGAGATTAAGGAGTGCTAGACACACTTTGGATGTAATCTTTCCAAAGATTAACGATCATGTGAATACAAGCATCCGGGAGTTAAAAAAGGATTTTGAGGCAGCCAGGACAAAACACAAAGAGAGCACATGAGGGTTCCAATCGCTGACCTGATCGGGAAGATTAGTACCCTTTGCTTAGATGAGCTAGTCAAGGAGCTTGGAAGGGCGAATTATGTGCAAATGGACAGCTCAATCTGTGGATGTGACAAGGTAACCTCTCATGGATTACCTTGCGCTTGTAAATTAAACTACATGCTGGATAGTGGTATACTATGCTCGAAGAGGGATATACATCGTTTCTGGTATACCCTAAGCTGGGAAAACATGAATCGACAATTGATATGGAATCCTACATGGAGGAAGAACAGAATAGATGGCGAGACATAGCTTCTGAGGTAGCACAGTTAGATGATCCTACTCTGATGGCGAAATGTTACAGTCAAATCCAAAACTTCCTTCACCCAGATATGGTGTGCCAATTAGGAAGCCATTGAACAGGTTGGGATTGGCAGACCTACCGGGCCCTCAAGACCAAACCGACGGGAACCTTCGTCTTGGAGCGTAACCAACCAAAGGCAGGCCAGTCAGAAGGAGCGCCATCAAATAGAAGATCACGTAATAGAAGATCAAATCAAATCCGAGTCGATTCCTGCCCCTAGACAACTTCCCATACTACCAGAATTTCAACCCCAACCTATATCAATATATGACTGGGTATACTGATGTTCGTGGAGATGGGAATTGTGGTTTCAGGGTCATTGATGACTACCTATATTCAAACGAAGAGAGGTGGAAAGATGTCCGTGTAGCATTGTACAATCACATGAAGAATCAAGCACCTGCGAATCAACTATACAAGGCCATTTTTAACGAAGGACCGTACAACGGCATGTTAAGAGCGCTTCATTGGAATTCAGGAGAGCCAGCACCTCCACAGAAATGGATGCACACGAAAATGGGGTTGGCGATCGCGACAAAGTACACTTCGATAGTAGTTTTCTACTCTACTATCTATGGGGGTGCGGCAAGTGCCACATACCTTCCGCTCGATAATTATACCGATCATGATAGCCCAAGAGAGAGATCCACATAGGAATTTGCCCCCAGGGTCATTTCATAAGGTTCGGCATGGTTGATGACTCCCCACTCCCCCTGTCTATCCGCAGTGGTTCGCTTATAGAGATCCAAACATTGTCGGACCTTGGATTCATCGAATACAATCTAGGTTAGATAGTTGGATCAACGTTGTACCTTAGTTTTTTCTTTAACTTAGTTGTTGTAACTTAGTCTTTCTTTAACTTAGTTGTTGTAACTTAGTTTTTCTTTAACTTAGTTGTTGTAACTTAGTTTTCCTATAAATTAGTTGTTGTAACCTAGTTTTTCTTTAACTTAGTTGTTGTTTTAATCATATTGACTTAAATTTGTCATTCAATTGTCTATTATTTCAAAAAAAAATGTCTCCCCGTAACATTCAAACTTATTCAACTAAGTTTGGTGAAAAAAATTTGTACTGCAAATAGTAAAGTATTTTGCTATTCGCAGTACAAATTAATTTTAAGTCAAATTAATAATATAAACACATAAATGTAATCCAACACTTTTATTTACAAAAAAAGGTTCCTGTATTGATTCCAACAAAAAAGTAACTAATAAAATTCGCTACTAATCAACTACAAACTACTTCGGTAAATTTACTTTCAGATATCATTTTTGGAAAAAAAAAAACACAGCGACACATCATTACATGTGTATAACGTCAATATGAATTAAAAAAATTGTACTGCGGTGATTAGTAATTTTGTACTGTGAATAGCAACCCCCAACATTTATAATCTAAATAAATACTACATAAATTAAATTTATTATATATCATAATCAACAAAAACAAAGAGAATTATTAGGGATTCTATTTTTCGTTTCAGCCTTCTTGATCAGAAGAATCATTTGGTGTCCTTTGTATTCTCTTTTGTAATTCCATTTTGAACAAAGACTATTATTTGTTGTCTTTGGCTACAATTAGTGGCGTCATACATTACTTATTGCGATCAAAACTTTATTCTTTAACGATGAAAAAATAATTGGTCTTTAAAAGGATATTAATAACACCAAAATATTATTATCATAATTAATTATTCAATTATGACCATAACATGTATTTGGTCGTACATTTAGTCACAAATGATCCATTTTCCTGTAGTATACAATCCACACATTACAATCTTGTATAAGTCCTAAATATATAATTTCACTATGTTACTCTTATAAATCATCAGTGGACACTCATTCTGAATACAATAGTATATATCAAAACACATCCTTATCTGGATTCTCACATTCCTCTGCCAAAGAAAGGATAAATACATTTTGAACAATTTAGTTAAATAACTTAGCTAATTACCATCTCTATGGCTGCGTTCGGACATGGCATATATGTATAAATTTGGTATTTTTGAGTTTGACAATTTTGACAAAAATACCAAACCGCCATCACCGAACACCAATTTTCAAAACAGTCACAAATATACCATCACAAAACAACCACAAAACAATCAACAATTATGTTGCAAATATATGAATACCGTATACAGAGGCGGAGCCAGAAAACTGTAATTAAGGGGCGAAAATATTTTAATAATATTAATTTATTTATTAAAAATTATTTTTTAAAAAATTATTTTAAATTTTTCAATATTTATAATTACATTTTAAAAATGATATTATATATTAAATTTGACACAAAATTATATTAAAATTGAAATATATAGATTAATATATTATAAATTAGTTTATTTTCCTTTTTTATTTTTAGTTTTTTTATAATATTGGTATACTAAATTATAAATTAATGAAAATAATACAGAATAATAGTTTTAAACTAGTAGTGTTTTTCTAATTGTTTATTTAGATACGGATAGTCTCTTAAAACTATTACTATCTATCAATTCTAATAAAATATTCTACAAGGAAAATAGCAAACTAATAAAAATTACGATATAAACTTTCAATTATATAAAATTATATAGAGTACAAAGTGTATGATTCATAAATATAAATTATAAGTATTCAACTTGCTAATAATAATTAATTACAAAACTGTTTACAAACTATTATGGTTTGTCATATATAAAAGTTATTATATGTTTTATACCGCTTAATAATTAAAGAATAATTTTATATGCGAATATACGTTATTTTTCATTTCTTGACATATCCAGTATTAAATTTAAATTTATGTTTTTGAATTTCATTAACTAATATTAATTGAATATAATATATTGTTTTAACAACCAAATATATGTTTAAAATAAAAATTTTATCACAATTAACAATATATAATAACAATAATAATAAGTGATATATATATATATATTCGCTTACAGTCAATTATTTTATTATTATAAAAAATTACTTTTTCATTTCAATGATATTATTTTTTTATTAAAAATTAAAATATATCGTAAGTATTAATACATTTAAATGTTATATTAAATACTAATATATAATCTGTAAAATTTTATTTTTATATATAACATCTAATATATTTACTCTAAATACAATGGTTTATTTCTTTATTTTTTCAAATATATGTAAAAAAAATTATTTATAAATTAATATGTTACATATTATAATTAATTGTCACTAAAATATTAATAAAGAATAATAATTATAAAGACTATAATTGAATATCTATATATATTTTAACTTTATTAACAAAAAATTATTTTAAAATGTAATATAAAATTTTTAATTGTAATAACGAAAACGGTAAACGCACCCCATAAAACTAACTTATTCAAAACAGACAGACGAAACCGTCGTCTGCCGAACACTAGTTTTCAAAACAGCCACAAAACAACCAACACAAAACAACAAGCAAAACTACCACAAAATAACCAATCAAAACAACCAAACAAACTACCACAACTACACCACCAAAAATAACGCGGAACGCAGGCTATATAAATAAGGTATCACATAAACTTTCTTTGAGAGTAGAGGTGCTCAAAACCTGTCCGGTCCCGTGACCCGACCCTCGCCCGGCCCGAAAAAAGCCCGGTAAGCCCGAACCCGACGGGCTTTCGGGCGGGCTTGGACAAAAAATGGCCCGAATAAAAAAACCGGGCCGGGCCACGGCAAATTTTCAAGCCCGCGGGCCAAGCCCGCCCGACCCGATTTTCATATTATTTATTTTTAAAAAAAATATATATAAATAATGTATATCTTATATATTTGATATAATACATATATCAAAATTATATTAAATTACATATAATATAAAATTTTACTCAAATTTTATATATAATAATGATTTTGAAATTTAATATATATATTTTTAAATATTTTTTATGTTAAAAATAAAAATAAGCAAATAACCGGGCCGGGCGGGCCGGGCACCGGCAGAGCTGGAAAAAAACCGGGCCTAGCTCGGCCCGACCCGAAGATATAAAAAACCGGCCCGATCTCCATGAGTAGGCCCGACGGGCCCAAAAAACCCTCTGGCCCGCCCGAACCCGACCCCTCCCCGCCCGCCCGAATGATCACCTCTATTTGAGAGCATACCTTGTGAAGGAGCAGTTATGAATAATGGGTACCCGAGCTCAAATCCCTGGTCAGGATTTATGTGATGCAATAAAAAGGAATTAATTTCACCCCTTTTCCTCCCCACACACCAGTCAGTCACCACCACCATTGGAGGGAGAAACGCGGAGTAGCGGAGCTAGCCCATCCCAAGTCCCAACCACGTAAACCCCAGCTATGTTCAGGGCTCATTCAATCGCCGAGGTTTCTTAGTTTCATCTGGCGGCAGCTGACCCGAATATTTTTCTATTCAAATATTACTGTTGTTTTGTTTCCTTTTTTCGTCGAATATCTGAAACAAAGACGACAAAGTTCAATCTTGCTGTCTTCGCAATCTCCTCTCCTCTCAATATTCTTGAAGGTGTTTTGATTGCATGGGCTAAAACTGACCCGCTGAGTCAATTAAAAAATGGAGTTGACGGTTCCGTCCAAGCAACCACATGTACGGTATTGCCCGATTCATCAGTCTATTGGAGGCGCAAGTTCAAGGATGGGTGGTTTCCAACACAACGTCAGGCATAATTTCTCCATCAATTTCAGTTCATCAGGTACAATCCTCCTCGGATGTAGGGTTAGTTCTATTGATTTACATGTCTGTTCTTTTAACAATTCGGGTAGTAGCTTGAGAAGGTGTCTACCGACAGCGAAGTAAGATTTGGTATATGCGGCCGTTTCCAAAGTAGAAATGGATTCTTCTACAACCACGAGGACTGGAATAAACAACGGCCGTGCCGTTATCGTAGGTCACCGCCGTCGAGCGAGAATCCCTCCAGGGACAGCCTCTCCAACGGCTCTGTTAATTTATCCAGTTACGAAGGATTTGAGAGCAATAACCATCTCCGCCGCCTAGTCCGCAACGGCGAGCTCTACGAAGCCTTGAAATTCCTCCAACAAATGTTCCAACAGGGGGAAACACCCGACATCGTACCTTGCACGAGTCTAATCCGCGGACTATGCCGAACCGGCAAGACTAAAAAAGCAACAGCTGTGTTAGAGATACTCGAGCAATCCGGCGCTGTACCGGACGTCATAACCTACAACGTCTTAATCAGCGGGTACTGCAAAGCCGGTGAGATAGACAATGCTTTGAATCTACTTGAGCGAATGACTGTGGCACCGGACGTGGTGACATACAACACAATCCTGCGTTCATTCTGTGACCGTGGGAAATTGAAGGAAGCCATGAAGGTACTCGACCGCCAACTGAATCGTGATGACTGCTACCCGGATGTGATCACTTACACCATCTTGATTGAAGCCACTTGTAGGGCAGGTGGGGTTGGGCAAGCTATGAAATTGCTAGATGAGATGAGGAGCAAGGGCTGTGTTCCGGATGTGGTAACTTATAACGTGCTGATAGATGGGATTTGTAAAGAAGGGAAATTGGATGAAGCGATTGAGTTTCTGAATCATATGGCGGATTACGGTTGCCAGCCGAATGTGATTACACATAATATTATCTTGAGGAGCATGTGTAGTACGGGAAGGTGGATGGATGCTGAGAAATTGTTGGGTGAGATGATTAGCAAAGGATGTTCACCGAGTGTGGTGACATTCAACATCTTGATCAATTTTCTCTGTAGAAAGGGACTGTTAGGGAGAGCGATTGATGTGTTGGAGAAGATGCCGAGCTATGGTTGCACACCAAATTCATTGAGTTATAATCCGCTGTTACATGGGTTTTGTAAGGAGAAGAAGATGGACAGGGCGATTCAGTATCTAGGGATAATGGTGTCTAGAGGATGTTACCCTGACATTGTGACATACAACACGTTGTTGACGGCGTTGTGCAAGGATGGGAAGGTGGATACGGCAGTGGAGATACTGAATGAACTTAGTAGTAAAGGTTGTGAGCCTGTACTGGTGACATACAACACTGTGATGGATGGATTGTCAAAAGTTGGGAAGACCCGAGAAGCAATGGAGCTGTTGGAGGAGATGAGGAGGAAGGGTCTGCAGCCGGATATAATCACGTACTCATCTTTGGTGGCTGGGTTGGGGAGAGAAGGGAAGGTGGATGAAGCGGTGAGGCTGTTTGATGAGCTGGAGAAGTTGGGGATGAGGCCAAATGCGATCGTGTACAACTCAGTTATGGCGGGTTTGTGCAAATCTGGGCAGACTTCAAGAGCCATTGATTACTTGGGGGATATGATAGATCATGGGTGTAAACCTACTGAAACTAGCTATACGATTTTGATTGATGGGATTGCATCACAGGGGATGGGGAAGGAGGCTCTGGAGTTACTTAATGAGCTTTGTGCTAGAGGGTTTGTGAAGAAGAGTTATGTGCAACAGGTTGCTGCTGTAAAAATCTAAGTAGTCTTTTGAGTAGTCCACTGAAGGAATTAGTCATTAGGCGATTTCTTTCTTGTCTGTAAGTTAGAATTATAGCATTTTGGATCTGTAGTTATGGAATTGAAGAGATCCTTGTTCAGTCAAAAAAAAAAAAAAAAGACGACAAAGTTCGTTAGTTTTGAGCTCCCTTATTTTCTAATTGCTAGCTCCCGTTCTCCGTCCTCGTAAATGTCAATATCGAACTTCATGCTCAGCCGTTCATTTTATTCTAGTAACTTCATGGCAGCATCGGTTGATCAAACCCTGCCTCGAAGAGTTCTGTACGTGCTCTATTATTTTCTTCTTGGGAGGAAGGAGTGGTGGTGGTACCTTGCTGTGTGGTTATCATTTTGTTTATTGCATGATTATACTGCGACTCTGCGGTTATGTATCAATTATTTTTCCAGGCAAGACGTGGCCCTTCCTGTGTGGCCGTTAGCCAGACAAGTTTCCCACAGTAAATCTTCTGCAATTGGATGTTTGGGCTCTCATACTTCATTTCCATTGGGCATCTGATCTCAGTCTCAAGCCCCTCGTCAATCTGTTGGAGTTTCCAGGCCTCTCTCTTCTGTTGATCGTGCATCTCCCAAATTGCAAATTGAATTAGTAGGATGCCCTTTTTCTTTTCTTTTTTTCTCAATCTAATTATTTTGAGAACTGAGCCGTAGATTACGCAGAAGTGAAATTAGGTGCACTATTTTACCGCTGTGATTTCTATTATCATACTAGAAATCCAAATATTAATTTACTAGATGCATTCAACGCTTGGAGTGAACATCTTTGCTTCTCTGGTATTAAGGCTCAAAAACAAAAGATTTAGACGTACATCCAGTTGCATATGAACTGCGAGTTTTTTACTTTCAGCTATACGTCAATCTCTAGCCTCACCTTTATAAACAAGCGAAGGCTTTGGAGTATTCAGAATTGAAATTGAATTGTCTCGGGCTTCTATGTCAATGAATGAGAGTATCCTTAGTTATGAGTGAAGATAAAATTTGATAGATACAATCATACAAAACTAAAGAATCTAGGAGTATTCTATACTGCTTTAGATGTCCATGTTGAAATTCAATTCATGTTTCTAGACTCTAGTACATTATTGTCTGCCCTCTTTTGTCTATTTACAGATTCCTTGTCTCAAAGAGAACTATGCTTATCTCTTGTTTGATGAGAGCACTGGCACTGTTGGAGTAGTCGATCCTTCTGAATCTGGACCTGTGATCGATGTCCTGAGCAGGATGAGACGAGACCTGACCTTTATATTAAACACCCACCATCATTATGATCATACTGGAGGAAATACTGATTTAAAAGCCAAATATGGCGCCAAGGTATTACGTACATATATGGATCTTCTTAGACTTTCATAAGTGCCCTCTCTTTGCATATTAAGATCCACTTTTTATTCTTTTTCTTTTTCTATGGCTAACTCGAACACTTTAGATCCTTTGCACTTCAATGTTAATATTGTTTCTCTTTTTGTCCTTTGGTATGTCTCTCCCCTCCTGCCTTCTCTTATTTTTTGTCTGCTCTCGTGTGTGTACAATGCTGGATTATTCAATATTGGTTTGAGGGTACGTGACAAGCTTTATATCATATAACTGGTCTATCTTTTGGACCAATGTACCCCAATATTACAGCATAATATAACTCAAACTTCACTTTTTGGGGCGTTGTTTTTTCATAATAATATTGTACTTCAAACGTCCCTTCCCTGAAGAAAGGTCTGTTTTTTATTACTTCATGTTTCTCATATACATGCCTCAGTCAGTTGCAGGTATCTAGGTTCTCTGTGTGCGTTTGCATTTATAATGTCTTCGTAAGCTGCAATAATGAAGTAATGTGCTGCTCTCCATTATTTTGATTGATTGATTGTAAGGTGAAAGTGGGGCCCATGCATTGTATTACTACAATCCTCCAATTTTTTCATTTGATCATTATTGGCTTGTTATCTTCTCGTGCAGTTTCTTTTCCTGGTTTAGTGGAACTGACCCAAAAGAAAATGTTGAAGACCTTAATGATGAGGTAAATTTCTTGTCCTTGGTGTTCCAATATTTTGTTGTTATAACTCTTCCTTGCGTGGATCAAACACTTTCAGGTAGCTGAGATTATCAAGGAGGACTTGTGGCCCAACCCACTGACATATTTCAACAACGTAATTGACCAATTAGTAGTTGTTGAAATTTGGCTACATGGACTATACAGCCCCCCCCCCCCCCCCCCCCCCCCCCCCCCCCCCCCCCAAACTTCAACCTCAAAGATGCTTATGGGTTAAACATATTTTTCTCAAAGTTGCTTGGTGGCTTATTCTTCGCAGGATGCTGATGAAGAGGATTTTTGATGGAGAGGATGATGAAGATGATGAGGTAGGTTACAATTGAATGATATCGTTGGATTTGACGTGTTTTAGCCCTTAAGAGAAGGCTGGAAGGGTGCCGTAAATATCAAAACATTAAGATTGATTGTGACATTGAGGCAATAGTATGTCAGTGGCCGGCATTTTCGGGCTAAGATTAGGATGAAAGGGAAATAGCGTCTGCTAGGTGGAATCTTGCATCGTATATGTATAATGGAATGCCGTGCAAGTATTTTCTGGGGTTCCCTGTTTGTGTCATATATTTCTACTTTCCCTTGAGTGTTGAAGCTTTGTAGAAACCTGGGAAATATGTCTTTTTTTCTCAATCCATGGTTCGTTATGACAGGTGCAAGAAGTTGATGGTGATGAAAGTGATGAAGACAAGGATGAAGAAGAAGGGGAGGAGGGTAACTGAAATAATCTTATGCGTGGGCTCTTGGTTTTTAGTTGTAGATCCATGTGCTTCAACCCTCTTTCTGTAGAGTGCCTTCAGTGAAATGCTTTGGTAGAGGGACATGTTTAGCAGGTTCAACTTGGTATTTTGCTCTTGGTTTGGTGGTATAGGTGCTTGGCCAAGTTGCCCTCATGGCCAGGTCTGTATATAGGTTTTTGAGATGATGACGAGAAGTCGAAGGGTGAGTTATCTATTTGCCACCCTTGCTTGCTGAGGAGATAGCCTGATGGAAGTATATCTAAAACTGACCATACTTGTTCTACCTTGAAGAGTGGATTACCTCATTGCTCATTTCTTCAAAAGTTTCTGTTTCACTTGTTTCTGCCTTCGCATCTTTCTTTGTTTTTGTTTTGCTTTCATAAGGCCAGTGAAAATATATTTACTTTGTTTTGGTAACATTGGAAGTTTTTTTTTTATCTTCATCAAATATGTATGTTGTGTGGCCCAAATTTCCTGCAGTCCTAATCTTCGTTATATTTCTGTTTTAAGACTAAGCTTTCTTTGACCTAAATTGACAATCCATTTTATTACACTTTGAATCCAATAGCCCATTCTCATAGATTTGTTCACCCTCTTTCTGTTTTTATATATATTCAGACCTATTGCAGTGTAAGCTAATTAAAGAAGCTATACCTGTCGGAGTTGATCTAACCTAAAAACCCATTTGACCCAAACTCAAAATCTGAAGATATTTAAATATATCCAACTCAATCCGATGAAATTATAGTAATTCATGGTGCCTAAACATGAAATATGAAATAAGAGTAATTTGAAAGTTGTTCCGAGTATTATATACAATGACCTAAAATTTGATGAATTTGATTAAACCCAAAAAAGTGGGTGAAAAAATTACAATATAGTCCATAAGTCTTTTGTAATTTATGATATACCTCTTTTTAAAATCTTGTCACGATATATCTTTAAAATCTCATCTAAGGTATCGTTTGATACCTACGGCCCAAATTTGGTCGACATGGTAGATTTTTTCCACCTCAATTGGACAATGTACAAAATTACCTTTGATACGACGTTTCCCCATGCATGAGCAGAGAATTTATTTTCTTTATTACTTCTTCAACCAGCTTTGTTTCTTCATTTTCCCGTAGCTGCTATAACCTTCGGTAAGTCATCTCGTTGTTCGTCCGTTTCATGTTGTCTCTCTTCTGCTTCTGATCTCTTCTGCTTTTGATCCGTGGGTTGTTGTTTACACATACAGGGAGAACTTTGTCACATTGCTTGTCAGGTGTGTTGCTTCGTCTTTCTTTTGCTTGCTTCTAAAGTTAGGTTTTCGCTTTTTCCACCTACAACTTCTTTCTGGTTTGAAATAACCTAGTAATGTTGCTACTAACGCAGAGGAACATCAACTATCATCAGTAGAAAAAGATGTACTCCCATTGAAGCGTAAATACTCCTTCCATTTTTGTGTTGCTACTTATAGTGTGGCTTCATTTATACTGCTTACCACAACCCGCTTAGAAAGCATAAAGTTTTTTCTCAAATCGGGTGAATAGATGATTTGTTGTTCATATTCTTTATTTTATAAAATTAGTAAAAGCTTGTGATTGAATGAGTAGTACTCTTCCATTTACTTTTATATAGGGACCAAATCATTCAACTCTGCAGTATGTGGATCTCATTACTTTTGTTCTGTCATCTGCCATAACAAATACACAATACCATTCAATTATGCACTAGTTAGTTCTCTTTATTTTTTTGATATGTAGTCTACCATGACCTGTTAGACAGAACCATTCAATTATGTTGTAGTTAGTTCTCTATACTACTGGTCTGCCG
The DNA here is from genome assembly GCA_023374045.1 of Limonium bicolor. Taxonomy (NCBI): domain Eukaryota; kingdom Viridiplantae; phylum Streptophyta; class Magnoliopsida; order Caryophyllales; family Plumbaginaceae; genus Limonium; species Limonium bicolor. The sequence goes on from CM041780.1 coordinate 122,839,510, forward strand.
TTTGTCATGACAAGTAGGCAAAATGTTTCAACTATGCAATAAGTTCCCTTGAATTTTGTTCTGACCTCTGTCATGCAACTAAATAGATCATTATGCTATTTGTGGCTGGTTCCTTGCTGAGTGTTATGAGTAACACTTATGTGGTTGTTCTCATGTACAGTAGTTGATTTTTTCATTTTGCAATTGATGACTGTCGTTAAAGGATCTCATAAAAAAGGTTACCATTGCTTTGTGATGTTGTTATCCCATAGCATTACTTTTGCCTTGTTGTAATGGTTTCCCTAACATTTGTCATTCACTTCAACTGAAGAAGTACCAACCAGTTGAACACTACATATATCAACTGTGACTGTCAATTGACTTGTATGTTATTGGTTTCTTACACTGCTGATAACTTTGGGCGCCTGCTTTTAAATGTAACACCTGTGGCTTCTTTAAGTGATGGGATACGGTAAACACGCCAACCAGTGGAGGACCGTACTTGAGGAACACCACAACACCTGACGTTGTGGTAGATATCAACAGGCTGACTAATCTCCTTGAAAAGAACAATGAAACCACTACATCTGTTAAGACAATGGTTGTTGATAATGATATGGCTACAAAGATAGATAGGATTGAGAAGGCTATGTTGTCATTTGAGAAAAGTCAGGCTGATGTTAACATGAAGCTAATGTTTGTCTTGTTTGGTTTTGCTGTTTTTGTATTTGGGTGTGTCGTGTTGGGTTAGTATATTGTTTGTATTTTGGTAGTGCCAATGGAAATGTAGGCGTAATCCTTAAAGCCTTTGTGGAAATGTTGTAGTGCATTTATGTTACCTAAAATGTTGGCCATTCGCCTTTTGTGAAACATTAGTAAAATATGGTGTGACTGTCAATTGACTTGTATGTTATTGATTTCTTACACTGCTGATAACTTTGGACGCCTGCTTTTTAAATGTAACACCTACGACTTCTTTAAGTGATGGGATACGTTAAACATGCCAACCAGTGGAGGACCGTACTTAAGGAACACCACAACACCTGATGTTATGGTAGACATCAACATGCTGCCTAATCTTCTTGAAAAGAACAATGAAACCACTACATGTGTTAAGGCAATGGTTGTTGATAGAGATATGGCTGCAAAGATAGATAGGATTGAGAAGGCTATGTTGTCGTTTGAGAAAAGTCAGCCTGATGTTAACATGAAGATGCTGTTTATCTTGTTCGGTTTTGCTGTTTTTGTACTTGGGTGGGTCGTGTTGGGTTAGTATATTGTTTGTATTTTGGCAGCACCAATGACAATGTAAGCATAATCCTTAAAGCCTCTATGGAAATGTTATAGTGCATTTATGTTACCTAAATTGTTGGTCATTTGCCTTTTGTAAAACATTAGTAAAACATGGTGTTATCGTTGTATTAACCTTAATATAAACGATGATGTGGAGTGCAATGCCAACACAGTTTGTCTTTTGTATCAAATCTTGTTATATTTAAAGTTGCTTAATTATGTTTTAATGTTTGTGCCTATGAGTGAAACATGTATAGAATGTTAACTACTTTTCATTTCCGCACTCCTTATTAATCATACATCCACCAGGGTCAAATTATTCATCAAGATGACCCAATCGTTATGTTTGATTTACAATCTCAAACAGCTGCTTTGTCAACTGTTGTGGATGTTTATGTGCCGAGTACATTGTCATCCATTATACCTTTTGTTGTGCCTGCATCGTTGCTGGCTACCATGATAGGTTCTATCACACAAGCGCATACATCCAGGTACAGATCATTATATATGAACAACACATTTTTGTTTTAACTCAAAATATGGTGGTAGACTAACTACTTGTTAACTGGCCAGTTTGATGGACATGGATTGTGCACCAAAGGCTGTGTACATGGAGCTTGAACTCAACGTCTGGCAAGCTGAACAAACTGCATCAGTTCTTTGAACTTGGTAGTACAAGCAAACCACTGACAGAAAATGACTACAACACAAATTGTAGTTCAGGCAACCCTTCAGACTCTATGATAATATAGTATTCTATAGAGGAATACACTAATGGAAGCTCTGATGGCACTCCAGCTTTTATAGATATAGATTCTAATTAGGTTTGAATGTATGGTACTTTGCTAGTTGAGTAGGATTGTGTTAATGTATGAGCTCTTTCAAGTTGTGCCTGTGCACTCCTGATTGTAATAGTTGATGAATTGGACGGTCAACCTTCATGATTAGAAAGAAACTATTGTGGTAATGTTAACTGTTGGATGAACCATAGAACTTCCAATGTGCTTCCTTGTAGTCCATCTTTCTATGGTGTTTGTCATGTATCTGCTGCTATTATTTTGTGGTGATAAGTGCGAAGCATATAGACTTTTAGGGTTTAATTACCTTATTATTTGCAACACTTTAAAGTAATGTTTCCCACTTACAATATGCTTTTTCCTAGATTTATGTTTTGTTATGGACTAATGCATTTTATATGTTAAGTTCAGGAAAAAGCCATGTAAATATGTAGAGTTTCTCATGACGATTACGACGCAACAAACGGGGATCAAATTGGAGTTCAAACGAAGATTTTAGAGCCAAAATAAGCTGTGTCCGAACTTACGTCCGAACATGCAGGTTCGGACACATTACAAGAACTCGTTACACGGTGAAATAGTCGCGTCCGAACTTATGTCCGGACACAACACGTGGAAGCAAGCTCCGCACAGCGTCGACATTCCAACATGCCGGTTCGGAAATGTTCCACACTGTCGGTAAATCAGCGACAGAGCTGCATCGACATGGGGTGAAAAGATAATCAATTTTATCTTTCACACGCCTCTTCCACCGACTTACCCTTCCTTTTTTACCCTAATATCACTATAAATACACCTATAACCCTCCATTAAAAGATATCTCATTCCACCCACCCCCAAACTTATGTCAATTTACCTCCACAAAATCACCATCTCACTCCATTTTCATTCAGTTTCTCAAAAACCACTGCGTTATTATTCTGTCCAACCTTTAACCAACATATTACCAGTTAATATGTCAGGCTAAAGAGGATATACTCTAGGTGAAGGTTAATTTATAGTCTGTTTAATTATGTAATTTATGCTTTTACCGGTTTAATTTAAATACAGTTTGTTACGATTAAAGCTTATCTCTCGCCCTTTTTAATAAATTTCATGAATTTATTAAAATGCTTTACTAAATCTATTTTGATCAGATCCGTGATAAATAGACAGGTTAATTAAGCCGTAAATGTGTAGAAAGCTTATTATGATTTAATAAGTTAGTATTTTCAGACGCAAATATAATTTCTCATACTTAATCCGTTTACATGTGTTTTGCTCGAATCTGGATTAGACCGAGCATGTTCTGGTAAACGAGTTCTTTAGAGTCTATGATTTAGTCCTTAAGATAATAACAGGAATTTTGCCAAACTATCACAATAAAACCGGTAGACATAGCATAAAAGAGTAGACTATATAAACCTAAACCCAGAGTCCCGTTTAATTTATCTTTTACTCAGTCTATTTTACCTGTCCTCTTTATTTATAAAAACAAGTCAATTAATCCCCCCTTTTGTGACACAGCTTAGGAATTAGATAATTCCCTTTAGTCCTACGATTCGATATCCGGTCGCTTCCACTGTACTATACTACTGTGACCGGGATTTTGTTTGCAGCCCGTAAGGTATTTTGAGTTTTTAATTTCTTTTTCATTTGTTTTAAATACGTCAGTTCCAACCACTCACATTATCCTGTCTGCAAAATGGCGCCGTTGCCGGGGACTTGATTTATTCTAGTCCCTTAAGCCCCAGATAATTCACTTGCTATATTATAATATTTTGTTTATACTATTTTGTTTGTTGTATATTTTATTTCTACTAATTTCTGTCATTTAATTATTCCAGCAATTTAAATATCGTATTAATTACAGTCATTTATTTTTCCAGTCATTTAAAATTCCTGTCATTTATTTTTCAGTTATTTAAATTTCCATTGTCCTTTAAATTTCAGTAATCTAATTTATGTCATTTAAATTTTGTCATTTAAATTTTATGTCATTTAAATATTCTATCATTTAATTTTATGTCATTTAAATTCCAGTCAATTTAATTCCAGATCTTTATTTTCTTTGTCATTTAAATTCCAGTTCTTTATTTTCTAGTCATTTAAATTACTGTCATTTAAATTCCCTTGTTTTTTAAATTCCAGCAATTTAATTCTGCCCTTTTTCTTTATTTTATTTTATTATTTTCATTTACTTAAACTGCATTTATTTTTATTTCTCTTAGGTTTATTTAATTTCGGTTTATGTACTTTTGTTTTTTTTAAAAAAGTAGTTTTTTGTTTTATTTTATTAATTCTTTCTATTTTTTTTTTTTTGTTTTTGTTTTTTATTTTTTTATTTTGTTTTTTTTATTTTATCACATCACGGTTTTTGTTGTTGTTTTAAGTAGTGAATGCCTTTTACAAGGTCACACAGCCTTCCGGACAATATTAACAATCATACGGTTAGCTACATCCCTGAGATCGAGAGAACTTTTCTACGCACTTTAAGGCAAAAACGATCTCAACAAAACACAACCACCACGGTGATAGAGTCTAACCAGGAAGCAGACATGACATCTTTACCAACTACAGTTCGTAACATCAACATGCCATCAAATCAAGGACAACAACCCGCCATCATCCTTCTCCACCTTACCCAATCCGAATACGATGAGTGGTAAAAGCTGAAGCCATATCATCAGATCCGATGCGTGAAGGAGTTAGGCATGTTCGATGGCTCTAGTCCTGACGAAGCTCTGTTGCATGTCACTAAGTTTCTGCATCATGCCAACAGTCTAACCGCGACAAACGCAGTACTCCAATACGCGAGACTGTCCCTGTTCCCTCACATCCTGACGGGAAATGCGAGTAAATGGTACCACAGCCTTACACCAAGTACCATTGGTACTTGGGATGATATGGCCACCAAATTCTACGACAAGTTCCTACCCCCAAGCCGAACGTTGGAGATGATCGCTGAGATCTACAATTTCAAGCAGCCAGGGTCAGAAAACATCTGCGAAACTTGGGACCGTTTCAAAGGACTACTGCTGACGTGTCCTCACCATGGTCTCACAAAAGAACAGCTATCTCAATTGTTCTACAAAGGCTTAATCAATCAATGCAAAACAATGTACTCTCCTCTTTAGGTGCTAATATTTTGAAAAAGCCAGGGGAACAGTTCCTGAATGGAATAGAGTCCCTCTGTGAAGAGATCAGAGACTGGGCCACAGGTGGATCAAGAGGCGGCACTCCAGGCTTATGCCACGTAGGAGAAAGTGACAATAAGTTTGACCAGCTGATGAGAAGCCACGAGCAACTCATGGAGAGCAACGCACAGCAGGCAACGAAGGTCAGCACCCTGCAAAAAGTTGTCGAGCAGATGGCCATGAACTCCTACCCCCAACAAGCAAAGTCGACAACTTCTCGATCATCTACAACCCCTCCAGGCTATGCTCCTGATGTTTCTTGTACGCAATGTGGTGGGCCACACGATTATGAACAATGCCCCCAATTACAAGAATTAAAAGCAGTAGAGGAAGCAAACTTTGTTGGCAACAATTTAGGGTATAGACAACCATGGCAGCGCAACATGCACCCCAATTTTCAAGGAGGCCAAAGGCAGTATCAGCAACCGCCTTATGGCAATGATGCTTCTTCAAACCGACTAACTCAACAACCTTCAAATCCTGACTCTGGAATGTCCCAAATGCAGGAGATGTTTAAAGCAATGATGAGTAAGACCCGAGACACGCAAGAGGAAGTCACAGCCCTTTGTAAAGACCAAAAAGCCTTGCAATCCCAAATCCAACAACTTCTCATCCAACAAAGGCCATCCGGCCAACTTCCCTCACAAACCAATCCAAATCCACGAGAGTATGCAAACACAATTCATGTAGTGGACCAGCCCATCCCACTAGCTCAAAGGGAGCAACAACCTGAGAGTGAAATGGTCCATGAAGTGAAACAGCGGGCTGAGGAAGAATACCTCGACATGAACCAACTGAAGCTCTATGCCAAATTAGTTGAGATAAATGAAATGATGGAAGGTCCACTAAAACTTGCATCGCAGCAACCGTAGAGCGAAATGGTTCATATAGTGGACGACTTTACTGAGGATTTGAGTTACTCTCTATCACCACCCCCGTTCGAACCTGAGCAAACGACATCAAACCTTCTGCTTGAGCTTGAAGACAAGCCATCAGAGGACAACTTCTACCTCAACTTCATGGATTCTCCTCCCTCTGAAGTCAACTACCGTTATTTTCCTTCCTTCTCTGTGCTATACCCAGAAAATAAGGATAGTTACATCCTCAAAAATGAAGAGGAGGAAATGCTCGCTCCCGCCAGGACATCCAAACAAAATGCTACAATCAACTTCGAGGAGCCACCTCCCTCTGAAGTTGAATTCAGTAAGGGCTCTTCCTATGAGCCTCTCCAAGAAGATGAGGATATATACATCCTCAAATTTGAGGAGGAGGAGCCATCCAACTTTGATCTTCATCTGGAGGATCACGGCCTTCCCCTCTTGTGCACCAAAGAAGTAGGGTGGAAACTTGAAGTCAAATCACTAAGTGAGAAGGCCACCTTCCCATTTGATCCAGGATCAGAATATGAAGATACAATCCGCCCCAAAGTTCTCCCTACACCGTTCAACGCAGTTAAGGATGTCTTCATCCTTAAAATTGAAGAGGCGTCTCCACAACTAGATGATCCTCGCACCAAGGGTCATCCATTGAAAAATTTGGCCCCTTCTCCAAAGAAAAATATTGACCGCCCAACCCACCCATTGAAGCCCACATCCACCTTCATTTTCGATCCAGGGGAGGAAATTTACATCCTCGACTCTGAGCAAGGAACACCACTACCACCTTGCCTCCATCCGGCTCAACAACGGGAGGAGAATGTTTACATTCTCCAGTTTAAGGAAGAAAAACAACCATCACCCGGTTTTCTGTTAGAGATTTCTTGCAGTAAACACCTCCTTCAAAACCAGGTTTTGTGGAGTTTGTATTTTCCTAATTTAATTGCTGCAGTAATACTTTGTTTTGATCCAGGTGGTTCGATCCTACTTGTTAGCCATTTCATATTCTCATTAACACCGTTGTCCACTTTCATTTTTGATCCGGGATAATGAAGAACATGCGTCTAGCTAGAGACGTTAATCCCGGGCGGCTTGATGGGAGGCAACCCACTATGTATACTTTGCCTTTCCTTTTATTTTTTTTCTCTTTTGTACTATATTTCCCTTTTATATGTTATAATAAAATGCGGGTTTTACCTGAGTTCTTCTGGCTGTGTAGAATATTCTCTACAGGTACATTTCATGTAATTCTACAGCTGCACTCAAGTGTGGGGGAGCTCTGCACACTCTGCGAACTCTGGGGAGTACACTCTTTCTCTTCTGATATTTCATATTCCCTTTTGCTTTGTTTTGTGAAATTTCCTTTATCAGATTGTATGCCTTGTTAATTTAATTCTTTCTACGCAATGAGGGCATAACTTGAGCTTAAGTGTGGGGGAGTACTCGTACCCTCGTATCTTGTTCTTAAGTTTTCTCTTTTGACAATTTGTTTAGATTTGTTAAGTTTGAAATAGTCAAAAAGGGAGCCATAGAGGAAATATTGCAAACCTACAAACATTATGGGGTACTAAAAAATTTTCAACCATTTTAAAATTTATTCTGATTAGAAATTGCTTAAAGTTTAAGAATAATTATCATTTGAGCCCTGTTTTTAGCTTTGAGCCTGGATTTGAATTGGAATGAAAAGGTGGAAAAAGAACAAGGCAAGGTACCCCTCTGATCCAAACAGGCATATTCTGATCCTAAGCAGACCTCGTCCACTTGGTTATTAAGTTCCTTGGGGTGCTTTATCACCTAGCTACCTAAGGTATTTTATACCTGGGATAGTTGACCCAAAACCGCTACAAGGGTGGAGAGAAAAGTCTGAGGTGAAAGGAAATTTAAACTTCAATCGAAGTATCTTTGCATTATGTACTTAAATGATGAAAACTTCTTATTTATGGATCATGAGTACGTGGCATTGAAAGGTATAATGGAATATGATTTTACTTCATGCCCCTTGTCGTTTCAGGAAATGTGAAAGAAAATAGTGGATTGGCTCAGGGTTAAAAACTGGATTCTTATGGTTCTACCTCTCCTTCTTAATAGCTGTTGTATGATTTCAAGGTTCTTTTCAAAAACTAAAAAAAAAAAGGTTCTAGTACCCTTTAATCTAGAAGTTTTGTAGTAATCTTTTCTGTGCTCTCCCTTTTTGGTTATTTTATATTTAACTTGTTTAAAGATTCTGTCATAAATATTTGCTTGAGGACAAGCAAAAGATAAGTATGGGGGAATTTGATAAGTGCGAAGCATATAGACTTTTAGGGTTTAATTACCTTATTATTTGCAACACTTTAAAGTAATGTTTCCCACTTACTATATGTTTTTTCCTAGATTTATGTTTGTTATGGACTAATGCATTTTATATGTTAAGTGCAGGAAAAAGCCATGTAAATATGTAGAGTTTCTCATGAGGATTACGACGCAACAAACGGGGATCAAATCGAAGTTCAAACGAAGATTTTCGAGTCAAAATAAGTTGTGTCCGAACTTACGACCGAACATGCAGGTTCGGACACATTACGAGAACTCGTTACGCGGTGAAATAGTCGCGTCTGAACTTGCGTCCGGACATGTAAATCCGGACACAACACGTGGAAGCAAGCTCCGCACAATGTCAACATGTCCGAACATGCAGGTTCAGACGCATGTCCGGACACGTCGGTAAAATCAGCAGACAGAGCTGCATCAACATGGGGTGAAAAGATAAATCAATTTTATCTTTTCACACGCCTCTTCCACTGACTTACTCTTCCTTTTTACCCCAATATCACTATAAATACACCTATAACCCTCCATTAAAAGATATCTCATTCCACCCCCAAACTTATGTCAATTTACCTCCACAAAATCACCATCTCACTCCATTTTCATCCACAAAAACCACTGCGTTATTATTCTGTCCAACCTCTAACCAACATATTACCAGTTAATATGTCAGGCTAAAGAGGATATACTCTGGGTGAAGGTTAATTTATAGTCTGTTTAATTATGTAATTTATGCTTTCACCGGTTTAATTTAAATACAGTTTGTTACGATTAAAGCTTATCTCTCGCCTTTTTAATAAATTTCATGAATTTATTAAAATGCTTTACTAAATCTATTTTGATCAGATCCGTGACAAATAGACAGGTTAATTAAGTCGTAAATCTGTAGAAAGCTTATTATGATTTTATAATTTATCATACTTAATCCGTTTACATGTGTTTTGCTCGAATCTGGATTAGACCGAGCATGTTCTGGTAAACGAGTTCTTTAGAGTCTATAATTTAGTTCTTAAGATAATAACAGGAATTTTGCCAAACTATCACAATAAAACCGGTAGACATAGCATAAAAGAGCAGACTATATAAACCTAAACCCAGAGTCCCGTTTAATTTATCTTTTACTCAGTCTATTTTATCTGTCATCTTTATTTATAAAAACAAGTCAATTAATCCCCCCTTTTGTGACACAGCTTAGGAATTAGATAATTCCCTTTAGTCCCACGGTTCGATATCCGGTCGCTTCCACTGTACTATACTACTGCGACCGTGATTTTGTTTGCAGCCCGTAAGGTATTTTTAGTTTTTAATTTCTTTTTCATTTGTTTTAAATACGTCAGTTCCAACCACTCACATTATCCTGTCTGCAGTGGGTGTATGTTAGTGTTTGATTACTGTTACTGTTTTTAGTCAGAGTAATTTCATTATCTAATGTTTCTGGTTGTTCAATAGACACATGCATGTACTTTTTAAATTAATGGCAAGATGTTATGGTTGTTTTTTGTTTCAAATTAGTGACAACTACAAATATAAAGGGTTAACATATGTCATTTATTTTATTGTAAAGTACCGTATCATAAAAACTGCATAGGTGATACACACAAAGTCTGCCAACTTCATAATATCAGAGAATAAGACACACTTGCACTTTGATTTGGATATGTAATAACAATTACTGAGTTTTTAAATCTAACCGCCAACACGTCCATAAGACACACACACACACACTTAACTAGGACATCTTATATGCACTGACTTTTTAATGGTAGACACACATTTTGATAATTAACGAGATGTTGTTCCAAATATCTGTAAATATGTCCAATAATCTTCATCAAAATTTGGTGGTTTGGGCCCCTTGATACGATTTCCATCATTGTTGGTTTCTTTTATGTCAGCAAAATTGTCCCCTTGTTGCCTTAGTCTTGACCTCCACTTTAACCTCCTTGTTGTTGTTTTCCTGCTTAATCTTCAACAACATTTATTCACATTTGACCTCTTTCTTGACGACTGAGGACAGTTGCTGCTGCTGCATATCACCAAACACTTGACATTGTGTTTTTACTTTTGCCTTCAAGCATCTTTGTGTCATCATCCTAGACTTCATCACAACAAGTGGAACAAATGGAATGAATCGATTAATCAACAGACTTTAAACACAAATGACAACTGTAGTTATGCAAAGAAAATGCAGAACGAAGTTCAAGTAGAATAAATTCAAGACAAGTACGTTGAAATACACCAATGGTTGTGCATTTGTGAAGTTATTACGCTATACGAACGATTAAATGGGGATAAGATTTGGGATATGTGGCTCTTGGGCTTGCTCCTTATATTTATATACAACTATGCGTCATTGAAGTTTATGAAAACAGTCAGATTCACTACCATTTCCCCAAAATAACATAAAAAAAACCAACAATAACAGCAAGCCTGCTAAATGATGTGAGACCTGGTATTTCATGCAGCCATATAAGTGGTCGGGATATGTGTGTGTAAAGTTATTCAGAATATCCAACCACACTCGCCCAATATACAAACACAATCTTCTAAAGTTTTGTCAATGTGGGAGTCTACTGGTATTACTAGAACAACGACAACAAAGATGAATTCATTCGAATACAATGGGGATCAACTTTTTTAAAAAAAGCCAATCTCCTCTGCTGCATCATGCTTCATTACAACAACCATTAGACTGATGGTGGGTATGTGAGATTCAATTATTCATAATGTTGTACATGCATTGAGTTATTTATATTGTACAATAGGTTATGGCGATATGGGAGTCAGGTTACATACAGTGCAGACAACTGTAGTGTTACAATCTATCATATATTGATGTCTGGCCAATCATATTTGACAACATGCATATCAAAATCAGGTTTGCAATGTAACATAACTAACACAATATGACATTCCCACAAACAACAGATGCATAGATGCATCATTTTCTTCCATGATATGCAATCTGAAACCAATCGTAGCATATCTTTTAAAATGCACCATTGCTATCAACAACAACTAATCAACTAGAATCATTCCTACACCCAAATACTTGAATGGAACCCTGTTGCAATAACTAGTACAATATATGACAGTCTATACTTGCATTTCAAGCTCTGTCTGCTCTTCTCCTTGTTGCTACCAATTGTTGTGTTATGCTGTTCTTCTAACTGACCATTTCAGTTGCACCATTTTAGGTCACTCCAGTACAAGTATCGTTATTGTCTTCATCATGCCTTCTTTTGATGCCAATGGTAATCTGCAGGAGGCGAGCCACTAGATCACAACCATTGAGGACCTGCTGAGGGTCATGGGCTGTGAGGAGGAGCAGAAGGTGGGCTTTGCCACCTTCATGTTCCAAGTGGAGGCTAAGGAGTGGTGGAAGATGGTTGAGAGGAAGTACCCCCATCCATGGTCCTTGGAGCAGTTCAGAGCATGCTTCAATCACCAGTTCTACCCGGACGTATTCAGAGATCAGAAGATTGTGGAGTATGGAAGGCTTTGCCAGACGAAGGAGATGTTTATGGATGACTATGTGTGCAAGTTCATCTCACTATCGAAGTTTATGCTTGAGCCGGATGAGAACTAGAAAGCGAGGAAGTTTGAGGCCGGGCTGAGGGCCAAGATTCGTGCTACTGTGGCGCCCTTTCACCACAAGACTTTCCATGACGTGGCGGACATGGCTTTAGTGGTATAGACTGAGCTGCTATCGAGGCAGAGGTTTGAGAAGAAAGACAAGGGCAAGGACCAGGAGAGGAAGGGCAGAGTTGAGGAGCCTGAGAGGCGAGAGCAGACTTCTTCTCAGAAGAATAAGTTTAGAGGGGATCGTGGATCTTCATCATCTTCATCGCTGGCTGTGGTGAAGTGTCCTAACTGTGATCGTTTCCACCCCGGGCGAGAGTGCTACAAGAAGACGGGGGTGTGCTTCAAGTGTGGTTCAATGGACCATCGCATCGCCTAGTGTCCACAGGCTAGAGGTGGTGGTAGTAGTGCTGCGGGCAGAGGTACCGGTTCAGGGTCTGTGCAGAAGACCGACCAGATAAGCCCCAGACCCAGGCTCAAGTCTACACTATGGCTGGTGAGCGTGAGCGTGCTTCAGACCGTGTGGTGTCAGGTATTTTTCGGATCTCTTTTCAGCCAGTGTTTTGTCTGTTTGATTCAAGAGCTACCCACTCCTTTGTGTTTGCTGACTTAGTGGGTAGTCTCAGTTTGTCTACTGTGCCTAGAGAGGATGACATATGCATTTATAGGCCTCTGAGTGGTGTGCCTACTTGTGTGCTTAGTTCTGTTTGCAAGTCCTGTCCTGTGGAAGTTCTGGATAGGAATTTACCTGCTGATTTGATACCGATGAATATGTCTTGTTTTGATGTCATCTTGGGCATGGACTGGCTAGTAGAGCACCATGCCCATATAGATTGTGCGGCTAGGAGAGTCGTATTTGATAGGCCGGGTGAGACCCGTTTTGCGTTTATTGGGAATTCTGTCCCGTGTGCGCCAGTGTTAGTCTCAGCAATGTAGGCAGCTAGCTTCTTGAGGAAGGGTTGCCAGTATTTTCTTTGCTATGTGCCTGAGGTTCGAGAGGGATCCCGTCTGGAGGACATCCCTGTTGTGCATGAGTTTCCTGAGGTCTTTCTGGACGATGTGCCAGGACTGCCACTAGACCGTGAGGTGGAGTTCTCGATCGAGTAAGCGCTGGGGACTCAGCCTATTTCTAAGGCCCCCTACCGCATGAGTCTGGCGGAGTTGAAGGAGCTAAAGGTTTAGTTGCAGGATCTTCTGGATAAGGGCTTCATTCACCCTAACGTGTCTCCTTGGGGTGCGCCTGTTTTGTTTGTGAAGAGGAAGGATGGCACATTCTAGTTGTGCATCGATTACCAGGAGTTGAATAAGGAGACCATCAAGAATAGGTACCCCCTTCCCCGCATTGATGACCTCTTCGATCATCTTGCTGGAGCGACGGTGTTTTTGAAGATAGACTTACGTTTTGGGTATCATCAGCTGAGGATTAAAGCAGATGATGTGCCTAAATCCGCCTTCAGGACTCGGTATGGTCATTATGAGTTCCTTGTCATGCCTTTTGGTTTGACTAATGCCCCTTCGTTCTTCATGGATATGATGAACCGTGTCTTCAAGCCGTTTTTGAATTCGTTTGTGGTTGTCTTCATCGATGATATCTTGGTGTATTTCAAGAGTGTTGAGGAGCATGAGGAGCATCCGAGAGTTGTCCTGCAAACTCTATGGGAGCGTGAGCTGTACTCCAAGATGAAGAAGTGCGAGTTCTGGCTTGATAGGGTGGTCTTCCTTGGTCATATGGTCTCGAAGGATGGTATTTCCGTGGATCTGGAGAAGATCAGGGCGATTATGAAGTGGGCGAGACCCACTAGTGTAGCTGAGGTGCGCAGCTTCCTAGGTTTGGCTGGTTATTATAGGAAGTTTGTGGAGGGTCTCTCCAAGATAGTGTCTCCCTTGACTCACCTTCTTAGGAAGGTTGTCAAGTATGAGTGGAGCGAGGCATGCGAGGAGAGCTTTAAGGAACTTAAGAGGAGGTTGACTACCACTCCAGTCCTAGCGTTGCCTTCAGGGACAGACGATTTGGAGGTTTTCTGCGATGCTTCCCACAGGTGTAACACCCCATCCAACAACAAATACATAACAACAATCTGCAGCGGAATACACAACTCATCAAATAACTCAACTCGCTGGTGTTACACGCCGTTAACCACCCACGTGGCTAACAAGGCTAACACACATACATTGTACTGGTCTGATGGGCTAAATTCCCGAGCAACTACACAGTATTATCCCTTTCCATTAACAACAACAACAACATACCCTTTTCAACTATACCGAGTATTTATAAATTGATGCCGACAACAATTTCGGTCTTACTACACCTACTGTATATATACACTTAATGATTACCCATGTACAACGACTACCCTGTCCTACTCTCGAACGGCTCCAGCTCTTTGTACCTGAAATAGGAAAAGAAGAGAAAGGGTGGCCCCTAAGGGGCCCAGCACCTTTGCTGGTATGGTAATCCCGCAGCCCACATGCTACCCCACCGCCACAACTAATTGTCGTCTCTTAGCATGCGATTAATTATACTTAAATCATGCATGCAACTGTAAACACACAACACATAATCATTTCGCCTCAACGGGCTCAACAAACGGATAATATATCCTTACTTAATAAGTCACTCAAGGTATTCAATATCCCTAGAGTGTTCCTCCTCTAATGGAGCTACTTCCTCAACAGACGACACTTACCCTTAAATCGGGATATCCTTAAACGCCTCTTATCACAAACTGGGATTCATTTCCATGATCCACACACTCCATATCTTACAACATATAACATTCCTCACATAACAAAACATAACAACACTTTCACGTATCGACGTGCACATGATAACATCGCAATAGGAATTGCATTACAACAACATCACATAACATAACGGGAACGGTCCTCTTAGGAACCGACCCAAACATAGTTAAATCACTGGTGAGCCTAGAGAATGATGTCACCCTCATGGTAAGCTCGTTATACAATAACAACAACACTCATTACCGTCCTAATAGTCGGACGAGTAACTTAAGTTAAGATGGTTCGGGTTTGGAGGCCCGAACACATCACACAAACACATGTTCCCCTAAACCGATCATAAGTCAGAATAGCTAAGCTTTGGAATAAGCTAATGGGAGATCATAACCCGTGAGGGAAACAACCATAACAAGAGAAGGGTAAGGCTAAGAAGGATACCCTCTCCCAAACAACGCGCGACCGGCCAAACCGGATTCCTCACTACTGTTAGTACATACCTACTTTAGATATTAGTTAGAACCCCACTGTGGAGTCTATCACACCTACACACATACAGTATTACAATTGGGTTAAACACACAAGGGAGATCCCTACATTCACATACACATATCACACAATTAACACACGCATAGCCGTGGTTAGTACGTCCCATGGTTCGGGTCGTTTACTCCGAATACCGTACTCTCATGTGATCCTAGACTCAGTTAACTAAGGTTAACACTTCCGAGGTTAAATGGTATCGGAGTTGTACACGCCACATAAATGAATTACTGTAAACTCATTACATGTTTTATCTTACAACGTGGCAAACATACAGAAAAACACATTGGCATACAAGCCGGTGTAATCCGGTAGGACACAGGTTGCAAGAAACCATACCTGTCACCGGAGTCCACTTTACCACGTCCACTTATGTTCCTCGAGCAATTCTCGAACAACTGTTAACATCACATGTGTTTTTATTAACATCGGGGTTGCTTGATTATTTAATGTCTAGTGCTTATGACTTTCCTTGTTAACTTAGTTACATAACTTTACATTTTAACTTGTTTTACTTTTACATTTGATACAACTTTTTCACCCACTTAATTGCCATTAAAACTCGCCTAACATGTCCTTAACAACTTTATAACATCATTACTAATCAATCCCCATCATTACATATCATTTCATAACCTTAAAAACATTTTTTTGGTCCGACCGACCTTACCCACCGAACTTGTCCAAGTTCGGTCCATTCCAGAACACATTTTTCCGTCAAAATTTTCTACTCCGACCGACCTTGTAAGTTCGGTCGCATGTTCGGTCTATTCCCGAGAGTTTTCTTCCCTTTGAAAATTTAGCCCGACCGAACTTGCCAAGTCCGGTCCCATGTTCGGTCGGTTCCAGAAACTTAATCCGTACACAAATATAAGCCCGACCGACCTTGCAAGTCCGGTCCCCAAGGTCGGTCCATTCCAGAAGCCAATTCTCGCAGGGTAAACTGGGCTCGACCGAACTTGCAAGTTCGGTCGCAAGTTCGGTCTGCCCCAGACCCTTGTTTCCCTTTTCTCATTCAACTCCAAACTTCACCCAATATATCCTAGTACCATCTAACCTCATTTGGGCACTTCAAACACACCTTTAGCCATGTACTAAACTCTTTAAATCACACACCAAAACCATTTTATCATTCACAAATTTCTTACAAAATTCTTAGCACTTGGAATGTCTTCTCCTTAAGATTTCTAAGTGGTATTTCACCAATAATGACCACTACACCAAGGTGTTTCCTCTACACCTTAACATCATCTCTCAACTTCTTTTCTTACTAACTAAATCTCCTTTTCACATCTTACCTAAACATCACTTATTCCTTGGATATCAACATTACCTAAACCTTAAACAAACTTCTCCAAGACTTAAATACATTCTCAAAACACACATTGAATTCCTAGAACTTCCAAGATAACGCCTAAATCCTTGCATCACTTTAAATCACCTTAATACATGTTTTCCTCCCAAGTAAAACATTTGTTCACCTTTTACACTTCCTAGTTCACCAAAACTTACTTAAAACACTTAGAACTTCTTACACATTTTCCAAATTTTGCCATAGCTTCTCTTGTATATACTCACATCCAAACACTTAGGTTTTTACCTTATTTCATTCAAGAACACCTAAAATCCATCAAACACATTTTTATACACAAACTTTACACATTTAGCACTACATCACAATATAGTGCATAACTTAAATTGCTTGGCACTTAGGCCCTTAAATAACATGGCTCTAAGGCCCTTAAATAACATAAACCTTAAACACTGAATTTCCCACATAAATAATGCCTTTGACCTGTAAATACACCCAACAATACATATGCCCTTAATAAACTCCTTGAGAGCATTTCACTAGGTCATTCACCTTTGGCTCCTTAGATCATTTTAACAAGCATTATAAGCTCATTTCTCCTAAGGCATTAAACCACATTGAGATAGCATATTTACCTCTTTTACACTCAAACTTCTTTCTTGTTTCCTCTTAAAACCGGTAAGGCATTTATCTCCTTGTCAACTACTAAACAATATACCAACATTGAAATGAGTATATAAGCTTTATGCTTCATCTCATTGTAAACCCTAGGTTTACATTATTTCAAAAACACTAATGTAGTTGTTTTACCTTGATCTTTGAAGGGAGTTTGAATATCTATGAAGAGAGGACTCCACCTAGTCCTTGAAAGATTCAAATGGAGCTAGAACAAAGCAACACAAAGAGCTCCATCAATGAGTATTTTCGGTCAATGACAAAACATGTAGGAAACTTGATTTTTCTTTGAGATTCCTTACCTAGAAGCAAAGGAGATCAATAATATGTGGAAAGACAAGCTCAAGCTCCTTCAATGGTGGAACTCCATGGCACCGAAATGGGGCTCTTGAAGTTTTGAGAAGATAGAAATGAAGAGCTTGATGAGAGGAAGAGAATGGTGGTGTTTGTTTTTGATTTGGTTAAGTGAGCTAAGAAATATTGGCAATGGAAGATGGCATTTGGTGCTGTTGCTGTAGCATTACCGTGAGAACAGAAAGAAGAGAGGTAGAAGAAGGCTTAGAAGCCGTGTGAAATGAAGGAGGAAGGGAGAAATGAGATTGGTTTTGCTTTTAAAGATATTTATAACTTAAAGCAAATAGTAACCTATGAGTCACCTTTATTTACTTAACAAGTTAACATGTTTGGTGACTCATTACTACAAAACCGGCCCCCTTTATATCATTAAGGGTATTATAGTCTTTGTTGGTCAATTTAATTACTTATAACAACATATGTTACAACTAGCTTATAAAAATCACTATTCACAAAAAGGCACATAGAAGTGAAATTTTTGATTTCCCATTGATAT
The DNA here is from genome assembly GCA_023374045.1 of Limonium bicolor. Lineage (NCBI taxonomy): Eukaryota > Viridiplantae > Streptophyta > Magnoliopsida > Caryophyllales > Plumbaginaceae > Limonium > Limonium bicolor. The sequence goes on from CM041780.1 coordinate 122,857,641, forward strand.
AGCCACCCAAATGTGATACTATATAGTACACATGTTAATTAAATAGTAATGATGGACATTTAGCCATTCAAAACTCATTTACAAGACAATTTTTCAAAAACGTGCTTTAAGACTCCTTAAAGCACTTTTTGTGTTTTAACTTGTTTTCGAGCTTGGTTTTCTTTGGTAATTGATTTAATATGTTCATTAACATATTTATAAGGTATAGGTATGACCATTAGGTCTTATACAAATTTATCCCAAGCTTAGAGCACTTTTTTGCTCTTATTGACTTTAAGGTATTTATTTGTGTTTTGTTTGGTTCCAATGTCTACCAAGGTTTCCTAAGGACTTAATTAGCCCTATTAAATCATAATTGAATATTATTAAGTCTTGGTAGGCTCTTTGGGTCCTAACCAAGTTCACTCATAGCTTAGAGCATGTTTTTGCTCAAACTGTGTCTTAGTGCTTTATTGCATTTTACTATGGTTTAAATTGTTCACTGATGTTTCTAAGGCACTTTTTAGCCTTTACATACCATAGTTTGATATTTAAACCACATATCAAGGTTTGGGGTATTTCAACAGGGGTTTGGGTTGTGTTCTGATGCAGCAGGGTAAGGCGGTGGCTTATGGTTCTCGTTATCTTAAACCGTATGAGAAGAATTACCCGACCCACTATTTGGAGATGGTGGTTGTGGTCTTTGCTCTGAAGATCTTAAGGCATTACCTTTATGGCGCGACGTGTAAGGTCTACACGGATCATAAGAGTCTCAAGTATTTGTTCAAGCAGAAGGAGCTCAACTTGAGACAAAGGAGATGGTTGGACCTGTTGCATGACTACGATTTGGAGATCTTCTACCATCCTGGTAGAGCGAATGTGGTAGCAGACGCTTTGAGCCGTAGAGGCGCTCCAAGGCTTGCTTGCTCGTTGTCTGGGATTCAGAGGTTTGCTAGTGAGCTTCAGCATATGGGAGTCTGGGTTGTACGATCTGATAGCGCTGGGATGATAGCTGCCCTTTAGGTGCAGTCAACTTTGATAGATCAGATCAGGGCTGGTCAGATGGCGGATGCAAAGTTGTGCAGGATTCGAGGGAGGTTGTCAGATGATCAGGAGTCAGACTTCTCAGTATTTGATGATGGTTGTTTGCGCTTCAGAGGTAGGTTTGTGTGCCTAGTGATGCAGTTCTGAGACGGGAGATTATGCAAGAGGCTAATGGAGCTCCTTACTCGGTACATCCAGGAGGTGTGAAGATGTATAGGGACCTTGGAGAGTCCTTCTGGTGGTCAAATATGAACCATGAGATCTCTGACTTTGTGTCACGTTACCAGACCTGTCAGCAGGTGAAGGCTGAGCACCAGCGACCGGTTAGACTTCTACAGCCCCTTCACGTTCCTAAGTGGAAGTGGGAGAGCATGGGGATGGATTTCATTGTGGGACTCCCTAGGACGTCTTCGGGTTTTGATGCACTATGGGTGATTGTGGATAGACTGACGAAGTCAACCCACTTTCTACCGGTCAGGAGGACCTTTAGCCTTGAGCACCTTGCTCGGCTGTATATGGATGAGATTGTGAGATTACACGGGTGCCGGCGTCTATTGGTTCAGACAGAGATCCGAGATTCATGTCCCGCTTCTAGCGTAGCCTGCATAGGGCTTTGGGGATGAATTTGGTATTCAGCTCTGTGTATCATCATCAGACTGACGGTCAGACAAAGAGGACTAACCAGATCCTAGAGGATATGTTGAGGGCCTGTGTGTTGGATTTCGGTGGCAGTTGGGATCAGCACGTCACTCTGATTGAGTTTGCTTATAATAATAGCTTTCAGTCGAGTATTGGGATGACCCCATTTGAGGTGCTTTATGGTAGACGTTGTAGATCACCCATCTGTTGGGATGATCTGAAGAAGAGAGTGATAGTGGGGCCGAAGTTGGTTCAGGGGGTTATGGATAAGATCAGGACCATTAGGGAGCGTTTGTTGGTACCCAGAGCCGACAAAAGAGTTATGCAGATCAAAAGTGTCGTCCACTTGAGTTTTAGGTTGGGGACTATGTCTATGAAGATTTATCCAGTCCGAGGTGTGGTTCGGTTTGGCAAGAGAGGCAAGCTCAGTCCTCGCTTCATGGGTCCTTTTGAGGTGCTTGAGAGGGTTGGCTCAGTGGCCTATAGGGTGGCATTGCCACCAGCGTTGGTAAGAGTCCATGACGTGTTCCATGTGACGATGCTCAGGAAGTATCTACACGATGCGACCCATGTGATTGACTATGGTTAGCTTTGACTTCGCGAAGAGTTCAGCGATGAAGCGGTGTCGGTGCGTATTTTAGCTCGGGATGTTCGCCGACTTCATAGTAAGACACTGCATATGGTTAAGGTTTAGTGATCTGATCAGTCCGAGCGCAAGGCGACTTGGGAACTCGAGGAGGAGTTACATGTTAAGTTCCCTTCCCTCTTCGAGTAGTGAGGTATGTCGAATTCTGAGGACGAAATTCCTTTTAGGTGGGATGATGTTATAACCCGGTTTTGTTTTTAATTCCCGTATGTTGGATTTCGTTTAATGGTTTAATGTGTTATGTTATGTGTTTTACGGCATTAAGACTTTTGGGGGGTTTTAATAAAAGAGAGGGCTGAAGAAGTCATTTTCCCCTCTTCTACTTGGTAAGTGATTATTAAGGAAAAACTCCCTCTATTTTGTTATCCCGTCAGTTTTCAAAACGTCGTTCTATTCCCTGACAGTTTTGAGTATCTTGCCTTCTTCCTTCCTTCTTCGTGTTGTCTCTGAATTGCTGGTGTGAATTGCTGCGTTTTGCTCGTCTTCTCCTCTGTTGTTGTAGTGGCGATTCGTCTACGGTGTTTCAGGTTTGATTCGTGTATTTTCAGCGGTTGTTTACTCTCGGTTTTGGGGAGTTGTTTTCTGATTTTGGGGTTTGAATGTTGCTCAATTCAGTGGTGTTCTGCTCCCTTTCTGTCTGTGTAATCGTCGGGTGGCTGTTGGCGTCGTTGGAATCGTTTTCTGCACTCCGAATCGATGTAAGTGGGGGATGGAATCGGGTTGTTTGCTCACCCATGGGGCATTGTTCTTGATTTGCGTTTCTGGTTGATAAATTGTGTTGCGTTGGGTGAATTCTCTTCTGAATTGCTTTGGTATATGAGTGGTTAAACCCCCATGGACGCTGATTTTTCATTCTGGAAAGTGTGGATGAATTTGGTGATGAATTGTTAATGTTTTCGAGTTCTGTTTCTACACTGCGATTTCAGGGATTTGTGACGTTTGGACGTCTGTCTGGACTTGTATGTCTGGACATGTCATCTGGCGCGCCTGTGATTTTCTGTGTTTTGAAGTGTCCGGACAGAGTACGAGGATGATTTCTGTATTTTACTCGCGGCATGTGTCCAAACTTGTAAGTTTGGATACATGTCCGGACATCTTTGGAGTATAAAATCTGTATTTTACTCACGGCATGTGCCCGAACATGTAAGTTCAGACATATGTCTGGACGTCTCCGTGTGTTCAACTTCAGACTTCTCCGGACTTGCAAGCCCGGACGCAAATCCGGACAACCTTCTGTTTTCATCTCGGCATGTGTGGACGCATGTCCGAACACCACTTCTGTTTTGTCTAAAATGCTCATTTGAGCTCCGTTTTGACTTCTGTTTACGGGGTTTTGTTCCCTTAAGTGTGAATAAGAGTTTTATACATGTGATATGCTTATTTAAGCTCCTTCAATCAGTGAATTTGGCTAAATGATTTTGGGACCTAGTTTCTATGCTTCTAAGCCTTGGATAGTCGGATCGGGCTGTCCCGTAGCATGCTGCGTAGGAATTCCTTCTCGTTAAGTTCTTTAGGGTTTCCCTTAGAATGTTCAGTGACTGACGGGTCCAATAGCTATCTCTACGTCTTCTGGTGTGGGATCTACGGATCCATAGGACATTAGTGTGTGTCCTTCTAATGTGTTAGCGGGTTACTAGTGTCCCACCCTGTGTTTCCGTTTCTGAAAGTCCAACTAAAGCTTTGTTATGATATTTCGTTCTGGTCTGGAACTGTTTAGCTTCTGCCTATCTGATTGCACACTATCTGAGGCTTCTCTCTATTTTACATAACTTCTGATTCTGGTTTTGAGTAGGCTTCCTTGAGGAAGTCTTCTGCTTACTGGACTAGTGGAGCTCACCCCTTATATAATGTAGATTGATCGTTTTGAGAACTTCTTCTTTCTTTGGAGTTCACCTTTATATTTTATGTTTATGTTCAAACTTTGTATTTGGCTTTGCGCGATAGACGCTTTTGACATTATGTAGCCTACGAGCCTTTGCTTTGTATTTACATTTCACTTTGGTATTTGAGGATATTGTAAACGATCCTTTCTTTAATGTAAGTGTTCCGCTTTGGGTTTGAGTACGTATGTGTTAGTACCTTGCGTTATTAGGTAATAGATACGCGGCGTGTACCGTCCCTAACTCCTAGGCCGGTTTTAGGTTCGTTACAAAAAGTACCTACAATTCGTCAAAACGTCCCTTAAGGCGCAATAATGTGCTTTTATGACATTAATACTATTCTCGAACGGACCCTAATTCACAAAATAACCCTTTTGGTAATATCTGTCAACTCCTCCGTTAAACTCCGGAAAATGACTTTTTTGCCCTTGATCCCCTTTTTTTTCTAGCTTCGTTACAAAAATGGATATTTAAAAAAAATTAAGGTCACAATATACCCCTTAAAATTCAAAAGTTCACAATATACCATTTTTTCCCAGCGTGTTGTAACGGCTAGTTTGCCCTACAAATGGCTAGTTGCAGTCTAACAACTCTTTTTTCTCCTATATAAGCATCCACATTTTATAGTAATAGAACACAATCCCCATACTAAAGATATGTTCTTATTTACAACAACAATCAATGAAAGGGATTCGTATAATCTAACCGCGTCCGACAAGGATTCATAGTCAGCTGATGGTAAGGCATTGTAAGAGACATAATTCCTCGGAGAATTGGACTGTAAACAGTGTTTGTCTTGGGATTGTGAAGAGACTAACAACCCTAGAAAAACAAGAGAAAACTAGATGATGCGTCACCAAACCATCGGGAAGGAGAAGCTTTGAGGTGTTAGACAGTAGTTCTCAGCTGGATGTAGACTTAGAGAAGGCAAAATGCACATATGGGAGGTGGCAGCATACAAATATCCCTTGTAGGCATGCCATAAAGGCGATACGGTTGTTTGGAGGTGATCCATTAGAATAGGTGAACCACTACTTTTCTATAAGAAGCTATAAAGCATCATACAAGCACAAAATTCAACCTGTCCCATCCACTGAATTCTGGTCGTCACCACCTGAAGGCACCCCTACAGTTCAGCACCCGATAATTAAGATAGGAATTGGAGAGCCCAAGAAAAAAGAGGGAGGAAAATGAAAAACAAATGGGTAGCGACAAACAACAAATGCGCAATATGCAGTTATTCTGGGCATAACAAGAGAACATGCAAAGGTGGACCAACGTAAGGGAAAAAAAAAAGACTTTTCCCAGCAAGAAAAAATCACACAAGATGCACCTAAAGAGAAAAATCATCTTAGGATGCAAGAGGAAAAAGAGCGTCATCAGCTACAACTTCGAAAAGTCCAAGGAAAAAACCAAGAAACAAAAGCAACAATGATGGTTCCATTTCTGGTGTTGCTGCTTAGTTAGGTTAGTTTCTACTTTATTTTGGTAGTTCATGGTGTGGGATTGCTTTGTGATGGGTACAATTTGTTGGCCCTATTTTGGTTTTTGTCTACAGTACTTTTGGTGGATATTTTGGTGTTAGTGTGCAAAGGGTGGTGCTATGTTAGGCACTTGATTCTCAGTACTACTTTTTTTTTTACAAACAGTAATGTCTCATTGTGACAGCAGTGGAAACAACAATGAAATGATGGTAGTTGTGCATTATCAAATGAAGTTACAACCAAAGCCCAAGTAACCACATCTTCATGCTATGCTTCATCTCTTCTTTGAGCTCCTTATTTATTTCCTCCCTCATTTTGTTGATAAGAAATGCATGGTCTCCCATTCTTTCTTGATTTCGAGCTTTAGAAAGAGTAGAGGAAGCACTAGAAGTAGATGCTACCATGTTTGAGTATGAGTTGTCACAACCAACATGCCTTACCTTCAAATGAGGGTTGTATTGATCCTGCATCACCGCTGTCCACCATTGGAAGAAAGCACAAACGTACGCCCCTCCCACCGAAGTGTTCTTGTAGGAGAGAGTTAAATTTACTAGAATTCCACAGTTGCATTGAATTGTTTGAAATGTTGCATTGAATTGTTTAAAATGTTTCATTGATTGTTGTTGTAAATAATGTCATAGCTTTGGTATGAGGTTTGTGTTCTATAACTATGAAATGTGGGTGCTTATATAAGGGAAAAAAGAGTTGTTGTACTGAAACTAGCTGTTTGAACTTTGAAAGGCAAACTAGCCGTTACAGCACGCTAGAAAAATAATGGGTAGATTGTGAACTTTTGAATTTTAAGGGGTATATTGAGAAATTTTGAATTTAAGGGGTATATTGTGAACTTACAAATTTTCAAAAAAAAAAACAAAATATCCCTTATAAGTTATAACAATGAAGTCCTAAAAAAACGGCGTCAAGGCAAAAAAAGTCATTTTCCAGGGGGGGCTTAACGAAGGAGTTGATGGACTTTACCAAAAAGGGCATTTTGTGAATTAGGAAAGATTTTAGAGGTGTATTGTGAATTTTCCCAAGAAATTAAAATGAACATTTTATTGATCTACTCAATAACTTGGACATTGCTTTTAATTAATATAACAATTTGATATCGAACTTTAACATAGTTACCACAATCAATCAATGAGATTGCAATATTGATTGATAAAACAAATTATAATTTTTGATACACTAAAAGATTATTAAAGGTGATCTGAAATAACTTAAACCTACTTCTTTAAGAAACTTTTAGAGAAATATCACCAGTTACCCCAAGGTTTAAACGAGTTTTATAAAATATCCCTAACTTTACAAAGTACCTCTGGGATTTCATTTGCATTACGAGACACACCCATTCAAATCTAATACATCATATTTTTCATATTCTTATTTTACCTCTCACACCATATGACTCTACAATAACCTCATAGGTATATGGTCAGAGTTTCTTTTAAAGGTATAAAAATCAAACAAAATACACAAACAAAATAAAAAACATATAAATTTTGAAATAACTTTAACAAATGACTAAATATTATGAAAACAAAATAACACACAAAAGCTAATTTACAACATAAATTTTAAAAATAAATCTGACAAATAACTAAATAATAAAAATATATAATTTTAAAAATAGACATAACTTGTTAAATTGTCACAAAATGTTAAACTAATACAACATATGACATCACATAAAATAAATAAAAAGTTATATCAATTACATTAAATATAATAAAAACATTAAACAGTTTTATAAAAAATAAACAATATATAAATAGTATAAAGAATATCAAAAGTAATAACTTCATATAGTTCATAAAATAATAAAAACTTGAAAAATAAGGTATAAAAACCATAAATTATAATAAGTTTTCTCGTGATTATTGATATTTTACTATATATTTGTTTTTTTATAATGTATAAAATTATTTCAAATTTTATTATATTTAATGTTATTGTTTTAAATTTTGTATGATTTTAAGTCACCCTAGAATAGTTTTCAAATTATGTAACATTTTAACAATTTATGTGTATTTTTTTAAAAAAATTAATCTTTTATTATTTAGTCATTTCTATTCATTTTAAAATTTTATGATTTTTTTATGTTTTCATGATTTTTTATTCATTTATAAAATTGTTTCTAAATTTTATATGATTTATAATTATTTTCTTTTTTTTCAATTTTTGTGTATTTTTATAAAAAAAATTGTTGACCTTATAACCTTGAGGTAATTGCAAGGGTACATGGTGTGAGGGGTAAAATGAGAATATGAAAAATATAATACGTCAGCTCTTGAACAGAGGGGTATTTCGTAATAAAAATAAAACCTTAATGATATGTTGTAGTAAGTTACAAACCTTAGGGGCAATTGTGAAATTCAGTTAAGCCTCCGGGTATCTGGTGAAATTTTCCATACTTTTATAATCCTGATTCGATTTTACCAAACATGGAAGACATAAATTCGAAAAAACTTCAAAAAGTTATATCCCTCATCCATGACGTTTGACGAAATTACACATCACACTCACCAGGTTTCAAAAATCACTTTTCCCACCCATGTGGTTTCCCTCGAATTACATTCGGTAATTTTTCTATTTTTTTTCAATTTAAAAGATGCTTAAATGTTGTCAAAATTGATGAAACATTACATGGACGATGCTAAAGTGTTATATTTTGGTCAATTAAACATGTGACATGCAAACGTGTTTTCATTGGGTCCCACAGGTCATATATGAGCTTAAAAACTTTAGATTTGGCATTGGAAAAAAATATAGCACCTTAGCATCGTCCATGTAAAGTCTCATCAATTTTGGACAACATTTAAGCATCTTTTAAGTTGAATGAAAATCATTAAAGTTTTCGGATGTAAACGGGGAAAACCACATGGGTGGGGAAAGTAATTTTTGAAACCTCACGGGTGGGGTATGTAATTTTGTCAAATGTCATGGGTGGAGGATGTAATTTTCCTAAAATTAGTTGACTGAATAAGTTCATACCTAAATGGATATGACCCAAAACCTGAAAGGATAACCCGTTTAATAGGTCTAAAAGAAGTTATTTTTTTTTCGTAGCCAAAAAGCATTATCAAAACACTTGAACAATAATAAACCTCAAGGCAAGATGAAAAGGGAAAAGGCATATGTGGTCGTTTGAGTGGTTTGACCGGTAAGCCTAGCCCATAGTTAGGGATACCCATAAAGACTCCAATGTATATGGGGCAAAGAAGCCACCTCTCTTTTTCATCCCCTTGTCCACATGTGAATTTAAGGTTTAAAAATGTCAACCTTTACTATTTGTACGCCAACACATAAAGTCACTTAGTGGCTTATGAAGAAATATCTAGTGACTAGCTTCTAAGAATATCCTCATGGAATAGAATAAGGCTTCACAAGGTTTATTTCACCCTTTAGAATAAAGGTGTGTTAGATGGTTAAAATATAAAGTCTCATATATGACTGTTACTTGCTTTCTCTGTTGTACCCTTATAAATACTATTTTGTTGGCTGTATTTGTGAAGTAGTAGACAAATTAATAATATGACAGATTATACTCTTTTTCACTATAGTTTAGACATGGTATCAGAGCATTTTTGAACCAAAAGGTAACACATCAAGAATACACTCATAACACTTCATTCTTCATTTCATCTTTCCCTCTGTTTCGTTTCGCCCAAATCAGAGAGAAACAAAACCCACACAAAATTTGATATGAAGAATGGAATAAGAAGAAGAAAATCAATTGGAAAAGAAAAATCCAAGAATGCACAAAAGGAGGAGAGAAAGGCCCAGATCAGGCATCCACTTCAGACTCAACAATCGGACAACAACACGCACTGTATTTGCATGCTTCCGATCATCCAGGCATGGTCTTTGCCAATAAGTTCAAAGGAACTGGTTTTTCTAGCTGGGAACTAAATTTTGAGGTTGAGATGTCGATCAGGAACAAACTAGGTTTCCTTAATAGGTCAGTGGTGAAAGAAAATTACCAATGGGATCTCAAAGATTGCTTGGGGGAATCCCAATAGTGTGGTGATGTCCTGGATTTTTACGGTCTTGGAGGAGAGCATTCACGAATCCGTGATTTATCTTTCAAACCACGACAAAAGTCTGGAAAAATATGAACAAAAGGTTCGGCCAACCCATATGCAACAAATTGTACGCTTTACGGCTTGAGGGATATCGTCTTGAACAAGGATCTGAAGACATCAACGCCTATTACACCCAATGGATGCAAATTTGGAATCAATAGAAGTAAAATCTAACTTTGCCAACTGCTCTTGCCGTGTGACTTAGGGGATTGAACACATATTTGAGAATGAGAAAATCTTTGACCTTCTCATGGGGTTGAACGACTCGAATAAGGATCTGTGAAGTCATGTTTTGATGCTTGATCCTCTTCCTTGTCTTGAACGTGTATACTCCATGTTCAGATAGGAAGAATCTCAATACCAAGCATACAAGACGTGTCGACCTAAGTCAAAGCCCTTGGATTTCTACAATTCCCCCTCTTCATCCAACTCAATGGAAAGAACCAACAATCCAGGAAAAGTCGACACCAAGAAGATACGGTGTTCCAAGTGTAAGAAATTGGGTCACCAGTGTGACGATTATTACTGGATTCGTGGCTTTTCTCCACACTAGAAAGGAGATAAAACTAAGAATCGCTTTAGTGTAGTCGTTGTAGAAGAAGAAGCAACTTTAGAAATTGAAATCCAATAGAGTCGAGACGATAATCTTAATCCTGTTCCAGGAATGAGTGTCGATACCCTCAATGCTTTGGTGGCCATCTCCAAAACAAGAAGGTCAAAATCCCAGGAATCAGCAAAGGCCAACTCACCTCTTTGATGTCATACCTTCTGACCACCATGGGAGAAAGTTCGGAAACAGAAATTGATTTTGAAAATCAGTTCTCAGGTATGAAGCTCTTGACCTCAAATGCTTGGATTACTACAAACAAACTAAGTGACCAAAATGTCCAGTTGCTTAAAAATGAATGGATAATCGATACTGTAACGCCCCTATTTAACATAAATGCAGCGGAAAATAAAATACTAAGGCGATTACAGATCATCAGGTTCCAAGCACCCGACACCAAACCTCACCAATTACAACTTATAAAATTATAAATGCTACGGTCTGAACTCGAGAAAACATAACAAGTGCAAGATATAAAACTCTCCACAATTCCTAATTCCCATCCCAATCACTCATACTCTTCGTGGCCACCTGTATAACAACACGTACCTGCAAGATAAAACCAAGCAGCCCACCCCGGGAGGGGTGAGTCAGTTCCTTGGAATGGAACTGGTACAACTCTCCAAAACAAAAGTTTAAAAACATAACTCTTAAAATAAACAATAACTTGAAGTAAAATGCTTAAAACAAAAACAGAAGAACAAGGCACAACCCAAATCACCAAGTCAAAGGTAACAAGTCAAGGATAGAGATAAATAACAATAAGGTAAAGTTAGCCAATTGATAAAAAAAGAAACCACACCATAAGTTAGTGAACATCCATTGCTTGTGTTAGATTCAGTTCCAATTAGGAGTAGAAAGACCCAAGTAGTCACAAGGACTATGAATGAAAGGAAGAAATCCAAGAACCAACGACTCAAGAGTGGAATAAAACCAATTGGGAGAGATGGCCCCACTGCCAAGTACGTCCTTTTAGGATAGGGGATATACAACCCCTCGCTATTAACTACGTCCTTTTGGACAGGGGATATACAGCCCCTCTGTTTACAACGTCCGATTGGACAGGGGATATACAGCCCCTCGCTGTTACAACGTCCGATTGGACAGGGGATATACAGCCCCTCGCTATTTACCGGTGAAGATGTGCGCACATCACAACAAAGACTCAGCTCATGGATGAAACAATATCCAGAGTCAAAAGAAGAGTTTACCAAAATTGACATTTCCCATATTCCCACTAGATTATTAACTACACAAGTGCAATACCAAAACATTCAGTCCTACAGAGTGCAGAGGCGTAAACCCTCAACAGTTAATATCTAATGAGACAACCAGATAGGAGGAACCAATAACCAAGGAAGTTTCACATTCAAGGCTCAGTTAGTCACATCAAGCTGAGTTAGTCACACAACAGTTTCCTTTTGGAAATTCATTTCAGTTCAATCAGTGTTTTGTAAAACATTCCATAAAGTTCGTTAGCAAAAGTATCTGAGTACGAGAAATCATACCTGATTAGCGTTGTAGCAGTCCTAGTAGACTCGTGCAAACATTCAACACACTCTGAGGAATATTAAAGGTAGTATATCATCAATAACTTGTAGCCTAAGTTAAACTTAAATAAACTCCTCACTCTTATTTTCTAAGTCTTAATTGTCTTTTAAGCCCTCACTTAAATGTTATATGTAACCTTTGACTCATCTTAGAATGTTGTGTAACTCAAGGTTGTAAGACCAAGGAATGTATTTTATTGACACCTATTAATTGTTCCACACTTATCCACTTTACTCCTACTTAACCATAATTCTCAATTCAAGACTTATGAGACCCTTATGTCATAAATGCATTTTATGTTATTCAATAAATCTTAGAATTTTAATAACAATTCTTAAGCTCAATACTTTTATTCTTAATTTAGAATAAGCATCGTGTTATGACCTATGATAGGTTTATCTTAGAATATTATACTATTATTTCACAATGTAATGATTATGTATTTTATCAATATTACCAAATAATCCATTATGATTAAGTTTTCCCCTTAACTTAATTAAGATCTACATCTTGTATATTGGAATCATAGTGTTGTAGATATATTTTATTATAACTTAATTGAACCACTAAACTCAATTATCATATCCTTAGTTCAGAATGACTTTTATTATAACCGTCTAATAATCTTGTCATAAGATGTTGAATTACTCCTCATATTGAAATAACTATATCATAATTAACTTAGACTTATCGAACTCCTACATTTAGTATTCACAAAATATATTATTTGCTTTATTATTACCTATATAATAAGGTGGTTTAAGATAACTATTTATGTATCCTTACTTTCATTTAATTTCCTAAATGTTCTATTTGTACACACTTTCCCTCCATAGACTATGTATAATCATTTTACTAACTTCGATAACTTAAGTCTTATATACATTTTAATTGCTTACAAAACCTAAGGTTTCAAAGGAATAACTTAACAAATTAATTCCCTTTATTATATTTCAGGATAAGCATTATATCTCAACATAAGGTAAATTTTATCTAAGAATCAACATCTGATTCATAAGTGAAATTGTTAATTATTTAATAAGATAATCTATTCTGAAAAATCCCCATACCTTATATTCAATGACACATTAAAATTTCCAGTGTCAAAAGGTAAATCAATATAATCTCTTACGTAACTTAGTTTCATCTAATTAAAGGTTTAAACATTTTAAGTATCTAATTTCTATTTACAAACCTTTTTATAAGAATTTAACTATTATGTACAACACTTATTTATAAACTCACATTCCGAACATTGGTAATTAATGTATTTTATATGGCTTAACTAATTCTAAGAAACTTAAGGATTATTATTTAGATTAATTTCCTAATCATAGTTTAATATAGTCTTATATCATAATCCTTTTAATGAGTCTATCTTAAAACACTAAGTTATTGTTCAATACTATAACTGTTATGAAATGATTAAATCTAGACTTACTAATCCACTTCACAGTTAGATGTAAAAGTATTTCATTTATTTATTATTAAATATATAATAAGATCTATTTGTGTAACATTTTATGTAACCTAATTACAAATATTCCTTAGTCCTAACTTATTAATTACTTAACCAAATTATAGATTTACATCCTGATCATTGGCAAATAATATTATACATGTATTTTAATATGGTATATATAAATCTTAGAAATTCAAAGATAACTCTTTAAGCTTAATTTTATAATCTTAATTTAATACCACCTCATATAATACTATTTTCATAGTATTAAGTATAGGTTTAGTTTAACTTATTAGTTCCTTCATATTCTATTTTCTATAAGGTATTTTATTTCTTTTTTCTTTTATTTATTTTTTTGTTATCTATATTTATATATATTAGGATTTATTTAAAACATTCTTTAAGTAGTTTTATTGTATTTAATTACCTCTATTATCTTCTACACATGTCCACACCTAATATATGGTTTATAAAATAAAGTATTTCCCTTAGTTTCAGTTAAGTATTTTAACTTCAATTTTATATAATTAATATCAGTGTAGATTAATTTAATCCCTTAATTTAACCTAAGTTACTATCTTATCACTTATATATATATATGTAATTTTTACGACACTTAAAAGTTTATACCCAAAAATATTTATTAACATTCCGTATTAAATGTTAGTTTAGTCTTATTATATTATTTTCAACCTATAAAGTTTATTATTCAACTATACTTTAATTTTTGGTTACATTAAAAACCATAGATTATAAGATAACTTATGAAAAATTCATAAACACAATTTTTAAACCCATTTACACTTGTCTAAAAATTCCCAAATTTAATATATAGTAACTATGATATTTTAGACATATTATAAAAATTTTATTTCATAAAAATCTCTTTTTAAATTACCTAAAAAATTCCATAATACTCAAAACTTATAAAAATTATAACTTACGTTTAAAAACTCAAAACCCATATTAATTTACATGCAAATAAAGTAAATTTTATAAGGAATTTATGGTTAAAATTTCTTGTCAAAATACAATCGGGAAGGCCATTAATTAAATTCAACAAGTTAGGGTATTATTCTGGAATTATTATAACTTAATACAACTAAATCTTTCCATGTTTTAATCTCGGCCGTCCGCTCCTATAACCCATGATCGGACGGCCCAGATTACTCGAGTTCTTCAGAAATCCCAAATCAAATTCCGAGTACTAATCCTTCAATATCTCCCAATCTACAGAACAAAATTCGACGATTCTTGTTTCTATGGATTTGAAATTTAAAGCCGATTACAATGGCACCAATTTCGTCAATTATGATGCACGAGTCATGGATTTCGATTCTGGGTTCCGAACAAGTTAGGGTTGCGGTTGTTTAATTCGTTCTCCTCCAAATTCTCTCAACACGTTGTGTTATTTGTTAAATTGATAGAGGGTTATGAACCACAATGCAATGGCCGTTAGCTTATAGGTGGAATTTGAACGGAAAACATACTGGAGATGCGCAAGGACAAGGCAAAACGAATTCGTTTTCTGGGAAAAATTGGGATTTCATGTGCTGTTCGGTAGGCAACTTCACGGGTCAACTCGCACAGCTGAGAGAGAGCTTTGATCCACACAAAATCTATCTTCAATACAAACTAGACATGTAACTCTAGAAGCATTGGTGGAAGAATCATGGAAAAACAGAAGAGTAAGAACTAGGGAGAAAGTTATAGATCCATAAAGATTTGAGTATACCATCCCGTTTCTGGAAAAATTCTGGGCAAAAACCCGACGTGATCGAGTTGGGAACTTTAGGCGCTTATATCTTTCAAACGATTGAGAACTAGCTTTAGGTTCCTTTATAAGAGTTGTAGAGCAATTCAATATCTTCAAAACGAGGTATAGTACGTGAATTTTCATTCACAAACGAAGAAGATACGATTGCGCAAAGTTTACCTCATCAACTGGAATTTCCGTATTTCTGCGTTTCCAGAACTCAGGGAGGCAACTATCGATTGAATTTGTGACGGATGTGGGAAGAGTTAGGTTAAGTGTGAGTAATGGTTAGAAAGAAGAATGATAGGAGAATCGAATGCAAAAGACGGCATCCAAAAAGGTGGAGTAATGGCTGAGATATAAGTGTCTAAAGATTGACCTTCGACATGCCAAAACTGACGAAAAACTTAAATGTTTCAGTGGAATTTCTGGATGACTGGGCGCGGCACGTGTCCCGAGGCACGCGGCTGAGTCAGCCAGCCCTGGACACGTCAGCAACCACCAAAATTTTGGCTCTAAATTTCAATTTATCATAACTTTGGCTAGGATGATCCGTTTTTAACGTTCTTTTTATCAATCTTCTTGGTTTTCCATAACCTTTTTTATTGATATAGTTTTCATGGGCTGGTTTGACCATTCTCAAAAAGTTAACCCTAGCAAGGCTTTAGAAGCTTTAAGGTTTCTATGATTTTATTTTGACTTTTAAGACTCAAATCAATGTTCCAAATATTTATAAAATCTTTATAATATAATTGGAGTGTCTTGAAAATTTTCCAAGATTAATTGACTTATAAATCATATTATTAAATTCATAATACTATATAATAATATATAGTAATCTAATATTTATTAGTATTCTTTAGGATTAAATAGAAGAAATCCCCTAATCTAATTTTCATAATTCCATATAACAATTTAATATTCATAATTCCATACCATAATTTAATATTTAATAGTATTATTTATGGTTTAATAAAATAAATCCCCTAAATTAATTTAAATTAATTTAGGGGTATTTCAGATACAAGGGCACTGATCAATGTCCAAGTGTTGAAAATATGTGTAGATTAAAGATCATTAATAAAAGAGATGTTCGTTATGGTTTTGTTTGTGATACTTGTCAATCAGCTAAAGAACATAGATTACCTTTAAACAATTCTCTTACCAACAACAAATAAATTTTTGATCTTGTGCTTCTAGACATTTGTGGTCCTTTCAGAAATGCTACACATGATAATAATAGATACTTTATGAGTGTGGTGGATGACAAATCAAGAGCTTAATGAATTAAACTTTATAAAACCAAAGCCGATGCTTTTAATTTCAACAAATATTACACCAAGTATACAGAAAGACAATTTGGAAAAAGAATAAAAACCTTTAGATCTGATAATGCATTCAAGCTTGGAAGTTCCAATGAAGGTAGAACTTTCTTTCAATCCTTAAGTATTATTCACCAAACCTCGTGTGCCCATACCCCACAACAAAATGGTAACGCAAACACCAAAATTTAGTAGAAACAGCTCAGTCTTTGTATTTGCAGTCTAATGTTCCTTTACATTTTGGGGAGAATGTCTTCTTGTCGCTGCATATATCATTAATAGATTGCCTAGTACTGGTTTGAAAGGATCCACCCCTTATAAATTTTTTTATGGAACACAACCTGATTATAAAATTTTAAAATCCTTTGGGTGTCTTGTGTATGCCACTTTTGACCAAAAATAAGGGCAAGTTTGATGACTGTGATGTGGCTTGTGTTTCTTAGGGCATACTTTAACACTAAAAGGATACAAACTATTAAAAATCAATGATAACAAAAATTGTCAATCGTGATACAGTTTTTCATGAACATGTTTTTCTTTTCAAAACATCATTCAATTCCCCCCCCCCATTCTCTTCCTAATGACAATACACATGCTGGTACTCCAAACATCGACCCCCGCATATATGAATATGATGAGCTCAATTCTTACACTCCTATACAGAAAACATCCATCCCCTCTCCCACCCAGGATAAGATTCTTTCCTCTACAGACCCAGATTATCTTCCAAGGATGAAATTCCTTAAACCCAAGAAAAATTCCTCAGACCCAAGACTTTGTAAGACAATATGGTAGAGACAGACATCCTCTAGGTTACATGCATGACTATTATGTTGGCCTCAATAGTAACAATGATGAATTTAGTGACATCATGGCAATATGTTAGGTTTTCATAAAACTGAAAGTTCCTTGGATTTCTTAAGTGTTTAGGCCTTGATTGACATTGTTTCCAATAATTGCATTGCTTCTTGTTCCATTAAAAACCAGAAAATTATCGAGAATACTTTAGACTTCAAAGAGCCTCGATCTTATGAAGAGGCTTCACAAAACAGTAAGTGGATTAATGCTATGGATAAAGGATTACATGCTCTTACAGACTACAATAGGCAATAGGATGTAGATGGGTTTATAGAATGAAATACAAATATGATGGTTCTACAGAAATATTTAAGGCCATATTGGTAGCTAGGATTCAGCCAGAGATTTGGATTATATTACAGTGAAACTTACTCTCCTGTTGTCCGAATGACTACTATTAGAACTTTGTTAGTTGTTGCTGTAAAAAGGCATTGAGTCATTGATCAATTAGATGCCAATAATGCGTTTATACATGGTGACTTGCAAGAAGAGATTTATATGCAAGTTCCTAAGGGGCTTTATGTTCCTAATAGGTTAAATGCACGCATATTAAAGAAATATTTGTATGGCATGAAGAGGCCTATAGGCAATAATTTTATAAGTTGACACTTTTCTTGAATCCATAAACTATAGAAAATCTGATAATGATCATTCTCTCTTTATCAAGAAAAAGGAAACTCTCATTACTTAGTAGTTTATGTAGTTGATGTTCTTGTAACAGGGAATGATTCTGATGAGATAAAAACATTGAAGGTCAAACTGAATGATAAATTCAGAATTAAAGACCTTGATTGTTTAAGTTTCTTTTGAGGCATCCACTTTCTTTATTCTGATAATGGCCTCATTGTTTCTCAACAAAAGTTCTGTTTAGACATTTTGGCTAACCATGATTCTCGAGAGAGAAAATCTAGTGCATTCCCTTACTACCAGACACGAAGCTCATGAAAGATGAAGGACAAATTCTACCAAATCCAACAGTTTACAAAGCCTTGTTGGGAAACTAAATTACATGACTCACACCAGACTAGATATAACCTTCACTACCCAGCTTCTGTCCTAGTTTCTGCAATGTCCAAGAACAACACATTTGGCAGGAACACAACACATCTTACAATACCTCCAAAAGACTTCTAACTATGTGATACTTCTGTCCAACAATAGTAATTTCAGCATGCAAGTCTACCACGACAGTGATTGGGTAGGTTGTCCAAATTCTAGAAAGTTTATCAGTAGCTACTACATTTTCCTTGAAGACTCCCCAATAAGTTGGAAATCAAAGAAGTAGTCCAGTGCTTCTCTTTCTTTGGCAGAAGCCGAATACCGCGCAATGAAAAAGTGTCACAACTATACTATCTTGGTTGGCCTGACTGTTACACGAGCTAGAAGTTCAATAAATCATACCCATACCAATTAGATGCGACAATCTAGCCTATGTCCATATTGCTTACAACCCATTACAACATCACCGAACAAAACACATTGAGATCGACATTCACTTTGTTTGACATATTCAAGAAGGTCTAATACAAGTAAAGCACATCTCATATAAACAACAGCTTGTTGATTTCTTGACAAATGCCTTGTGTAGACACGACTACACTAGTATTCTCATAGATGTTGGACTTTATCTTTATCAAGACTCACTAGAGAAAGGAAGTTAGTATTGAGGGGGAGTGTTAGATGGTTAAAATATAAAGTCCCACATATGACCGTTACTATCTCTATTGTACTATTATAAATACTGTTTTGTTGGATGTATTTGTGAAGTAGTAGACAAATTAATGATACGATAGGTTATGCTCTTCTTTCACTATGGTTCAGACAGGGTTGCTATTGAAGGTTAATAGTTTCTTATGAAAAAAGGACATGTTTTTTGAACGATAAGATATTTTTGAATAACAAAAGGTTATTAAGGGACATCTCTTTGGTGAAACCTCTCTATGATGCAAAGGTAGGTAAGTTGTAGAAAGATGGTTTTTCTAGAGGTTGGTTGGGGCATGATGGGTTTGAAAAGGCAGGTCTTCTGAATGGATGTATTCTAGAACATGAGCTTTTTGGAATGAAGATTTTGAAAGGTGGGATTTTTGAAAGAACAAGTTCTATAAATGGGTGGTTATCATACTATCATGTCTTTAATCCCGTAAGATTGTAAAATATAACCATAATATTGATATTTTCATTTTGATAGATAAATCCTTATGCATTATGAATAGTAGTAATTCAAACTAATAGTTGTAATTGAGACGTTTTTACTCACATATTTTCTTTTCCCAATTGTTGTGCCATCGTCGACACTTTCTTGACTCTCTACAATGCTTTCTTCGAAACCCCGTATTATTTTCTCCTTAATTACCTCAAGTCAATTTGGAGCTCATTTGATGCAACCAAGATTGGTAAACCTCTCTATGCTCACCATATTGTAGTGAGTCTTTTCAACCCATATGGTTAACAACCTCAAAACCGAGAAGCTAAAAGAAAGCAAAACAGTAGAAAACTAATTGTTATTGGGGCATGTTCGGGTGCATTTAAGCTCTCATATACATGCACTTCAATGAATTTTTGGAAAGCTCGCATTTTGTTTTTATATATATATATCTTAGGTTGATGAAAGATTTTGACATTAAATTTTGATTATTTTGACTAGAGGCACAATCGCCCAATAGATAAAGCTTAATTTTTTTTAAATGCAAAATTATGTAGGTTAATTTTGGTACCATTTTTAAATGTTAATTTGTATACACTAAGCTCCAAAATTAGCTTAGAACTATGATTCTCTAATGTTACCAAATATAGTTAAGATTGAAATTTAATTCCATCACTTTTTATGAAGTTTAATTTAATTCTAACTTTTTAAAGAGCAAGAATATTGGACATACCACATGAGATGGGGTGTAACTTATTGAGAAATAGATAAAGGCCCATATCAGGAAATAACAAAGTTATTTAATTAAGTCCATTTTACAACCCAACATTACAATCTTGTAAAAGTTCTATATATAGTTTCACTAGGTTACTCTTGTAAATCAGTCATCCGACACTCATTCTCAATACAACAGTAATATATCAAAACACATTCTCATCGGGATTCTCTCATTCCTCTGCCTTGGTATCATAACTATAGCAAGTTTCTTCTCATTTCTTCTCCTTTTCCCTTCAAGTTTCTTGCTCCTCTTGTAACACCCCATCCAACATTAACACACTTACAATAAACTGCAGCGGAAAAACAGACTTCATCAGATTACTTAACTCGTTGGTGTTACACGCCGTTAACCACCTACGTGGCTAACAAGGCTATTACATATACATTGTACCGGTCTGATGGACTAGATTCCCGAGCGACTACACATTACTGACCCTTCCATTAACAATAGAAACAACATACACCTTCCAACTGTACCGAGTATTCACAAACTAATGCCGATAACAATTTCGGTCTTACTACACCTACTGTTATATACAACATAAACGATTACCCATGTACAACGACTACCCCGTCCTACTCTCGAACGGCTTCCAGCTCCTTGTACCTGAAATAGGAAAAAAAAGAGAAAGGGTGGCCCCCAAGGGGCTCAGCACCTTTGCTGGTATGGTAATCCCGCAGCCCACTGCTACCGGGCCACGCACAACTAATTGTCGTCTTAGCATGCGATTGATTATATTTAAATCATGCATGCAACTGTAAACACACAACACATAACATTTCGCCTCAATGGGCTCAACAAACGGATAATACATCCTTACTTGATAAGTCACACATGGTATTCATTATCCCTAGAGTGTTCCTCCTCTAATGGAGCTACTTCCTTAATAGACGACACTTACCCTTAAGTCGGGTTATCCTTAAACGCCTCTTATCACAAACTGGGATTCATTTCCATGATCCACACACTCTATCTTACACCATATAACATTCCTCACATAACAAACATAACAACACTTTTCACGTTTCGACGTGCACATGAAAACATCGCAATAGGAATTGCATTACAACAACATCACATAACATAACGGGAACGGTCCTCTTAGGAACCGACCCAAACATAGTTAATTCACTGGTGAGCCTAGAGAATGGTGTCACTCTCATGGTAAGCTCGTTATACAATAACAACAACACTCATTACCGTCCTAATAGTTGGACGAGTAACTTAAGTTAAGATGGTTCGGGTTTGGAGGCCCGAACACACCACACAAACACATGTTCCCCCTAAACCGATCATAAGTCAGAATAGCTAAGCTTTGGAATAAGCTAATGGGAGATCATAACCCGTGAGGGAAACAACCATAACAGAGAGAAGGGTAAGGCTAAGAAGGATACCCACTCCCAAACAACGCGCGACCGGCCTAACCGGATTCCTCACCACTGTTAGTACATACTTACTACTCCCTCCGTTCATTAATATCTGTCGTTTTAGGATGTGATTCTTGTTCAAAAATATCTGTCATTCTAGCTTTTTGACACACTTCTTTCCACTTTTACCCCTACTATTCAATATAAAAGTAATTATTATCTAAATGGAAAAATAAAAAGTAGGGGCACATGCGTCATTGTCCTACTTTTCTTAATAAGTGTGCAAGTTTCTAAAATGACAGTTATTGTTGAACGGAGGGAGTATTAAATATTAGTTAGAACCCCATTATGGAGTCTATCACATCCACACAACATACAGTATTACAACTGAGTTAAACATACAAGAGAGGTCCTTACGTACACACACACAAACATCACATAATTAACTCACGCATAGCCGTGGTTAGAACGACCCATGGTTCGGGTCGTTTAATCCGAATACCGAACTCTCATGTGATCCTAGACTCAGTTAGCTAAGGTTGAACACTTTCGAGGTTAAATGGTATCGGAGTTGAACACGCCACATAAATGAATTACTATAAACTCATTACATGTCTTACAACGTGGCAAACATACAGAAAAACACATTGGCATACAAGCCGGTGTAATCCGGTAGGACACAGGTTGCAAGAAAACCATACCTTTCACCGGAGTCCACTTTATCATGTCCACTTATGTTCCTCGAGCAATTCTCGAACAACTGATAACATTACAATTACTTTCATTAACATTGGAGTAACATGCTTGTTTAACGTCTAATGCGCCCATAGTTACCCCGTCATCCCGTTATATTAATTTTACACTTGTGATCTTAAGTTCACAACTCTCACATCAAACCTAACATTTGTTTACACACTTTAAGACCTTTACATGTCACCAAACAAGGCCTAAACATCATCTAAAACCATTACCATTCAATCCCCCATCATTAGGAGCCTTAAACAAATTTTTTTCTTCATCTCTGGTCTGGACCGCCCCAGGGGCGGTCCACAACAGATGCTACACGTTTTTTTTTCACTTCTCTGCACTGGACCTCCCCACAGGGGCGGTCCACTGCAGAACCAATTTTCTAATGTGCTTTTCTCCTCTTTCTGAACTCCAAATTCATCCCAATTTTTTCCTATGCTTTACACATGTTCTCCCACATGTTTTAACATCTTTTGGGCACACTTAAACCCTCTCGAAACATCCCAAAAATTCCTTAAACTTTTACTCAACTTTTACTAAGTCCTTAACACTTAGAACATTTTTTTCTTACACTTGTAACTTGTATTCTTGCCTAAAACTTCACCTAACCAAAGTACCCCTCACTACCTTATAACCACCCTTTTAAACATCATTTGCACTACACTCATCCCCTTTACACACACTCCTCAAGTCTTTCCCACAAGTTCATAATTAAACCTTCACAAGGCATTACACTTCCATTGTTCCCCAAACTTTGCACAAGACTTTACGACACCTCCACCATCACCTTGGTGTATCAAGAAATCATCCATTAGTTCCCTAAATCTCCAAGACTATGCCTAAGGCATCTTAACACCTAAGAACACCTTAATTCACTTTCTTTCACCATCTTAACACTTAAAAATTCCTAGTACCTTCTAGGTCATAAAATCTCATTACAACACATAAACTCTTTTGTTTATCAACTAAATTTCGCCATAGCTTCTCTTGTATCACCTTACACCAAAACACATTGTTTTTCACCTTTAGACAATCAAGAACATTCAATCTCTTAATACACACTCTTATACACAAACATATGGTTTTTCATCCTTTAACCATCAAACACATTCACCTTCACAAGAAATGTTCTTTACACACAACTAAACCTTTAAACTACACTACATCACAATATAGTGCATAAACTTAAATTGCTTGGCACTTAGGCCCTTAAATAACATGGCTCTTAGGCCCTTAAATTGCATAAACCTTAAACACTGAATTTCCACATAAATAATGCCTTTGACCTGCAATTACATACAACAATGCTCCCATGTCCTTTTAGTCCACCTTGTGGATAGTTTTCTATCTCATTTCCCATTGGCTCTTTAGGTTAATTATTAAGCAAATATAGCTCAATTTCCTAGTACATAAAACTACATTAAGAGAGGTCATTTACCTCTTTGTTTTCCAAGCTTTCCACATGTTTTCTCTTGTTCTTGGTTGAAAATCGGCAAGGAGCTTTTATCACTTGTCAATCTTCTAACCAATACACATATAAGGGTAATGAGCATTAAGTTTAATACTCCAACTCATAGTTAAACCCTAGGTTTACATATGTGTCTTAAAACACCAAAATTTGATGATTACCTTTGGAATTCGGAAGAGAGCTTGGTTAAGTAGCAAGATAGGACTCCTCCTAGTCCTTTGAAGTTTGAATTAAGCTATGAAGAGAGCAAGAAAAAGCACCATTGTGAGGTGAATTTTCGGACACATACAAAAATGAGAGGAAACTTAGATTTTCTTTGTTTTTTGTTACCTTGAAACAAAGGAAATGACAATATGAAAGAAGATGAGCTTTTCCCTCTTCAATGGAGATTCTTCATGGCACCAAAATGGAGTTTCTTGAAGATTTGAAAAGAAGAAGTGAAGAGCTTGGTCTAACTAAGACAAATGGTCTTAGAATTTGATTTGGAGCTTTAATGAACATTTGGTGAGCAATTGAAGTTGGAGAAGAGAGGTGCTGCACCATGAACGGTTTTGGTTGGGAGAATGGAGCAAGATGACGGTGGGAACAAGAGGAAATGAAGAAAGGTGGGAGAGAGGCAAAGTTTGAAGATATTTATGTTATAAAGCAAAAAGTAACCTTTTACTTACTTTTCTTTCTTTCTTTAATTGGCTGACTTGGTATGGTGACTCACCCTCTAAAAACCGTGCCCCCTTTAATATAAAACATATATGGCCTTTGTTGACCAATTTAATTACTTATAACAACATATGTTACAAACTAGCTTATTTTAGTTACTATTCACTAAAACAAGGCACATAGATGTGAAATTTTTGATTTCCCATTGATATAGACTTCCAAATGTGATACTATATAGTACACATGTTAATTAAAGAGTAATGATGGACATTTAGCCATTCAAACTCATTTACAGGACATTTTTCAAAAACGTGCTTTAAGACTCCTTAAAGCACTTTTTGTGTTTTAACTTGTTTTCAAGCTTGGTTTTCTTTGGTAATTGATTTAATATGTTCATTAACATATTTATAAGGTATAGGTATGACCATTAGGTCTTATACAAATTTATCCCAAGCTTAGAGCACATTTTTGCTCTTATTAACTTAAGGCATTTATTTGTGTTTTTGTTTGGTTTAAACTGTCTACCAAGGTTTCCTAAGGACTTAATTAGCCTTATTAAATCATAATTGAATGTCTTAGGTCTTGGTAGGCTCTTTGGGTCCTAACCAAGTTCACTCCTAGCTTAGAGCATGTTTTTGCTCAAACTGTATCTTAGTGCTTATTGCATTACTATGGTTTAATTGTTCACTGATGTCTCTAAGACACTTTTTAGCCTTTACATACCATAGTTTTAGTATTTAAACAATATATCAGGGTTTGGGGTATTTCAATCTACCCCCCTTAAAAGAACTTCGTCCTCGAAGTTCATACTTCCCACACATCATTTGATTAGAATACGGGGATTACTTATAGCAATAAAACTCCCATAACCAAACACACTTTACATCACAACCTCGGACTTAATGGTCCGGGTAACATATTCACATCCATACATAACATAACATACTCACATGATAACCTCGGACTCAATGGTCCGGGTATCTTAACAACACACATACATAACAACCCTTAGACTCTCTGGTCTTGGGTAAAAAAACAACATTTAGACACATAGGTCTTGATAACATAACAGCCTTTAGACACATAGGTCTATGTAACACAACACATTTAGAAGATCAAAGTCAAAATAACATTTATTACACATACCACACAAACATGTCATAGCATGTATAGCAATCAAAAATGTCTTTGATATACACTGTGATCCCGCAGAACCCGGTCGCGATGGACACCTTCCGTCCCCGTGCCTTTGGGAGATCAAAACAATCACTTAAATTTAAAATTTCCTTATGAGGTTAAGTAAGAGAATTTTAACTATGTAAAATATCTATCGACGTTTTATAAATACCAATTCAAAATCCTTTTTGAAAACATACAACTCCAAGTCCAACTTAAGCTCTTTACTTCTTTTCTTAGCGTGGTTATTTGTGACCACTTATAGGGAGCTTCAAGAATCATCCAACCCTGATGTGATCAGCATCAGTGTTGAACTATCCTTCACCCCAATTTGTGTTCGGCTTCCCTTGATCGCATGCAAATCAAGTTCCACCTCCCACTTCATTTTCAAGCATCAAATAAATCACTCATTTCCAATTTTCTATCTTTTAAATCATTCTAGCCATGATCATAACATCTCCAAGGGATAGTACTTCGTCTATCAGTTATTTCCATACACTTTAATGTTGTCACCTAGGGAATCTTATTCTCACTAGGTTCTATGTCGGTATCATGCCCTTTCATGAATCACTATATAGTATATATATACACATATATTTTATCAAAATACAACACACGTTTCACATTTATACACTGTCGGGGTTTTGTTCCCCGGGAGTTTCTCTACTCCCCACACTTGTATTATCACACACCACTGTTTACAAATAAACACACTTATCACAATGGTATTCGCATCTTCTGTGTCGCAATTACCACAATTAAACCATGAATGAATGTGTATGTTTACGTAACACACATCAATCATCAAAACAACTATTTTGTGCTATGCACAACATAAGTCACGTACACTTGTACGGTAATACACACTAAGTGGTTTTGCGCTCTACCCCCCTTAAAAGGGATTACGCCCACGTAATCAATCACTTAATCATTGGTTTAAAACGTTTTGCCGTCGTGAAGTACTTCAACTTCCACGCGTCTATTACACAATGGATTCTGATTAGAGGATCTTAACCATATTGGCGGTTTAGTTCCTAAACCAAGAATTCTCATTGGAGTTTGTTTAAAACTCTTAGTTGGTTCGAGTCTGGGCCTGTTAGGCTTCGAGGCGTTAAATTTGCCATTACTCATATTCACTATGCACATTGTAACTGACTCACTGGTTCACTAACGTCTGCTGCGCAACTCTGACAACTGTAGGGCTTAGTTTGCCCCATTCATTATTCTCACTGTATTGTACACCTCCCATATATCACCTTTATCTTGGTAATAATGGTTTCTCAACCGACACGTGGTATCTCTTACCGTGAGCGAATTCGGTGAGTTATAAACTTTCTATCCACTTCCATAATAATTGACTGTATATACTGTTACGTATTTCACAATGATTGACTTGTTTCCTTCCGACTTACTGTCGGTTGAGATTGAGCTACTACCTAGTGTGTAGTGCTCTCTCAGCTATTTACAACATTTGGGGTATATTCCATACCGATATTGGTAGTTAGTGCTACTGTAGTCACTTATTATTAATCATGTCTCCACATTTGGTTTTGTACAAGTACTCTTTTATTGGTGCGGCCTTGCATTTCCTATGCATCAGCCATTATAACATTATTCCTCCACAATTAACATGTTTCCAATTCCTAGCTATCCCACTCAATCATTACTGCGTAGTGCAATACCAAAACACTCAGTCATACAGAGTGCAGAGGCGTAAACTCTTGACAGTAAATCTCTCATGTGATTCGCCATGGAATTCCCACTGAGTTCCTCATCACATAGTACCTACCACTGGCTTATTGCCCAGTCTGTTTAACATCACTTACCTTGCATCTCCTCTGAGTTTAACTCATAACTGGTCTCATCTACCACCTTATTATTCAACAATACTTATGCAACGGTCGCTTGGTGCGAACCGTGCTGTTACTCATTGCATAACACTAACTTACATGGTATTTACTGTCACATTAACTTCCACTCACGTACTTACATTATTCGTATTATGGTTCATCACTCACTTGGATGACTACTGAATGCTCCTTGAGCATTGATCGTTCGAGTCACAAGCCGGCATTATTCAGCTCGGTACTTCACTTTATACACCATACTGCTAAACTAACTGCTCTCAAATAATATAATATTGTCCTTCTTAACATATTTCTTGAGCTTGGTTCACATAACTACCGCTCCAGCGGTTTCACAGCATCGAGAGGTATCCCCACTCTTAGTGCAGTGGTTCGTTCTCCACTCTATTCACTTATATAACATAATCTTCTGCAATCAATCTAATTTACATAACACATTTTATTTGTGGCCTATAAGCCTTATTTGCCTTGAGCTGCGCTCATTGTAGGCTGTCCACACACATGTACTTCTCTGTACAACATTACATGGTTTGGATGTTATATTGAGCTCCATGACAAGGTCGTTGCATTCCGTCTCCTTTCATGGGATGCCCCTTAGGCTTGTTTCCGTCTCCTGACAACTTATGTCTAAACTGGGTGTTAGTTTCAACCCTTGTGCTTCTGTCATGCCATTTCGTGCAACAATTATTGATGCGAACACCCTTTAAGGATTGCTCCTGGGTGTTACTAAGTTATGCCATTACAGCAGGTTCGCACTTATTGGTATACTCAGTTAGCCACGCCGTTTTGCGTTCTCAACTGGCTTATTATCTTCTTCTATGAAGATCAACATTTCCTGGTAGTGTAGGTACTCATTCTGGGAGTTTCATCCCATTCATTGCACGCTAATGTGTTCACATTAGGCATCTGCTTGCCATGTACAGGCTGGGTCACCGTTCCAGCTATCATGTTTATCCCTAAGGATCCTTAAGACATGTGTGATGTCTTTACATAACAGTTAGTGCACTTCGCACCTCCTGACTCTTAAACATTTCCTTGAAATGAATTCACTAATTCCTTTAGTCTCGTTAACTTAACTGAGTTCCTTAACTTCAACCATTCCTTGTAATCCTTAGCTCTTGTTTGACTCATGCTGCTGACCGTAGTACGGAGTCGACTACCTCCCGTGTTCCGGACTCTACTCGTATACATATGTGGGGTACCATACTGATACATTACTACTTACCCAACTAACCCATAGGTAGGTCTATCAGGCCCACAAGCTCCTATCGGAGTGCGGTCGTCCCACATTACAGTTGGTACACTCGTAGTGTCCGTCACACGCCTAGGTGAAGTATTCTGTTGTCAACTCCCTTATATTGTCCCGTGACAATATTCATTCCGTGCTTCCCGAACTTAATCGAGGGAAAGTTTATCCACTGTTGTATCTTTATCAACTGCCCTTAGTTTTACTGGTTTGGTTTAGAAGAAGGTTAGAAAGAAGTGTTGGTTTGGAAGAAAATCTGGTTTTGAAAGAAAAGAGTTTGAAATAAATCTGAGTTTAAAGAAATTTTTTTTCATGGTTTCACAACATCTTCTTACCTTAACCAAGTCTAGCTTCTTGCTGACTGGTGTACTTCCAGTTACAGTGGTTAGGCTAACAGGCCCTTCCACACTTAACTTCATGGAACTTTACCAAGTACTTCGTATTTGCTAAAATTTCCCCGAACAGCCCTGTTATAGTAGCACTTGCCATGGCAAGTACGCCATGTTAACTGGCTATCGGTTCAACACATACCGGTTGTGGTATTGTTTTTACCCGCACTGTCATCAGTGGCCTTGTTGGCCCTCACTTGATCTTACAGTCTTGATAACAATTCCTCCGGATGACTTCTCACTGTCTTCACATGGTAATCATTAACTAGGGTGTTTCCCATTCTGGAGACCCCTTTTCTTTGTATTGTTTCCTCTTCGTAGCCCGTTCCACGCATTTGTCGTGGCTACTGAGATTTGTCTCTTGTTTGGGCACTACGTTGTAGTTCCTTTGTCGGTTGGTATACCGTTGGTGTATCATTTAACAACTGTGGTCCCGTAGACACTCGTCTCAGGTTTTATTAATCCACTTCTTGCCCGTTGCACGGTTGGTGCGTTGCAAGCTGGTTATCCTCGACTGCTAGGCATGTCGACCCAGGTTGCCGGAAATTCCATTCCCTTATACACAAGATTCTTCATTCCTCGCTATTAAATGCGGTTAACATTGTTCAGATGGAAACCGTCTCCGGGATTCCCAGTTTTCGGGATCTACCGTATGACAGGTTCTCCGTACTTTAAAGGTATTTAATAACAGCCAAATCGGGTATTCCCGAGTAAGAGTGGACTTCCATCTCTCTGGCGTTGTTTTCTCAAGTTATAAAACAGGGGTTGTGGAGGGCGGGTTGGATATAGTAGGTTTTCAGTATTCACTGGTAGTTCCTAACTAGCGCATCTCTCACGCTATCACTCAACCCTTAACCCAAAGTACTAAAATCCTAACTCGGTACTTCCTAAGCTCGGTAATTCAGTCATCAGAGCGATACTTCGCTCTGATACCACTTTTTGTAACACCCCATCCAACATTAACACACTTACAATAAACTGCAGCGGAAAAACAGACTTCATCAGATTACTTAACTCGTTGGTGTTACACGCCGTTAACCACCTACGTGGCTAACAAGGCTATTACATATACATTGTACCGGTCTGATGGACTAGATTCCCGAGCGACTACACATTACTGACCCTTCCATTAACAATAGGAACAACATACACCTTCCAACTGTACCGAGTATTCACAAACTAATGCCGATAACAATTTCGGTCTTACTACACCTACTGTATATATACAACATAAACGATTACCCATGTACAACGACTACCCCGTCCTACTCTCGAACGGCTTCCAGCTCCTTGTACCTGAAATAGGAAAAAGAAGAGAAAGGGTGGCCCCCAAGGGGCTCAGCACCTTTGCTGGTATGGTAATCCCGCAGCCCACATGCTACCGGGCCACGCACAACTAATTGTCGTCTTAGCATGCGATTGATTATATTTAAATCATGCATGCAACTGTAAACACACAACACATAACATTTCGCCTCAATGGGCTCAACAAACGGATAATACATCCTTACTTGATAAGTCACACATGGTATTCATTATCCCTAGAGTGTTCCTCCTCTAATGGAGCTACTTCCTTAATAGACGACACTTACCCTTAAGTCGGGTTATCCTTAAACGCCTCTTATCACAAACTGGGATTCATTTCCATGATCCACACACTCCATATCTTACACCATATAACATTCCTCACATAACAAACATAACAACACTTTTCACGTTTCGACGTGCACATGAAAACATCGCAATAGGAATTGCATTACAACAACATCACATAACATAACGGGAACGGTCCTCTTAGGAACCAACCCAAACATAGTTAATTCACTGGTGAGCCTAGAGAATGGTGTCACTCTCATGGTAAGCTCGTTATACAATAACAACAACACTCATTACCGTCCTAATAGTCGGACGAGTAACTTAAGTTAAGATGGTTCGGGTTTGGAGGCCCGAACACACCACACAAACACATGTTCCCCCTAAACCGATCATAAGTCAGAATAGCTAAGCTTTGGAATAAGCTAATGGGAGATCATAACCCGTGAGGGAAACAACCATAACAGAGAGAAGGGTAAGGCTAAGAAGGATACCCACTCCCAAACAACGCGCGACCGGCCTAACCGGATTCCTCACCACTGTTAGTACATACTTACTATTAAATATTAGTTAGAACCCCATTATGGAGTCTATCATATCCACACAACATACAGTATTACAACTGAGTTAAACATACAAGAGAGGTCCTTACGTACACACACACAAACATCACATAATTAACTCACGCATAGCCGTGGTTAGAACGACCCATGGTTCGGGTCGTTTAATCCGAATACCGAACTCTCATGTGATCCTAGACTCAGTTAGCTAAGGTTGAACACTTTCGAGGTTAAATGGTATCGGAGTTGAACACGCCACATAAATGAATTACTATAAACTCATTACATGTCTTATCTTACAACGTGGCAAACATACAGAAAAACACATTGGCATACAAGCCGGTGTAATCCGGTAGGACACAGGTTGCAAGAAAACCATACCTTTCACCGGAGTCCACTTTATCATGTCCACTTATGTTCCTCGAGCAATTCTCGAACAACTGATAACATTACAATTACTTTCATTAACATTGGAGTAACATGCTTGTTTAACGTCTAATGCGCCCATAGTTACCCCGTCATCCCGTTATATTTAATTTTACACTTGTGATCTTAAGTTCACAACTCTCACATCAAACCTAACATTTGTTTACACACTTTAAGACCTTTACATGTCACCAAACAAGGCCTAAACATCATCTAAAACCATTACCATTCAATCCCCCATCATTAGGAGCCTTAAACAAATTTTTTTCTTCATCTCTGGTCTGGACCGCCCCAGGGGCGGTCCACAACAGATGCTACACGTTTTTTTTTTCACTTCTCTGCACTGGACCTCCCCACAGGGGCGGTCCACTGCAGAACCAATTTTCTAATGTGCTTTTCTCCTCTTTCTGAACTCCAAATTCATCCCAATTTTTTCCTATGCTTTACACATGTTCTCCCACATGTTTTAACATCTTTTGGGCACACTTAAACCCTCTCGAAACATCCCAAAAATTCCTTAAACTTTTACTCAACTTTTACTAAGTCCTTAACACTTAGAACATTTTTTTCTTACACTTGTAACTTGTATTCTTGCCTAAAACTTCACCTAACCAAAGTACCCCCTCACTACCTTATAACCACCCTTTTAAACATCATTTGCACTACACTCATCCCCTTTACACACACTCCTCAAGTCTTTCCCATAAGTTCATAATTAAACCTTCACAAGGCATTACACTTCCATTGTTCACCAAACTTTGCACAAGACTTTACGACACCTCCACCATCACCTTGGTGTATCAAGAAATCATCCATTAGTTCCCTAAATCTCCAAGACTATGCCTAAGGCATCTTAACACCTAAGAACACCTTAATTCACTTTCTTTCACCATCTTAACACTTAAAAATTCCTAGTACCTTCTAGGTCATAAAATCTCATTACAACACATAAACTCTTTTGTTTATCAACTAAATTTCGCCATAGCTTCTCTTGTATCACCTTACACCAAAACACATTGTTTTTCACCTTTAGACAATCAAGAACATTCAATCTCTTAATACACACTCTTATACACAACAAACATATGGTTTTTCATCCTTTAACCATCAAACACATTCACCTTCACAAGAAATGTTCTTTACACACAACTAAACCTTTAAAACACTACATCACAATATAGTGCATAAACTTAAATTGCTTGGCACTTAGGCCCTTAAATAACATGGCTCTTAGGCCCTTAAATTGCATAAACCTTAAACACTGAATTTCCACATAAATAATGCCTTTGACCTGCAATTACATACAACAATGCTCCCATGTCCTTTTAGTCCACCTTGTGGATAGTTTTCTATCTCATTTCCCATTGGCTCTTTAGGTTAATTATTAAGCAAATATAGCTCAATTTCCTAGTACATAAAACTACATTAAGAGAGGTCATTTACCTCTTTGTTTTCCAAGCTTTCCCACATGTTTTCTCTTGTTCTTTCTTGGTTGAAAATCGGCAAGGAGCTTTTATCACTTGTCAATCTTCTAACCAATACACATATAAGGGTAATGAGCATTAAGTTTAATACTCCAACTCATAGTTAAACCCTAGGTTTACATATGTGTCTTAAAACACCAAAATTTGATGATTACCTTTGGAATTCGGAAGAGAGCTTGGTTAAGTAGCAAGATAGGACTCCTCCTAGTCCTTTGAAGTTTGAATTAAGCTATGAAGAGAGCAAGAAAAAGCACCATTGTGAGGTGAATTTTCGGACACATACAAAAATGAGAGGAAACTTAGATTTTCTTTGTTTTTTGTTACCTTGAAACAAAGGAGAATGACAATATGAAAGAAGATGAGCTTTTCCCTCTTCAATGGAGATTCTTCATGGCACCAAAATGGAGTTCTTGAAGATTTGAAAAGATAGAAGTGAAGAGCTTGGTCTAACTAAGACAAATATGGTCTTAGAATTTGATTTGGAGCTTTAATGAACATTTGGTGAGCAATTGAAGTTGGAGAAGAGAGGTGCTGCACCATGAACGGTTTTGGTTGGGAGAATGGAGCAAGATGACGGTGGGAACAAGAGGAAATGAAGAAAGGTGAGGAGAGAGGCAAAGTTTGAAGATATTTATGTTATAAAGCAAAAAGTAACCTTTTACTTACTTTTCTTTCTTTCTTTTAATTGGCTGACTTGGTATGGTGACTCACCCTCTAAAAACCGTGCCCCCTTTAATATATAACATATATATGGCCTTTGTGACCAATTTAATTACTTAAACAACATATGTTACAAACTAGCTTATTTTAGTTACTATTCACTAAAACAAGGCACATAGATGTGAAATTTTTGATTTCCCATTGATATAGACTTCCAAATGTGATACTATATAGTACACATGTTAATTAAAGAGTAATGATGGACATTTAGCCATTCAAAACTCATTTACAGGACAATTTTTCAAAAACGTGCTTTAAGACTCCTTAAAGCACTTTTTGTGTTTTAACTTGTTTTCAAGCTTGGTTTTCTTTGGTAATTGATTTAATATGTTCATTAACATATTTATAAGGTATAGGTATGACCATTAGGTCTTATACAAATTTATCCCAAGCTTAGAGCACATTTTTGCTCTTATTAACTTTAAGGCATTTATTTGTGTTTTGTTTGGTTTAACTGTCTACCAAGGTTTCCTAAGGACTTAATTAGCCTTATTAAATCATAATTGAATGTCTTTAGGTCTTGGTAGGCTCTTTGGGTCCTAACCAAGTTCACTCCTAGCTTAGAGCATGTTTTTGCTCAAACTGTATCTTAGTGCTTTATTGCATTTACTATGGTTTAATTGTTCACTGATGTCTCTAAGACACTTTTAGCCTTTACATACCATAGTTTAGTATTTAAACAATATATCAGGGTTTGGGGTATTTCACCTCTTCACTCCTTCTTCCTTACAATGTCGTCGGCTGGCTCAACCAATTATGGAGGATATACTGCGGGAGTAGTTAGCAAGTACTTCCATTTCAGTGTCATCTTTCCTTTCTCCCTTCGCATGCTTTATCAAATTATCTACTGATAATTTTTCCATCTGGAGAGTGTAGTTGGAGTTGTATCTCAAGGGTCATGGCCTCTATGGCTGGATAGATGGCTCTAAACCAGTTCCTTCTATAAGGATAAATGGAACAACAAATCCTGATTATACATCTTGGAAGCAAACAAATCAACTAATAATGTCTCTTCTAAATGCTTTTATGACCGAGCCTATACTTTCTCAAGTGGCTCTAAATCTGCTGCAACAACCAAGAAAATTGTTGTGGATATGTTTTCTGCTTAAGTTACCTCTAGGATTATGTTACTTTGCAGTCAACTGATGAGTATTAAGAAAGAAGATGATAATATCACTACCTATTTCAATCAAGCTAGAAATCTGTCTAACTCTTTAGCCTCCGCTGGTGCCCCTACGCCAGACAATGATTTTGTAAGTTGTCACATTAGTGGCCTACCTCTAAACTTTGACTCTATGAAACCTAATATGATGATGAGGACTGGCCCTATTACAGGTTTTATATGGCCAACTACTCACTTTTGAGTCATACTTAGCTCAACAAACATCTGATCTACTTAACATCAGTTAGATATCAATACATGCAACACAAGCTAGCTCAAATTAGCAGGGTTCTTATCACTACACAAGAAATTATCATAGGCTAAAACCAACAGAGGTGACAGGTTTAACAGAGGAATTTTGTATAATCGCGGAGAAGACAAATTTTCAAACAGAGGGGGATATCATGGTCAGGGTCAACACTTATCTGGTAAGGGAGATCCAAGACTGTAGTGTCAAGTGTGCAGTAAGTTTGGTCACTCTGCTATGACTTGTTATCACAGGTTTGATCATGCCTATCAAGCTAATACTACATCAAAATTCAATGCTAATAGCACCATATCAGATAGGCCATGGTTTCCTGACAATTGTGTCTCCCATCATTTTACTCATGATTTCTCAAACCTTAGTCTAGACTGTCAACCTGACACTAAAACATATGAGGTTAATTTTGGAAATGACAGTTATCTACCAGTGAAAGCTCAAGGCAATGGTTTACTACCTACACCTTCCGGTTACCTTTTCTCTACCTAATCTTCTTTATGTGCCTAATATGAATAAAAACCTAATTAATCTCCTTTTTTTTATCAAAAGGAAAAAACTAATCTCCTTTATAGGTTGTAACTTATTGAGAAATAGATAAAGTCCCATATCAGGAGATAGCTGATGAGTGTCTAAATGAGCATGTTTTAGGGGAGTATTTCATATGTTTAATCAACACTTTTCATGCTCATTTCTCCACTCTGGCTTGTTTTCCTCTAGTTTTATGTTTCATTGGTGTCTTACACATTTATTATTTAAACAGGAGGAATAACCAAGATAGGAGTAAAGTAGATGAAGAGACAAACGCGTGGGCGCAAACGGATTCAAAATCGGAGCTAGAACGAAGAAGATACAACATTTTGAAGTTAGCCTGCCTATAGGACCGACCCACCGACCGACCCATGGGTGGGTCGGTCGGACTTAAAAACACGTTTTCGGCCCCGAAATTGCTTCGGGACTCGACCGACCCAGGGTGGGTCGGTCGGTCGCAAAATTTGCCCAGATTTTAGATTTTAAAAGCAGAAAAAGAGAGGAAAGAGAGGAGTTCGGGAGCAGGACTCCAGGCGACGCAGAAGAAGAGAAAAGAAGAGAAAAGGAAGGAGAAGAAGAGGAAGAAGAAGAGGAAGGAGAAGAAGAGAAGCTCACCTCCCTCCAAGCTCCATTAATGGCTATCTCTTCTCCCTTTTCTCTTATTTGTGCTTTAATGGAGACTTGACTCACTTGTAGCTAGGGATTTGGATAAAGCCCCAAATCCCCCAAAACTCCATTGTTGAATCTTGAACTTGTGTTTGTGCTTTATTTTAGTCTTTGAGCTTAATGAAGATGATTATTGAGTGTTTATGACTTCTAAACTTGTTGCTCATGATTTGGGGATTTGTTAAGGGTTTTGCTCAATTTGTCATCTATGTGTTAAATTGGTTGGCTTGGCCTACCGATTAGTTTAGCATTATTGTGGGATTCTATCAAAATGATATTCTGAGATAGAAACCTAAACCGTTGGGACTAAATCAATGTTAGCCGATTTTCACTGATTTTGAGATGAGGTTCTCATTGCAACTTAGGGTAGATTTGTGCTTAATGCTTCTGATTGAATTGGGGATTTGAACGAACATTCAGTCCCCGTTAAATTGGTTAGGATTAATAGACCTGGATTTGGCTATTAATTAAATTCCCGTTGTTTAGCTATGAGTTCGAGGTTTGACAATTGGTAGAAAGGGGATGACGGGTGCGAATATCCTATCCCGAGCTACACCTATCCTAGATTAGATAGTTTAGTGTTTATTGCTTTCCTTTATTTCTCCAATTACAACCCAAAAACCCAAAGCCCCTAATTTACATTTATGCACTTTTGTATATATCCTCTTGCACATTTACTAAGCTTATAATTAGCTAGACAGTTACGAAGTCCCTGTGGATACGACCTTGTTGTACTACAATGATTGGGTTCACTGCCCATAGTTAGCAAGATAGTTTCACCACTATTTGCAACAAGTTTTTGGCGCCGTTGCCGGGGACTTCGGTCCAACTATCTGGTTTATTATCTGTTTAGTTTTTGTGCATTTTTTCATTTCCTTTATTTTCCCCTTTGTGTATAATTTTTTTTTTCTTGGTAGGAACTTAATTCTGATGGAGGCTCATTATGATCAAGTAGAAGGGTGGTACAGCCATTCCTATAGTACATTTTACGATGGTACAACCTACGACCGGGATGTTGACTGTCAAGGGAGAGGGCACTACCATTTGTGGCCTCCTTGTGACGACCTTATCACTGAATTAGAGGCTCATATGGAGGACCAATGCTTTACCGCCATTTTAAACCCCACCGAACAAGACATCAACCAACGGATCATGTGCCAAGAGAATGGAGGAGACCGCGAGAGTGCTCATTGTTCTATGATCACGGCAAGGGAAGATTCACCAACTATGGAGGATCTCATCGCTAGAATGAACACCATCGACATGGACCAGCTCATTACACTAGCTCGAAAGGAGCAACAACCAGAGAATGAAATGGTTCATGAGATGGAGCAGCAGACTGAGGAAAGAGACCTCGACATGAACCAACTAAAGCTCTATGCCGAATTGGTAGAGATAAACGCAATGATGGAAGGCCTACTAAACCTTACATCACAGCAACCGGAGAGCGAAACGGTTCATAAAGTGGATCACCTTGCTGAGGACTTGAGTTACCCTCTATCCTCCCCCGTTTGAACCTGAGCAAACATCATCCAACCATCTGCCTGATCTTGAAGACAAGCCATCAGAGGATAGCTTCCACCTCGACTTCATGGAGTCTTCTCCCTCTGAAGTCAGCTACCGCTATTTCCCCTCCTTCTGTGCTCTACACAGAAGATGAGGATGGGTACATCCTCAACCCTGAGAAGGAGGAGATGTTGCCTCCCTCCAAGTCATCAGAGGAGAGTGCCACCATCGACTTCAAGGAGTCGCATCCCTCTGAAGTTGATGTCCATCAAGGCTCTTCCTATGATCCTCACCAAGAAGATGAGGATATCTACATCCTCAAATTTGAGGAGGGGGAGCCGTCCATCTTTGATCTTCATTTGAAGGATCAAGGCCCCCACCCGTGCACTAATGAAGTTGGGTGGAAGCTCAACGTACACCCGCTAAGTGTGGAGGCCACCTTCCCATTTGATCCGGGACCAAAGATTGAAGAAAAAGTCCGCTCCGGAGTTCTCCCTGCACCGCTCACTGAAGATAAGGATGTTTACATCCTTGAATTTGAAGAGGAGGCTCCACCACAGTTTGATCCTCGTACCAAGGATCACCCACCTCAACACTTCCACCTGAAGAACGATCGGTGGAGTTTACACTTTCACATCCTAAGTGTTGAGGCCACATTTCCTTTTGATCCGGGTCGTTCTTCATTGCTAGATGATGCCCGCCCAACCCACCCGTTGAAGCCGACTTCAACGTTCATTCAATCCCGGATGACTTCACGGTGGTATGGTCTAGCCAAAGACCTTAAAGAAGGGCCGCTTACCGGGAGGCAACCCGGATTTCATTTTGTGTCTTGTCTTTTAAATTCCGTTAGTTTAGATTTTTCATTGTTTTCAATAATGGGCTATTTTGGCATTCTTTGGACTTGCCCTTTTACGCCCAATTGGTGGCGTCTGTGTTGTGAATATTTTGGAAACAGGTGAGCCCCTCTGAAAAAGGGATGGAATTAGGAACAATTACAAAGGAACCTCTGGCGAAATTTTCCAAGAGGACCTTCATCTCCAACGATTGAAGGTAGCACCTCAACGACCCCTTCCACTCGCAATTATGCGGGCACCCTATCTTCCATCCGCATCTTATCGGGGAGTACTCGTTTCACCCTTCCTTTAATATTTGCCCACAACGACTCCACTATTTTTATTTCCTGTTTTTGTTTTCGTTCTCCTTTGGTTTTGTTTTTGCTAACCCTTCACTCCAGTTGTAGTTTGGTTGCTTCTAGTGTTTTATGCAGGTGCAACTTCAAGTACACACCGCAACCAAGCTACGCTACTTGAGGCTGAAGCTCAAGTGTGAGGGAGTTCTACAAACTGATAGCAATAGCAATCTCAGGGGAGTACTAGTTCCTTTTAGTTTTCGTTCTCTCTTCTCTAATTTTGAATCTGCAAATTTGGGGATAGCTTCTGTGCTATACTGTTTGTTTGTGTCCCGTGTGATTTTCCTTTTGTCTGCTTCCCGCAAAGGTCTTCTGGAACCTTCCCCGGTTTTGATTGGTGAACAATGGGGACATTGTTCAATTTAAGTGTGGGGGAGTGACCTTTTCGGTGAATTGTGTGCTTAAATGCTTAATACTTCATACTTATCTAGCGATTGTCCAAAATAAAAAACTTGGACCTTTGTGTGTGAGTTGTTCTCATTAAGAACAAATACTGTTATGAATTGTGGGATAAATGCTTAAATTTTTCATTTTGATTGCTTTTGAGGAGCATTTTACATGCGGTGTGGCCAAGTGATCTTGTATGGTTGGATTTTTATTGCTTTGGGGTTCCTTCTGTCTTCTTTCTTAGGGATTGCTAAGGGGTGCTTCTTCGTGAAAATCCTTTAAGGGACTTGTGAGACGCCATTGGTAACCAATAATGAGAGTTGAGTGTTCTTAAATGCAAAGGCTTGATGCCAAAATTTTATCTCCTCATCTCTTATGCAAAAGTGAAACAAATGCATAAATCTATTTGTCCTTTTGTTTTCTTCTCAATGCCCATTCTTGAGAGAAGTTGGCCATGGTAAAAGCTCTCCAAGTTACCTAATCTTTAGAACTTTGAAGCACTCCGGATCATACCCCGAAACTCTAGTTTTTGTTTTTCCCCTAAGTACACCCATGCCACCACTAAGAGATGGTTCACACTCCTCAAAGGTTTTAATCACTTTTTGCTTCTTCTCCTATCCTACAATTCATGTTAGTATTTGTTAGTCTTGAGCATTCCTTACTTGCTTGGGGGCTTGGTTTTGCTTGAGGACAAGCAAAAAGGTAAGTGTGGGGGTGTGATGAGTGTCTAAATGAGCATGTTTTAGGGGAGTATTTCATATGTTTAATCAACACTTTTCATGCTCATTTCTCCACTCTGGCTTGTTTTCCTCTAGTTTTATGTTTCATTGGTGTCTTACACATTTATTATTTAAACAGGAGGAATAACCAAGATAGGAGTAAAGTAGATGAAGAGACAAACGCGTGGGCGCAAACGGATTCAAAATCGGAGCTAGAACGAAGAAGATACAACATTTTGAAGTTAGCCTGCCTATAGGACCGACCCACCGACCGACCCATGGGTGGGTCGGTCGGACTTAAAAACGCGTTTTCGGCCCCGAAATTGCTTCGGGACTCGACCGACCCACGGGACCGACCCAGGGTGGGTCGGTCGGTCGCAAAATTTGCCCAGATTTTAGATTTTAAAAGCAGAAAAAGAGAGGAAAGAGAGGAGTTCGGGAGCAGGACTCCAGGCGACGCAGAAGAAGAGAAAAGAAGAGAAAAGGAAGGAGAAGAAGGAAGAAGAAGAGGAAGGAGAAGAAGAGAAGCTCACCTCCCTCCAAGCTCCATTAATGGCTATCTCTTCTCCCTTTTCTCTTATTTGTGCTTTAATGGAGACTTGACTCACTTGTAGCTAGGGATTTGGATAAAGCCCCAAATCCCCCAAAACTCCATTGTTGAATCTTGAACTTGTGTTTGTGCTTTATTTTAGTCTTTGAGCTTAATGAAGATGATTATTGAGTGTTTATGACTTCTAAACTTGCTCATGATTTGGGGATTTGTTAAGGGTTTTGCTCAATTTGTCATCTATGTGTTAAATTGGTTGGCTTGGCCTACCGATTAGTTTAGCATTATTGTGGGATTCTATCAAAATGATATTCTGAGATAGAAACCTAAACCGTTGGGACTAAATCAATGTTAGCCGATTTTCACTGATTTTGAGATGAGGTTCTCATTGCAACTTAGGGTAGATTTGTGCTTAATGCTTCTGATTGAATTGGGGATTTGAACGAACATTCAGTCCCCGTTAAATTGGTTAGGATTAATAGACCTGGATTTGACTATTAATTAAATTCCCGTTGTTTAGCTATGAGTTCGAGGTTTGACAATTGGTAGAAAGGGGATGACGGGTGCGAATATCCTATCCCGAGCTACACCTATCCTAGATTAGATAGTTTAGTGTTTATTGCTTTCCTTTATTTCTCCAATTACAACCCAAAAACCCAAAGCCCCTAATTTACATTTATGCACTTTTGTATATATCCTCTTGCACATTTACTAAGC
This sequence comes from Limonium bicolor, assembly GCA_023374045.1. Lineage (NCBI taxonomy): Eukaryota > Viridiplantae > Streptophyta > Magnoliopsida > Caryophyllales > Plumbaginaceae > Limonium > Limonium bicolor. Next base: position 122,899,259 of record CM041780.1, read on the forward strand.
TTATAATTAGCTAGACAGTTACGAAGTCCCTGTGGATACGACCTTGTTGTACTACAATGATTGGGTTCACTGCCCATAGTTAGCAAGATAGTTTCACCACTATTTTGCACAACAATAGCAAAGTCATTTCATTAAGTCCATAGTACAGTCCAGTCATTACAATCTTGTATAAGTCATATATATATAGTTTCACTAGGTTACTCTTATAAAACGAATCCGCTTACACTCAAACACATCCTTATCAAGATTCTCTCATTCCTCTCCCAAAGAAAGGACAAAATACATTTTGAACAATTTAGTTAACTAACTTAGCAAATTACCATCTCTATATGAAATAAGGTATCACATAAAACTTTCTCCCTCCATCCTGAATTGACCGTCTTGTCCACTATTTGGACGTGTCGTTTGACTTCAATATTTAACATCTAAGATAAAATAATTTTTAAAATTTGAGTTTTGCAAATGATTCATCACATGATAAACTATATATTACACTGTTTTGTTTTATAAAATTATTTTATCTTATATGTTAAATATTGAAATGGAAAAACGTGCCATAAAGCAAATGAAACGGTCAATTCAGGAGGAGGGAGTAAGAAGGAAATTAAATTTCACCCCTTTTCCTCCCCACTCACCAGTCAGTCACCGCCACCATTGGAGGGAGAAACGCGGAGTAGCGGAGCTAGCCCATCCCAACCACGTAAACCCCTGCTATGTTCAGGGCTCATTCAATCGCCAAGGTTTCTTAGTTTCATCTGGCAGCAGCTGGCCTGAATATTTTTGTATTCTAATATTACTGTTGGTTTGTTTCCATTTTTCGTCGAATATCTGAATCAAAGAAAGACGACAAAGTTCGTTAGTTTTGAGCTCCCTTATTTTCTAATTGCTAGCTCCCGTTCTCCATCCTCGTAAATGTCAATATCGAACTTCATGCTCAGACGTTCATTTTATTCTAGTAACTTCATGGTAGCGTCGGTTGATCAAACCCTGCTTCGAAGAGTTCTGTACGTGCTCTATTATTTTCTTCTTGGGAGAAAGGAGTGCTGGTGGTACCTTGCTGCGTGGTTATCATTTTGTTTATAGCATGATTATACTGAGACTCAGCGGTTATGTATCAACTATTTTTCCAGGCAAGATGTGGCCTTCCTGTGTGGCCGTTAGCCAGACAAGTTTCCCACAATAAATCTTCTGCAATTGGATGGTTGGGCTCTCATACTTCATTTCCATTGGGCATCTGGTCTCAGTCTCAAGCCCCTCGTCAATCTGTTGGAGTTTCCAGGCCTCTCTCTTCTGTTGCTCGTGCATCTCCCAAATTGCAAATTGAATTAGTAGGATGCCCTTTTTCTTTTTTCTCAATCTAATTATTTTGAGAGCTGAGCTGTAGATTACGCAGTAAGTGAAATTAGGGTTCTCTTTTACCGCTGTGATGTCTGTTATCATACTAGAAATCCAAATATTAATTTACTAGATGCATTCAACGCTTGGAGTGAAAATCTTTGCTTCTCTGGTATTAAGGCTCAAAACCAAAAGATATAGACGTACATCCAGTTGCATATGAACTGCGAGTTTTTTACTTTCAGCTTTACGTCAATCTCTAGCCTCACCTTTATAAACAAGCTAAGGCTTTGGAGTATTCAGAATTGAAATTGAATTGTCTCGGGCTTCTATGTCAGTGAATGAGTATCCTTAGTTATGAGTGAAGATAAAATTTGATAGATACAAAACTAAAGAATCTAGGAGTATTCTATACTGCTTTAGATGTCCATGTTGAAAATCAATTCATGTTTCTAGACTCTAGTACATTATTGTCTGTCCTCTTTTGTCTGTTTACAGATTCCTTGTCTCAAAGACAACTATGCTTATCTCTTGTTTGATGAGAGCACTGGCACTGTTGGAGTTGTCGATCCTTCTGAATCTGGACCTGTTATCGATGTCCTCAGCAGGATGAGTCGAGACCTGACCTTTATATTAAACACCCACCATCATTATGATCATACTGGAGGAAATACTGATTTAAAAGCCAAATATGGTGCCAAGGTATTACATATATGGATCTTCTTAGCCTTGCATAAGTGCCCTGTCTTTGCGTATTAAAATCCACTTTTTATTCTTTTTCTTTTTCTATGGCTAACTCGAACACTTTAGATCCTTTGCTTTTCAATGTTAATATTGTTTCTCTTTTTGTCCTTCGGTCTGTTTCTCTCCCCTCTTGCCTCCTATTCTTTGTCTGCTCTCTTGTGTGTGTACAATGCTGGATTATTCAATATTGGTTTGAGGGTATGTGACAAGCTTTATATCATATAACTGGTCTGTCTTTTGGACCAATGTACCCCAATATTACAGCATAATATAATTCAAACTTCACTTTTTGGGGCGTTGTTTTTTCATAATAATATTGTACTTCAAGTTGAATCTTAAGGAGCAAGCTTAAAAAAAGAGTAATTATTCCTTTGGTACATGGAAGAAGGCTAACAGCTGAGATGCGGGTTCTACAATTTATCTGAATGTTTAAAAGTAAGTATTGATGATGTTCTCAATACATGATTTAGATATAGTTGAATACTTAATTTAGATGGAGCGCTAGGGATTCTTTCCTTTGCTGACTCTGTTATTATATAGTTACATTCTTGTGATACAACATTTTCTTGTTCTTATAGCTTTAAACTATTACCCCGAAGTTAAGAAACTGTCTTATTTATTGTAGTACCTAATTGTCTTTGTATTATGTTAATTCTCCAATTACAATGAAAAAGGTTCTAATTATCTAATTATAACATTACCCACAACTGCGAGTACGTATCCCATATTTACTGGGTTCTTTTTAATCGGGTATTAGATAATCATCTTGGTCCATATTCATCTGAGTATGCAAGCTTGACCTGGTCCTGTTCCTTACAGTTTATGCTTGATGTTATTTTACTGTAAACATTTGTCGGCCAACTAATGCCGATACGTCACGTTTACCGAAAATTGACCCCAAAAGTGTGACTATACTCTTGGATACTGCTCCAGAATGAATCAGCTGTTCTCTCAAAAGGATCCAGTTAACCCCCTGTTGGATTTCATTGCAAAAACTATGATGTGGGCCTTCTCCACACACATAATGCTGGAAATGGACCTTCAGTTACCAATACTTCTACGTATTCTATCTATCTTATTCTGTACTACTATAGCCTCCAAAATAGCTCCAAAAGAGAGGCCATTTCCCGTAATCCACTTCCTCAATGCAAAATATTTGTATGCGATGTTCAGCCATCTGATGTTCCAACTAGCAATCTGGATCATCATCTTCAAACTGACTGGTTGGTAAGGTATTGTTATCACTCGCTATATCTTGGATCTTCTTTGCTTTCCTTAGAATGTGTCGGTGTGGTTTCCAGCTTTGGAGTAGGCTTTATCCACTCTGGCTAGTAAATGGGTGTGGAACTATCCTAAATAAGACATTTTTCTTAGATGTGGTGTTGAAAGCCATCCATGGCTGCTCCCTCATCTTGGGGCCCGTGTTTGGTACACAATTTTCATCAATTGAACTTTCTTCATATTCTAGTTTTTGCTCATTAGGTTCCCCCCTCACTTCATTTATCCACAGTTTCTTAGGTAAGCTGTGGCCCGTCACTACCTCTATTAGCACCCTAGCAAAAGCTAGCCTTTCTCTCGTAATGGTGCATTCATCCATGAACAAAGGTTGTCCAATCAGACTTGCTAGTTTGCTAAGGGTTTTTTAATTCCAGAATTGGAGCTTAAGTCTTTGGAACTTAACCCAAACTGAAAAAAGAATTTTCTACTTTCTCGTTCAATTGTAAGTCTTCTGCATGGCTTGACTAATATATGTCTCCCTTTGAAAGTCAGCTTCCCTCAATAGCATTAGACTTTCCATCCTCAGTTGAGAATCTTTTAGAAATTCTCCTCACTGGAGCATGTGGATAGATTCAACACCTAGCTCAGACCTAATACTCTTCTGAATCTCTCAGTTGTAGTAAAACGAAGGTTGGATCCTAGTAGAATCCGCGATGGAGAGTTCTTCTAAAACTGAACTCTTCATCTGCATCCATGGTTATGGTAAGTTCTCCATCTTCCTTGTTCGTTTTTTTACTTCAGATCCGCCTCTATGATTAAGCATGTTATCAGTAACTGATAGAGTGGGGAGACCTCTCAAGGGCAAACATGGAAAGTGTATACAAGGAAGAGGAAGAAAGGGGCCAGCAACAACCTCATGCCAGCTCAGCCAGTGACTCCACCAACAAACAATTGACAGAGGACCACTACTACTTTACTACTTTTCTTTATTTCCTTTTAGCATTTCCTGAACTAGTATTTGCTTTATCCTTTCTAGTTTGTCGACTAGCTAGTATAAATAGTAATGGTGTTAGCTAGGTGAAGGCATCGGAAATATTTACCTCTTTTGGCCACCTGGTGGTAATAGGCAGGGATCATCCCTGAGGATTGTAGGCTCCTTCGGGAGAGGATACTTTTCTGGTGTTTGGCCATTTTTGGCACGTGTTTGTAAGGCTTAATTCCCCTCTCTATCAATGTCTAAACGTCCTCTTATCATTCCTGAGTTGGGGAGAAGAGTTTCATATTCTGCTCCTATCAGTAACATACTTGCCCGGCTTCTCTAATGGCCCTCCATTAACTCTTGAAGCTTTGGAGGAAACCTTCTATCTCTCTTTGGATCTGTCGTTGGTTTTCTCTTCCTTCCTCTTGTTGTTCACCAGAGCTTCTGTAGCAGATTGACCCCTCTTGTCCTATTCGCTCTTTGCTGGGGTGTTACCTTCTCCAATTCCTTCTTCATCATCCTTCCCTCTCTGAGAATAAATTAGTGGAGTGGTTTGGGATGGGAAAATAGCAATGTTTATCTTTGAGGAATTTATCCTCGAGATTGCTGATGACTTAATGAAACCCTTTACCATGTACAGACAGAGCTGCAGCTTGAACTAATTTATGGACATGGCATTAACAGGGCGTGAGGTGGGAGGATTGGACGGATGTAGAGGCGGGAGAAAAAAAGGGTTTTCAGGAAGAACTGGATTATGAACCTGGAAGCCCTGGCATAACACTTTCAAATAATAATGACAAGTAGATGGAATGCTGTTAGAAAGTGGGATTTGGATTTGTCATCATTAAAGTCAAAACATTTGGATGAACTACTTCAATGAGTATGGTCCTACTCGATTATTCTGTATTAGACTTGTCTTCACCATAAGTTCTCTGTATAGAAATCCAATCCTATAGTAAAAAAAATTGATCTCCTAGTTATCTGGGTTCTGTCAGTTTTGACCTACATTTGCCAGTTGAAGATTCTTGGATGTGTATAGTAAGTCATTTTCATAGCCATGATGTGTTTACATATTGTTCTCAAAATGTATTGTGCATGTATTTATGTGCTAGTGTTTTACTTGTAGGTAATTGGCTCTGGAAACGACAGGGAACGAATCCCAGGCATTGATGTCACCTTAAATGATGGAGATAAGTGGATGTTTGCTGGTTATGAAGTTCAAGTAATTGAAACACCAGGCCATACAAGAGGTATTTCACTAAGAGTACACGGTTCTGTGGTCATTTTTTCAATCATGAATGAAAAAGTGGGGACCTGTTCATGGATGTAGCTCATTGTCAGTGAGTTGAGTTGCTGCGGTGTACAGTAAATGTAACTTGAACTTGCAAATATGTCCTTACTAACAATTACCAAACACTCAGATATATATTATGGCTTCTGTCTATAATTACTAAACGGTCAGAATGGGTCATGCAAGTTGAAGGGTCAAGTAAACTTTGTTCTTAACGGTAAAATTGGCAATATAATGTGTTCATCTTATTGGAATCTGCAGTTTGGTCTATTTGTTCATGGTCTCAACTCACACTGCTGATCTTTTTGTTACGCTCAATTTCTTCTTTCATAATAGCTTACAAATATATTTTCAGTCATGTATCTCTAGTAAATTTCTTTAGGTACCTGCTGTAAAAAAACTTCTTTAGGTACCTTGTCATTTTCTACCTATACTTTAAATTTGCAGTTGCTGGTAGTTGTAACAGAAGTTTACATGTTGTTTTTAAAGGGGTGTCTGGCTTGCACCTTTAATTGTCAATAATGGCTATGTTGAGCTTCATTATTTTTATAAAAACATTGCTCGTCACACGATCTGTACCAAAAAAGACAATATTGTTGACTATGAAGGGGACAACATCTGTTATTAAAGATTTTAAATTCTGTCCTAATTGTGATCCTTTGTTTATATTGCATTTTCAGGTCATATCAGTTTTTATTTTCCCACAGCTGGAGCTATTTTTACTGGGGACACGCTGTTTAGTTTATCCTGTGGCAAACTTTTTGAGGGTACTCCAGAGGAGGTAATGTTTGAACCACGATCTGACCTGTTTGATGTAACCTAATAATATGGTGGTAGTAGATTTCTGCACTTTGCCATGGCATGCTATGGGCGTTGAGAAAATCAAGTGCGTAACAAAGCAGTCTGGGAATAGCCTTTTTTATTATATTTTATATGAGCTACAAAACATTGCCAGACTGATCCTCTCTTTCATAACATTTTGTTGGCAGATGCTTGCTTCCTTGAGAAAGATCACGAGCTTACCGGATGACACAAGTGTATATTGTGGCCATGAGTATACCTCAGTGAGTAATCATTGAGTGGAAAGTTCGATCATGTGTTTTTTGTATTTGCAAATCTTGACTCTTTGGTTAACCCGTTGCGCAGAACAATGCAAAGTTTGCGGTGCATGTGGAGCCTAGCAATCAAGACTTGAGGCATTACGCTGACCAGGTGACTCAAATGCGGAATAATGGCTTGCCAACGGTAATTTGTCTAGTGGCCTTTATAGCTCGCTACCGTCATTTTATTACGTGGTAATCTTCTGTCTGGATAGTCGAGTTTGATGTGTAAAGAACTTTTGGCTTTGCTCTTGAGCGGTAAAACCTGGAGAAGAGAGAGAAGGGAACAGAGTAAGGAGCTCCTCTTCAGATAGTTTGCAAAAGCATGACATATTGAGTGCAACCTAGCAACCATCTATAGAGCAAAAAATACCTGAAAGCCGTTTATGCGACAATTATATCTGATTGGTAGAAGTAGCTTCACCTGAGTCGCAAAGGATGTCAACTACATTAGATAGAACAACTCCCATCTAGAGATGGTCACTTTTTGCGTGCTCCTAGAATGACTTTATGTCAAGTGTCTACCTTGCTAATATGGTGGAGTTTTGTTCAGATACCCACATGCATAAAGAGGGAAAGAGAATGCAACCCGTTTCTCAGGACTTCAAGCCCAGAGATCCGGAAGATACTAAACATCCCATCATCAGCTAGTGACGCTGAGGCACTGGGTGCTATTCGGAAAGCCAAGGACTCGTTCTAGCAACTTTTTGTTTTGTATGATATATGAAGTTACATTTGTAGTGTGTATGTACATAAAAGTTTGGCAAGGGGTCAATGATTTGATCGGCTGTATTATTTCTGACATCCTAATTCCTAACACAGGTTTGGAATGTCTGCCATGGCTTACTTTGTACTTTTATATTAGGTGAATCCAGATGAATGCCTAACAATTTTGTTTGTCAGCTTTTACTAGAACCTAGGTGAATGTCTTGAAATTTTGTTTTTATCCTTCAGTACATGTTAAAGAGTATGCTTGACCTAGAAAGATTTTCTTGGAGTGTATAAAGTGGTGAATAGAAAGCAACCCAAGCTCAAGGAGAACGGAGTGAAGCTTGCCGTTGTGCGAGCTGCTATGATCCCAAAAATGATTGGATGTCATTTAGACCATATCAAATTTTTTATCCGAATGAGGTGGCTATCAACTTTTATATGCTTGGTTTGCTCGGGATTGTGACAGGGTTATTGGCAATACGTGTGGTGGCTTGGTTGTCTCAATGAATTCTGTATATATAGTTCATGGTGCAGACGGGTGAGCCGTGCCACTTCAGTGGTGATGTGTTGGATGGCTTTGTATTTGACCTCAAAAGACAAAACGTCATCGATCCAGGACATGATATTCTGTACATATAGTTCATAAAGCAGACGGGTGAGGCATGCTCACTTAAGTGGTGATGCGTTGGATATATGGCCTTAAAAGACAGCACCATCGAACCAGGACAGTGGAGATCCTCCCAAGGTGATGGGATAGCTGCTCAGCCAATGCCTGGTGGATGGACACCCTGCCCCATCGGTGTTGCAGTAACCATAAATGTCCCTAGAGAAGTCATCATTGAGGAAGAGGCCGTACCCAATAATACTTCTGAGATATTTTTAATACATGAATTGGTCAGTTGGCTTGAATAAACTGTCTGAGAGTTTGCGCAATAAAACTGATGTCTGGGCATCGTGTTGCCTAAATAGTTGAGTTTTCTTATAAGCTGCCAATGTGAGTTGGAATCTTAAAGTACATTACCATCTTGAGGATTTAGCTTCAGATAAGTGACGGCGTACAATATAAATTCTTGTCTAAACCCAAACGTAGTGAGAGATTAGCTTCATTTATTGTACATCTAATAATGTAAACATATACATTAGTATAATTGTTATGTATATGTTTATTGTACACAATGTATAGATTTATGTATTTATATGTACAGTTTTATATGTCCACGTATACAGTTAATGTAGTTAAAGATAGCTACATGTTGATGTGGGTGTAAATAAAGTTGTTGGCGCCATAATAGATGCAGAATCATGAGGAAGAAACACGTCAAATAACTTTTTTATAATTAGTAGTATATTAAATTAAAGGTGAATCAGGATGGTTGTATTTGCTGTCAGGACGTGGAATGTGAATGACTCCCTTGACGATGTAAGGAATGTAGTAAATTTGCGCCTGCTAAATATTGCAAGAAGACCATTGAAGTTTGGATGGAAAAGCATAAGGTTAACGCTCCTGCTATTGATGTTGCGTCTGAAAAGCAAGATGCTGATATTGTTTTACCTGTTTCTATCCCTGCTGCTAGTGCTAGAAATCTACCGCCTTTGGGTTGAATAATAATGTTGATACTCAATATAATACCTCTCAAGAACTGTCTTCTGATATGTAGAAGAACTCTAGTGAGTGGATCACTGTTGTAAGGAATCCTCCTCAAGGTAGCATGTTGCTCGATCCCAATTAGATGCAGGGTGATCTTGTGATATGTTCCTGGAATGTTAGAGACCTTAACTCCCCAAATAAGGTCTCTTCACTCAAGGACTCTTTATAATAATAATATCGGGGTAGTAGTTGTCTTAGAGACTAGAATTAGGCAAAATAACTTCAGTAAAATTCTTGCCGTCTTTAATAATTGGAACATGGCTTCAAACATTTCTTGCAGTTCTAATTGCAGAATTCTTTTACTTTCGAGAAAGGGTCAAGCTGATCTCTCTATTCACAAGATTACTGATCAGTTCATTCATTGTTTAATTCGACACAATAGTGGCAAGTTATCTTTTCTTTCCACCTTTGTCTATGCTCACAACTTTGAAGCCTTTGAGGAATAAGCTCTGGGAGGACATCAGACGCATTAAAGCTATAGTTAACTCCCCTTGGGTTCTTATAGGGGACTTCAACTGCCTTCTTGATGTTGTTGACAAGAATTCTAAGGTATCTTTCAGGATTGAGAACAGTCAAGAGTTTTTTTATTGTGTTCAAGATGTGCTTCTTTGTGATTTGGCTTATAAAGGGGTCACTTACACTTGGTCCTCTAAGGGTGATGCTGACTCTAGCAAGCTCGATAGAGTTTTGGGCAATGCTTAGTGGCTGGGTATATTCGACTGTGATGTTAACTTTGATGTTTCTAATATCTCTCATCACTCCCCTGCACTAGTCAGCTTGGGGAATAGAAAAACCTTCATCTCCACCCTATTCAGGTTTAAGAATTGCTAAATTTCTCATCTTGACCACTATCCTACTATTAAAGAAGCTTGAAGATCTGATTTCAGGAGCTGTATTATGTTTCAAATCGTCCACAAGCTTAGATGTGTCATGCAGGCTTTGAAGCAGCTGAGTAAGAATAATTTTAGTCACTTAAAGAATAAGGTTACTGAGATTCACATTCATCTTCACAAGGTTCAAGGAGTTCTCTGGAATGATCTCTTTAACCAATCCCTTATTGACAAAGAGAGAAGCCTCCTCACTGATTATAATCAAGCTATTTGTTCTTTCAACTCTCAGATTAAGCAATAGGCTAAGCTCAGCTGGCTCCTACTTGAAGATGACACCACATCCTACTTCTTCAATAGGCTGAACATGAGACGAAGTAGTTCCAGAATCTTTTATCTGTTTGATAAAGATGGATATAAATGGATGAAGATAGTAAGATTGTTGCTCATATCCTTCAGTTCTATACTGACCTTCTTGGTACTAAGTAGGAGCACCTTGTCCAGATTGATCCTAAGATTCTCAATCGCGACAACAAAATTTCAGATGCTCACAATGCCTTGCTCAGTGCTGCCATCTCTAAAACAGAAGTCTGGAATTCCGTTAAGTCCATAGACAATAACAAGTCTCCTAGACTAGATGGTTTTAACTCCCTCTTTTTGAAGTTCATGTGGCGTGAGACTGGTGACAGTGTATTTGTTGTTGTTAAGGATTTCTTTGAATATGGGAAGATTCTTAAACAGATCAATAATACTAATATGGTGCTGATCCCGAAGGTAAAAATCCTACTTCAGTCAAGAATCTTCGACCTATTTCCTACTGTAACAGGATCTACGAAATAATTTCCAAGATCATTGCTACCACACTAAAGGCAGTGCTACCTAACATTATTAGCTCGAATTAAGGGGCTTTCATCTCTAACTGAAGCTTGTTTCACATTGTAGCAATGAGCCATGAAATCATTAAATTCTATCAGAGGAGGAATATTTCTCCTAGGTGTGCTTTTAAGACTGACATTGAAATACCCCTAATCTTTAAAATATAATTAAATGATCTATTAATGATCTAAGATGATTATTAAATATCTAAATATTATTGGGGAACAATCTAAAAGATCTCAACAAGGCAAAACACGCCTTAAGATCGGTAAAGCCAAAAATGTGCTTTAAGACACCATAAAGATTGTATGACCTCAAATGAGATCCAAAGTGGATTCCTAAGTATTATAATGAATAAAGGAACACAATAAAACCATTCTCAAGGAGAACTAAGCTCAGGAACACCCTGTGACACAAAAATGTGCGCTAAAACTCCTTAAAGCACGTTTTTGTGAGATTGCCTTTTAAATTGATTTTTAATGGGCTTAAAAATTATAATTATCCTTAAATATGATATATAATCATATTATATCATATTAGGAATTTAATTCCAGAAATTTACGAATTTTTACAAATTTAATATTAAAATATTAATAAAACCCTAAGTGGGGCCCGCATGAGTCAATATTGACCAAGCATGGTCAATGGTCAATAAATTGACCCACTTGGACCATGGAGGCCGGCTGCAATAAGAGAGGAGGGAGCATAAGTCATTGATTGACAAATAATGCTACCTAATACATGACTTTTCCAAAATAATGTTACTTTTTACATTATTTCAAATTTTACTTACCTTTCCCACTTCCTCCTTCCTTCCTTGTCCGATCTGCACCATCCCAGCCGAGCCCTCTCCTTCCTCTCAAGCTCTCAAAGCTTGTTCTTGAGCATGGAAGGCAAGTCTAGCTCCTAAGCTCCTAATGTAAGTGTTTTAATGCCATTTTTAGCTCTTTTTCTTCATCTCTTCACTACCAACACCTAAATTTCGTGGCTCATCAATTCCTATGGCTTATTATCAGTGTTCTAAGGTTAGAACAAGAGCTAAACTCGGCTGAGACCAGTAGAGGGACCAAGGTTGTTCAAATCTACATTTTAAGGTAAAAATGTGCTTTAAGCTCATAACTTTTGATTCCCTTCGAGTTTGGCTGTGAAACTTTGGTCATAGCCTCATCTTCTTCTCCTTTTCATATAGGATCTGTTGGTTAGCCATTTGGAGCAAGGGTGACCGAGATCCAAGAGAAATACTCTCTTTTAAGGCATTTTTCCAAGGTAAAACCTAATAACAAGGTAGGATTTCGAGATCTAACTATTTCCTATGTTAATATGGTAGATCTAACACCTTGTGGTGTGTTTGGTTCAGGTCGAAAATACCTAGAACTTCCCTTGCATTTTTAAGGTGATTTTTGCCTTAAATCTTACATTAATTATTCCTTATGGTTAAGCTCAAGCTTGGAGTGTAACCATTGTTTTTGTGTATTAAACATGTCTAAATCAAGTGGTGAATTTTCCTACAAGTGACCGAGCCTATACAAGGATAAATCAAGGTATAAACACCTTAAACTTATGATTTTTGTAATTTTTAAGCATATATATATATATGGCCGAGAGTGAATGTATATATATAGGTCATATTGACCTAAAAATGGAAAAAATGGCTAAGATAAATTAAGCTAGTCATTTAAGGGATTTAATTAACATAATGGTCAAATTATGACATTATGTGGAAAAATAATTAAACCTAAGTGAGGCCGAATATATATGTGATATTTTGAGACATTTATTGTGTAATTTATTTTGCAAGTTCAAGGTTGTAATAAGGCCATGTCATTAGGCCATTTTAATTTAAGTTTATAAGCTTATTTAGTTTTATTTATGCTTATAATTAAAGTTGGGGCCAATTCGTAATTATTAAGGAATTAGAAAGCCGTGGGTAAATTAAGAGCAATTTAGGGTTTTTAAATGAATTTAATAAAAAGTATAACATTTTATAAAGTTTTGGGTAAAAATTGTAAAAATAGAAAAGTATGGGGTGTTGTTGGTAATTACCGAAAGTTTGGGTCCCAATTGGTATTAGTAGTCAAGTTGACTATGTAGGAGACCTTGACCAAGTTTGGAGAATTTAAGGAATTAAAATACTACCTTATATTAAGATAGTAATTAAATTGTAAAAGATTTATAAGTCTTGGGGTGGTATTGTGATTTCCGAAAACTAGGGGTACTAAATGGAGCTTAGTACAAACCTTAGATTATTAGGGATTTTTAGAAGTTGATTTGGGTAAATTTGGAGTTTATATGAATTATCTAGGTATATTATAAGATATTTCATAACATTGTTACACATGGGTAACATATGTGGTAAAACCGAGATTTAGAGAAAGTATAAGGTTAATAATGATATTTATAACCTTTTGGTATGGTTTGGTAATTTTTGGGATTTTATATAAGGTTTTATGAAGATACATGTATAATATATAGTTTTGGTGATATTAGAAACTATATGTTTAAAAAATGGGGTAAATTGGTGAATATAGAAAGTTAGGTGGTGGAAATTAAATTTAAATAGACCATGGGGTCTGCTCGGTATTTTGGAGAAATTATAACTATGGGTTATAAATATATTAAGGTTTAAGGATTATAATATAAGGTATACATTATAAGTGTAACAATGGAATATATTTTTGGGATTGATTTGTAAGTTATGGAAGTTGGTGGGAATTAATTAAAAACCGAGAGTTTAAGTGCTGTTTGGATTTTATAACAAAATATAACTATAGGTTATAATTGTTTTAATGACTTAAATGTCATAATATATGTTATATAACTATAAATAACATTATATAAATTATGTGGTGGATTTTGTAAATATTTGGGAATTATAGGCGCGGTTCGGAAATATTACTATTTTGGAATGAAATTTATAATATGGTTTTTATGTTATAAGAGCTATAACATTTATAATATAAGAGGTATTCATCAAAAAGAATGAATATATTTATAATGACTTACCATATAATAAATAGCCCTATAATGCATATATAAATAAATATATGTCATAGTGTGGAAAATATAATATAGTTCAATAACTATGTGTTACCACAATTAAAATGATAAGAGATGAAGGGAAAAGAATTATAAACATTGGATATGGAATTCTAATGTTAAGAATGTACATGAAATAATGAGGATTTATATAATTCAAAGTATTTGTACATATGAATTATACACGTTACACTTGGAAAAACTAACCTTAGAAAAATAAATACTAAGGTAGGATGTGTGCATGACGAAGAATCATACATGCAATAAAGAAACAAACTATACGATCTACAAATATACGTTCAAGTTACATGCGATAACAAAGCCCAACAATAAGTATGTTAATATACGAGATAAGACTACGCATGTAATGTAACACTTTTCCAATCTCGAGTTAAACCGAAAGCCCGACCAACATTGACAGTTAATAACGGGGGGTTAACCGGGAGTTATTAGTGACGGTACGGGGTACCGTAGAATTTTGTGTTGTTATACAGTATGCTAATCAGTAGCATTATGTATTGTATAGACTGTTAGAGACGACACGGAGCATAGGATCTTGCTGATTCATACTCCACCGTAATACACCAGGGTGAACGGTATGTTATTTATGTGGCTTGATTGTCTCTGAGGATTTCCTCAGTTCAGACATTGTGTGAAAATCTGTGATAAGATTGAATGTCTGCTTGTGTGAATTAATATGCTTGAGTTGTGTATTAATGCTGCTGTATTATTACTGTTGTGCGATAACAGTACTGTTCGTATATATGAACATATTATAAAACGAACTAGCGGCAGTGATGCTATCTTATATGTGTAATATAAGGAACGTAAGTAAACATTGTAGCATCAGGATAATGAGATATATATATATCTGAGACTTATATACGGAGCATTGGCCTCTTTAACGCCGCTCTCGTATCTAACACTGGATTCCGAGTCGACATACTCGGGATTAGACTAACGACCTTAGTCTATCGTGTTAAGGAAAGATAAAACGATGCGATGGTATAGATGAGTTATCAAGAGGATGTGGCTCTTACTGTGAAATGTGATCCATTAACGATACTAGGATACCGTGTGGTAACCGTAAGTATCAGGATAAATTTCCAACGAACTACAGATTGTTCGTAGGACGGAGACTCTACCGCTGGAGTGGCTACTGTCGTGGGTGACCCGCCAAAGAGATGGGTAACTTAGAGACACGTCGTTCTAATGAGACGTTGTCATTAGACATGACCGAACAATTACGAACGATTACAATAACTCGTACATTAGGCGAACATTATTTGGGCGTGCATGCCAAAGATGAGGGTTCATACTCGTTTATAATTCTCATTGTTTCGCCTTGTTGTTCATTGGTTATGCTGTGTGGTTATGTGTGGTATGTTGGTGGTGTTGATTGAATAAGTCGTTGTACTCATAAGTGTGTGTTGTGAACTGGATTAATTAAATAAACTGTACTTATATCTGTGTGTGAACTGGATGAGTCGAGTCACTGTGCTCGTGTGTGGATTTTGTGGATTGTTCGTCGAACTAGTCGACGTACTCAACTATGAACTTTCAGGTGTTGTTGGAGTGGAGTCTACGAACTCATATAAGCGTTATAACTCTTTAGTGGTCTATTACGATGCGATGTGTGGAGCCGGGGGCTTATTTGTTATTTGAGTTTACTGCAAAATATAATGTTGCTTTACAGTTTTAATATTAAACTATTTGTATGAAAATGGTTTGCATGCTCTCGACCAAATAACTGAATGGTCCGAGGGTGCATGACAGTCAGGTAATAACATACTCAGCAGGGGCTGATTCCATACCACCAACTACCATTTTTGCAGGTATGCAACTTCCGGTGTCGGCAAAGAGAGTGACGCGCTGGGTAGTATGATTACAGTTATTCGAACATGCACTGTTGCATTTTGATACGAACCTAGAAACGTGTATAGGTTTTGGATACTTAGAAAGCTCACTGTGAATGTATTATATTTTGGTTTGGGAAGTTTAGATCTATCTCTTGTTGTCACTGCGAGAAAATGTTTCGTATGTAAGAATATATCAGGAAGCACGTTATTACTCGCATGGGCGAGTAAGAACGGTGACACCAGTAGTTGAATTGTTGAGATTACCGCTGCGATTATATTGTTAAGTAAGATGATTAGGAGCCAATTAGAGTAGGGGTGTTACAAAAGTGGTATCAGAGCGGAGTACCGCTCTGATAACAAGAGATAGTAGGATTTATACAGTGAGCATAGGTTATGGGGATATGGGGAACGTTGTGAGGATACGTGACCTTGCGGGGTTGATGCAATGATTAAGACTTGCACACCATAGCCGTAGAGGCACTTCAATATTAAAAGACCGAGACTGCAGTATTAGACCGAGTTGAGGTTTAACCCGTCCTCTTGACTTATGTCAGGGAGAGGTCTGGGTAACAGTACTAAGGAAGAACACGGAGCAGCGGATGGTGGTGAAGGTTCAGCAACCCCAAGTAATGCGAGGACGGTATGAACCGCTCGCACTTGATGGGAGAACATCCCGGGGAATTTGCAATGGTACCCCACCCGCCGCAGCCCGTACCTTGGGTACTATCTAGTGAGACAATGAAATGAGAAACACCACGGAGATAACTCTCCTGGTCGGAAAGACTCGATGTGGATGCTATGAGAATTATGTTAAATATAGAGAATAAGACTTTAAGTTATGATGAGCTGTGGCATAATGCCTACCATATGAGTATTAAATGAATATTAAAACAAGGTTGAGGAGATAATTTCCATAGGACTAATGGGGTTCGCTTGCTATAAAGCAAAACAACCCTGTCCTATATCCAAGAAAAAGCAAGGGGTCAGTGCGCTTGGGGGAAAAGGAGTGGAAACGAGGGTAATGATTAGTTTAAAAGATATGTGACAGAAGGAAGGAATTACCTTTTGAAGTCCCATCCAAACCGGGTAACTCTAAAACCATGCAACACTGAAGGTTCAAGATGGCCCGAAGTGCATGAGGAGAAGTCTTAAGAACCGTAGGAACAAGAACTCGTTAAATTGCTATCATGCAACGCCTCGTGAGGAAAGTAAGACCTTACTACCATGACAAGCTTGTGGGAACGAGTGCGGGAGTGAGACCATATAAATTTGAATAAGAATTTCTGACATGAACAGGAACCCGACTAGGGAATAGCACTGCACTGACACACCGTACCGGTGGCGCAGGCTGCATGGCGCACTTGCCACTGCAAGTGCCACACTAACCAAAGTACTAATTTCAACCTACCTTGCGCACTTGCTACAGCAAGTGCAGCAACAGTAAACTAACCCTAAAGGATGGTGGCCCAGGCGGTTACCGATAAAACACTAAATCTTATGTAAGTCCGTAATGCAATAAAGCAGGACACAACCTTCTTAAGGGCAGGGGTATGAAACCCTTGGGTTTGAGGTCGATAGAACCTCGAGAAGACCTAGCCGGTCTGACCATTAAACCAAAAAATAATAATAACAATACACCATTTAGTAAAATATAAAAAGGAGAGTAAACGAGAATAACAATAATTAGTGCCTACAAGTCTAACCCCAGTGCCGGTATGGACATTAAACGTCAACCAATACCGGTGGGGAGTGACGGGTCTTCAGGACCAGCATAACCATATTTAGAGAGTGCGTGACACTCGTGGTTAAACCACTACGATTGAACATTGCCAGAGGGCAAGAAGTGAGCTATATGAGGCAGGACCTTTTAAAAAATAATAGTAGGCAGATGTGAACGTGCAAAAAAAAAGGGGCCGATGTAACGCCCGCACCATACACGCCGGAGGTGTCGTGATCCATTATGCTGCTAGACTCCCGTATGGAGGGCAGTGGATATAAACTAAAAAGTGAAAATTGCTTGATGACGGAAGATACCGTTACCTCAAAGAGGATGGAGGAGATATGAGTTGAATAAGAGTAAGGACCACACAATGAAGAGGAATGATTAGCGGAAACCACTAAGTTGTGGACACCCAATTGTAACCTCAGGAGAAAGTATTAAAACCAACTAGGAATAAATTAAATAACAAGATTAACAGTCATTTGACTATCAGAATAAGTATTGAGTCTGAATATCGTATGGCATAGGCCTACGGAGGGATACCTTAGTACCACCAAAGTGACCCAAAACTAGGGGAAAAAAGGATGAGAATCACAAGTACTGATTAATATCAGTAACGGAGACTACCATAAGACAGGGGAAACCCGAGGTGTCAACCTTTATCATGGAATCCGGAAACACCATATGGTTGCAACCCAATAGATTGGGTGGAATCCGCATACTGAAAAAACTCATGTCTGAAGGCGTTAACAGCCTAGGAGTGAACGGGAGAGATAACGGGTAGTTACTGATCCCAACCACAAATACCAGATGACGAACATGTGGAAACCAGAATCAGGGCGATAAGTCGAAACACCTACTTAAGAGAAAGTTAAGGGAAATATACATAATAAATAAACCATAGAATCTAATTAGGGCCATTCTGACATTAAAGGTTAAGAATTGGCAGCATAGCTACTCAAAACATAAGTTACCAGGACTAAGAGGTACGATAATCACCGGGTACGAACGCTACGAGTGCACTAAACGAGACATGGGACGACCGCACTCCTAGGAGCTTGTGGGCCTGACGAACTATATGAGTTAGTTGGGTAAGTAGTAATGTATCAGTATGGTACCCATGCATGTAAACGAGTGTGTGTAGACCCAGGAGGCAATCAACTCGTGTCTAAGTCAGCGATTGGAACCCTGACTAGGTAAACCATGTAATGACGAGAGAGATCTCAGTCAAACTAGCAGGTTAGGAAAATCAAGGATAGCTTGAGAATAAAGTGGACATAAGTCGCAACTCCACAGAGGAGGAGTTAAACATAGTTTGGGGATTTTAGTAAACGAGGAAAACTAAGGCCAATTTAATGGTAATGGCGAGTTGAATTCATGAATGAAAGAGGAATTGAGGTATCTAAGGAAGTTATATTAGAGAAACCTTTGTGATGATAGATGCTACCCAAAAGGGGGCACAGAGAGAATTATCCACGCGCTGAGGGCGCCGCGATGATGTCGCGTTAGTTAAATAATAATAACCACATGCTCAAGCCATAAAACGTTAGTATGTTAGTACCAATTAGGTTGAACAAAAAAATGAATACCAAGCTAAAACCCACAGTCGTACGTATGTTTACAACAGACGAAGGGCGAAAACGAGCGTTATGAGAGATACTCTAAACTAGAGATTAGATACTCCATGCAAACCACAATAGCGGATAACCGTCTAATCGCTGGTACATGGTGCGCAACAAACAAACCATTAGAATAACTGTTAACCCAATTAATGTGTTAGTATGAATAGAACATGAAAGACCAGAGATAAACTAATGGATTTCCCCTAATCGAGGAAAAGGGATGAACCATACGTGGTGGGTACTAAAATACCAAAAAACACTAGGGATTCGAGTTCACACCAGCAAAAGAGGACCTATAAGGTACCTAACGGAATGAACTCATTCCTCAGAGAAAAACTTTGAGTCTTGAGGCGCCAGTTAGTTAGTGCGCATATCAGACTCGTTTGAATTTAAAGTAAATTACTACAAACATACCATGACATGTATAGGAAACAGAAAGAATAAATAAATAGCTAATTGAAATAATAAAAGTGTGTAACAAACAATACCACACAGTGAATAACGTACTCCATTCCCATAATTATGGAAGACCGTGTAGAAAACACCGTCACGTGGAGTCGAAACCGACATAAAACTACTACCTAAAAGAGTGGTAAACTAACCATAAAGTAGTTGGACATACTGCTTACGGAGCGAGTGGGCCCATATATTGCATAGGTTTGACATGCCTAGCAGGTTTGGGGAAAAACAATGATGTATTACATCTCCCGATCAAACCGTTATAAATAAACATACACCTAACCGAGATAGGCTGTATAGCCAGATGGACTAAAGCCGACCCTAGAAAAAAAAGAGGGGGGGTAATGAAAATATGTAACAAGTAGTGCACGAATAGATCCCACAGGAATGAACATCTTGAACTTATTACTTCAAGATGATATATTCGTAGATTACGTGGGCGTAATCCTTGTTAGAAGGGGGTAGAAGCCTTAAACATACCGTACGTTGGAGTACGTAGCGCATGGTACACATGCTGCAAACACTATTATTGTACGTAGAGTACAAGTGTCATGATTGTGTTACATTATGAAGTATACTGTGACGTATTATGTGATTTGTGACTCGGTATAAAACCGACTGTTGAATGCGATAAGTGGATCGGCATGAGACCGATGTGTAATCTAGTAGAAGAGAATACTCTAGGTGTTGTATGAATAATAATAAGTCAAGAGAACTTGGTACACGGTTAGGATACATGATCTTATATGCCAATGACTAGATTAATTACACTAGTTGACTTGTGTATCTATAGAACGCAAGGTGGCAATATCAAGAGGAAACAAGATTAGAAGTGAATAAACAATTGATTGATTGAAATTGACGTGGGAAGTTGAACTTGATCCTGGTCCGATCAAGGGAAACCAACACAAATTGAGGTGGGGGATAGTTCAACACTGACGCTGACCACGTCGGGGTTGAATGATTCTCGAAACTTCCTACAAGTGGACACAGATATGATAGAAATTGGAATTTAGGGCGTCACTCGAAGGGCCGTGGACCGTGGAGTCCTTCGTCATTAGACGGTGTGTCTGCGAGTGACATCACCCATAGAACCGTGGACCGCAGAGTCCTTTGTCGTTAGACCGGTGTGTCTGTGGGTGACTAAGGAAATAAGGTGACTGCCGAGGAGCCGTGGACCGCAGTGTCCTTGTTATGATCAAACCGGTGTGTCCGCGGGTAGTAGACGTTGGTTGGGTTGGGGATCGCCAAGTCCTGGTCTTTAAGACTACTTCCCTGTGAGTTGTCAACGTTAACTATATGTGCACACATACATGTGGAATGATGTGTGGGTATCCTCGCGAGATACTAACATATAGATAGGGATGCGTGGAGTATTCCTTGCAAAACCTTTGAGTACTTTATGAGATTTGCACCTTGTCTAGTGCTGTGTATTATGAGATTTGCACCTTGTCTAGTGTGTGTATTATGAGTTTTGCACCTTGTCTGGTGCTGTGTACTACGAGTTTACACCTGTTGAATATGTACATAGTACCGCTGAGTACTTTTGGTTGATAAGTTGGATGTGCACCTCGTTTAGTGCTGTGATATGAATGAGTTTATACCACGAGTTGGCTATTTGATATGTACTGTATGTATAGACTAGGTCTGAACCTAGTGGGAGTTACTCCCTAGCAATGGACTGATTGGTTACTTAGTGGAACTTGATTCCTTAGGTGAACTGTAGAGGATTAAGGACTTCGGGACGAAGCCTTTTTAAGGGGGGTAGACTGAAATACCCCTAATCTTTAAAATATAATTAAATGATCTATTAATGATCTAAGATGATTATTAAATATCTAAATATTATTGGGGAACAATCTAAAAGATCTCAACAAGGCAAAACACGCCTTAAGATCGGTAAAGCCAAAAATGTGCTTTAAGACACCATAAAGATTGTATGACCTCAAATGAGATCCAAAGTGGATTCCTAAGTATTATAATGAATCAAGGAACACAATAAAACCATTCTCAAGGAGAACTAAGCTCAGGAACACCCTGTGACACAAAAATGTGCGCTAAAACTCCTTAAAGCACGTTTTTGTGAGATTGCCTTTTAAATTGATTTTTAATGGGCTTAAAAATTATAATTATCCTTAAATATGATATATAATCATATTATATCATATTAGGAATTTAATTCCAGAAATTTACGAATTTTTACAAATTTAATATTAAAATATTAATAAAACCCTAAGTGGGGCCCGCATGAGTCAATATTGACCAAGCATGGTCAATGGTCAATAAATTGACCCACTTGGACCATGGAGGCCGGCTGCAATAAGAGAGGAGGGAGCATAAGTCATTGATTGACAAATAATGCTACCTAATACATGACTTTTCCAAAATAATGTTACTTTTTACATTATTTCAAATTTTACTTACCTTTCCCACTTCCTCCTTCCTTCCTTGTCCGATCTGCACCATCCCAGCCGAGCCCTCTCCTTCCTCTCAAGCTCTCAAAGCTTGTTCTTGAGCATGGAAGGCAAGTCTAGCTCCTAAGCTCCTAATGTAAGTGTTTTAATGCCATTTTTAGCTCTTTTTCTTCATCTCTTCACTACCAACACCTAAATTTCGTGGCTCATCAATTCCTATGGCTTATTATCAGTGTTCTAAGGTTAGAACAAGAGCTAAACTCGGCTGAGACCAGTAGAGGGACCAAGGTTGTTCAAATCTACATTTTAAGGTAAAAATGTGCTTTAAGCTCATAACTTTTGATTCCCTTCGAGTTTGGCTGTGAAACTTTGGTCATAGCCTCATCTTCTTCTCCTTTTCATATAGGATCTGTTGGTTAGCCATTTGGAGCAAGGGTGACCGAGATCCAAGAGAAATACTCTCTTTTAAGGCATTTTTCCAAGGTAAAACCTAATAACAAGGTAGGATTTCGAGATCTAACTATTTCCTATGTTAATATGGTAGATCTAACACCTTGTGGTGTGTTTGGTTCAGGTCGAAAATACCTAGAACTTCCCTTGCATTTTTAAGGTGATTTTTGCCTTAAATCTTACATTAATTATTCCTTATGGTTAAGCTCAAGCTTGGAGTGTAACCATATCTTTTTTTTGTGTATTAAACATGTCTAAATCAAGTGGTGAATTTTCCTACAAGTGACCGAGCCTATACAAGGATAAATCAAGGTATAAACACCTTAAACTTATGATTTTTGTAATTTTTAAGCATATATATATATGGCCATCGAGAGTGAATGTATATATATAGGTCATATTGACCTAAAAATGGAAAAAATGGCTAAGATAAATTAAGCTAGTCATTTAAGGGATTTAATTAACATAATGGTCAAATTATGACATTATGTGGAAAAATAATTAAACCTAAGTGAGGCCGAATATATATGTGATATTTTGAGACATTTATTGTGTAATTTATTTTGCAAGTTCAAGGTTGTAATAAGGCCATGTCATTAGGCCATTTTAATTTAAGTTTATAAGCTTATTTAGTTTTATTTATGCTTATAATTAAAGTTGGGGCCAATTCGTAATTATTAAGGAATTAGAAAGCCGTGGGTAAATTAAGAGCAATTTAGGGTTTTTAAATGAATTTAATAAAAAGTATAACATTTTATAAAGTTTTGGGTAAAAATTGTAAAAATAGAAAAGTATGGGGTGTTGTTGGTAATTACCGAAAGTTTGGGTCCCAATTGGTATTAGTAGTCAAGTTGACTATGTAGGAGACCTTGACCAAGTTTGGAGAATTTAAGGAATTAAAATACTACCTTATATTAAGATAGTAATTAAATTGTAAAAGATTTATAAGTCTTGGGGTGGTATTGTGATTTCCGAAAACTAGGGGTACTAAATGGAGCTTAGTACAAACCTTAGATTATTAGGGATTTTTAGAAGTTGATTTGGGTAAATTTGGAGTTTATATGAATTATCTAGGTATATTATAAGATATTTCATAACATTGTTACACATGGGTAACATATGTGGTAAAACCGAGATTTAGAGAAAGTATAAGGTTAATAATGATATTTATAACCTTTTGGTATGGTTTGGTAATTTTTGGGATTTTATATAAGGTTTTATGAAGATACATGTATAATATATAGTTTTGGTGATATTAGAAACTATATGTTTAAAAAAATGGGGTAAATTGGTGAATATAGAAAGTTAGGTGGTGGAAATTAAATTTAAATAGACCATGGGGTCTGCTCGGTATTTTGGAGAAATTATAACTATGGGTTATAAATATATTAAGGTTTAAGGATTATAATATAAGGTATACATTATAAGTGTAACAATGGAATATATTTTTGGGATTGATTTGTAAGTTATGGAAGTTGGTGGGAATTAAAAAACCGAGAGTTTAAGTGCTGTTTGGATTTTATAACAAAATATAACTATAGGTTATAATTGTTTTAATGACTTAAATGTCATAATATATGTTATATAACTATAATATAACATTATATAAATTATGTGGTGGATTTTGTAAATATTTGGGAATTATAGGCGCGGTTCGGAAATATTACTATTTTGGAATGAAATTTATAATATGGTTTTTATGTTATAAGAGCTATAACATTTATAATATAAGAGGTATTCATCAAAAAGAATGAATATATTATAATGACTTACCATATAATAAATAGCCCTATAATGCATATATAAATAAATATATGTCATAGTGTGGAAAATATAATATAGTTCAATAACTATAGTTTACCACATTAAAATGAGAAGAGATGAGGGAAAAGAATTATAAACATGGATATTTAATTCTAATGTTAAGAATGTACATGAAAATAATGAGGATTTATTTAATTCAAAGTATTGTACATATGAATTATACAACGTTACACTTGGAAAAACTAACCTTAGAAAAATAAATACTAAGGTAGGATGTGTTGTGCATGACGAAGAATCATACATGCAATAAAGAAACAAACTATACGATCTACAAATATACGTTCAAGTTACAGGCGATAACAAAGCCCAACAATAAGTATGTTAATATACGAGATAAGACTACGCATGTAATGTAACACTTTTCCAATCTCGAGTTAAACCGAAAGCCCGACCAACATTGACAGTTAATAACGGGGGGTTAACCGGGAGTTATTAGTGACGGTACGGGGTACCGTAGAATTTTGTGTTGTTATACAGTATGCTAATCAGTAGCATTATGTATTGTATAGACTGTTAGAGACGACACACGGAGCATAGGATCTTGCTGATTCATACTCCACCGTAATACACCAGGGTGAACGGTATGTTATTTATGTGGCTTGATTGTCTCTGAGGATTTCCTCAGTTCAGACATTGTGTGAAAATCTGTGATAAGATTGAATGTCTGCTTGTGTGAATTAATATGCTTGAGTTGTGTATTAATGCTGCTGTATTATTACTGTTGTGATAACAGTACTGTTCGTATATATGAACATATTATAAAACGAACTAGCGGCAGTGATGCTATCTTATATGTGTAATATAAGGAACGTAAGTAAACATTGTAGCATCAGGATAATGAGATATATATATTATCTGAGACTTATATACGGAGCATTGGCCTCTTTAACGCCGCTCTCGTATCTAACACTGGATTCCGAGTCGACATACTCGGGATTAGACTAACGACCTTAGTCTATCGTGTTAAGGAAAGTAATAAAACGATGCGATGGTATAGATGAGTTATCAAGAGGATGTGGCTCTTACTGTGAAATGTGATCCATTAACGATACTAGGATACCGTGTGGTAACCGTAAGTATCAGGATAAATTTCCAACGAACTACAGATTGTTCGTAGGACGGAGACTCTACCGCTGGAGTGGCTACTGCCGTGGGTGACCCGCCAAAGAGATGGGTAACTTAGAGACACGTCGTTCTAATGAGACGTTGTCATTAGACATGACCGAACAATTACGAACGATTACAATAACTCGTACATTAGGCGAACATTATTTGGGCGTGCATGCCAAAGATGAGGGTTCATACTCGTTTATAATTCTCATTGTTTCGCCTTGTTGTTCATTGGTTATGCTGTGTGGTTATGTGTGGTATGTTGGTGGTGTTGATTGAATAAGTCGTTGTACTCATAAGTGTGTGTTGTGAACTGGATTAATTAAATAAACTGTACTTATATCTGTGTGTGAACTGGATGAGTCGAGTCACTGTGCTCGTGTGTGGATTTTGTGGATTGTTCGTCGAACTAGTCGACGTACTCAACTATGAACTTTCAGGTGTTGTTGGAGTGGAGTCTACGAACTCATATAAGCGTTATAACTCTTTTAGTGGTCTATTACGATGCGATGTGTGGAGCCGGGGGCTTATTTGTTATTTGAGTTTAATGCAAAATATAATGTTGCTTTACAGTTTTAATATTAAACTATTTGTATGAAAATGGTTTGCATGCTCTCGACCAAATAACTGAATGGTCCGAGGGTGCATGACAGTCAGGTAATAACATACTCAGCAGGGGCTGATTCCATACCACCAACTACCATTTTTGCAGGTATGCAACTTCCGGTGTCGGCAAAGAGAGTGACGCGCTGGGTAGTATGATTACAGTTATTCGAACATGCACTGTTGCATTTTGATACGAACCTAGAAACGTGTATAGGTTTTGGATACTTAGAAAGCTCACTGTGAATGTATTATATTTTGGTTTGGGAAGTTTAGATCTATCTCTTGTTGTCACTGCGAGAAAATGTTTCGTATGTAAGAATATATCAGGAAGCACGTTATTACTCGCATGGGCGAGTAAGAACGGTGACACCAGTAGTTGAATTGTTGAGATTACCGCTGCGATTATATTGTTAAGTAAGATGATTAGGAGCCAATTAGAGTAGGGGTGTTACAAAAGTGGTATCAGAGCGGAGTACCGCTCTGATAACAAGAGATAGTAGGATTTATACAGTGAGCATAGGTTATGGGGATATGGGGAACGTTGTGAGGATACGTGACCTTGCGGGGTTGATGCAATGATTAAGACTTGCACACCATAGCCGTAGAGGCACTTCAATATTAAAAGACCGAGACTGCAGTATTAGACCGAGTTGAGGTTTAACCCGTCCTCTTGACTTATGTCAGGGAGAGGTCTGGGTAACAGTACTAAGGAAGAACACGGAGCAGCGGATGGTGGTGAAGGTTCAGCAACCCCAAGTAATGCGAGGACGGTATGAACCGCTCGCACTTGATGGGAGAACATCCCGGGGAATTTGCAATGGTACCCCACCCGCCGCAGCCCGTACCTTGGGTACTATCTAGTGAGACAATGAAATGAGAAACACCACGGAGATAACTCTCCTGGTCGGAAAGACTCGATGTGGATGCTATGAGAATTATGTTAAATATAGAGAATAAGACTTTAAGTTATGATGAGCTGTGGCATAATGCCTACCATATGAGTATTAAATGAATATTAAAACAAGGTTGAGGAGATAATTTCCATAGGACTAATGGGGTTCGCTTGCTATAAAGCAAAACAACCCTGTCCTATATCCAAGAAAGCACGGGTCAGTGCGCTTGGGGGAAAAGGAGTGGAAACGACGGGTAATGATTAGTTTAAAAGATATGTGACAGAAGGAAGGAATTACCTTTTGAAGTCCCATCCAAACCGGGTAACTCTAAAACCATGCAACACTGAAGGTTCAAGATGGCCCGAAGTGCATGAGGAGAAGTCTTAAGAACCGTAGGAACAAGAACTCGTTAAATTGCTATCATGCAACGCCTCGTGAGGAAAGTAAGACCTTACTACCATGACAAGCTTGTGGGAACGAGTGCGGGAGTGAGACCATATAAATTTGAATAAGAATTTCTGACATGAACAGGAACCCGACTAGGGAATAGCACTGCACTGACACACCGTACCGGTGGCGCAGGCTGCATGGCGCACTTGCCACTGCAAGTGCCACACTAACCAAAGTACTAAATTTCAACCTACCTTGCGCACTTGCTACAGCAAGTGCAGCAACAGTAAACTAACCCTAAAGGACGTGGCCCAGGCGGTTACCGATAAAACACTAAATCTTATGTAAGTCCGTAATGCAATAAAGCAGGACACAACCTTCTTAAGGGCAGGGGTATGAAACCCTTGGGTTTGAGGTCGATAGAACCTCGAGAAGACCTAGCCGGTCTGACCATTAAACCAAAAATAATAATAACAATACACCATTTAGTAAAATATAAAAAGGAGAGTAAACGAGAATAACAATAATTAGTGCCTACAAGTCTAACCCCAGTGCCGGTATGGACATTAAACGTCAACCAATACCGGTGGGGAGTGACGGGTCTTCAGGACCAGCATAACCATATTTAGAGAGTGCGTGACACTCGTGGTTAAACCACTACGATTGAACATTGCCAGAGGGCAAGAAGTGAGCTATATGAGGCAGGACCTTTTAAAAAATAATAGTAGGCAGATGTGAACGTGCAAAAAAAAAGGGGCCGATGTAACGCCCGCACCATACACGCCGGAGGTGTCGTGATCCATTATGCTGCTAGACTCCCGTATGGAGGGCAGTGGATATAAACTAAAAAGTGAAAATTGCTTGATGACGGAAGATACCGTTACCTCAAAGAGGATGGAGGAGATATGAGTTGAATAAGAGTAAGGACCACACAATGAAGAGGAATGATTAGCGGAAACCACTAAGTTGTGGACACCCAATTGTAACCTCAGGAGAAAGTATTAAAACCAACTAGGAATAAATTAAATAACAAGATTAACAGTCATTTGACTATCAGAATAAGTATTGAGTCTGAATATCGTATGGCATAGGCCTACGGAGGGATACCTTAGTACCACCAAAGTGACCCAAAACTAGGGGAAAAATGATGAATCACAAGTACTGATTAATATCAGACTAACGAGACTACCATAAGACAGGGAAACCCGAGGTGTCAACCTTTATCATGGAATCCGGAAACACCATATGGTGCAACCCAATAGATTGGGTGGAATCCGCATACTGAAAACTCATGTCTGAAGGCGTTAACAGCCTAGGAGTGAACGGGAGAGATAACGGGTAGTTACTGATCCCCACCCACAAATACCAGATGACGAACATGTGGAAACCAGAATCAGGGCGATAAGTCGCAAACACCTATCTTAAGAGAAAGTAAGGGAAATATACATTAATAAAAGAAACCATAGAATCTAATATTAGGGCCATTCTGACATTAAAGGTTAAGAATTGGCAGCATAGCTACTCAAACATAAGTTACCAGGACTAAGAGTACGATAATCACCGGGTACGAACGCTACGAGTGCACTAAACGAGACATGGGACGACCGCACTCCTAGGAGCTTGTGGGCCTGACGAACTATATGAAGTTAGTTGGGTAAGTAGTAATGTATCAGTATGGTACCCCATGCATGTAAACGAGTGGTGTAGGACCCAGGAGGCAATCAACTCTGTGTCTAAGTCAGCGATTGGAACCCTGACTAGGTAAACCATGTAATGACGAGAGAGATCTCAGTCAAACTAGCAAGGTTAGGAAAATCAAGGATAGCTTGAGAATAAAGTGACATAAGGTCGCAACTCCACAGAGGAGGAGTTAAACATAAGTTTTGGGGATTTTAGTAAACGAGGAAACTAAGGCCAATTTAATGGTAATGGCGAGTTGAATTCATGAATGAAAAGAGGAATTGAGGTATCTAAGGAAGTTATATTAGAGAAACCTTTGTGATGATAGATGCTACCCAAAAGGGGGCACAGAGAGAATTATACCACGCGCTGAGGGCGCCGCGATGATGTCGCGTTAAATAATAATAACCACATGCTCAAGCCATAAAACGTTAGTATGTTAGTACCAATTAGGTTGAACAAAAAATGAATACCAAGCTAAAACCCACAGTCGTACTGTATGTTTACAACAGACGAAGGGCGAAAACGAGCGTTATGAGAGATACTCTAAACTAGAGATTAGATACTCCATGCAAACCACAATAGCGGATAACCGTCTAATCGACTGGTACATGGTGCGCAACAAACAACCATTAGAATAACTGTTAACCCAATTATGTTAGTATGAATTAGAACATGAAAGACCAGATAAACTAATGGATTCCCCTAATCGAGAAAAGGGATGAACCATACGTGTGGGTACTAAAATACCAAAACACTAGGGATTCGAGTTCACACCAGCAAAAGAGGACCTATAAGGTACCTACGGAATGAACTCATTCCTCAGAGAAAAACTTTGAGTCTTGAGGCGCCAGTTAGTTGCGCATATCAGACTCGTTTTGACATTTAAAGTAAATTACTACAAACAATACCATGAACATGTATAGGAAACAGAAAGAATAAATAAATAGCTAATTGAAATAATAAAAGTGTGTAACAAACAATACCACACAGTGAATAACTTACTCCATTCCCATAATTATGGAAGACCGTGTAGAAAACACCGTCACGTGGAGTCGAAACCGACATAAAACTACTACCTAAAAGAGGTAAACTAACCATAAAGTGGTTGGACATACTGCTTACGGAGCGAGTGGGCCCATATATTGCATAGGTTTGACATGCCTAGCAGGTTTGGGGAAAACAAATGATGTGTTTACATCTCCCGATCAAACCGTATATAAATAAACATACACCTAACCGAGATAGGCTGTATAGCCAGATGGACTAAAGCCGACCCTAGAAAAAAAAGGGGGGGGTAATGAAATATGTAACACAGTAGTGCACGAATAGATCCACAGGAATGGAACATCTTGAACTTATTACTTCAAGATGATATATATTCGTAGATTACGTGGGCGTAATCCTTTTAAGGGGGGTAGAACGCCTTAAACATACCGTACGTTGGAGTACGTAGCGCATGGTACACATGCTGCAAACACTATTATTGTACGTAGAGTACAAGTGTCATGATTGTGTTACATTACTTGAAGTAATACTGTGACGTATTATGTGATTTGTGACTCGGTATAAAACCGACTGTTGAATGCGATAAGTGGATCGGCATGAGACCGATGTGTAATCTAGTAGAAGAGAATACTCTAGGTGTTGTATGAATAATAATAAGTCAAGAGAACTTGGTACACGGTTAGGATACATGATCTTATATGCCAATGACTAGATTAATTACACTAGTTGACTTGTGTATCTATAGAACGCAAGGTGGCAAATATCAAGAGGAAACAAGATTAGAAGTGAATAAACAATTGATTGATTGAAATTGACGTGGGAAGTTGAACTTGATCCTGGTCCGATCAAGGGAAACCAAACACAAATTGAGGTGGGGGATAGTTCAACACTGACGCTGACCACGTCGGGGTTGAATGATTCTCGAAACTTCCTACAAGTGGACACAGATATGAATAGAAATTGGAATTTAGGGCGTCACTCGAAGGGCCGTGGACCGTGGAGTCCTTCGTCATTAGACCGGTGTGTCTGCGAGTGACATCACCCATAGAACCGTGGACCGCAGAGTCCTTTGTCGTTAGACCGGTGTGTCTGTGGGTGACTAAGGAAATAAGGTGACTGCCCGAGGAGCCGTGGACCGCAGTGTCCTTCGTTATGATCAAACCGGTGTGTCCGCGGGTAGTAGACGTTGGTTGGGTTGGGGATCGCCAAGTCCTGGTCTTTAAGACTACTTCCCTGTGAGTTGTCAACGTTAACTATATGTGCACACATACATGTGGAATGATGTGTGGGTATCCTCGCGAGATACTAACATATAGATAGGGATGCGTGGAGTATTCCTTGCAAACACCTTTGAGTACATTATGAGATTTGCACCTTGTCTAGTGCTGTGTATTATGAGATTTGCACCTTGTCTAGTGCTGTGTATTATGAGTTTTGCACCTTGTCTGGTGCTGTGTACTACGAGTTTACACCTGTTGAATATGTACATAGTACCGCTGAGTACTTTTGGTTGATAAGTTGGATGTGCACCTCGTTTAGTTGTGATATGAATGAGTTTATACCACGAGTTAGCTATTTGATATGTACTGTATGTATAGACTAGGTCTGAACCTAGTGGGAGTTACTCCCTAGCAATGGACTGATTGGTTACTTAGTGGAACTTGATTCCTTGGGTGAACTGTAGAGGATTAAGGACTTCGGGACGAAGCCTTTTTAAGGGGGGTAGACTGAAATACCCCTAATCTTTAAAATATATTAAATGATCTATTAATGATCTAAGATGATTATTAAATATCTAAATATTATTGGGGAACAATCTAAAAGATCTCAACAAGGCAAAACACGCCTTAAGATCGGTAAAGCCAAAAATGTGCTTTAAGACACCATAAAGATTGTATGACCTCAAATGAGATCCAAAGTGGATTCCTAAGTATTATAATGAATCAAGGAACACAATAAAACCATTCTCAAGGAGAACTAAGCTCAGGAACACCCTGTGACACAAAAATGTGCGCTAAAACTCCTTAAAGCACGTTTTTGTGAGATTGCCTTTTAAATTGATTTTTAATGGGCTTAAAAATTATAATTATCCTTAAATATGATATATAATCATATTATATCATATTAGGAATTTAATTCCAGAAATTTACGAATTTTTACAAATTTAATATTAAAATATTAATAAAACCCTAAGTGGGGCCCGCATGAGTCAATATTGACCAAGCATGGTCAATGGTCAATAAATTGACCCACTTGGACCATGGAGGCCGGCTGCAATAAGAGAGGAGGGAGCATAAGTCATTGATTGACAAATAATGCTACCTAATACATGACTTTTCCAAAATAATGTTACTTTTTACATTATTTCAAATTTTACTTACCTTTCCCACTTCCTCCTTCCTTCCTTGTCCGATCTGCACCATCCCAGCCGAGCCCTCTCCTTCCTCTCAAGCTCTCAAAGCTTGTTCTTGAGCATGGAAGGCAAGTCTAGCTCCTAAGCTCCTAATGTAAGTGTTTTAATGCCATTTTTAGCTCTTTTTCTTCATCTCTTCACTACCAACACCTAAATTTCGTGGCTCATCAATTCCTATGGCTTATTATCAGTGTTCTAAGGTTAGAACAAGAGCTAAACTCGGCTGAGACCAGTAGAGGGACCAAGGTTGTTCAAATCTACATTTTAAGGTAAAAATGTGCTTTAAGCTCATAACTTTTGATTCCCTTCGAGTTTGGCTGTGAAACTTTGGTCATAGCCTCATCTTCTTCTCCTTTTCATATAGGATCTGTTGGTTAGCCATTTGGAGCAAGGGTGACCGAGATCCAAGAGAAATACTCTCTTTTAAGGCATTTTTCCAAGGTAAAACCTAATAACAAGGTAGGATTTCGAGATCTAACTATTTCCTATGTTAATATGGTAGATCTAACACCTTGTGGTGTTTGGTTCAGGTCGAAAATACCTAGAACTTCCCTTGCATTTTTAAGGTGATTTTTGCCTTAAATCTTACATTAATTATTCCTTATGGTTAAGCTCAAGCTTGGAGTGTAACCATATCTGTTTTTGTGTATTAAACATGTCTAAATCAAGTGGTGAATTTTCCTACAAGTGACCGAGCCTATACAAGGATAAATCAAGGTATAAACACCTTAAACTTATGATTTTTGTAATTTTTAAGCATATATATATATGGCCGAGAGTGAATGTATATATATAGGTCATATTGACCTAAAAATGGAAAAAAATGGCTAAGATAAATTAAGCTAGTCATTTAAGGGATTTAATTAACATAATGGTCAAATTATGACATTATGTGGAAAAATAATTAAACCTAAGTGAGGCCGAATATATATGTGATATTTTGAGACATTTATTGTGTAATTTATTTTGCAAGTTCAAGGTTGTAATAAGGCCATGTCATTAGGCCATTTTAATTTAAGTTTATAAGCTTATTTAGTTTTATTTATGCTTATAATTAAAGTTGGGGCCAATTCGTAATTATTAAGGAATTAGAAAGCCGTGGGTAAATTAAGAGCAATTTAGGGTTTTTAAATGAAT
This sequence comes from Limonium bicolor, assembly GCA_023374045.1. NCBI lineage: Eukaryota > Viridiplantae > Streptophyta > Magnoliopsida > Caryophyllales > Plumbaginaceae > Limonium > Limonium bicolor. The sequence continues at coordinate 122,932,609 of CM041780.1, forward strand.
TTAATAAAAAGTATAACATTTTATAAAGTTTTGGGTAAAAATTGTAAAAATAGAAAAGTATGGGGTGTTGTTGGTAATTACCGAAAGTTTGGGTCCCAATTGGTATTAGTAGTCAAGTTGACTATGTAGGAGACCTTGACCAAGTTTGGAGAATTTAAGGAATTAAAATACTACCTTATATTAAGATAGTAATTAAATTGTAAAAGATTTATAAGTCTTGGGGTGGTATTGTGATTTCCGAAAACTAGGGGTACTAAATGGAGCTTAGTACAAACCTTAGATTATTAGGGATTTTTAGAAGTTGATTTGGGTAAATTTGGAGTTTATATGAATTATCTAGGTATATTATAAGATATTTCATAACATTGTTACACATGGGTAACATATGTGGTAAAACCGAGATTTAGAGAAAGTATAAGGTTAATAATGATATTTATAACCTTTTGGTATGGTTTGGTAATTTTTGGGATTTTATATAAGGTTTTATGAAGATACATGTATAATATATAGTTTTGGTGATATTAGAAACTATATGTTTAAAAAATGGGGTAAATTGGTGAATATAGAAAGTTAGGTGGTGGAAATTAAATTTAAATAGACCATGGGGTCTGCTCGGTATTTTGGAGAAATTATAACTATGGGTTATAAATATATTAAGGTTTAAGGATTATAATATAAGGTATACATTATAAGTGTAACAATGGAATATATTTTTGGGATTGATTTGTAAGTTATGGAAGTTGGTGGGAATTAATTAAAAACCGAGAGTTTAAGTGCTGTTTGGATTTTATAACAAAATATAACTATAGGTTATAATTGTTTTAATGACTTAAATGTCATAATATATGTTATATAACTATAATATAACATTATATAAATTATGTGGTGGATTTTGTAAATATTTGGGAATTATAGGCGCGGTTCGGAAATATTACTATTTTGGAATGAAATTTATAATATGGTTTTTATGTTATAAGAGCTATAACATTTATAATATAAGAGGTATTCATCAAAAAGAATGAATATATTATAATGACTTACCATATAATAAATAGCCCTATAATGCATATATATAAATAAATATATGTCATAGTGTGGAAAATATAATATAGTTCAATAACTATGTGTTACCACAATTAAAATGATAAGAGATGAAGGGAAAAGAATTATAAACATTGGATATGGAATTCTAATGTTAAGAATGTACATGAAATAATGAGGATTTATATAATTCAAAGTATTTGTACATATGAATTATACAACGTTACACTTGGAAAAACTAACCTTAGAAAAATAAATACTAAGGTAGGATGTTGTGCATGACGAAGAATCATACATGCAATAAAGAAACAAACTATACGATCTACAAATATACGTTCAAGTTACATGCGATAACAAAGCCCAACAATAAGTATGTTAATATACGAGATAAGACTACGCATGTAATGTAACACTTTTCCAATCTCGAGTTAAACCGAAAGCCCGACCAACATTGACAGTTAATAACGGGGGGTTAACCGGGAGTTATTAGTGACGGTACGGGGTACCGTAGAATTTTGTGTTGTTATACAGTATGCTAATCAGTAGCATTATGTATTGTATAGACTGTTAGAGACGACACACGGAGCATAGGATCTTGCTGATTCATACTCCACCGTAATACACCAGGGTGAACGGTATGTTATTTATGTGGCTTGATTGTCTCTGAGGATTTCCTCAGTTCAGACATTGTGTGAAAATCTGTGATAAGATTGAATGTCTGCTTGTGTGAATTAATATGCTTGAGTTGTGTATTAATGCTGCTGTATTATTACTGTTGTGCGATAACAGTACTGTTCGTATATATGAACATATTATAAAACGAACTAGCGGCAGTGATGCTATCTTATATGTGTAATATAAGGAACGTAAGTAAACATTGTAGCATCAGGATAATGAGATATATATTATCTGAGACTTATATACGGAGCATTGGCCTCTTTAACGCCGCTCTCGTATCTAACACTGGATTCCGAGTCGACATACTCGGGATTAGACTAACGACCTTAGTCTATCGTGTTAAGGAAAGTAATAAAACGATGCGATGGTATAGATGAGTTATCAAGAGGATGTGGCTCTTACTGTGAAATGTGATCCATTAACGATACTAGGATACCGTGTGGTAACCGTAAGTATCAGGATAAATTTCCAACGAACTACAGATTGTTCGTAGGACGGAGACTCTACCGCTGGAGTGGCTACTGCCGTGGGTGACCCGCCAAAGAGATGGGTAACTTAGAGACACGTCGTTCTAATGAGACGTTGTCATTAGACATGACCGAACAATTACGAACGATTACAATAACTCGTACATTAGGCGAACATTATTTGGGCGTGCATGCCAAAGATGAGGGTTCATACTCGTTTATAATTCTCATTGTTTCGCCTTGTTGTTCATTGGTTATGCTGTGTGGTTATGTGTGGTATGTTGGTGGTGTTGATTGAATAAGTCGTTGTACTCATAAGTGTGTGTTGTGAACTGGATTAATTAAATAAACTGTACTTATATCTGTGTGTGAACTGGATGAGTCGAGTCACTGTGCTCGTGTGTGGATTTTGTGGATTGTTCGTCGAACTAGTCGACGTACTCAACTATGAACTTTCAGGTGTTGTTGGAGTGGAGTCTACGAACTCATATAAGCGTTATAACTCTTTTAGTGGTCTATTACGATGCGATGTGTGGAGCCGGGGGCTTATTTGTTATTTGAGTTTACTGCAAAATATAATGTTGCTTTACAGTTTTAATATTAAACTATTTGTATGAAAATGGTTTGCATGCTCTCGAAAATAACTGAATGGTCCGAGGGTGCATGACAGTCAGGTAATAACATACTCAGCAGGGGCTGATTCCATACCACCAACTACCATTTTTGCAGGTATGCAACTTCCGGTGTCGGCAAAGAGAGTGACGCGCTGGGTAGTATGATTACAGTTATTCGAACATGCACTGTTGCATTTTGATACGAACCTAGAAACGTGTATAGGTTTTGGATACTTAGAAAGCTCACTGTGAATGTATTATATTTTGGTTTGGGAAGTTTAGATCTATCTCTTGTTGTCACTGCGAGAAAATGTTTCGTATGTAAGAATATATCAGGAAGCACGTTATTACTCGCATGGGCGAGTAAGAACGGTGACACCAGTAGTTGAATTGTTGAGATTACCGCTGCGATTATATTGTTAAGTAAGATGATTAGGAGCCAATTAGAGTAGGGGTGTTACAAAAGTGGTATCAGAGCGGAGTACCGCTCTGATAACAAGAGATAGTAGGATTTATACAGTGAGCATAGGTTATGGGGATATGGGGAACGTTGTGAGGATACGTGACCTTGCGGGGTTGATGCAATGATTAAGACTTGCACACCATAGCCGTAGAGGCACTTCAATATTAAAAGACCGAGACTGCAGTATTAGACCGAGTTGAGGTTTAACCCGTCCTCTTGACTTATGTCAGGGAGAGGTCTGGGTAACAGTACTAAGGAAGAACACGGAGCAGCGGATGGTGGTGAAGGTTCAGCAACCCCAAGTAATGCGAGGACGGTATGAACCGCTCGCACTTGATGGGAGAACATCCCGGGGAATTTGCAATGGTACCCCACCCGCCGCAGCCCGTACCTTGGGTACTATCTAGTGAGACAATGAAATGAGAAACACCACGGAGATAACTCTCCTGGTCGGAAAGACTCGATGTGGATGCTATGAGAATTATGTTAAATATAGAGAATAAGACTTTAAGTTATGATGAGCTGTGGCATAATGCCTACCATATGAGTATTAAATGAATATTAAAACAAGGTTGAGGAGATAATTTCCATAGGACTAATGGGGTTCGCTTGCTATAAAGCAAAACAACCCTGTCCTATATCCAAGAAAGCACGGGTCAGTGCGCTTGGGGGAAAAGGAGTGGAAACGACGGGTAATGATTAGTTTAAAAGATATGTGACAGAAGGAAGGAATTACCTTTTGAAGTCCCATCCAAACCGGGTAACTCTAAAACCATGCAACACTGAAGGTTCAAGATGGCCCGAAGTGCATGAGGAGAAGTCTTAAGAACCGTAGGAACAAGAACTCGTTAAATTGCTATCATGCAACGCCTCGTGAGGAAAGTAAGACCTTACTACCATGACAAGCTTGTGGGAACGAGTGCGGGAGTGAGACCATATAAATTTGAATAAGAATTTCTGACATGAACAGGAACCCGACTAGGGAATAGCACTGCACTGACACACCGTACCGGTGGCGCAGGCTGCATGGCGCACTTGCCACTGCAAGTGCCACACTAACCAAAGTACTAAATTTCAACCTACCTTGCGCACTTGCTACAGCAAGTGCAGCAACAGTAAACTAACCCTAAAGGACGTGGTGGCCCAGGCGGTTACCGATAAAACACTAAATCTTATGTAAGTCCGTAATGCAATAAAGCAGGACACAACCTTCTTAAGGGCAGGGGTATGAAACCCTTGGGTTTGAGGTCGATAGAACCTCGAGAAGACCTAGCCGGTCTGACCATTAAACCAAAAATAATAATAACAATACACCATTTAGTAAAATATAAAAAGGAGAGTAAACGAGAATAACAATAATTAGTGCCTACAAGTCTAACCCCAGTGCCGGTATGGACATTAAACGTCAACCAATACCGGTGGGGAGTGACGGGTCTTCAGGACCAGCATAACCATATTTAGAGAGTGCGTGACACTCGTGGTTAAACCACTACGATTGAACATTGCCAGAGGGCAAGAAGTGAGCTATATGAGGCAGGACCTTTTAAAAAATAATAGTAGGCAGATGTGAACGTGCAAAAAAAAAGGGGCCGATGTAACGCCCGCACCATACACGCCGGAGGTGTCGTGATCCATTATGCTGCTAGACTCCCGTATGGAGGGCAGTGGATATAAACTAAAAAGTGAAAATTGCTTGATGACGGAAGATACCGTTACCTCAAAGAGGATGGAGGAGATATGAGTTGAATAAGAGTAAGGACCACACAATGAAGAGGAATGATTAGCGGAAACCACTAAGTTGTGGACACCCAATTGTAACCTCAGGAGAAAGTATTAAAACCAACTAGGAATAAATTAAATAACAAGATTAACAGTCATTTGACTATCAGAATAAGTATTGAGTCTGAATATCGTATGGCATAGGCCTACGGAGGGATACCTTAGTACCACCAAAGTGACCCAAAACTAGGGGAAAAAGGGTGATGAATCACAAGTACTGATTAATATCAGACTAACGAGACTACCATAAGACAGGGGAAACCCGAGGTGTCAACCTTTATCATGGAATCCGGAAACACCATATGGTGCAACCCAATAGATTGGGTGGAATCCGCATACTGAAAACTCATGTCTGAAGGCGTTAACAGCCTAGGAGTGAACGGGAGAGATAACGGGTAGTTACTGATCCCCACCCACAAATACCAGATGACGAACATGTGGAAACCAGAATCAGGGCGATAAGTCGCAAACACCTATCTTAAGAGAAAGTAAGGGAAATATACATTAATAAAAGAAACCATAGAATCTAATATTAGGGCCATTCTGACATTAAAGGTTAAGAATTGGCAGCATAGCTACTCAAACATAAGTTACCAGGACTAAGAGTACGATAATCACCGGGTACGAACGCTACGAGTGCACTAAACGAGACATGGGACGACCGCACTCCTAGGAGCTTGTGGGCCTGACGAACTATATGAAGTTAGTTGGGTAAGTAGTAATGTATCAGTATGGTACCCCATGCATGTAAACGAGTGGTGTAGGACCCAGGAGGCAATCAACTCTGTGTCTAAGTCAGCGATTGGAACCCTGACTAGGTAAACCATGTAATGACGAGAGAGATCTCAGTCAAACTAGCAAGGTTAGGAAAATCAAGGATAGCTTGAGAATAAAGTGACATAAGGTCGCAACTCCACAGAGGAGGAGTTAAACATAAGTTTTGGGGATTTTAGTAAACGAGGAAACTAAGGCCAATTTAATGGTAATGGCGAGTTGAATTCATGAATGAAAAGAGGAATTGAGGTATCTAAGGAAGTTATATTAGAGAAACCTTTGTGATGATAGATGCTACCCAAAAGGGGGCACAGAGAGAATTATACCACGCGCTGAGGGCGCCGCGATGATGTCGCGTTAAATAATAATAACCACATGCTCAAGCCATAAAACGTTAGTATGTTAGTACCAATTAGGTTGAACAAAAAATGAATACCAAGCTAAAACCCACAGTCGTACTGTATGTTTACAACAGACGAAGGGCGAAAACGAGCGTTATGAGAGATACTCTAAACTAGAGATTAGATACTCCATGCAAACCACAATAGCGGATAACCGTCTAATCGACTGGTACATGGTGCGCAACAAACAACCATTAGAATAACTGTTAACCCAATTATGTTAGTATGAATTAGAACATGAAAGACCAGATAAACTAATGGATTCCCCTAATCGAGAAAAGGGATGAACCATACGTGTGGGTACTAAAATACCAAAACACTAGGGATTCGAGTTCACACCAGCAAAAGAGGACCTATAAGGTACCTACGGAATGAACTCATTCCTCAGAGAAAAACTTTGAGTCTTGAGGCGCCAGTTAGTTGCGCATATCAGACTCGTTTTGACATTTAAAGTAAATTACTACAAACAATACCATGAACATGTATAGGAAACAGAAAGAATAAATAAATAGCTAATTGAAATAATAAAAGTGTGTAACAAACAATACCACACAGTGAATAACTTACTCCATTCCCATAATTATGGAAGACCGTGTAGAAAACACCGTCACGTGGAGTCGAAACCGACATAAAACTACTACCTAAAAGAGGTAAACTAACCATAAAGTAGTTGGACATACTGCTTACGGAGCGAGTGGGCCCATATATTGCATAGGTTTGACATGCCTAGCAGGTTTGGGGAAAACAAATGATGTTTTACATCTCCCGATCAAACCGTATATAAATAAACATACACCTAACCGAGATAGGCTGTATAGCCAGATGGACTAAAGCCGACCCTAGAAAAAAAAGGGGGGGTAATGAAATATGTAACACAGTAGTGCACGAATAGATCCACAGGAATGGAACATCTTGAACTTATTACTTCAAGATGATATATATTCGTAGATTACGTGGGCGTAATCCTTTTAAGGGGGGTAGAACGCCTTAAACATACCGTACGTTGGAGTACGTAGCGCATGGTACACATGCTGCAAACACTATTATTGTACGTAGAGTACAAGTGTCATGATTGTGTTACATTACTTGAAGTAATACTGTGACGTATTATGTGATTTGTGACTCGGTATAAAACCGACTGTTGAATGCGATAAGTGGATCGGCATGAGACCGATGTGTAATCTAGTAGAAGAGAATACTCTAGGTGTTGTATGAATAATAATAAGTCAAGAGAACTTGGTACACGGTTAGGATACATGATCTTATATGCCAATGACTAGATTAATTACACTAGTTGACTTGTGTATCTATAGAACGCAAGGTGGCAAATATCAAGAGGAAACAAGATTAGAAGTGAATAAACAATTGATTGATTGAAATTGACGTGGGAAGTTGAACTTGATCCTGGTCCGATCAAGGGAAACCAAACACAAATTGAGGTGGGGGATAGTTCAACACTGACGCTGACCACGTCGGGGTTGAATGATTCTCGAAACTTCCTACAAGTGGACACAGATATGAATAGAAATTGGAATTTAGGGCGTCACTCGAAGGGCCGTGGACCGTGGAGTCCTTCGTCATTAGACCGGTGTGTCTGCGAGTGACATCACCCATAGAACCGTGGACCGCAGAGTCCTTTGTCGTTAGACCGGTGTGTCTGTGGGTGACTAAGGAAATAAGGTGACTGCCCGAGGAGCCGTGGACCGCAGTGTCCTTCGTTATGATCAAACCGGTGTGTCCGCGGGTAGTAGACGTTGGTTGGGTTGGGGATCGCCAAGTCCTGGTCTTTAAGACTACTTCCCTGTGAGTTGTCAACGTTAACTATATGTGCACACATACATGTGGAATGATGTGGGTATCCTCGCGAGATACTAACATATAGATAGGGATGCGTGGAGTATTCCTTGCAAACACCTTTGAGTACTTTATGAGATTTGCACCTTGTCTAGTGCTGTGTATTGAGATTTGCACCTTGTCTAGTGCTGTGTATTATGAGTTTTGCACCTTGTCTGGTGCTGTGTACTACGTTTACACCTGTTGAATATGTACATAGTACCGCTGAGTACTTTTGGTTGATAAGTTGGATGTGCACCTCGTTTAGTGCTGTGATATGAATGAGTTTATACCACGAGTTGGCTATTTGATATGTACTGTATGTATAGACTAGGTCTGAACCTAGTGGGAGTTACTCCCTAGCAATGGACTGATTGGTTACTTAGTGGAACTTGATTCCTTAGGTGAACTGTAGAGGATTAAGGACTTCGGGACGAAGCCTTTTTAAGGGGGGTAGACTGAAATACCCCTAATCTTTAAAATATAATTAAATGATCTATTAATGATCTAAGATGATTATTAAATATCTAAATATTATTGGGGAACAATCTAAAAGATCTCAACAAGGCAAAACACGCCTTAAGATCGGTAAAGCCAAAAATGTGCTTTAAGACACCATAAAGATTGTATGACCTCAAATGAGATCCAAAGTGGATTCCTAAGTATTATAATGAAAAGGAACACAATAAAACCATTCTCAAGGAGAACTAAGCTCAGGAACACCCTGTGACACAAAAATGTGCGCTAAAACTCCTTAAAGCACGTTTTTGTGAGATTGCCTTTTAAATTGATTTTTAATGGGCTTAAAAATTATAATTATCCTTAAATATGATATATAATCATATTATATCATATTAGGAATTTAATTCCAGAAATTTACGAATTTTTACAAATTTAATATTAAAATATTAATAAAACCCTAAGTGGGGCCCGCATGAGTCAATATTGACCAAGCATGGTCAATGGTCAATAAATTGACCCACTTGGACCATGGAGGCCGGCTGCAATAAGAGAGGAGGGAGCATAAGTCATTGATTGACAAATAATGCTACCTAATACATGACTTTTCCAAAATAATGTTACTTTTTACATTATTTCAAATTTTACTTACCTTTCCCACTTCCTCCTTCCTTCCTTGTCCGATCTGCACCATCCCAGCCGAGCCCTCTCCTTCCTCTCAAGCTCTCAAAGCTTGTTCTTGAGCATGGAAGGCAAGTCTAGCTCCTAAGCTCCTAATGTAAGTGTTTTAATGCCATTTTTAGCTCTTTTCTTCATCTCTTCACTACCAACACCTAAATTTCGTGGCTCATCAATTCCTATGGCTTATTATCAGTGTTCTAAGGTTAGAACAAGAGCTAAACTCGGCTGAGACCAGTAGAGGGACCAAGGTTGTTCAAATCTACATTTTAAGGTAAAAATGTGCTTTAAGCTCATAACTTTTGATTCCCTTCGAGTTTGGCTGTGAAACTTTGGTCATAGCCTCATCTTCTTCTCCTTTTCATATAGGATCTGTTGGTTAGCCATTTGGAGCAAGGGTGACCGAGATCCAAGAGAAATACTTCTTTTAAGGCATTTTTCCAAGGTAAAACCTAATAACAAGGTAGGATTTCGAGATCTAACTATTTCCTATGTTAATATGGTAGATCTAACACCTTGTGGTGTGTTTGGTTCAGGTCGAAAATACCTAGAACTTCCCTTGCATTTTTAAGGTGATTTTTGCCTTAAATCTTACATTAATTATTCCTTATGGTTAAGCTCAAGCTTGGAGTGTAACCATATCTGTTTTTGTGTATTAAACATGTCTAAATCAAGTGGTGAATTTTCCTACAAGTGACCGAGCCTATACAAGGATAAATCAAGGTATAAACACCTTAAACTTATGATTTTTGTAATTTTTAAGCATATATATATATATATGGCCGAGAGTGAATGTATATATATAGGTCATATTGACCTAAAAATGGAAAAAATGGCTAAGATAAATTAAGCTAGTCATTTAAGGGATTTAATTAACATAATGGTCAAATTATGACATTATGTGGAAAAATAATTAAACCTAAGTGAGGCCGAATATATATGTGATATTTTGAGACATTTATTGTGTAATTTATTTTGCAAGTTCAAGGTTGTAATAAGGCCATGTCATTAGGCCATTTTAATTTAAGTTTATAAGCTTATTTAGTTTTATTTATGCTTATAATTAAAGTTGGGGCCAATTCGTAATTATTAAGGAATTAGAAAGCCGTGGGTAAATTAAGAGCAATTTAGGGTTTTTAAATGAATTTAATAAAAAGTATAACATTTTATAAAGTTTTGGGTAAAAATTGTAAAAATAGAAAAGTATGGGGTGTTGTTGGTAATTACCGAAAGTTTGGGTCCCAATTGGTATTAGTAGTCAAGTTGACTATGTAGGAGACCTTGACCAAGTTTGGAGAATTTAAGGAATTAAAATACTACCTTATATTAAGATAGTAATTAAATTGTAAAAGATTTATAAGTCTTGGGGTGGTATTGTGATTTCCGAAAACTAGGGGTACTAAATGGAGCTTAGTACAAACCTTAGATTATTAGGGATTTTTAGAAGTTGATTTGGGTAAATTTGGAGTTTATATGAATTATCTAGGTATATTATAAGATATTTCATAACATTGTTACACATGGGTAACATATGTGGTAAAACCGAGATTTAGAGAAAGTATAAGGTTAATAATGATATTTATAACCTTTTGGTATGGTTTGGTAATTTTTGGGATTTATATAAGGTTTTATGAAGATACATGTATAATATAGTTTTGGTGATATTAGAAACTATATGTTTAAAAATGGGGTAAATTGGTGAATATAGAAAGTTAGGTGGTGGAAATTAAATTTAAATAGACCATGGGGTCTGCTCGGTATTTTGGAGAAATTATAACTATGGGTTAAAATATATTAAGGTTTAAGGATTATAATATAAGGTATACATTATAAGTGTAACAATGGAATATATTTTTGGGATTGATTTGTAAGTTATGGAAGTTGGTGGGAATTAATTAAAAACCGAGAGTTTAAGTGCTGTTTGGATTTTATAACAAAATATAACTATAGGTTATAATTGTTTTAATGACTTAAATGTCATAATATATGTTATATAACTATAATATAACATTATATAAATTATGTGGTGGATTTTGTAAATATTTGGGAATTATAGGCGCGGTTCGGAAATATTACTATTTTGGAATGAAATTTATAATATGGTTTTTATGTTATAAGAGCTATAACATTTATAATATAAGAGGTATTCATCAAAAAGAATGAATATATAATAATGACTTACCATATAATAAATAGCCCTATAATGCATATATAAAATAAATATATGTCATAGTGTGGAAAATATAATATAGTTCAATAACTATGTGTTACCACAATTAAAATGATAAGAGATGAAGGGAAAAGAATTATAAACATTGGATATGGAATTCTAATGTTAAGAATGTACATGAAATAATGAGGATTTATATAATTCAAAGTATTTGTACATATGAATTATACAACGTTACACTTGGAAAAACTAACCTTAGAAAAATAAATACTAAGGTAGGATGTGTTAGTGCATGACGAAGAATCATACATGCAATAAAGAAACAAACTATACGATCTACAAATATACGTTCAAGTTACATGCGATAACAAAGCCCAACAATAAGTATGTTAATATACGAGATAAGACTACGCATGTAATGTAACACTTTTCCAATCTCGAGTTAAACCGAAAGCCCGACCAACATTGACAGTTAATAACGGGGGGTTAACCGGGAGTTATTAGTGACGGTACGGGGTACCGTAGAATTTTGTGTTGTTATACAGTATGCTAATCAGTAGCATTATGTATTGTATAGACTGTTAGAGACGACACACGGAGCATAGGATCTTGCTGATTCATACTCCACCGTAATACACCAGGGTGAACGGTATGTTATTTATGTGGCTTGATTGTCTCTGAGGATTTCCTCAGTTCAGACATTGTGTGAAAATCTGTGATAAGATTGAATGTCTGCTTGTGTGAATTAATATGCTTGAGTTGTGTATTAATGCTGCTGTATTATTACTGTTGTGCGATAACAGTACTGTTCGTATATATGAACATATTATAAAACGAAACTAGCGGCAGTGATGCTATCTTATATGTGTAATATAAGGAACGTAAGTAAACATTGTAGCATCAGGATAATGAGATATATATTATCTGAGACTTATATACGGAGCATTGGCCTCTTTAACGCCGCTCTCGTATCTAACACTGGATTCCGAGTCGACATACTCGGGATTAGACTAACGACCTTAGTCTATCGTGTTAAGGAAAGTAATAAAACGATGCGATGGTATAGATGAGTTATCAAGAGGATGTGGCTCTTACTGTGAAATGTGATCCATTAACGATACTAGGATACCGTGTGGTAACCGTAAGTATCAGGATAAATTTCCAACGAACTACAGATTGTTCGTAGGACGGAGACTCTACCGCTGGAGTGGCTACTGCCGTGGGTGACCCGCCAAAGAGATGGGTAACTTAGAGACACGTCGTTCTAATGAGACGTTGTCATTAGACATGACCGAACAATTACGAACGATTACAATAACTCGTACATTAGGCGAACATTATTTGGGCGTGCATGCCAAAGATGAGGGTTCATACTCGTTTATAATTCTCATTGTTTCGCCTTGTTGTTCATTGGTTATGCTGTGTGGTTATGTGTGGTATGTTGGTGGTGTTGATTGAATAAGTCGTTGTACTCATAAGTGTGTGTTGTGAACTGGATTAATTAAATAAACTGTACTTATATCTGTGTGTGAACTGGATGAGTCGAGTCACTGTGCTCGTGTGTGGATTTTGTGGATTGTTCGTCGAACTAGTCGACGTACTCAACTATGAACTTTCAGGTGTTGTTGGAGTGGAGTCTACGAACTCATATAAGCGTTATAACTTTTAGTGGTCTATTACGATGCGATGTGTGGAGCCGGGGGCTTATTTGTTATTTGAGTTTATTGCAAAATATAATGTTGCTTTACAGTTTTAATATTAAACTATTTGTATGAAAATGGTTTGCATGCTCTCGACCAAATAACTGAATGGTCCGAGGGTGCATGACAGTCAGGGTAATAACATACTCAGCAGGGCTGATTCCATACCACAACTACCATTTTTGCAGGTAATGGCAACTTCCGTGTCGGCAAAGAGAGTGACGCGCTGGGTAGTATGATTACAGTTATTCGAACATGCACTGTTGCATTTTGATACGAACCTAGAAACGTGTATAGGTTTTGGATACTTAGAAAGCTCACTGTGAATGTATTATATTTTGGTTTGGGAAGTTTAGATCTATCTCTTGTTGTCACTGCGAGAAAATGTTTCGTATGTAAGAATATATCAGGAAGCACGTTATTACTCGCATGGGCGAGTAAGAACGGTGACACCAGTAGTTGAATTGTTGAGATTACCGCTGCGATTATATTGTTAAGTAAGATGATTAGGAGCCAATTAGAGTAGGGGTGTTACAGACATACACAAAGCTTTTGATTCAGTAGATTCGAGTTTCTTGGAGGTTGTCATACATGGTTTGGGCCATCAAAAGCAGTTCATTCAGTGGATTCTTAATTGTGTAACTATGCATGGTTTTCATTAAGGGCAAGAAAAGACTTAGACAAGGTTGTCCTCTTCCCCCTTTATTGTTCATGATCTGCATGGATTACTTGAGTATACGTCTTATGGAGCTGGATAAAACAAGGGGTTTAAGAATTAAGATCCACCAAAAATGCAGGAAAACCAAGTTTACTCATCTGTCTTTTCCTAATGACCTTCTTCTTTTTTTTCCATGGTGACTTAGCCTCAGTCTTGATCCTTACGCAAAAGTTAGATGCCTTCTTCAGCTGCTCAAGTCATATTATTAGCCCCGCTAAATGTGCAGTTTTCTTCGATGGAGTGAATATTGATGATAGGACTCAGATTATGAATCATTTGGGTTTCTTTGAGGGCCATCTTCCTATCAGGTATCTTGGAGCCCCCCTCTCCCTACCAGTCTCTCTTTAGGAGACTATGCTTCTCTCATTGCTAGTATCACTAAGAGAATCAACTCTTGGGGGTGCTAGCTGGTTTTCATATGCGGGAAGGTCTTAGCTCCTATCTTTTGTGACATTTGGCATCACCAATTTATGGTGCCACATTTTTCTCCTACCTAAAGGAGTGTTGCATCAGATTACTTGTCTCTATAGGAACTTCTTATGGGGTGGAGCTGCTACCCATATGAAAGCTTGCCCAGTTGCTTGGTCAGATGTATGGCAACCCAAGCAAAATGGAGGTCTTGGTTTCAAAGAAATTCTTAGCTGGAACAAGGATGTTGTCGCCAAGCGTATCCTGCAGATCAATAGTGAGGTAAAGTCAGCTTGTACGATTTGGCTTTATGCTTACACTCTTAGAGGTGTGTTCATTTGGGATGTGAAGAAAAAATCCACGGATTCTTGGTGTTGGGGTAAACTTCTTAAGGCTAGGGATGAAATTATTGTGACATGTTTCACGGATGGTTGTTTAGCTCTCGCCCCAAACTATAAACTCAACAACATTTATAGTATGTTCCATAGCTCTCCTCTTAAAGCTGATTGGGCTCCTCTGGTCTGGAACAATTTCAATATCCCCAAAAACTCTTTCACGTGGTGGCTTACTGTCAAGGATAGGCTTTCCACTAGAGATTGTCTCACTCGCATGGGTATCTCCATTGATGCTAAGTGTTGGTACTTCCATGATCTTGAATACAGAGATCGCTTATTCTTTCTATGTCCATTCTCCATTGACGTTCTCACTGGCGTCCTTGTTTGGTGGGATGCTTCTGCTCCATCTGATTTTGAGGGCTATATGAAAGCCTTCCTGTGCATGAAGGCTAAGAAATCTGTCAAGTTCAAAGTTCGAGTTGACGCCCTTGCTTGCTGCATGATAGGCTGATTTTAGATATATTTTTACTATCAAAATCTCTTGTCTTTATTGTCATTGTTTCTCTTGATTTAGTACTTAATTGAATTTCATTCTTATAACTAAAAGAAACTTTCAGAAAATAAGTTATAGGATGGATATGTGGGGAATATATGACATTATCACGGAGGAGTTAATAAATTAAAGTGCATACACTAACTCCCTATTTATGTGCAGGTAACTCCAGAGTTTTCCAAGGGTTGTCGATGAAATAATTGAAGAGAGTATAAGTTAAAGAAATTCAAAGGTCTCTATTTAATTTGTGAAACTGGAGGCAATTGAAAAGAATACATTAATGAGCAAGCGAAGAACCTTGAATCTGACTTATAAATACCGAAGACTTTGGCATAGGAAGGGATCCATCCATCAATTCATCCAACCATTCATCCAAAGATTACGACATTATTAACCAAATAGATTACGATCAAAGAGATTACCTTAAACTAACGCCTCACTTGGAACGCGAACAATTTTTTTAAAAAGTGAATATATTGTGAAAAAATTTAAGAGAAGATGAAGAAGAAAATGATTGGAAAAATAATAAAGGATGATCAACAGTAGTGTAATTCTGTGTCGGAGGAACGGCCTAGCCGTGAATTATTTCAAGGGGCTGCTCATACGGTATATAGAAGATACAAAAAATAATATTCAATTAGAATTCGTAATAATATATAATGTAAGTCTAAAATTTAATTTTTGTATAATTATTAATTCATATTCGACTTCGTCAAAAAAGAGATGCATTTTGATAATTACATTTTTCTACCTCCGCCCTAATTGGAATGTCTTGTTTACTATTTGAGTATGTTGTTTGATTTCAATATTCAACATAATATCTTGTTTACTATTTGAGTATGTTGTTTGACTTCATTATTCAATATATAAGATAAACTAATTTTATAAATCTAAGTTATGCAATAGATTCCTTACATTTTTAGTTTTATGAAATTAACTTATCTATGAAAAAACGTGTCAAAAACAATATCCTGAAATATATATATAGATATCAATATATATATATATATATATCAATGATATTTATGATTTATCATATAAAAATTAAAATACACTAAAAACAGTAATAATCCACTACATTTATACATCATTATAATTTCTAATTTACTACTTTTAAATTGGTGAATCACTGTAATTTAGTAAATTATTATACCGTTTTAATGTATTAAAGTAAACATTAAAAAAACGTTATTGTATTTCTCAAAATATATCCATGAGATTTTTAAAGCTTAATACTTTCAAGTTATAACAAACCGAAACTTTTTATCACTAAAAATACACAAGCTACCAACTTACATCTAGAGTTAGGAAAGGAGCCACTGGGCGCTGTTTTGGTGACGGAAGTGTGATTTTCGTCAGAATGACGGATACAATCTTAATCTTTAATTTTCTTTTTTTTGTTTGTTTTAATTTGAACCATTCGAATGTTATTTATATGTAAATGGTAGATGCTGACGTGGGGTGCAAATTATTTGACGAGAGCATTTTTCTCAGTTGTGCGGAATGAATTTTTTTTTGTCAATCATGGATATCACTATTATTGTTTTTTTTATTTTAAATGCTAGAGTGTAATTGTTTTATTTTTAATAATAGATACTATAATAATATAATTATTAATAAAATAATTCACTAATTATATAAAAAATTACTTGACTATATTTTAAATATTATTTATTTAATTTGATAATATTTGTTGACAGACATATATCATGATTGAATTTTTAAAAAAAGTTGAATTAAACTAAAACACCAGTTAAATATTTATACTTTTTTAAAGAAAAAAAACTGAACGATGTCACTATTGTATTATAGTTTTCTAATCTTACAATATTTGTTGTTGATACATATATGTAAAAAATGGAGTATAACAATTCAAAATACATCAATCAACTGATGAAAATTAAGAAAATTGCTAATATAAAAAAAATACCAAGCTAATATTTATTATTTTCAAAATTTAAAAAAAGTGATGTATAATATTTTAAAAAAATATTACATGTTAATTTTTTAACCTTCGTGTTATAAGTTATCGTGTAGTGCATATATAAAAATCAAATGTTAATAAATACGTAAAGTTGATTCCAACAATTCAATTTATGTATAATGTTGGAAAGATTATGTATAATCATGGCGTGGAAATGTTTATATATAATAATGGAATCATGGAAACGTGGAAACGTTTATAAAAAACGTGGAAACGTTTATAAAAAACGTGGAAACGTTTATATAAACTTGTGGATACGTTTATGCATAACGGTGGAAACGTTATACTTGATTGTGACGTGGAAATGTGTCATAGAAACGTTATATTTAATTGTGGCATTGAATATATAATTGGGTAAACGTATATATGTAATCATGGCGTGTAAACGTTTATATATAAATCATGGAATCATATTGTGGCATGCAAACAATCATATATAATTATTGAAATGCTTATAAGTAATCATGTCATGGAAATGTCATATATAATCATGGAATCGTAGAAATGTGAAAACATTTAAATAAAAAAGTGGAACGTATATATAACGACGTGGAAATATTTAAATAAAAAGGTGGAAACGTTTAAATAAAAAGTGGAAATATTATCCGAACTCGTGGACTCCTTTATGTATAACAGTGGAAACATTATATACTTGTGCCGTGGAAACATCATATATAATTATAAAAATATTTATATATAATCATGTAGTGGAAATGTTTATATGTACTCATGACGTGGAAACATTATAGATGATGGAATTGTAGAAACGTGGAAACGTTTAAATGGACATGTGGAAACATTTATTTGAATTTGTGGACACCTTTATGTAAAACGTTGGAAACATTATTTATAATTGTGGTGTGGAAATCTGTCGAGTTAGTGACAACAATATAAAGTGTAGTACTAATGCCAAAAAGATTACCCTACCCCCCAAACACCCAAAAAACAACCCTAGGATAGCTAAAAACGTCGAAGATATTTTAATGGTTTGTAGTGCAGGGTTTAGGGTCTAACGACCCTAAACTCTAAACCCTAAACCCTAAAAAACTGTCGAGTTAGTGACGACCATATAAAATGTAGAACTAATGCCAAAAAGATTACCCTGCCCCCCAAACACCCAAAAAACCACCCTAGGATAGCTAAAAACGTCGAAGGTATTTTTAGGGTTTATAGTACAAACCCTAAAAAACTGTCGAGTCAGTTGAGACAATATAAAGTGTAGAACTAATACCAAAAAGATTACCCTACCCCAAACACCCTAAAAACCACCCTAGAAATGCTAAAAACGTCGAAGGCATTTTTATGGTTTGTAGTGCAGGGTTTAGGGTCGACCTTAAACCCTAAACCACAAACCCTAAAAAACTGTCGAGTCAGTTGAGACAATATAAAGTGTATGTGAGCCTAATTTTATTAGAATAATTATGGTTATTTAGTACATAGATTTACAAGTATTTAAATGCTTATGGTTTTTAGTTTAAGTGTTAATATAATTCCTCTATTTAAATTGTAAGTGATTTTAGCTTTTTTTATTACAAGTTTATAAAGGTTTGTATAGCCTAAATTATATCCATAATATTTATTATTGAATTGGTATAAACTAGTATTGTTTTCTAAATTTTCTTTTGTTAATTGATGTTTTGCGAAGAAGATTTGGTGATGAAACTATAATTTTCGTCGTGTGATGGAACCATTGGATCTATATATTATCGGTGAGAGGAGCATATTAGGTGAAAGGAATATTTTAATTTAGTCAAACAATGTATATAAAACACATTTTACGAAGAAAAAAGAAGAAATGTACATAAAGCATAAAGTGCTTCTCTCACCGTGTCACTTTGTGACGTAATATTTTTTATATAAACTATTAAAATCATTCTAAAATTAGATACTATTTAAGTATAATTATTTTAATAGAATTAGATGGATAAATGTCAGTAAAATACAAAGCCAAATATCAATGTGTATAGTTATATAGAATATATTATGTTTATTTTAAAAAAGAAAGCAAAATTATTAGTAAATCCACTTACACACATTGTAGTATAATCTAGTTGTTGGTGGTTGTGTGGCAAATAATTTAGATCACATCAATAAGTAATTAAAAAATAGATGGTTGTAAGTTCCATATAGAAATGTCACGTCAATTCCTCTGAAAGGGTGAACAAAAGAAAAAAAAATAGTAAATGACGTACAGTTGAGATTACAGGGTTATAGATTACAGGGTTATAAAAATAATTGAACGGTGGAGATGGTTTCCGTACCCGTCACCAAATCCTCGGTGGCTCCCACTGCGCGTTAGTGAAACGAAACAATTTTAATACTCCCTCCATCCTGAATTGACCGTCTTGTTTACTATTTGGATATGTCATTTGACTTCAATTTTTAACATATAAGATAAATTAATTTTGAAAATTTAAGTTTTGCATATGATTCCTTACATGATAAACTATATGTTACAAAATTTAGTTTTATAAAATTATTTTATCTTATATGCTTAATATTGAAGTGGAAAAACGTGCCATAAAGTAAACAGGACGGTCAATTCAGGACGGAGGGGGTATATTACAACTACATAGTGTAATAAGCGAACAGCTTGTCAGTTTCTAAATCTAACACAAATACCCTTTATGTAATTTAGGATCTCAATCTCCTTAAGTGGCCAAACTCCGTGTACGGCTCCAGAAAACCTATAAACTTCACAGAAAATAATTATAGCCTTAGCTTTTGGATTAAGAACAAAACACAAAACCCCAATAATCATTTACATTGGAGAGAAATGCACCACAAATTTGCTTCATATTATCATATATAATTACATTATTGCACAATAAAAATGCATCTCATTACCACGATATTGATATTGATTCATGTTCGCCCCACATATTCTCAACAAGTGTGCAAGTTCATTTGGTACGCCACAATCTAATACATTCATATGAAGTGACTTTAAGGAGTTTTCACGCAGAAATGGATTATTAGGATGGATTTCCCTATGGCAACTTTTTAATACTGAATGACATATTGACCTCCACAAACAGCAAAAAAATATTTAGCTATTCTGGTAAAAACTATTTTTATTTTCAAGTATAATGTCAGCCAGCCAGTACGATACAGAGCACAACTGATGTTCTAATCAGTTTCCTCGTACGAAAGAATTGAACATATACTAGGGAGGCAGCTGCTCGAAACATGACATCAATACCCAGCTCGGGGGTTACCACATGCATTTTGTGCCTATTGTTACTAGTTTAAAAAGGTCCTGGTATACTTCTTTCCTCCCATATAATACCATAATCCAGCATTGACTCTTCTATCTTTAGGTTAATGGAAATTTTCATACTTCAATAATTTCTAGATTACTAGACCAAAGATGCATCATTTATGAAAAAAGTGAAATAATTCATGCAACCAAATGTTTCTTGACACCTATCAACGAAATACAAAAAATCCATAGGAAAAAATGAGTTCAACAGCCATCCAAAAATTTAAGAATCATCACCAACGTAAGGTATACGTTACCCAAATCTTATTTTTTTTTGCATCAAACATATTAAGCTTTTTGATGGTGAAGCTAGACATGACATGATCAGTTGTTCACCTTTAATCAATGGAGTGATAATAGTTATCAGAAGCATGTACTGACAAAAGGTCAGCTATAGTACTGTATCACGCATTTAGATGCGTAAAACCAAACGAGTATATAATACCTTTTCACCATCTTCAGACCACCGAGCACCATACCCTTCACGTACACGTATTTCAAACAGAACACCATGAGGTCTAACAGTATGCAAATTCAACCAACAACAAGAAGATATAATCCTTTGTACTGCCTTTAGGGCAATCTTATTCTTAGCAGCATCTGGAGTGAGACACAAGTAAACAGAGAAGAACAATCAACCCAAAAGAATTTAATAAACAATGTTCCGATAAAAACAGAGCAAACAATCAACCCAAACGAATTTAGTAAAGCAAGGTCTGGGAAAAACCATGCAGGCAGCTATTCCCCCGAGAAGATAATTCTTTAAGGTCCTCAGTCCTAACATATCCACCGATTGAACACAGCATACGTGACAAATAAAACCCAACCAATACCCCAGATAAAGGACCTGTAATAGCAAAGGCAATACACAAGTTGCAACATCTAATAGCAAATTCATGATCTTCATGAAATCATCCAAGTTATGGTAATTATAACTTGATTCAGTTTCACAGTGTACTTTTCCTTGAGAAAAAAGATAAATTTCCTAAAAAATATACAGTTTTCCTAAAAAATGATGGTCCCTGGAAGATTATAGTTTTCCTAATTTGATTGCAATTTGATCAAATTACAGTTTAGGCTGATCTACGTATAATAAGTTGAAGCCCAAGATTAGATGTGAACTATAAGGCTTTGTTATACAGTAAACAACTAGAAGGAACAAAGACTAGTGAGGCGCCGTTGAGAGTTTATAAAATTGAATGAACTTACACGAGCAATGAGGCAGAACTCTGAAGGTTTAATCATTCTAGTACTGGTTTTGGATAGTTAAGAGAGGCAAGCAAATGCCTCAGTTTAACCAATATCATCAACCAGCTTAATAGCAGGTTCAACTATCAACCAAACCAAACCAAACCAAACCAGATCTAGTTAACATGCATTGAAGTTGGCTGATTCTCTCTCATATTAGGGAGGTATAGCAACAGCAGGATTCGGGAGAATGTTACTGTCACATTTTTTCCAAACTTTCAGTAGGACTTCTTTGGTATGGTGTAATAAACTAGAATTTAAATGATTGATATAGGGATTATGTAGCCAGTGTCACGACTTACCATAGCAGGTTTAATGAAAGTTTAGACGCTCACGGTGAAGTTTATTTCTTTCTCAACAGCTTATAGAGATCCAGGAACCAATTGGATAAATGAGGTCCACAGAGGTGGTCAAAGTTCTGCTAAATCCTTAACCAACATAAGCACACTAACTAATAACAAGTCAACTTACCATTTCCTTC
Organism: Limonium bicolor; assembly: GCA_023374045.1. Classification (NCBI taxonomy): domain Eukaryota; kingdom Viridiplantae; phylum Streptophyta; class Magnoliopsida; order Caryophyllales; family Plumbaginaceae; genus Limonium; species Limonium bicolor. Next base: position 122,954,655 of record CM041780.1, read on the forward strand.
GAGATCACCCCAGTATTTGCTCCTGCTTCTGACAGCATGCTTTGCCAATGCTCTTGCTCCAACTGTCAAGGTACATCCTTTGACCTCAAAATAACAATTAGGACCAAGTCAGGGAAGAGGTAGAAAAAAACATGGAGGCAAACTACCCACAGCCAGTAGTCTAGCAAACATTTCTGATATATGTACATAAATACATATAAGTTGAGATATACGTTTGATTTATGTGGCAACGTAAATGATGACAATAAAGTTGATCTTGGCGGTGGAAGAGACTCGCTAGCTGTTCCTTCAGTATGTTGCATTCCAATAAGTGTCTGTATGCCAGAATAACCCAGACCCTGTAAGCAAGGAAAAATGTATAGTCATGTAGAACCTTCTTGATACAATGACATTGCCAATTACAATGAATCAAAGACTTCAAAATACAGAAAGAAAATTCACCGAGGCAATTATAGCAGAAATTTTCCAAACAATTCCACCCGATTAACTAGATACAAACTTCTCACTACAGAGAATAGAGAATAGTTCGTACAAGTCAAACACAATGTTAACAAGAGACTACTAAGCTGGAGAACGTTGCCCAATCTCAAATATCAGACATCTACCCAGAGTTACAAAGATGGAAACCAACACATTTCACATAGTTTATACAAGAGGTAATTTTTCATCGAGATAGATCATTGTTGCATCTGTAATGAAGATGTCCAACATAAAGCAAACCCGTTACATCTACCAAAGTTATATTGAAGAAAATATGTATTAAAAAGAAAAGAGATTCAATTTTTATATCTTTTGCAGTGCACTGCAGTCTGCATTAAAGATTACCCATTGAAAAATGCTGTTTTCACAGGAGCGTATCACATGAACAGAGGTTCCTGTACATATTTTTGGTTGGGCCAACACATATTTTGTTACACTTAAAGCAAACTGCATTCATGAAAAGGTATAGCTAAGAATACTCACAACAATGATGTCAGCTAACGCATTGTAAGGTTGAGATGCTGACTTTCTCACATGTATTCCAAGAACACCGTTGAGCTTCTCCTTCTCTTCCGTATAGAACTTCCTATAGATGGCCACACCTGAAGAGAGGTCAAATGTCTCTTATTCCTCAATTTTGTATTTAGAAGAGATCCATAACATGATAAGCTACCAGCATCAATTATTGCATTAGTTTTTATAATGCATGTTTTACAGCAGATTCTAATATGATATAGATAAATGCATGAATTTAATTATATTAATAACTTCATACATTGTAAGGGTTTTTCTACAGTCACACTTCTGTATAGCTAATTTTATCTGAAAGACAGAAAAATAATTCATCATATGCAAAGATGATATGCGGACATACTGAAAAACTACACGATACCCTGTAATATACTCTTTGAATATTATGTAGATTTAGAAGTGTTACCAAAAAGTGAAAGACAGTAGCAGTAAAGTTTTATATTGTTCAAACTGTTGTCACATGCTTACTATTGCATGATCTGTGTAAATTCTCAGCTTACTTGAATGTATCAAATTTTTGTTCCTACCAAAATTTTGATATTCTACAGATAGCAAGGTAATAAAAAAGAAGCATTTCTCATAAATACTGCATGCCGCATGTAGCCATGACAAAGTTTAACCCAACCCTTGTTTAATCGGAACCCAATAATAACCCAAAAATATAACAAAAGCCGACCCAACCAGTACCTGATTATATCCGCACCCAAATGACCCGAGATAAAAATGACTCGAACCCGACATGAAAATAGCTTTGGAGATCCCTCTAAGGCCCCCAACTCTTGGCAGCAAAATCATGAAAATTATTCACTTGTCTGATTGCCCTGTACTAGAAGCCACACTAGAGAATCCCTTAGTCCCAATTTGACATCCCTTCTTACAGGTCAGAAGCTTCTGTTAATGAGCTCTAATGACTGATGTTCAGATCGGTAATGACCTATCTACCAGTCTGGGACGAACCCTGGGTTCCACGTCCTTCTTTCAGACCTATCTCCCCAAGATCACTTTCCAATCTGAACCTTAGAGTGGCTGTCTAGATTAAATTGATTACTTCAGTTGGTCAACTTCTAGTTTGGAAGATCCGCTGGTGTTTACTGAATGTGATATTACTACAAACTTTCCTTTACCTCAGACGAGTGCTGAGCATGAGTGGATTTGGCACTATACCGAATCAGGGGCTTCTTCTGATATTAAGTCCGGGCATTGGTTTTCAAAATCAGGGTCCAATAGATCAGCCTTCTTCGGAGAGTTCAGTTGCCATTTTCGATCAAGAGGATTTATCCTATGGCATGTAGTCCAAGGGCCAAGTATTTTTGCTGGAATTTTTGCCTAATATTGTTCCAGATATTGATAAGTCATAGTAGTTAGGGTAGTTTAGGAAGTTCTAGGGGTTATTAATATTAGTATTTATTGTAAGTTTGAATAGCTTTTATTATTAGTTTGAATAGGACTAGAATGTTAGCATTTATTATTAGTTTGAATAGGATTAAGATCATAGCATTTATTAGGATAGATATTACCGTTAGCATTTATTGTAAGTTTGAATAGCATTTATTGATAGTTTGAATAAGATTAGGATTTTGGCTTGAGAGGATATTGGCCACTTCGGTGGAGTTACTTGGCCACTTCGGTCTTGATCCTGTCAGATATGGAGGGTGAGCCTTTGCACAACGGTAAGTTGCTCCACTAGTGACCTTGCAGGTCACGGGTCCGAGTTGTGAAAATAGCCTCTTTGCAGAAATGTAAGAGGAAGGATGCGTACTATTTGTGATCACCCACCCTTACCCTTGCACAAGCCTTGGAGGGCTCCACACATAGGGTTTGCCCTTTTTATTGTTCCAGTAATGGAAAATCTAGCCAAAATAATAGGGCGTGATACTAAGTGCTTTTTGTGGTGCTCTTGAAACAGTCAATCATGCTATTTTTTTTGTTGTTCCATTAAAGCTCTTTGAAATTCGCCCCTGGACTTATAGACCTTACATCATTGCAGGATTGCTAACAATCCGTGAGTTCTTTTGTCAAGAAGAGGATAAGGCATGAGCATAAGAGGTCTCCCTCCCTGTCTTGCTTGATTTCTGGTGTGCCTTCACCAGAGCTCATGGGGAGGAGATGCAGCAGATGCCATCGGAGTCCTCCCTCAGAATACTTTTCCGAAGTTAACATTGATGCAATGACTAGAAGAGGTAAACCCACCTCAATTGAAGGCATCTTAAGAGAATCTTCAGGTGACATACTTGCTATATTCAACAAGCATCTGTCAGAAGGATACTCCCTTCCCATGGCTAGAAGCAAGGCGGTAACTTCCAGTCCGCAGATTGCAACTCTTGCTGGTCTTCATATCTGGTATTGCAGTAGAATAGTTGTGATAGAGTGAGGTTTTTGAATGGAGCGACCCTACTCCCCTTGACCGAAAGATGGTTAGTAACAAGCTATTGCAACAATTATTACTCTTAATTTCTCTTTTGGCAAAATTTATGAGAACTTTGAGGCAAATCTTGCTGTAATCTTTTTTGCTACAGCTATGCAACTAAAATTTGGAAGGATAACTTTCCTTCAAATATTGTTCATATCCATGCATTTGTGTGTGGGTGGATGGACGTTGAGGTCCACAACTTTCTATTTTATGGAATGATTAGCAGTTGGCTCGGTAAAAATAATAATCACATTAGTTAAGAAGTTAGTTGACGGGCTGGACCACGGTTTACTTGGACATGAAAAGAACCTAAACCCAAATCTACACAAGGATTATTGACCCAAACCCAATCCACCAAAACCCAAAATAACCAAACACATAGCAGAACTCGACCTTTACCTGATAACTCAATGACCTGAACCCAAATAACCAAAACTCCAATCTACACGAAAATTCTACGACTTAAACCCGGTTTCTTCAGACCCAAAATAACGCAAACACAATCAAGTCATGACCAGAATGCTCCAACCCGAATCCGTCCTGGCTGACCTGATTGCTACCTCTATCCCTAAGTCCCATACATCAGTGTTTCGATTAAGAGACTCTACGTAGACATACAAATATCTCTTTCCTTCGTAATTCACAAGGGCCTATACTTTCATACTGCAGAGCTGGTCAATTTTTAGGACTGACTAAACCTATACGCATGTAATTTGCTGAGACAAGAGTAGCCACATCACGCCCACAAACAAATTCAAATTGTTAGCTACTCATTGATGGAAGTTTATTCACTCAGTTTCACGTGTGTTCACCTTCTTGGATTGATGTTACTCCAGGAAGAGCTCTTATGCCCTCCGCTTCCAACATCTTCGAAAATGATGCATAGTGTTTCACATCCTATCAAGCAATGGAATTTTGAATCAAACTGCAGCATAGAAAGTGAAATAATATATGACAAAATATGAGAGTTCATGTGAATGTATAATTACCACGACTTCTACCAATAAGCATTTATTGAACAAGATTAAGTGCCCTGAACAAATCCTGGAAGAAAAAAGTAGACAGATTCATTTAGCAAGTTAGAGAAGATGCAGCACATGAAAATGCAACAAGCATGCAAATCCACAGACCCTAACTTAATAAATTGGATTTGAATTGGGCCTAGAGTAAGAATTCATTGGGATCAGAACAAACATGTGTATCCAAGTCAACACACGAAAGCAGCAGGGAAAAGTAATCTACAAACAGAACAATGGAAGGTAACAATAAGTTTCTTCTTCCACAAGCCAGTAAGGATGAGGCCATTCAAGCATATATCACTGACCATGGCAATGGGAAACAATGTAGGTCCCTTTCTTTAAGTGACCTAAATGATTTATTAACCATCTTTTGAAAAGAAAAAGAGAGATAGACAGTCATCCTTACTGATTATAGTTTCCAGCTGCACACCTCCCTTCAACAGTCTTCAATCCATCTAAACAGTCAAATAACTGCAGTCAACTTTATATGTAGACAAGAAAGCATCATCTGAGGAGAGCGAGAAATGGAACATCAATAGGGTAACCAATCAATAAACTAGTAGTAGTTCTCATTATCAGAGCCTCCATGTCAGATGGTAGGATCTATGTACCTTTCAGCTGTGTAAAGTAAGGCTCTTGAACGTGAAGTTCAAAGTTGACACCATCCAATATCTATTATGAAGCAGCAACTTACATTAAATAATCATGCTTAAAATATGTGTTATAGGGAAATAATGAAATTGGAACTTCTTAGTTTATTCTAATTACTTACTTTTACCAGGTCCCTACCCCTATCCAAGATTAGCTTATTCCATCCTTCTTTTTCCATTTCCAGTGAATTGTCCCTACTCAGCAGCACTTCTGTCAAGGTTCGATAGAGAGAACCGGAAACAATTGACTGGTGTAGAGCAACAGCCAGATGTTTGTACAGTGGATGGGGAGGTACTCCAGAAAAGCCTAGAAAACGTAGGGCATAATAAAGCGTTCAATTTTACATCACATAGGGAAGGCAAGTTGATCCTTGAAGATGAATAGCTCAGAAGTGGGGAAATAGACAAAAAGCATAAATATTCGGAAGAAGTAGAGAGCTAGAATGGTGAATTGGAAATGGCTCTTAAATAGGCTTGAATTTATTTGCATACTATCAAAGTGCTAGGTCGAGGCTTCATTGTCAGCATTGAAGACTCCTAACTACTATCTTTTCATATATCCATTTTTCTTGTCCATAAAAATTCATGAACAACTTAGAGAGCAGACACACATGAAAGACTTAAAACTCGAAACTCCCTTGCCAATATTATCCTTCAAGAAGTTTGTCCTTCTCGGCCACATCAAGATGCATGAAAAATCCATGAGGTTTGAAAATGTCAACAAATAATTAGCGGGTACAAGACAATCCAGTTCTATTGGCATAACAACACATGTTATATAGCATAATCAGGATAGAAGAGGACACGTGGGTAGTAATATCCCTCAATAGGATGACTTGACAGAGGCCCAAATAGAATACCAATTAGTTAGACAACAAAATAAGAGAACACAAATACAAATTATCATGCACCAATAATCCACTAAATGAAGAAAAAGTTAGACAAAGAAACAGAGGGAAGCTCCATGCCTTTTCCACTAGGTGGACCAATTAGAAATGCTCTCCACCCTACTTTTCATCAGGCTGCACTGCCCTTTTATTCCCAACCAGGAGATTGCTACATCCACTAAATCTCTTGCACGAATCACCACCTCTACACTCATAATCAATTAGATAGAAATAAAAAGAGATTTTTTCGACATGCATTAAAATATCAAATATGAAAAATTGGCTACAAATAGTTTCACAAACAAAAAGATAAAGCTTATCAAGGAATGAAGGTAATGTCTATCAGAGAATATCCCTGCCCATCCCCCGAGGTGCACAGCTAGGGAATAAATTCCAGGTTACACTGCATCAGTTTTTCTTGCGCCTATTATTTCCTAGCCAGTAACTAGCGTAACTAACGCCCAGGCATGGCTCCCACCTGGTGCCAAGAGAGCACAACCTGGGTTGGGCTTCTGAAGTGACTTGTGAGTAAACATTTCCAGCCACCCCCTATCCGGACTTTCACCGAGATCACAAGCAGAACACGCAAGGAAGAGGTTGATTCCTAATTTAGGCAAGCTACAGATGCAGCTTTAAAGACCTATTTGGAAACAATTTTTAAGTTTATAAACTTGTGTGTGAAGGATAACATAACCTTCTGACCATTAACGTTCCCTGACTCATTTATGCTTTTGTACACATCTTGCTTATCCTAAGACTCATCTTTCTGTCCTACTCGCTGGTCTTATGCCATGACAACACTGTTGCAGCACTCGGTCTTACTTAGTTGATAAGAGACACAAATTACAAAATATTCCTGAGAAATATAGCCAGAGGACTTATGTGGTACAATACAAAGGTTGAGTTTCAAGCACTTCCATGAGAAAATAAAAGTATGGGGCCTCTTGTATGATGTAAATGTTGTTCAGAAAAAATATAGGTGCAAAGTTCAAATAAATTTACAACATTGTACAAACTAAGCAATCAACCAATATATTTTGACCTTTAGTGCCCAAGAAAGAGGATGGCTCCTATCTACAAGATACCCAACAAAAAAAAGAGAGAAAAACAAATAACAAAAGTAATCCTAATTAGTTAGACCTCCAGTGCTTCAACGAAAAGTGCATGTCACTCATTCTAGCCTCAGCTTCACAGAGTAACAGAAAAGCAATGAGTCACCAGGATTGATAAGTTTATCTAGACAGCACAAGGATAATTTTCAATTGTTCTTTATTATACACCTGATAAATTCAATCGTTTGCACAGATATTCCTATCACAAATGAAACATTTTCTGATATTAAGAGCCACTAATCTACAATTGTTCTACAAAATACTCAAGAACTATGGTAGCATTTCCCCAATCCCAAACGAACTATCGCAACTTATCGCCCACATACACGTCCACCTCTTCTAATTCCTTGAACTTTTCCACGATTCAAAACAGACTAGTGAAGATGAAGAGATCATTTTTCCACCATAGATCACACCCCAACCAGAAGACAAATTGCAGGTTGTACAGAACGATGGGGGTCGGTCCATCCCTGAGGCAACTCTAAGCTTATACTGAGTGGTTATCTGGATTACATTGTCATCAAGATAACATCTATTGAAGTAAGTTTGAAACACGAACTAATAACAACATGGCAGGCTCCTCCGATTCCTTTTAAATGTACTCTCAACCGTTCAAATCTCTCTTTATTTTTGCATGTGTAAAGAGGGAGAATATAATAAATACAGAGAATTCTTCGAATTTCATGCATTCTTCACCTTCAGATGATGGAGAATAGGGACTAGAAGAATCGTCAGCACCATCACTATCTTTGAGAAGCGCCAAACAGAAGTCTTTCGACAACCCTATATCGACTTCGTCTGTCGAGCATTGAAGAAGGAACTTGATAATCTCTTGTAAGTAGTGGACCAATTCCGCAGATGACACGGTCGGTGATGCGGGTGCCTCCGCCGATTGCTTCTCCATTTCTTCCTAAGTCAACTTTGTAGTAGAGAGTAGACACCCCTCCCTTCCATACACCCCTTTGTGATGTATAGTGAAACTCACTGTGTTTTTTTAGAAACACTGACGGTGTATTTTTGATAGATTACCAACAACAACGACTTTTTTTTTTTTTTGATTCACCTATATCACTAAAAAATTTGCTAATTAACCGGATATCACAAATCTGTAATGGATGTTAAATTGTCTGTTAACTTAGGTTCCATTCGATAATAGCGTACAAACGCATGAATTGCTGCATTAGAAATAAGCTGTCATCCAATTCAGGTTTGATAGCTAAGCTTTGGTTAGTCTTTTGTCCAATAAAAATATGCCATTTGTTCTGATTTTTTTTAAAAGCATATTAATCTGTAAGTTGTCATGAACGAACGGAACCTTAGGATGTAAAAAGACAATTTTCCCTTTAGTTCAATCTTTGTTTATGATTTCCAGTTCACATGATATTATACTTTAATTTTAAAGTTTAGGGGATACCACAAAATAAGTATAAATTTCACAAAATAATATATATATATATATATATTGTTAGAAAGTTCCAACATCTAAATTCCAACAGTAACTTTTTTCCACTCTTCCTCCAATGACTAGTTTTGTCATTTCTGGCCATTTTTAAGCCCTGTAAGTGGTTGGACAAATTAGTTAGGTGTTCCTACACATTTTGGTATTGTTGTTTGGTTTACAAATATGGGCATGGGTAAACCTGACAATTTGGGTCAATAGGTCGGGTTGAGGTTAACTCTTAACATTTAAAATATCGTTAACTCAGTTTAACAATAAATAGATGGGTAAAAAAACATGACCCTAACCCAACCCGTTTAAAATCCTTCAACCCTGATCCAACCCATTTTTTAAGAAAACAATAAACTCATATTACTTTACAAATCAATTATTGAAACATCATGCATGCACATCCTTAAATGTTACATTACAAGACATACTAGATTGTATACATTAAGTACAGTAACTACAATGATAAACCACTATGGGTTGGGTTCGGGTTGGATCAAAACTGCCAGGTTTAGGCATGGGTATCCTTTTTGGATTTTAGAGAAATGGGTACCTCTTTTGGGTTTCTTTTCTTTTATTTTTACACTAGTTTAACCACTCACGATATAAACGTCTGCAAATATGTGCAGCTGTTGTGAGATGTAATAAATCTTAAATATGTAAGCACTTTGGATGCAATGAAAATGTTATAAATTAAGCTAAATTGTCTACGTGTTGTTGTTGCCATAAATAACAATGTTGTTGTCATATTTTATTACATTGTTGTCTATACCATATACATCACATTGTTGCTGCCAT